>JARHVA010000276.1:2642500-3842500 GCA_037957365.1 Torreya grandis
GATATACCATATGTATTCCATCATGTTTTTTAATTTTGTGGTAACACTAACTTGAGAGGAAATAAATTGGTTGTTATAATATAATAGTTATGATTAGATAAGAATTGAGTACTCTTCACTACTACAGATTATGTTACCGCATGTTATGAGTATGTTTGATATTATATCATAGGAGTTATATGGGTATGCACTACCTGGTTTGCTTGAAAGTTCATAGTATGGTTCCTTCATGGTTGTTATTTTGTAAAAAATAAAATTACATCCGTAAGTAATATTGGGTTGCTTACTTTTATTTATGTGAAATTAAATTAACTTGGTTGTTTCCCTTGCAAGACTTGGTTTACTAAGATATAATTTGATTATTATAAAAGTTACTTAGAAGAAAGAACAATTATCAGATCTATGATGACACATGATTATACCCTTTCAATGTGAGAGGATTCATCCAATTGTCTTTTCCCTCATTAGTTTGGTTCCTTTTTTAATTGGTTACTTGTTAAAGGTTGTGTATGTCATTGTTATCCCATGGAGAGTGTGGGGGTGATAAATTTATTGGTTGAGCTTATTATAATGTTGAATCATAGTAGTAGGCATATATTTTATTAAATGCCTGATTCAATTATTATATTTATATGGTAGCATAATAGGTTCTTTGTGTTTATGCCTTCAAGATTGCATTTATATTCACATTTAAAACTACCAATCTATGAGGATGGTTTGAGTTATTATATCAACCCTATTCATGTAATATTTTACTCATGATGTGGTCTATTGTTTGTAACCACATGTTTTATTTTTTATTATTCATTTTGTAATTATAATCAATATCCTTAAATTAAGGATTATAAGGTAACATTATAGCTATACATTTGTATAATTCCACCATTGTGCATGGTTATGTTTTAGTTCTTGGTCAACTCACCCACCTCATAGAGGGATATTCAAGTAGTTTGGTGAATAAAGGATATAATAGTCATGGATGGAATAATTATGCTTATGTGATCATGTTACTCATTTAGCCTCTATCATTAAATTATGTAGGTGTGAGGACTATTCTATTGATATCCTTATTGGTTAACTATGGGGGGATCTTAAAGCTTTCTGGTTATATTTATAATAGCAATCCAATCTTGGGAACACTAATTGATTAAGAAATTAAGTGTCTAGATTCATTTTGTATATGTATTCATGCATATTGTAATAAGGCCACATCAAGATTTTAAGTGTTGGAAGTTTAAATTACAAACGCACTATGTTTGGCCTTGTGTAAAATTGATATGATATTTATTTTCAGTAGTTATATTTCCACATTAACTTGTAAAAGTAACTAAATGGATGCCCTTATTTTTATAATACCACCCTTACTTATATGGAATAATAATGCAATGTATTCCATTTTGATAGCATTATGTCAAACTTTAGTAATCTGGCAAATAATAAATCAATTATTACTATCTTCTAAGGTTGTGAATTTAGCCATGGTAGCTTTTATGAATGTGACTTATGGGTAGGGTAAACATGAATTCTTGGTCAATCAGCAAGATAATAAATATTTATTCTTAATTTGAATTACATAAGATCAATCTTGAATTAAAATTGTTAGCAAGATTTTGGGTTAATAGTCCCATGCTTAATGTGTTTCTTTTTGTGCATTACTCCTTGGATTACATGATCTGCCATATGGAAGTAATGCATTATGTGGCATCCAGTTATTCATTAATATATGCATAAATAATCTAAATTATGTTATTGTAAATATCTAAATGGTTTATTGTCACTCAAAATAGTCATTGTTCCTTGACTAACTCACTCATTAATCTTATTTCAAGGAGTTGGAATGAACTAATAGTATGAGAATACTATGGTCGGTAAATTATAAACAAAAATCCAACTAGATAACATAATTAATGTTGGTACATTTCACCAACTAGTGTTTATCTCATATCAAGTAAAAAGGCCATATGGATAAGTCCTTGTTTATATAATGGTATGGATAAGGACATTATGTCCTCTTTAGTGTGTGCAATTTTCTTTGTTAACAATAAATGTCCATAATGGTTGAATGTATGTGGTTCCTAATGCCATGGGAGTATGGTAAGGTTAGAATCATGATCTAATGGGGAAAATCTAAACCATTCCTCACTTATGCAATCATAAGGTTTATGTTCATATTCTTATGTTTGGTTACCTTAGTAATGGATTGATGTTAGCTACTTGTTGACCTTAAAATGTTATATGGCTAGCATAAGCCATAGCTTGGATTGATGGTGTCAATGGTTATCTTTTGGATACCTATTGTACTTTTTAGGGTACCTCCTTATTCTCAAATTTATATAACTAAAATTAGCTATAAGTTGACTCACTATTATGTTGAATCTTATCCTTAGTTTGTAACTCGGTGAAGGATATATAAGGACTTGAATGAACCTTCTTACCTCATGAGTTACCAAGTCATAATCGTATAAGGTTATCAGATGCTTATATTGGGCTAAGGATCCCTACATGATTTTATGGGTAAATTGATTGCCTTTTAAGGTTTTAAGGTAATTAACATGGGCCGCATGCTAATACCCTTCGAATGATGTTTCACACTTTAAGAAACCCTTTTCTCTATGGAATCCTCTAGTGATGGTCATCTTGACATAAGTATCTCATTGACTCAATATATTTATAGGTTATCTACTCATCTTGTGTAGGGTCATGTTGGTGTACCATGCATGGTGTGATGGTGTGGTAGACTCTTCTCGCTATCATGTTGAGTACTCTACCAATAATTATTATTATATTTGGTATTAAATTTGTATTATTATATTTGGTATTAATAATGAATTCTAATAAAATGGAGATGATATTTTATATCTTTATTATAATGGGCTTGTACCTATTTTTACACAAGACATTAAGAATTTTATCAATTAATCCCATTCTACACAAGATAAGGATGTTTAGTAGTTGATAGTATTCCAATCTTCTATAGAATGGACACATGTCCATTATGAACAAGATAAGAATAATATGAACATCCACATGGTTTTTATTTTCATGTAACACAAGTTTGGGAAGATTCTTTAGTGGAGTATTGGACATAATATTATAGTTTGTAACCTTTCGAAAATACCATGACATCATAAAACTACATATACCATTCATGGTATAATTAATTATAACTAACAGCTTTCCATGGAGAATTGGTCTTGAAATAGTTTTTCAAAAAATTCTAGACACCCCATTTTCTAAAATAAAATTGGGACCTACTAATTCTTGAATATCCCATTGATAGTATTATTTAATAAAGATCCTTGATTATAAAACTAATTTGTTGGCTAATCAAGGGTAAAATTCTAAAAAAGAAAAAAAAAAAGAATAACAAAACAACCAAGCAATATATCAATGTATCATGTCTTTCATTTTGCATTCATTTATATTTTTGTTACACTTATATACTATATTTGTATTGGCATATTTATTACAAAGGCTATAGGATTCAATACTTGTATAAATAACATCTTGTTTTAAATGATAATAATTAATAATTTTAGTAGGGTGGTAGGATCTATGTCTTCATTTCTCATCTTTCCTATTGCTACTAACCCTATCATAGATTTCTCCCATTCCATTTTTCTCTATAGGTACACATCATATCCTTAGAAATGGTCTTTCATTCCCTTGAGCTAATAGTTTTAGGTTTCAAGTTTTCACTTTTAATCACTATTGCCTGACTATTCTACAAGCCACTACCACAATTTGTCTTTTAAGCTCTACCATCAGTTTGTTACTAGTTATTAAAGCCTTGACAAATACTATAATACTACACCTCTTGACCACCCCTCATCAATTTTCTACCCATATATCCTAGTCCTTATGTATCCAAACCACCGTATGAAACATCCCACTCTACCTCCAAAACCTAAGCCTCTATATCCTTGATATGTAACTGTGCATGTACCCCTATCAGTTAGGCCTATATGGCTATCATATATATAACATAGGACCTATAAGTGTATATCTATTTTTTTAATAATCTAAGCCTATAAAATGGCTACATGTCCCTATAACCTAGCTAGCCGAGTCCATAATCTAGCTACCTCTATATCTAACCCAAATATCTTTGAGATCCTATAAATAATCTCTTTCTACAAAATATCTATCATATGTTATTCCTATGATGATCTAGATGGCCTTGGTGTCCTAGCCTCATATTTACCCACTCTTACATCCACCACATCTACGGATATCTCTAGATCATATACAACTATCATCTTAGGAGTCCTCATATTCATCATCTAGGGTATTAATCATGTTCTAGACAAAAAATATAAAATGACAACCAACTAGTGACTTGATCTCCCTATCATCCATGTATTTTGTCTCCATCCTCATCCCTTCCACCCCCTACCCATATCCATATTTGGGTTACATAATCTAGGTTATTGGTATCAAATCTCTACTTCTAACTCCATCTCTTAGATACAATATCTAAGCTACATAAACATGTGTTCCCCTCCATCCCCATCTCTTTTCCTATCTCTTTTCCATTGTCTCTTAAATTTTTATACCAATTACTTATGTCTCCACATCTCTGGTGAGGTTCTCATTTACACCCTCATCCACTCTTGTAAATTTATCATAAGTACCACTAGTTAGCTTAATCTAACTGGATACCTCTAGGGTTACCATGTATCATATTATCCCATCACCCCACATAAAAAATGATTATCTGGTAATCCCATTGTACATCACCCACTGCATCAAAATTTATAATTATTGTATCTTTATCCACTATCTACTCTCACAGTGACCTCTCTTTGGTAACTTTCATGAACACATTATGCCCCCATAGAATCTCATGTCACCTTCAAAAGTTCTAATAGACTCTATCTAGCCTATATTTCTCTATAATTATGTCTTACCTTTCTATGTGATAACACTCCATATATACATATTCCATATAATCATCATCATTATTCTAACCCCATTCTAAGAAACTACTACTGATTCCCCAACCCACCTCCAAGTCTTTTCACATATTTCACCTCCACATCATACAACCAAATAATTAAAATGCTCTATTTATTTATTCCTTGCTTGCTAATCACTCTAGTAAATTTAATCACAATTTATTGAAAAGCATATTTCTCTTTTCATATTTCATAGCTTATCAATGAGATATATCATTCCCAGATCTACTTCCATGTAATAATATTCATGTTATTAAATCCAAATGTGCAACTTATATTGGAAAATATTATTTCTCCAATCAACTTCCTATCAACTATCCACTCAGGGTAAGTCATTTTACATATATATGTAACTCATGAAATCATTTTATCAAGAATGGTACTTTTGTTTATTAAGATATCAAATACATCACTTTCTGTGTAACCTTCATTCATTAATTTTTATTTCTCATCTACATCTATTCTCCCCACATGACCACTTGATAGGGCATCATTCATAATCATTTAAATCCACTTAGAGCATCATATTTCTACATTTATTTTTTATTCTTTAAAAAAACATTTCTTCTTCTAGTCATAACACCCTTTCAAAGAGGGGTAAATGTAGACACCTAAATTATGCCACATTTAGTGTCATAATTAAATTTTTTTAATATCAACACACTAACCTAACCATCATTAAAAAAATTAACTTTATCCTAACATCATTTCCATATTTTTTCAAATAGTTATTTGATAAAAATTAATTAATTAATCATCACACATAATTCTAAAAAATTAATTAAAAATCTAGAATTTCAACAACCAAACATCTTCCATATTTATCTTAAATGTGTATACTAATATTATCATTTGGTGAATGAATTACCCTATGGATCACAAAGTAGACATTTATTACATGTTTCTAAGTAAATCCGTACAAGGAAATACATAAATTTTTATCATCATCATGTGTAAATTATATGAATAAGAGGAAATTCTATTATATCCTCATTTCTTGGTCTTTCATTCCCTTGAACTAATAGTTTTAGGTTTCAAGTTTTCACTTTTAATCACTACTGCCCAACTATTCTACAAGCCACTACCATAATTTGTCTTTTAACCTCTACCATTAGTTTGTTACTAGTTATTAAAGCCTTGACTTGTTCACTTTATTTATGAATTTTATCTATCACATTCTCATGATAATCCAATAAGACTATTTGTGCTTCATATAACTAATTTTATACACCATGGGATGTTATCACTCTATGTTTATTCAACTAAACATCCCTACAGAAATAATAAGGATTCTATCATAATTCAAAAGTTATTCATCTCATTTTATTTGACAACCCTCTCTTAAAATTTATTTTATTCTACATGTTCCTTCTATTTGAGATTCTTGTTGTTGATATTTATACTTGGTCTCACCACGTGGACGATTACCGACTACCATTTCACTGTACATTATATCATGGTTTTCTATAGCATCATTGTTTCATTAGTAAACTAATATACATTCAATTAATTATAATTTTTATTTAGATATTATTTATTTTTTATCTTAACATTAAATTATGCAAAATTGGTATACTATGTTTCCATTTTGGTTGTTCTAACATGTTACATGTTTTATTTTCCTTCACCTCCATCCACTTGAGGAGAAGTATCAAGAATAAGTTAAGGGGGAAATGGTTAATTAATAGTAGTTATTTCCCATAGATTAATTTTATATATTTATACTTGATGTTATCATAAGTGGCATGTAATTAAATTTACAATGGTGCTTCGCATATCTGTTTGGGTTGATATAAATCTATTTTCATCACCCAAGATTAGTTGCTATGAAATAAGAATAATAATTAAAAGGAGGAGTAGGACAAGGCATTTATCATAGTAATTGGAAGAAACATGCATTAATTGAATAATTTACTACTCTTTCAAAATATGGATATGATGGTCTCATGATAATTCTAATATAGTAGCAATAAGACATCAATTCTGCCAAACATGAAGATACTCAAGGAACTTATCAAATCTCACTACCTTCACCATGGAATGAAGATTCATTCTTAATTATGAGGTGTAAAATTTTTGATGCTTAATATTCATTGATTTACACTCTTCATTTCAGTTTTTTGGGACATTTGAGACATAATGCTCATATCAACATGCCTAACCTCTCTATGTATTTGTTAATAATAATGGTTGTAACTTTTAAAGGCATATAACAAAGACATCTATAGGCTGGACATATTATGATTATTGTGGTAAAAATTACGGAGACTTATTCTAATTTATGAATAAATATCTATCCTATAATTTCATATCATAATAATGCAATATCAAATGTGTGAACTAGCACTAGAGGGTACAAAGACAATTTTTAAGGAGGAAATGTTCTTGGTTCCTAGTATGAATGCATGAATACATGCAACATGTTAATTTGGGGGTGTGATGAGTCCAATAAATGGAACTAATATAACATAGTATTATCCATAGTTATTTCTATTTTATCCATTACTATACCATGCTTTCATTCCTAATTATAACCTTTATACATATATTTATTATTGTGGTAATTAGTCTATGATCTATAATTAAAGGAATATGATTTAATGATTTTGTTATGTAGGTTTACTAATGATAGAAATAATAACTACTAATATACTTTTAGGTTTGAAAATTAAATAAAACCATTGAATAATCAATCAACCTATAACATCTATCTAGATCTTGTAGCATCTACCCAATAATTTCATATAGCATATATAGTAAAACATGTAACATCTATTTTGTTATAGATTGTAGCATATATTCTATTCCTTTGGTATGTTTTTTGTATCAAAAAGATCCTATAACATATATTTTTTTCCTATAGCATCTATTCTACAACAAATATGTCCTATTGTATATATTCTTCTAGCATATTTTTTAGCCTGTAACATCTACATAAATTTCCTATAGTCACTATTTTTCATTGGAAACAAGTTGGAGATTTAGATCAATATCTCCTCCATAATTTATGGATCAATTTTATTTCCTTGAATCTAGGTAGTAATTATTCACTTAATTAAATCCTTCTCTCCTCATTTCACAACTTATTATCATATCTAGTATTTTGTTATGAGCTTAACTACTATTGTTATTTATGGTATTCAAGTGAAACCATAGATTTTTGGTTTCAACATCTTAGATTTTATATCCTATAAATAAGTAACCTATATATCCTATATAAATGAATAAACTTAGTTTGAAAAGGATTTATTCAAGAGTTAATTATTAATTTAGTTAATAAAATAGTTGAAAGGGTAGCAACTGTGAGCTTAGTATTTATGTAATTTTGATATAAAAGACTTGTTATCAAGGCTGTTCCTATCAAAAACAATCCCAAACATGATATCCAAAACAATTCTAGGTTTTAAAACAATGCCATAAATTTTCTAGTCTAAAATACCCAATAACCTAGCCCAACCTTTAGGCTGAGAGAAGATTATCAAATTATTCATCAACTAGCTAGCTATCTAAATTTGATGGCTCACTTGTGTGGCTAAGAGTTGATGCTTTGATATTTATTAATGAACTCAAACTTAAAGTTAATTTTTTAGTATTTACTCTACACATAACATTAGCATCAAACTGGCTTAACCATCTTGCAATAATAAAATGATAGCATGCCCCATTACATTCATAAAATTCCATATACAATCAAATATTTTAAACCACCCCCACTACCCATAATAAAATGATCTCCAAGGAAATATTTCAACCACAATAAAGACATTCCATACCAAAAATAATCCAATCCTTATTCTACATCATTCATAATAAGATCGTATCACTAATAATTCATGACCAACCTTTGTATAATTGATTTGTAAATAGAAAATTTAGATGTTTGTGTCTATAATTTTTATGGGTTTTCTATCCTTATGATGGAATGTGAGTGATATTAATGGTTATTATAGATTAAATTTTGTGATTATGTATCACCTCAATCTTGTACACTTGGTAAACTTAGACCTTGGATATCCATCTTAGTTATACACTTGCCTTGCTTCTACAAGCCTTACATCTACTTTATCTTGTGCCCCTTAGCCTATCTCTTAGTATGAATAGAATTATATTAATGAAAAAAACATCATATATTTTTCATAATGCTTAAAATATACTTATCTTACACCTCTATAAGTTTTGAGCCTGCACATGTTCTACTTCTCTTTGGACACTAACATCAAGACAAATAATAGCATTGACATTATTGTCTTGACTTAACGCAAGTGTCCAGTAGCCTAAAGTCAACCAATTTGAAATGAAATGTAATATAATGGTTCACCTAAGTGGTTTAATGTGATTTATCTCATGATATTATTGGCATAAATATGATATCAACCCTCATTCACAAACCACCTACAACATAACAATCCTATCGAGAGACCAAGGCACTTATCAAAATCACTCTATCAAGCATTAACTTGAGAATATTTTCCCTATTTACACATAAATAATAGGTAAAAAAACGTCTAAATGTCTAAAGTATTAAAGGAATAATCATTAGGTCATACTTTCCAAGTTACAAGCTAGGTTAGTATTGTACTTACTTTACACACATTGCATGATTTACACACAAGCCAACATGTAAGGGAGAACTACATGAGTATGAGGAAATCTTATAGAGTATTGGATATATATGAATTTCCATTTCACATTGAGGTCATTATGGGTCAGCCTGACACTATGTTCTCACTAATCCATTTTTACCTGAGGTCACATGAAGATGGAAAGCTAGGGTTTTACCTTTTCATAAGGAATAACTTTCCATGACCTAGATCTAAATGCACTAGAATGAAGGCAAAGCCAAACCTAGAAGCATCCAAGTGGTCACATCCTATTTAAATTAATATTATATATAATACACTAGTATCAAACTTAGATAGTAGTGTTGATACAACTATCCATGGCTGACATAACTATCTATAGAGCCATTTAAAACCTGTTTTTACTACTTCCTTGTAGTGTTTTTTAGGCTTTGCCTGTGTACTTAGATGTTCTTTCTTTCGCTCTTTGTTACAGGGTTTCGGGGCCCCTTCAAAACCTGCTTTTACCTCAATCTAAAAAACTATCTATAGAGCCATATGTACTAGATCCATAATATGATGACTATTCTAATACTATATTCTTGCCTACTTTATTCCTATTCCATATCCAAATCTATATTAACATCAAATCCAACTAATTATTTTTTATATTTCATTTTTATACATATATTAGTTGTACTTTCTATATTTAGAATATATTAGCATAATAAATTTAGTGTATACTTATATATGAGTTTAACAATTAATTGGCTTACTATAGATCTGATATTCAACCTTGGACTCTATCATTTATATATTCTTAAATGGATACAAAAAATAGGATCTTCATCTAATTTAGTGTTAAAAATTTTATGAACTTGATCCATGTGAATATGTATTTTTTTATGATATAGGGCTTCCAAGCCTCCTAGGGTTTCATCATGTTGTGATGGATTTTTAAATCTAAAGCTTTACCCTAGGTTTTTACCTCTTAAAGGATTCATTTGTTTATGATTTTAAGTGGATTCTTCATTGATCAACACATTTTTGCCTCAAAATAGGATCATTTCAAAATTACTCATAGTTATTTTCTACTCATATTTTATATGGAAAAACTTATTTTTATTCACCAAAATTTAGTATAAATTTTTCAATTTTTTCAATTTAATATTTTTAGTAAATATTAGCATACAAGGATAGTGGTGTACTTATGTTGAAATTAATTTATGGTTTTCATCAAAAATCAGATTTTATTCAAAAACCTCTCTTAGATATGTGAAATATATTTTTAATTTATTACAATTGTTGACTCTTTATTTCTAATATTTTAGGGTTTACCTATGGATAATTCAAAATTATTTGGATTATTCATGATTATTACTAAATTAAAATTTAAATTCCGTAGATTTTTTTCATAACCTCTTTCACTTTTCCAAAATATTGTATTCATTTTCCAAATTTAGAAATTTATTATTCGTTAGTAAATTTAGATCCACGGGATATACATGTACTTTTTTCCCCTATTTTTTTAGGTTCATCTTATTCCTAGTTCATAGAAATACCTATCTCGTATTTTTTGAAAACTTATCCAATAGTCTAAAATTGCTATATCTTTATTGTCATGGTTGATAGATCCTTAGCATTTGTAATCCTTTCTTATCTTATCCTCATATCAAATTTCAAAACATTTCAAATGGATACAAAGAATATCCTTCCTCCTCCTATTCCTAAGGAGGTTGATAGCTCTCATCCTCTAACTAGGTCCATGTTATCACTTATCCAAGGGGTAAGGTGGCCAACCCTATAGTTTGAAATGAAGATAATCAATCTCAAATACCTAGGGTTTGTGCTTGTGAAGCCTTAAAAGATAAAATTACCAGTATGAGCAAGTTAATGGAAAGTTACAAAATTATATTACATACATGAAGATACCACATTATTCTCATGTGAACCATGTGTCCACATCTTTACATACCAATTATGTGCCTAATACGAATCAATCTTGGAAACCAAAACTAAAGTTACCTAATGCCAATGATGCCACAAGTGAACAAAAGCCTACTAAGAGGTCAAATGAAATTCTAAGGGAGATTCTTAGAGATGATTTTATAAATCTACCTCCTCTAAATCCCTTATAAAGATCCAAATACTAATGTTCATATCATATAATTCATGGTTACCATATAGATTCTTGTATTACATTATAAAGAAGGATACAAAAGATAAATTCTCCTAAACCAAAGGTTATAAATGAACAAAAATGGATACCAAAAGAACCTCCAAAATAAAAGGAAAAACCTCAATCAAATCTACCTCAAGATTCAAATGATACATCATTAAAATTGGATGATCTTTCACATGTGTGAAAGTTTCCAATGTTCCAAATTCTATAAAATACATACCAAATATTATAAATAATGATTCAAAGCAATAAATTATGTAGGAACAATCCCAAATGGTAAGGTTATAGAATGATCAAAATACATCTTTTGATAATGAGCAAGATAATATGTGCAACGTTATTCTAGTTTATATCCCACATGTTGTTGATGATGAAAATAAACAAGAAAAATACATTCCAAGAACTAAGCTCCAACCTATGGTATGGTTGGTTTTTCATACATATATACTCAAATTGTTAAACCATATATTCAACAACTATTTTATTGACTACAAAATCAAAAAAATAATGATAAAAAACCTAGAATGCTCTTAGAATATGACTTGTAGATGATTTATGGACACAAGTGCTAAATTAGGATGTGAGTGCTAGACATTAGTGTCCTTTACCTGATGTTGGCATATTTATATTAAATTCTAAAAATTAGGCCACAACTCTATTTAATTTAATTAATTAGGATTGTGTGTGATATATTTTTATTTATGTGTGCACATGTGCCAACATGTAACTCTTTGAAGATCCAAACCCTAACTTTCATGTTGTAATGGTAATAAGTGATATGAAAGACTAAAAATGGGTTAACAGGTAGATTTTTACTAGTCCTCAAACTCCACTATATTGAATACTACCTACATACCAATACAACAAAGATATACCAAAATTTTATTTAGTTCTCCCACTTAAGTTATTTATTCAAATATGTTCCTTTGAATATGTGAATGCATTTAGAATAGGTTTGAATACTTGATCATGATGATTTAGGGCTACATAAAACTAAATTGAGACTTGGCTAAGGACTGCATGAGGGTCTTGAAATCTATTTTGGAGATAACAAGGAAATTTTACTCAATGTGTACTTATGTATAAGCCTCTAAATGGAAATTTACCAATTTTTATAATAAGTGAATTATATGTGTATTCATAGAAACTCCAAATGGAAGACCACATGTTATGAATACTAAGGGTATAAAATTAGACCTATGGATGGGTTTCATTTAAAAAATTATTTTTTTATGACACATGTTTATGAGTGTGAATAATGAACACTCATGCTTGGAACTCATGCTCCTATTGGGCATTGGTATCCCTTAAGGTTGAGTGTTAAAATTTTGGTCTAGATTAAGGCATATAAATTTTGTTAACAATTTTGAATTTTTTATATGTAATAGATGATAGTTATAAGTTAAAATATGTCCTCACTTTTACTTATGATAGGGTGTGGTATCAAAATAGGTATTGATTAAGTGAACAAGTTAATAAAATATAAAAGGGACTAAATTAGACATGATAAAGTATTTATGTCCACATTTTATTTACCACACTTTGTGCTCAAACATAGAATTAAAATAAGAAGGTGAATTAAAATCTTGGGTATACGCTAAATATACATCCTTGGTTTATATTAAAGAGGAGTCTAAAGATGATTCTAAAGGAAAATCTAGATATAGATCTAAATAAGAATATAAAGGTGTGACTTAAAAGATATATAATGGTAATCTGAAGAGGAATATATAGGATAATCCAAAGAGGAATCTAGAGGTGAATTTGTTTAAAAGAGCACTTATTCCTAAGATTTAACAAATCCAGATTGTTCATTCATTGAAACATCATCAAAATTATAATCATCACTAAAACATCTTCCATATTTTTTTATTTTGCAGTTTTTCCATTAATCATGATAAGTAGAAGACATAGCATTAGCAAATAACAATTTATCTAAATTATGTACATATTTATCATGTTGACTTTGACTATACATTATATATATAATGAAAATAAATGCAACAAATAAAATTATTTTAGATAAATATATAATCTATCATGTAAAAAGGAGCTAGTGACTATGAATATAATAAAATAAAAATAAAGATATAATGGTTGATCTAGGAAAGGGTTTGAATGGTTTTGTGGGATCTCAAAAATATTTTCTCATTTTTTTATTAGTGTTATCAAAATGATTTAGATCACTAATTATAGATTAAAAACCATGATTGTACCCATTAACCCCATTTCTAAGGGTACAATGAGATTAAAATCCATATATGAAACACTCCTTTAGGTTCACTACAAATCAAATGCTTAAAATAGGTTTCCTATTATGTAAAAATGGATCATAGGCATTATTGATATACTATGAGGTAAGTGGAAACTTGACTCTATGTTTACAGTTTTATACTGCCTATGAGTATTTGTGTAAAAACCCTCACACCATGATGTCTATAAAATAAATAACCATGTATCCTATCATGATAGTGATTAAGCAATTTCAAAATTTCTATAACATAGTTTCTAGAAACAACCACAAGAACATATAAAATAAAATCTAAATATTTTTGTGTAAGGAATCATGACTTTCTGATGGAGAAATACATCATCTTAAAACCATTTTGGGATATGTAGGTATCACTCATATTATATAAGGTTTTATTAGATTAGATCAATTACTGACCTTCCATTATTTCCCCTTTTGCATTTTATGTGTGTTGCATTTATTGTGTAGGAACAAAGGTTTTCATTTCTCAAGTCTTTTATGTATCAAATCGACGCACACAAGAAATAAGTAAACCTTCATAGATAGGCACATAGATATAGATCATAAAATTAGTCACATAGTCAACTAGGATGCAACCATAGTCAATATACAAGGCTAAAATGCGTCATTATCTTTTTTGACCTTTGAACTCGACTAAACATAAGCAAATGTGTGCAAGCACATGTTAGATGAGTCTAGCACCTATAGCCAAGGTATGTAAGTGTATTATATGGAATAAAATTACAATAAGGGTTAGTTATATGTTAGAATTTAAATACAAATAATATCACAAAATATAATACTTCAAGTTTACTACCTTATGTGGGATAGGTTTATGAAGTCAAGAAATAAACAAGAAATCATAAAAAGACAAGCTATACCTTCCCCATGTAACTCTCCTTAACTGGTCAACAAGTATGGTTGTTCCTAAATATGGAGTTTAGGGGATTAAAAAATGTGGTTTGGAAAGTGCCTCCAACATCTCCTCATTCACCATTTGGATTGTTTCTTTGTTGATTGATTTTTGAAAGAATGGTTGAAGCTTCTAGAATGATTTTTGCATAAGTTATTTACATAATGAATCTTATAAAATGAGGGATATGGCCTTGGTATTTATATCTTAGATGAAATTATAATGACCATCCATATAAATATCAAGATGTGTGGCCAAATATTGGTTAAATTTGGGAGGACAAATTCCTTAAATGTGGTAATTAATATTGGATTGATTAAGCATAGTTTGCAGAAATTAGATATTTGTTTACATTAATTTCTTAGTACTTGACAACTTTTGGTGATGTCATGACCCTGATATTTATTGAATTTTAATTTTTAAAAATTATATATTTCACAATTTTCCATGTATTATTTACTTAAGAGCTCTATTGGATCTATTTAGCTAAGTAATCTTGCTTAGTCTTTTACCATTTTTGGAGTTTGGTGAGTTGTTTAATTCAAATGGTTAAAAACACGAATTTGCTAGCTCATAATTTTATTAGAGTTTAATTAAAGGAAGGTGATTATTATGTACAATTTTTAGTCCTAATTAGGTATGTATAGACATGTATCGATAATTACACATGATTTGTGAAGATGAATTAGAGCATTTTAATAGTTGAGAACATTAATATGCTAAGTCAGAAATTGATTGGATATGACTTAGAAGAATATAATGATTGTGTATAATGTATTTAAAAAAATTGGGATACATGGACATGAATCAAAAATTTTGTGTGATGTGTGTGGATGAATCATAGTGTTTTAATGGAATTTGGTCTAGTTTCTGAGTTATTGTGAAAAATCCTATTGACTTGTAATTTTGACATGACAGTCATGAGAATTGGATGTCTAAATTTTTCCCATGTTTGATAAGATGTGGAGAGATATTTGGTCAAAGAAATGGATTTTTAAAGAATTAAAATATCACTTAAAATTATAATTATTAGAATAAGAAAGAATTTTGTTCCCTCTTTTTTAAAAATTTCATAAATTGTAGAAAGATAGGGTCACAAAAATGCCCCATACAACATTTGGGTGGCTCATGATGCCCCCTCAAGGGGAAGACAAAAATTTTATTTTTGATAGATAGACCCTCAAATAGAAGGAAATGACACATTTTTTATTAGAAAAGGCTGAAAATGGAGTAATTAGAAGAAAATGACACAAAAAATGGATACACAAGGAAAAAATAAGCCTCCAAAGAAGAAATAAGTAGTATAATAGGGCCAGGGGAAATTTAAAGTTCAATCTATAAAATCACCCCTAAGGGTAAAAATAATTCATTTTTACCCTCTCCTATTTTAATTCAGACCTCTAGTTTGTGGGTTTGAAGATGGATAATATACCACACTAAAGACACCTTAGTGAGTGAGTGAATGAGATAATACTAGAGACCATTATGGAATAGGGCATTGATAAATGCAATATTTTATTTTTAATTTGGTTATTTATTAAATTTAATGCCTAGGAAAATTTTGATAAATAATGATCTCATCATTTTCAAAATTCTAAAAATGGTGAAGTCATGCATGAAAATGGAGGGTTGTAATCTAAATGATGAATACATGGTCAAATCAGTGATCTCACTAAAATGGGTGGAAAATGCCAAATCGATGATATCACCCATTTGGACAAGATTCATGGAAATGGTGAGAATGTTGATCAATTAATGAGTTCCTTCAGTCAAATGATGAACTCACCTAGTAGTAGATAAAATATTGGAAATGGAAAACTCATTGAAAATATCAAGGTCATCCTAAAAATGATGATAATGAAATAAAGAATGATGAGAACATGAGCCAATGAAAGAAAATGGAAATATCACACTATTTAAAATTAGAATCACCCTATCAAAAGGCAAGGGCACCTAAATATGGTGAATTCACCACAATTAGTGCATGATATAGAATAAAGGAAAAATATGATAAAATATAGAATGTTAGGATCAAAATTAGAAGAAAGTGGTCCTTTGATCAGCTAGGAGAGAAATAAATATGTCCTTAATCTTGTTCTAATTTATTTTATGACATTTAGGAGTGAGTAGGTGTCATGAAGGAGCATGAGTGATGGTCATGAGTACTTTGACATCCCAATATCCTGATGGATGATGTGGAGGCATGCTTGGAGTCTATGGAACTACTTCATATTGTACATATGTCAGTGATTCAATCTAAAAGGGCCTATCTATTAGCACTGATAGAACATTGGCATTTACAGATGTCAACCTTCCATCTCCTGATAGGGGAAGCCATAGTTACTTTTGAGGATGTCTATAGGATAAATTGACTACCCATTCAAGGTTGTAATATTTATTAGTTACTATAGGTAGACAAGTAGTATTCTATGACCTATTCAGTGTGTTAGACCTAGAGGTTGATGAAGGGTCTATTGACATTGATACTTTGGAGGAATTAGCATGGCCTCACCTATTGTTATTAGAGTGGGAAGAGTAGGGTAAGCAATAGCACCACCTTCACCTACTCAAGAAGTAGTGCCTAGCAAGATCATGATCCTTATGGCTCTTGTTAGTAACCTCTTTCTACCTAATAAGAGTGGATGATTCTTTTATATCAACTTCATTAGTGTTATTCAAGACATGTATGATTATACTAGTCACTTTGTATAGATCCTAAAGTATTGACTCATCTATGCTAGGATTTGCATATGATATCCTATCAGTGAGGCCATAGTATAAGGCATATTACACTGGTCCAGGTCTATACCTAAGATCATATCGTAATAGAGAAACCTATAGAATAGATACTTCAAAGGGGACCTAAGTATCCATTGGCAATTCATTAGTACTAGATAGGTGCTAGTCTCTAGGGTCATAGAGGAGACTTGTACTTCTAATTTTGTCATATAAAATGTCCAAATTAGTAGTTTGAGTGTGGATTATGATACCCCATCCATAGGTCCTTTTTGTATGCTCTTAAGACCCTTCTAGACACCTTTTTCCTCATTGCCAATCATCTAGAACCTACTAAATGATTATTCCACCTTAGCATAACTGTATTCCCCATGACAATCCTATTTTCCTAGGTCTTAATCCTATAGGATATGAGCACTGTATTTGGACTATAGCACTAGACCCTTAAGTGTCCCATTTTTAATGCTCCTATCCATTTTTACTTTGATCCCTAGTGGTCATTTCCATCTAATCCTTATCCTTAATTAGGTTAGCTTAACACAAATACATCTGACCCATGACCAATTATTCCCTATAAAATCCCATTTAAATCTCATTTAAAAGATGGGTGAAAAATCTTATAAGGCTATCAAGAATACAAACAAAACACTAAGTCAAACTTCCCTATTATTTGCATATAGTCACCCAACAAAGCTACAAACATACTCAAACCCTCATATCAGTCTTTAACCACCTCAAGCACTCTTAATTTTAAATTTTGCATTTGCATCACACTATTTCATAAATCACATTAGATGGGAGAACTACATATGGCTTGATTCCTCTTTAGAATATTGGTATGTAGGTAATGTGCCCACATAAGGGGTGTGGATTGTATGTTCAGTACATCTTACACACTAACCCCACTTTCTCAAGTGATTCAAATATTGTTTTATCAAGCATGATAGAGGATTAAGGTTTGAAGATTAAATCATATCTATGATGAGTTTTGTCAACAAACAATACCTAATTTTTCATAGGTAGGATCACATAGGCATAGCTCAAAAACCCAAAAAAAATTAGGTCTTTTCGACCAGTTTGGACCACAACAACAAAAATGGATAACAACATCATACCCCAGCATGTCTCATTTTTGGTGCACCCATCCTTTTACTAAATGAAATCCAAGTTGAGGTTCATGACACTTTCCCAATTTTCCACATCTAATTTCAACCTTTGTATGAGCCATCTTAACCTAGTTTCAATTTAAGTTACAGTTATTCTCATTTATTACTATTTTTAGAAAGATAAAAAATTACACAAATAATGATTGCAATTATTACAATATTTTGTACTTATTTATTAATCTAGACCCTTAACTAAAATAGGAATAAAACTCCATTATTCTTAAAAAAATAAAATCATTTGGTGAACCCGACTTACTTGGTTTATGCACAAAAACCCTAGAAAGCCTAGGGAAAATTCCTTGCTAATTTTATAAATATTTTTCTAATTTTTACTACATTTATAAATTATAATTTCACATTTAAATTTTAAAATTCATAATAATAATTTTAAAAATCATTTTCTTTCAAACCCTAATGTAATATACTAGGTCCCTATGCTTTTGAGGTATCATCTTAAATATTAGTAAGCTTCATATCCTTCTTATGTATATTCTAGTTTTCTATTTTTAGAACTTTACATTTCCTTTATTTATTACTTTCCTTCCATTGCATTTTTATTATTACAAATTATTGCAAAAAATTCAACCCAATTTTTCTTTGTTTTCCTACTTTAACAATGGCCCATTATACCGGCTTTGACAAAAATGATAAGAGGGAACTTCAAGACATTAACTAAAAATATGATCTACAAGATGATATACTTCAAATAATACAATAAGAACAACAAAAATCAAACAATGGTCAATCCTCTCAAACTAATAAACAATCAATTGCCAATGACACTATAGGGGAAACTATGTCTCAACAACCCCTATAGCAGCTCAACCTTCTTATGTGGAACCACTAGTTATGGTTAGTACATCTTCAGCTCCTGATGTGGCTACCCTTGTGTAAGAGATAAAATATCTTCAATCTAAGGTGATACATATTGAGTAAGGTGCCTCTATACCAACACAAGCTTTAGACTTTTTTTCTCTATTGCATACACCTTTGGCATGCCATATTACTTCTACACCCTTACCACTAAGTTTTGTTTAACCCAAGCTCACTCTATATGATGACAAGGTTGATCTAGAGACACACTTGAGACCCTTGCACATAGCATGATTTGACTATGTGCCAAATGACCAGTTACTAACCAAACTATTTACACAAAGTTTAAAGGACTATGCCCTAAAATGGTTCCATAGTCTACCAAATCAGTTGGTCAAAGCATTCGATCCTTTAGCTAACATGTTCCTAGCTCATTCAATACCAATATATGTGACAAGGTTTCTTATGCCCAAGTTGCTCAACAAAAACAATGATCAAATGAGCATCTCATAAATTATGTTCTTAGATATAAGACTATCCTGGCTAAAATTACTAGCCCTATATCCAATCAAGAATTACAAGATCTCTTCAAATAGAGTCTTCTACTAGCTTTGCATGAGTCAATAATTTTCAATAAGTTTTCTTCCATCACTGAGTTATGTCATACATTAAAGGAAAGGGAAGTCAAATTACTTTCAATGGGCAAACTCAAGTACATAAACATATCATAAACAATAAACAAGGGTAACATTAAAGTCCTATATAAATTAAAGGTTAATGATAGCAAAATTCAAAATCAACCCATAGTTAATGTGGCTTCAGATCCCCCTCAACAAGTGGTTTTATCAGCACCTCCTTGGTGAGCCTTTACCAATCTACTAGTATCTCTATCCAAAGTCTTATAGTAGTTATTAAAATGCAATATCATATCTCTCCCTCCAATTCAGATAGTTGATACAATAAAGCCTCTTCTATGTAAATATGATCAAAATGCATTCTATGATTTTCATAGGGCACTAGGCCACACAATGAATAGATGCATCAGTTTGAGACAAAGATATAGGACATGATAGATGGAAACCTTATTGATCTTAACACTCCAGTTGATCCTCCTCAAGTAAAGCAAACATAGGACAAGGCTCTAAATTTTTTTCAAATCCTTTCCTAAAACATTCTAAACAAGAGACAAAGGGCACATAAGGTGTTCACCATGCATATCATGCACATCCTCCACCAACTACATACTAGGCACCTACAGTTGAGTCACATCCTTTAAGTAACATGATTAGTGTGTATAATTCCATAGCTCCAATGATACCTTCAATCTCCTTCTTATATCAGAAGATAGTTGAGGATGATTCAAATTACTATGTACTTTTAATCAAAGCTTACATTGATCACCATCTCATTTGTAGTGTTTTCATAGACAATGTATCTAGTGTGAAATTGTGCACCATGATATTACTATAGCATTTGGGATATTCAGAGTAAGATATTACTCTGATAGACACAATTATCAATGGATTTAGTGGGTACAAAAAAATTTCATTAGGTGAGATTATACTTCCTCTACAAGTTGGTCCAACACATATGGCCACACATTTCACTATTTTTCCCAGTATAGGAGTCTTCGATATGTTGCTTGGTTGAACATGGATATAGAAACTTTGTGCAATACCTTTTATGATTCATATATGCATGAAATTCATTCACACTAATCACATTGTTATAGTTGGTGGAGTTCTATATGAGTTACCACTCCCCACTTAAGATCCATCTCCTACTCTATAGTCACCAGTTTTATTTCCTTCACCAATTACATTTCTTCCTTTAATTAAGGTTCAAACATATTCAAGGCCTCCTCATTAGCACCAAAATTTCATACACTTCCATGGAGGCCTCTCTTATAGCAACCACTACATCATTTATACTTTTAGGAATCTAGATTGTTTACAACTATAGTATTCACACCCAGGGTATTATCATTGAGGTATCATGCCTCTACACATAGAGCACATTTTTAGAGATCTTATTATACTACTAGATGGGTCCATAATATCCCCATAGTTGCATCCACTTCTTAGATTTGTAAGGGTACCCCATAGTTGGTTTCCACTATAGAGATTTTAGAGCAATTACAACATACATAGATTTTAGAGTCACAGTCTTAACCCTTTCATCATACTTCATGATCATGCATGATCCATCTCCTTGATACATGACACCATGATAGTGAGTCTCTTATGAGACTCATTAGTTAGTATCATTTCTTCTTAGTATTTCTTGTACATAATTTCTCAGATTTCTTGTACATAGTTTCTTTTCACTTTCTTGTACATAGTTTCCTTATAATTACTTGTACATAGCTTATTTCAAAATAAAAAAACATTCAAATAACTCAAAACACCAAAAAATTTTCAATTGTATGAATTATTCATGCTTTACATTTTTACTACCATGCTAGACTTATATTTTATTGTTCTATGTTATTATTTGTTGATTTATCTACATTACCATGCTTCACTTGATCTTCTTGGAGTGTGTGCAGTGACACCCAAATCCTTGATTGCTTCACTCTATCCATTGAGGGGGCATCTTAATCTTACATTTAATACATACATTGACATAAATACCCACTAGGGGCATCTTATACATGACTACACCATCTAGGTTATGTCATCCCTACACCACACACTATAGTTATCATGTTGATATACATTACTTACTAGCTTACACAGATTAATCTATCGATATTCATTAGTATATAGCACTTGTGTATTTCTTAGCATCTACCTAGTATTTTACTACATGTGTTATATAATTTCATGTATTTATTTGATTAGTTAGATGTGATAGTATTTCTATCATTTACATGCCTTCTTTTCTTGTTTTGAGTATCTAGATGTGATTGCATTTATTAGTTCCTATTTTGTTACTTGTGTGTGCCTAAGGACATTTGCCAATGTCCTTTGCTTATACTCTTGTATATGGTTATGGCCCTCATGTGTATCTTATTTATTTGTAATTTTATGTGTATGTGGAAATTTGAACATTCCTTGTATGCTTTATTTTCCCAATTTGGGTGACATGTGCCCATGTCCCTTGATTACTTGGCCCCTTGGCCACTTTTATATGCTTCTTTCTTCTTGCCTTGTGTGCTTATTTTCTTATGTTTCTCAGTTATTTACAATGCCATGATCTACATCATGCATTATCTTACCATCTTAGATGCCATGATGGGCATCTTACTCCATCCCTCCTTGAAAACTAACAACTAACAAGAGTTCCAATTTTAGTTCAGTATATTGCACATGTTATTACATTGTTCTATCTATTTAGGCATACCCCTATTGATCCAATAATATCCAATACAAACTATGTTATATCTTGAGACATTTTTTGTATTATCATTTTTATATCATGTATTTCATAGAATAACACACTTGTAAGGGTATTTCTTTTGAGGATAGTCATTGTAGGGTCTTCATTCCTACCCTCAAAAGAGGGAGCAACAAACATGGGTTTTGTCACAGAGATCAGAGCCTTCTACTAGTCAAAATCAATTTTTAGAACACTCAGAATAGCAATTAGAGTTCAAAACATGAAGAATAGACTAGGAAAATAGTGATGAATATAGAATATTCATCAAAAATAGTAAAGGAAAAGAGTGTCATATTTGTACTACAACATCGAACAACAAAGTACCCACTTTTTGGTGCTCCTATCCAAATAGCCAAAAACCTAAGATTTTCAAAAATAAATAGAAAGGTAAGGTCAATTTTAGTTTTGTTAGTTATAATTCAGTATAGATTAGGTAATATTAGTATAATCTTACTTAAATTATCTAGATATAGGGGGCATAATGTGTGGCATGATGGCTCTCACTTTCATTTTTAGATTCAGCAATTGGTACAACTTCTAGATCAGAATCCATGTTTCAAACACCAATGATTGGGGGAAATGTGCATGGCATATTTTCCTTCTTTTCTTTCTAGTTAATTGCATTTCCTAGGTATTCTCAGTATTTACATGCCTTATTCCATCTACAAGTGGTTGGCATCATTTTAGATTGGCTTTCATATAATCCTAGTTCTCAATTTCAGAGTGATTTTCATACATGCCTAATCTCCAACCTTCAGAGTGGCCAAGATTGGCCTAATTATCAATACACATTTGGCTATCCATTCCACATTATCAGATTACAAAGCATTTATGGGATTCATGAGAAATTTTATATGACACACATTCATACCAATATCAGTTTATAGTTCACTACATATTGGGAAATGATGGAGCCAAAGGACTAAATAGCCTTTGTATTCTTGAGCCACCTACTTAGAGGGATTGGATACATAGTCCAAACATTGATTAACACATGCATGATCACATAAATTCATTACATAGTGGGTGATGATGGAAATAAAGGGATAACCTTTATATTCTTGAGCCATATTTGGGGAAATGTGCACTCAACTCCATTCACGATATTACTCTTAGTACAATACATACCCAACATCACTCAACATCATAAAAGTTTTGTATTATTTTTCATACCCGATGAGGTGTATTCATTCATTTATATTCCTCTTCCTTTTACCCAACCTTTTATATGTTCTTATTTTAGACATAGTGTATCTAGTAAGAATTGATCTACTCCTTATTTTCTCTTGCAAATTTACACTTCACACTATACTCTCTACACACACTCAGCATCACACATCTTCATGGGCTTCACCCATATAGGCAAGTTTAGGTATGCTTTATATTTTTCCTTTATCCTTGTCTTTCACTTTGCTACATCACTAGAATGAAGGGGGGGGGGGGAATGTAGTCATATAAAATGTCCAAATTGGTAGTTTGAGTGTGGCTTATGACACTCCATCCATAGGTATTTTTTGCATGTTCTTATGACCCTTATAGACACTTTTTTGCTCATTTATAGTCATCTATAGCCTTATAAACAATTATTCCACCTTAGCCAGATTGTATTCCCCATGCCAATCATGTTCTCCCAGGTCTCAATCCTATAGGATAGGAGTGTCATATTTGGACTATAGCACCAAAACCTAAAGTGTCTTATTTTTGGTGCTCTTGTCCATTTGCACTTTAAGCCCAATGGTCATTTCCATCCAATCCTTATCCTTCATTAAGTTGGGTTAGTGTGAATACATCTAAACCTTGACCAATTATTCCCTATAAAATCCCATTCAAATCTCATTTACAAGAGGGGTGACAAATATTGTAAAGATAATAAGAATTCAAACAAAGAATTAAGGCAAACTTTCCTAATCTCTACATATAGTCACCCAACATAGTTAAAAACATACTCAAACCCTCATACCAATCCCTAGCCACCTCAAACACTCTCAATTTAACATTTTGCATCTACATCACACTATCACACAAAGCACATTAGGTGGGAAAACTATATAAGTCTTGATCCCTCTTCAAATTATTGGTATGTAGGCAGTTTGCCCACACAATGGGTGTCGATTGCATGTTCAATACATCTTACACACTAACACCTCCTTTCTCAAGTGATTCAAATATTGATTTATAAATCATGATGGATGATTAAGGTTTAAATATTAAATCATCTCTACAATGAGTTTTGTTGACAACCAGAACCCAATTTTTCATAGGTAGGCTCACATAGGCACAATGAAAAAAACCCATAATGTTTCAAGTCTTTATGATCAACTTAGATAATAGTAGTAGGAATGAACAATAGTACCAGACCCTAAAGTGTCTTATTGTTAGTATACCTATCCTTTCACTAAATGAAAGCTAGATTCATGTTCATGACACTTTCCCAGTTTTGCACTTCTAGTTTCAACCTTTGTATTAGTCATTTCAACCTAATTTTAAGCTAAGTTATATTTCTTCTCATTTATTGTTATTTTTAGAAAGATAAACAAATTACACAAATTAGGAATATAATTATTACTATATTTTGAATTAATTTATTAATCCAGACCCTTAAATAAAATATAAATAAAATTCCATTATTCCCAGAAAAGTTAAATCATCTACCAATAAACCACTAATGAGATGGTAGATGGTGACCTTACCTAGTTATATGGCTATCTATTTTGGCTATTTGGAGGATGGTTTTGTGACTAGATACATGTTAACACCATATTATATTACTAGTTATCATGATTTCATTGTAGAGAGGTATAGACCATATCACATACAATATTAATTTAGCTTCCATCAAGATGTGTTAGAGGACCTACATTTATTTTCTCATGTGATGCAAGAGATTAGACAATGGAGGATATTAGTTCTAAGATCCCAAGACATTAATAGTTTTGAGATTGTATTGCCCATATATTGGGCCTATATAAAATGATTATCAAACAATGGTATGACTGATGCCTATGTAACATTGTGGGCATGATTTAAGCCCATCCAACTAACTAGACCCTAGCCCCAACATCTTGGTGAGCACTAGAGGAGGGTCAAATAGAGAAAAGGTGAAACACAAGGGGAGGACTAGGGATAAAGGTAGATAAAAGGAAAAACACCTATACATTAGGCTATACAATAGGCCATACCATTACAAATTATCTAGATTCTTGTGTAGCAACCTACACAACTAGTTAGTTAGGTCCTTATTCATTATATGACACAACATGTATTATATACCTCTATAGTGGTATATTCTATTTTATATGGAGATGAAGATGGGGATGGATGATAGGGACCTCCCATTGATACTAAGATGGTGGAGGTTACAATTAAAGTAGGGTAAAAATATAGGTACATTAGGACCTTTGGTCATAGTACAAGGATGGATATAGGAGGGTCTAGGCCCTATAGGCATGGCATAGGTACAAGTGATATTAAGACCTCTAACACTATTAGGTAATTAGATAAATAGGAAATTATTAATCATATACAACATGATATTATGGCTAGGCTAGCTGAGATTATTGGTTTAGAGTAGGATGCAGTTGGATTATAGGCTAATTTAGCCACAACATAGGGAGAGACCACACAACTTTAGGGCATCATCACAACTTGAGATTATGAGATTATATCACTAAGGGAATAGGTCACCTACTTGGCCATAATTCAAGGGTAACTCATAACACATGATTCATATCTAGTGACTATTAATAGATATACAAAGCACATGCAGATGTATAGAGGCTCTATGAGGAATGAGATGTAGCCTATCAAATTATATCAAAATAGGGGATAAATCAATAAATTTATTTTATGATTATGTACAAGGATGATTCCCTAAGGGTAAAGGATGATATAATGAGTTTTAATGATAATTCCCTATGGGTGAAGGATGAGGCCTCCAAGTATCATAGTTTATATGAGGTGGTAGTGCTAGTAGATCAGAGGGTCCATTTGTTTAGACAATAGCCATGGAGTTAGAGGACCAGTCGAATGTCTAGATCATGACACACATCAACCTATGAAAGGTTATTTTCCCATCTAACACTACATAAGAGAGTCATGGGGAAACCACCACCAAGGCCACTACCTTGACCAGTGTTAGGCACATGACATAGTTTTGATCAGAGTCCCCCTAGGGACAGATAAAGCCAGAGTTGAGCTTGTTTTGTAGCTATATATTTTTTATGTAAATGAGATGTATATATTCTAATGATGTGTAAACATTATTTTGAGACATATATGATATTAATTTTTTTATTGGCACATTTGTATATGGAATCTCATATTATTTTATTTATACATGATGCCCTATATTGTTAAGGTGTGGAGCTAAAAGCTTCACCAAATGAGTGAGTTTGCAAAGTTGCAAGATTTACACAGTCACCGATGTCGGTTAGGAGAGACCGACGTTGGTCAAGAGTTGACTGGGAGATGCTGGCATTGGTTATGTTTGGCCGACGTCGGTCAGGTGCAGACAGGCAGGGACCAACGTCGATCACCTGTGCATCTAGAATGTTATTTCCATGGACAGAACAGAATGTTTGCATGATAAGATTAAGTGTTAGTCTTAAGTCTGTATCTCTATTTTAAGTAAGACTATTTTAGAGCCCTTGATTAGGAGGTGCATCTATTGGTTGTAATTGCATTGCTCATGATCCCTAATTCTATATAATAGGGATAATTATTCATAGCTTAGCATGTGTAATGTTGAATTGAATAGTACATAATTGTATATGTGAATCATTCTAGGTTGTTGGAGTTGATTGTAATTGAGAGAGAGAGCTCTTGAGGGAAAGAGATCTAGAAAGAGATCTGTACATCTGAGAGAGGTGTAGAAGAAAAGAAGTTTCTTCAATTGTATTCCTTCTGTAAAGAGTTTAATATAAGATTTCAGGGAGGTTTCTTGTATCTCTTATTGTTTGCTATTATCTAATTCTAGTTACTTATCTTTCTGGTTTAATTCTACATTTTATTGCTTTCACATTGTAATCAACATAGTTGGTTGATCCCCAACAAGTGGTATCAGAGCTTAGGTTGACTAACAGGTGTTTCAGATCTAGTTAGTGTGTTTTGATTATAGGGTACTCATAGGGATATCTATTTGAGTGGGAGAAGCAATGAAACAAGAAAGTAAACTGAGAATGGAGAAGTTTAATGGCAAGAATTATCAACATTAGAGAATGCAGATAGAGGATTATATGTATTAGAAAGATCTATAATTACCATTAGGTGGGGTTTTAAAGAAGCCCAAAGACATGGATGATGAAGAATGGGAAGTTCTTGACAGAAAGGCTCTTGGATCTATAAGATTGAGTTTGGCATCTACTATGATATCTAATTTATCACAGGCAAAGACAATGGTAGAGTTGATGACTACTTTAGCAAATTTATATGAAAAACCCTCAGCTTCAAATAAGGTATATCTTATGAAGCAATTATTTAATTTGCAAATACAGGAAGGTGGATCTGTATCTAATCATCTAAATGATTTCCATGGGATTAATTAAATTCAGTCAAAATAGTCTTTGATGATGAAATTAAGGCTCTTTTAATATTATGTTCTTTGCTTGAAAGCTGGCATAACATGGTAATGGTAGTTAGTAATACTGCATCTGCTTCAAATATTTTAAAAGTAGAGGATGTTGTTAGTGTAATCTTGAATGAAGAAATTCATAGGAAAAACATAGAGGAAACATCAGGGAACACTTTAAGTTTTGAGAGCAAGGGAAGGCAAAAAGAGAAGGGCAAGAAAGGGAGATCAAGATCTAAGTCAAAGGTGAGAGGTAGATCTAAATCCAAAAATGGCAGGAAGCCACAATGCTGGGATTGTGGAAAGATAGGGCACATAAGCAAAGAGTGCTGGTCAAAACCTAAAGAAGACAATCAGCATGAAGGTAAGGAAGAAGTAAAAGTTGTAGGTATTACACAAGATGCTCTTATATTCTCTTTACATAATAATATAGAATCTTGGGTTTTAGATTTTGGTGCATCTTTCCATGCAACCCCTAATAGAGAATATTTTAGTGACTATGCCCATGGAGATTTTGGAATAGTGTATTTAGGGGATGATGAGCCTTGTAAAATTGTTGGCAAAGGAAAAGTGAAGCTGAAAATGCAGAATGGCAACACATGGGTGTTGAGAGATGTCATGCATGTTCCCAGCTTGAAGAGGAATTTGATTTTTGTAGGAAAGTTAGGGGATGAGGGTTGTACAGTAACCCTCACAACTGAATCTTGGAAGGTGACCAAGGGTGCACTTGTAATGGCCAGAGGAAAGAGATTAGGTACTCTCTATTTATGTAATTATGTTACTAATAATTCTCCTTCTGCATTATCTACTTCAGATGTGGATGCAAAGTTTTGGCACTCTAGGCTCGGCCACATGAGTGAGAACGAAATTCCATTCTTAAGTCAAAAAGTAAGCTTTCAGATTTGAAAAGCATAGATCTAGATTTTTGTGAGCACTGTGTTTTTGGGAAATAGAAGAGAGTGAGTTTTCTCAAGACTGGATCAACAAGGAAGAAGCACAAATTGTAGCTTGTTCATGCAGACATGTGGGGACTAGCTCAGGTTGCTTCTATTGGAGGATCACAGTACTTTGTCTCTTTCATTGATGATGCTACAAGAAAGATATGGGTCTATTGTATAAAGAATAAATCTAATGTTTTTGACACTTTTAAGATTTGGAAAGCTATGGTTGAGAATGAAACAGACAGGAGATTAAAGTACCTGAGATCTAACAATGGTGGTGAGTTCTACAGCCACAAGTTCAACTGGTATTGTTATATGCATGGGATCCCTAGGCAAAGGATGGTTCCAAGGACACCTTAGCAAAATGGAGTTGCTGAAAGGATGAATAGAATAGTAATAGAATGTGCAAGGTGTATGAGATTGCATGCTAGTTTGCCCTTAGATTTTTGGGTAGAAGCTGTTGATACTGCAATGTACTTGATTAACAGAGGACCCTCTACAGCTCTGGATGGTGGAATTCTAGAAGAGGCATGGACAGGTAAAAAGGTAGATCTCTCATTTTTCAAAGTTTTTGGTTGTGAAGCCTTTGTGCACATTGATAAGGAAAATAGAAAGAAGCTGGATGCTAAGTCTATGAGGTGCACATTTATTGGATATGGCTATGATAATTTTGGATTTAGGTTTTGGAATATAGGAACTAACAAAATAATTAGGAGCCGTGATGTTGTTTTCAATGAAAAAGTGATGTATAGTGATCAGCTCAAGAAGCTGAATCAATTTGGGCAGAGCAATGGAGAATTAGACGAGGTGACGGTCCAAAATGAGCTCATGGGAAAAATTAATCATGGACAGGAAAACACAGAGACCAACGTCAGTTAGGTAGGAACCAATGTCAGCAATATAGGAACTGATGTCGGTCATATAGTGATCGACATCAGTTAGGTAGGAACCGATGTCGGTCAGGCAAAACTGATGTCGGCCAGTTACAGGCCTGGAGGTGACTGAGGTCGGTCACTGTTAGAGAATTTGGGCAGACAGCATGTTGTGAATGAGTCTTAGATGCCCATTAAGAGGTTAGAAAGGGTAAGTAAACCTCCAATTTGATATTCCCCTTCATTATTCTATTTATTGCTTATTGATGGTGGAGAACCAGAGAGTTTTGATGAAGAAATACAGGTGGAATCCAAGAATCAGTGGGAGCTAGGTATGAATGAAGAGATTGATTCCTTGAGAGAGAACCAAACATGGGATTTGGTTGAGTTGCCAGTTGGTAAGAAGACACTAAAGAACAGATGGATCTACAGATTGAAGGAAGGTGAGAATGGATAGATGAGATATAAGGCCAGGTTGGTAGTGAAAGGATTTGCACAGAAACTAGGTATTGATTTTGGTGAGATTTTTTCTCTTGTTGTTAAAATGACTTCTATACAAACTATATTGTCTTTAGTTGCTATTGAGGATTTGCATCTTGAGCAGCTTGATATTAAGACAACATTTCTTCATGGAGAGTTCAATGAAGAAATATATATGGAATAGCTAGAAGGATTTGAGGTCAAAGGTAAGGAGAAGCTAGTGTGCAGATTGAATAAAAGTTTGTATGGCCTCAAGCAAGCTCCTAGACAGTGGTATTTGAGATTTGATAGGTTTATGACTGACCATGGCTATAGTAGGTGTCAATCTAACCATTGTGTATATTTTAAGAGATTAGATAATGGTAGATATATTATCTTGTTGTTGTATGTAGATGATATGTTGGTTGTAGGATCACACATGCAGGATATCTCTGAGCTTAAGGTGAAATTAGCTCACACATTTGCCATGAAGGATTTGGGAATAGCAAAGAAAATCCTTGTCATGAGTATTAAGAGAGACAAGAAAAATCACAGGTCGATTTTGTCTCAAGAGGATTATGTGAACAAGGTGTTGAAACGGTTCAATATGCAGGATGTAAAATCGGTAAGCACACCTTTGGCTGGACATTTTAAGTTGAGTAAAAAACAGTGTCCTAATTCACATGATGAGGTAGAGTACATGAGTAGAGTTCCATATGCTTCCATAGTAGGGAGCTTAATGTATGTAATGGTATGTACTAGACCGTATATTGCCCAAGCAGTGGGAGTTGTAAGTAAGTATATGGCCAAATTAGGGAAGGAGCACTGGAAAGTAGTTCAGTGGATCCTTAGATATCTGAGAGGTAGTAGGAATTTATGCTATGGAGGTTCAGATACTTCTATACATGATTATGTAGATTCAGATATGGTAGGTGATTTGGATGGCAGAAGGAGCACCACAGGATATGTTTTCACTATTGGTGGAATGGTGGTTAGCTAGATATCAAAGTTACAGAAGGTTGTTGCCTTGTCAACTAAAGAAGCAAAATATATTGTAGTCACAGAGGCTAGCAAAGAGATGATATGGATGACATAGTTCATGGAAGAGCTAGGAAAGGAGCAGGAGAGTTATAGATTATACAATGATAGTCAGAGTGAAATTCATTTGGCTAAGAATTTAGCCTTTCATTCAAGAACAAAGCATATACAGCTTAGGTACCACTTCATTAGACAGGTATTGGAAGATGGTGAGTTGAAGCTGGAGAAGATCCATATAAATAAGAACCCTGTTGATATGTTAACCAAGCTGGTAACAAAGGATAAGTTGAATCTTCATTCAACTTTTCTAGGTCTTCATGATTGAGTTTGAAGATGGAGGAGCTAGAAGATATTGCTGTACAGGTCCTGGTGCAGCTGTTTATCTCCAAGTGGGAGATTGTTAAGGTGTGGAGCTAAAAGTTTTATTAAATGAGCGAGTTTGCAAAGTTGCAGGATTTACACAGTCACCGGTGTCAGTCACGAGAGACCGATGTCGGTCAGGAGTCGACTGGGAGATGCCAGCATCGATTATGTTCGGCCAATGTCGGTCAGGTGCAGATAGGTAGGGACCGATGTCAGTCACCTGTGCATCTAGAATGCTATTTTTGTGGATAGAACAGAATGTTTGCATGATAGGATTAAGTGTTAGTATTATTTTTGCATCTCTATTTTAAGTAAGACTATTTTAGAGCCCTTGATTAGGAGGTGCATCTATTGGTTGTAATTGCATTGCTCATGATCCCTAATTCTATATAATAGGGATAATTCTTCATAGCTTAGCATGTGTAATGTTGAATTGAATAGTACAAAATTGTATATGTGAATCATTCCAGGTTGTAGGAGTTGATTGTAATTGAGAGAGAGAGCTCTTGAGGGAAAGAGATCTAGAAAGAGATCTGTACATCTGAGAGAGGTGTGGAAGAAAAGAAGTTTTTTCAATTGTATTCCTTCTATAAAGAGTTTAATACAAATTTTTAGGTTGGTTTCTTGTATCTCTTATTGTTTGCTATTATCTGATTCTAGTTACTTATCTTTCTGGTTTAATTCCACATTTTATTGCTTTCACATTGTAATCAACATTATTGGTTGATCCCCAACAAGTGGTATCAGAGCTCAAATTGACTAACAGGTGTTTCAGATCTAGTTAGTGTGTTTTGATTACAGGGTACTCACAGGGATATCTGTTTGAGTGGGAGAAGCAATGGTAGAAGAAAGTAAACTGAGAATGGAGAAGTTTAATGGCAAGAATTATCAACATTAGAGAATCCAGATAGAGGATTATCTGTATCAGAAAGATTTATACTTACTGTTAGGTGGGGTTTTAAAGAAGCCCAAAGACATGGATGATGAAGAATGGGAAGTTCTTGATAGAAAGGCTCTTGGATCTATAAGATTGAGTCTGGCATCTACTGTGATATCTAATTTATCACAGGCAAAGACAACGATAGAGTTGCTAACTACTTTAGCAAATTTATATGAAAAACCCTCAGCTTCAAATAAGGTATATCTTAGGAAGCAATTATTTAATTTGCAAATACAGGAAGGTGGATCTGTATCTAATCATCTAAATAATTTCCATGGAATTGTAAATCAATTAAATTTAGTCAAAATAGTGTTTGATGATGAAATTAAGGCTCTTTTAATATTATGTTCTTTGCCTGAAAGCTGGCATAGCTTGGTAATGGCAGTTAGTAATACTGCATCTACTTCAAATATTTTAAAAGTAGAGGATGTTGTTAGTGTAATCTTGAATGAAGAAATTCGTAGAAAAAGCACAGAGGAAACATCAGGGAATGCTTTAAGTTTTGAGATCAGGGGAAGGCAAAAAGAGAAGGGCAAGAAAGGGAGATCAAGGTCTAAGTCAAAGGTGAGAGGTAGATCCAAATCTAGAAATGGCAGGAAGCCACAATGCTGGAACTGTGGAAAGATAGGGCACATAAGCAAAGAGTGTTGGTCAAAACCTAAAGAAGACAATCAGCATGAAGGTAAGAAAGAAGTAAAAGTTGTAGGTATTACACAAGATGCTCTTATATTCTCTTTACATAATAATATAGAATCTTGAGTTTTAGATTCTGGTGCATCTTTCCATGCAACCCCTAATAGAGAATATTTTAGTGACTATGTCCATGGAGATTTTGGAATAGTGTATTTAGGGGATGATGAGCCTTGTAAAATTGTTGGCAAAGGAAAAGTGCAGCTAAAAATGCAGAATGGCAACACATGGGTGTTGAGAGATGTCATGCATGTTCCCAGCTTGAAGAGGAATTTGATTTTTGCAGGAAAGTTAGGGGATGAGGGTTGTACAGTAACCCTCACAACTGAATCTTGGAAGGTGACCAAGGGTGCACTTGTAATGGCCAGAGGTAAGAGAGTAGGTACTCTCTATTTATGTAATTGTGTTACTAATAATTCTCCTTCTGTATTATCTACTCTAGATGTGGATACAAAGTTGTGGCACTCTAGGCTCGGCCACATGAGTGAGAAGGGAATGTCCATTCTACAGTCAAAAGGTAAGCTTTTAGATTTGAAAAGCATAGATCTAGATTTTTGTGAGCACTGTGTTTTTGGGAAATAGAAGAGAGTGAGTTTTCTCAAGACTGGATCAACAAAGAAGAAGCACAAATTGCAGCTTGTTCATGCAGACGTGTGGGGACCAGCTCATGTTGCTTCTATTGGAGGATCATAGTACTTTATCTCTTTCATTGATGATACTACAAGAAAGGTATGGGTCTATTGTATAAAGAAGAAATCTGATGTTTGTGACACTTTTAAGATTTGGAAAGCTATGGTTGAGAATGAAACAGGTAGGAGATTGAAGTGCCTGAGATCTGACAATGGTGGTGAGTTTTGCAACCACAAGTTCAACTAGTATTGTTATATGCATGGAATCCACAGGCAAAGGATGGTTCTAAGGAACCTCAGCAAAATGGAGTTGTTAAAAGGATGAACAAAATAGTAATGGAGTGTGTAAGGTGTATGAGATTGCATGCTAGTTTGCCCTTAGATTTTTGGGCAGAAGCTGTTGATACTGTAGTGTACCTGATTAATAGAGGACCCTCTATAACTCTGGATGGTGGAATTCTAGAAGAGGCATGGATAGGTAAAAAGGTAGATCTCTCATTTCTCAAAGTTTTTGGTTGTGAAGCCTTTGTGCACATTGATAAGGAAAATAGAAAGAAGCTGGATGCTAAGTCTATGAGGTGCACATTTATTGGCTATGGCTCTGATGATTTTGGATTCAAATTTTGGAATTTAGGAACTAACAAAATAATTAGGAGCCGTGATGTTGTTTTCAATGAAAAAGTGATGTATAGTGATTAGCTCAAGAAGTTGAATCAATCTGGGCAGAGCAATAGAGAATTGGATGAAGTGACGGTCCAAAATGAGCTCGCGAGAAAAATTAATCACAGACAGGAAAACACAAAGACTGACATCGGTCAGGTAGGAACTGATGTCGGTAATACAGGAACCGATGTCGGTCATATAGTGACTGACGTTAGTCAGGTAGGAATCAACGTCGGTCAGGCAAAACTGACGTCGGCCAATTACATGCCTGGAGGTGACCGAGGTCAGTCACTATCAGAGAATTTGGGCAGACAGCGTGTTGTGAATGAGTCTCAGATGCCCATCAGGAGGTTAGAAAGGGTAAGTAAACCTCCAATTTGATATTCCCCTTCATTATTCTATTTATTGCTTACTAATGGTGGAGAACCAGAGAGTTTTGATGAAGCAATACAGGTGGAATCCAAGAATTAGTGGGAGCTAGGCATGAATGAGGAGATTGATTCCTTGAGAGAGAACCAAACATGGGATTTGGTTGAGTTGCTAGCTGGTAAGAAGACACTGAAGAATAGATGGATCTACAGATTGAAGGAAGGTGAGAATGGATAGATGAGATATAAGGCCAGGTTGGTAGTGAAAGGATTTACACAGAAACCAGATATTGATTTTGGTGAGATTTTTTCTCCTATTGTTAAAATGACTTCTATACAAACTGTATTGTCTTTAGTTGCTATTGAGGATTTACATCTTGAGTAGCTTGATGTTTTACAGCATTTCTTCATGGAGATTTGGATGAAGAAATATATATGGAACAGTCAGAAGGATTTGAGGTCAAAGGTAAGGAGAAGCTAGTGTGCATATTGAAGAAAAGCTTGTATGGCCTCAATCAAGCTCCTAGATAGTGGTATTTGAGATTTGACAAGTTTATGACTGAGCATGGCTATAGTAGGTGTCAATCTAACCATTGTGTTTATTTTAAGAGATTAGATAATGGTAGATATATTATCTTGTTGTTGTATGTAGATGATATGCTGGTTGCAAGATCACACATGCAGGATATCTCTGAGCTTAAGGTGAAATTAGCTCACACATTTTCCATGAAGGATTTAGGAGCAGCAAAGAAAATCCTTGGCATGAGTATTAAGAGAGACAAGAAAAATCACGGGTTGATTTTGTCTCAAGAGGATTATGTGAACAAGGTGTTGAAATGGTTCAATATGCAGGATGTAAAACCGGTAAGCACACCTTTGACTGGACATTTTAAGTTGAGTAAAGAATAATGTCCTAATTCACATGATGAGGTAGAGTACATGAGTAGAGTTCCATATGCTTCCATAGTAGGGAGCTTAATGTATGCAATGGTATGTACTAGACCAGATATTGCCCAAGCAATGGGAGTTGTAAGTAAGTATATGGCCAATCTAGGGAAGGAGCATTGAAAAGTAGTTCAGTGGATCCTTAGATATCTGAGAGGGACCAGCAGTAGGCATTTGTGCTATGGAGGTTTAGATACTTCTCTATATGGCTATGTAGATTCAGATATGGTAGGTGATTTGGATGGCAGAAGGAGCACCACAAGATATGTTTTCACTGTTGGTGGAATGGCGATTAGCTAGATATCAAAGTTACAGAAGGTTGTTGCCTTGTCAACTACATAAGCAAAATATATTACAGTCACAGAGGCTAGCAAAGAGATGATATGGATGACACGGTTCATGAAAGAGCTAGGAAAAGAGAAAGAGAGTTGCAGATTATATAGTGATAGTCAGAGTGCAATTCATTTGGCTAAGAATTCAGCCTTTCATTCAAGAACAAATCATATATAGCTTAGGTACCACTTCATTAGACAGGTATTGGAGGATGGTGAGTTGAAGCTGGAGAAGATCCATACAGATAAGAACCCTGCTGATATGTTAACCAAGCCGGTAACAAAGGAGAAGTTGAATCTTCATTCAACTTTTGTAGGTCTTCATGATTGAGTTTGAAGATGGAGGAGCTAGAAGATGTTGCTATACAGGTACTGGTGCAGTTGTTTATCTCTAAGTGGGAGATTGTTAAGGTGTGGAGCTAAAAGCTTCACCAAATGAGCGAGTTTGTAAAGTTGCAGGATTTACACAGTCACTGGCATCGGTCAGGAGAGACCGACATCGATCAGTATTCGACTGGGAGATTCTAGCATTGGTTATGTTTGGCTGACGTTGGTCAGGTGTAGACAGGCAGGGACTGACATCGGTCACTTGTGCATCCAGAATGCTATTTTCGTGGATAGAACAGAATGTTTGCATGATAGGATTAAGTGTCAGTCTTAAGTTTGCATCTTTATTTTAAGTAAGATTATTTTAGAGCCCTTGATTAGGAGGTGCATCTATTGGTTGTAATTGCATTGCTCATGATCCCTAATTCTATATAATAGGGATAATTCTTCATAGCTTAGCATGTGTAATGTTGAATTGAATAGTACAAAATTGTATATGTGAATCATTCCAGGTTGTTGGATTTGATTGTAATTGAGAGAGAGAGCTCTTGAGGGAAAGAGATCTAGAAAGAGATTTGTACATCTGAGAGAGGTGTGGAAGAAAATAAGTTTCTTCAATTGTATTCCTTTTGTAAAGAGTTTAATACAAGTTTTTAGGGTGGTTTCTTATATCTCTTATTGTTTGCTATTATCTGATTCTAGTTACTTATCTTTCTGGTTTAATTCCGCATTTTATTGCTTTCACATTGTAATCAACATTGTTGGTTGATCCCCAACATATATATTTTTATGAGATGTTTAGATGTATATGTTTGATAAAAATATGGATATTGATATGTAGTTGTTTTCCATGATTTTTTATCTTTCATGCTTATCATTTGTATTTATTTTTTTTGTGATGTACCAATGAGGTATGACTAGATACTAAAGGCTAATTTAGGAGATGTGTGTCCTAAATTAGTACATAAATAGCCATATATGTTTAAGATAATGTGATATTATTGGTTTGCTATGAGTTTATAGATATGAGTAAATATTATGATCGGATGATATATGATTATTAAAGATATGCACATCCTTAATTAGCATAGATATTCATGTTTATTTCCAATGTTTGGCATATGGTGTGATTATGGATAATGAGATAACATCTTGATCAGGTAGTGATAATGTTTTGAGGAGATGATTTTGGTACAATACTATTATATTGATCTTCAATAACTTGGTTTTTAATTTTAAAAAATATAATATGCATCATAAGTATGAATAACCTATGATAACATTGTGTATTAATTGCATAAGGACTAGTTCAGTTGAAAATATTTACAACTCAAGATCGTGATATAGAACATCAAGACCTAAGTATAAAATATGATGCATATGAACAAAATACAAGACCATACAAAAAAAACGAAAAACAAATGTAAAAAACTTAAAGTAAAGATATGGAAAATCAATATTTAAGTTTAAAAAAATTATAATAAACACAAATAAATAAATAAAGTAACCTTAACCAGTAGATAATGAACTAAATAGGTTCTAACCTCTACTAGATAAAATTATCTCCTCTTCACAAAAAGGCTTTGTTCCTAAAAGATAGATATTGGATGTAGTTATTACCACCCATGAAACTATCCATTCAATGGATAAAAGTAGGATCCCAGGTATGGTCCTTAAGCTTGATACATCAAAATCTTATGATAGAGTATCTTGGAATTTCCTATTTAAAGTCATTCAAAATTTTGGTTTCAATGAAAAAGTGTCTTTCCTTATGCAGGAAGCTATTACCATTGCTAAGTTCCTAGTTCTTGTTAATGGGGCTCATAGGGTCTTCTTTTCCCCCACTAAAGGCATTAGATAGGGACATCCTCTATCCCCCTACCTTTTCATCATGTTGGATGAAGATCTTGGAAGGTCTAGTCATTATAAAATCATTTCCAAGGAAATAGTTGGGATAAAGCCAGTTTCTACTCTCCCACCTATGATTATACAATAGTTCATCGATGACACCATTATTTTTGGCATTTCCTCTATTTTAGAAGCTCAAAGCTATAAAAATCTCCTCAATGATTATGCTATGGCTTCTGGCCAGCACATTAACTTTTATGAGAGTAATGTTTTCTTCTTTAACACATAGGAGGACCTTTAAAGAAAAATTATAAAAATCCTTGGTTGTGTTGTAGTGGATTTACCTTCAATCTACCATAGTCTCCCCTTAACTATTAAGGAAGTTACTCCAAGATTTTGGAATAACATCTTGGAAAGAAAAGATCCTGAGCAGTGCTAGAATTTTGAAACTCTTTCTAGCCTCCCTTCAAAGAATCCCCACTTATTTTCTTACTCTTTTTTAAATGCCTAAGTATTTAGTTGATAAACTAGAGTAGATCCAAAGTATTTTTTGTGGACTGGTATGGAAGAAAAGAAGAGAATATCTCTAGTCATATGGGAGAATGTTTGTCTCCCTAAAACTCATGGTGGTTTGAATATTATAAATATCTAAAATATGAACAAGGCTCTTCTATCAAAAATCAATTATAACTTATCAGTAATAATGAATTTTGGGGGCTTATTATGAAATCCAAATACTTATAGGGTTTTGTTAACTATAATTTTCTTTATCAGGAGGGACTCCCTCAAGGGTCAGTGATTTGGAATAAAATGATCAAATCTAGGAGTTTAATTAAGAATGGATTAAAGTGGAAACTTGGGAATGGTTCTCTCATAAATTTTTGGGAAGATCCTTGGTTGATTGACAAAGATCTTTCCACTCAAGAGGGGAATGAGGCTGTTATGGGCATTGTTAAATAGTTTTTTGGCACTAAAGTTTACCATTGTATTTAATAAGGTCATGGTATTACACAATGGAAGAATTTGCTTGAATGTTGCAATAACCAACCTAGTCTTCTTCCTAGAATTAATACTATACAACAAATTCTTTTTGGAACTTAGATCCCCCTTCTCCCAAGACTTCATGAGTTACTATGGGCTAAAAATAAGAGAGGACACTTCTCTATCAAATCTACTTACCATCTGTTGATTAACCTAGACCATAGAGATGAGCATTGGAGGAAAGTTTGGAACCATAAACTTATCCCTAAAGTCATTTTTTTCTAGTGGGACCTAGTCCACAATAAAATTTTAACCCAAGATAATTTGTAATGAAGGGGTTTTAATTTGGTTAATAGATGTATCATGTGTCTCAAGGAAGAAGAGAATATTCTTCCCTTGATTCTACATTGTGACATTTTTAGAGAGATTTGGAGTAGAGTGCTCCTAAATTTTGGGTTGTAATGGGTTTGTAACAAGGATATTAGGTAAGTGATTGATATTGGACACCTCCTTTCTCTCAACCTTGGCTTATGGAACTTTGGAAATAATCCCTTCATCTTATTGGTTAGATCCTATGGAAGGAAAAGAACAATAGAATTTTTAGGGAGAATACCAAAGATCATTCTTAGGTACATTACTCTCTTTCTAAGACCCTTATTGAAAGTGTGACCAATTCTCATGTTAAGCCTACTAACAAACCTCTCACTTAGCATGAGGAAAGTATAGTTGCTAATTGGAGGATTCTTAATCAAATCCCTACCTTTGATAACTCAAATCAGCTTCAAAGATTAAATACCAAGTGGACTCCCTTTAGGTCTAGTTGGCTCAAATTAAATTTTGATGGGACTTCAAAATTTTATGGTAAGGCTAGTGTCAGTGGGGTTATTAGGAATGATAAATGGGAGCTTATTACTACCTATGCAAGGGGATTAGGTTTTCAAACTTATAATTTTGTTGAAGCCTCAACTCTCTTATGAGGTATTAAATTGGCAATCACCTTAGATATTCAGAACTTACACATAGAAGGAGATTTAAAACTCATGATTGATGATATTACCAATGTCTCTATATGTGGGTGGTATCTTAAGGACATCATCACTAATATCTAGACCCTTATTCAAGGTATCCCTATGGTTGAATTTTCCCACATTTATAGCGAGGGGAATGGATTTACGACACCCTTACTAATCATGGCCAATAATTTGAAAATTAGAACTATTGGTGCCAATGCCATAATATCCCTTAAACTATCAAGGAATTAATTCAAAAAGATAAGATTTATTAATGAAGTCAGTCCACTCTGTTGACATGGATGCTAGCTTGGAAATGGTTAGTCCCTATGGTAAGTGGCAAGGGCTGAGTAAGGACACTTTAATGATGACTAATTATATGGATCCTATTTTTGATTTGGTGATATCCCATGCCAAGATGAGATGGTCATTTGATGATGATAAGAGGCTTAAAGGGAGTATTTTGAAGCATGGGAAATACATGCAAAGAATGGGGAATGCAATGGCATTTATAAGTAATGATGACTCAAGGATGCAAAACATTCTTATCATTTATTTTCTCATTATTTCCATTCCTATTGTTAGAGAAGATAATTTTTGTAAGAGGCACATTGAGGAGAGGAAAAGCCACTGCTATTTTGAGTAGTTTAGTGATTTTTTACTATCTGGTTTTGATGATAATCTAATTATGGGGGGGATAGAATCTAAATTAAACATATCACTTGTAGTGAATTCAAGGATAATTCCTTGGTGTGGAATTACTATAAGAGAGGCATTATTACTTTCCTAGAATGACTTAATGGCCATGATGAAAATGTGTCTATGCAATGTGTCCTTTTATGGGATAATCATAGAGTTCAAATTGGTAATGTGGGATTTGAGCTCTCTAAGGAGGTTATCACTATGTATACTAGTCTTTCCACTAAAGGATGGAATTGAAGAGAAAGGCTAAGGTTATAGACCACCATAATCAAACTTTATTTCTTGGACTTGGGGAGGAGCTTGTTCCTTATCAAGGAGGGTTTGATCATGCTAAGTTACCAGAGATATGGGATGTTATTTGTTACTTGATGAAATATTTCAATTTGGAGGGATACTTTACCAAGTTTTACAACTATCACCTTCCCCTCATTAACCATTTTAAGAGAAATGATCTTGTTAGCTTTCCTTTTTATCTCATGTCTTGGTTGGAGCACTCTATTTGTCATGTTAAATATAAACTTATTTTGAAACCCTATAAGTGGCCCATCCCTCTTCACCAAGGCCTTATTCATCACCTATATAAATTTGACCTCACTTTATCTCCATCAAAACCCATTTATTTCACCATTATTGAGATGATTATCATTAACCCTTATATGGTTGTTACCATCTCTGAGAAACCCACTATTTATACCCTTTAAACTCTAAATTTGAAAGAGGTTGCCTTTTATGAACCCTTGGAAGAGTCTATTGGGAAATATTTCAATAATCCTACTCCTAAAGGTAGGGGGAAATTGAATAAATGACTCTTTAAGGATGAGAAAGTTACTACTGACTCAGGAGAGGATATGGGGGCCCATAAGAATTATAAGAGGGATCTTGAGGGACCCCATAAAACACCAAAATTATGACCAAATCTAAGACTAAGGTTAACACTTTGGGGGTTAAAAGATCTATCAAGATTACAAGCAAACTAGACCCTTAGGCTAAGCTTATTGAATACTCAGAGAGTGAATCTAATAGATATACTCAAGAGGGAGAACTAACCAAAGGTGTTGACTTTGAAGTGTAGGATATTTTAGATGGTACTAAAGGGGGGATAATAAGTATTTTTAGGCTGAGGATTTGTATGGTGAAGATTATGTTCCTGCTAACCAAACCCATTACGGGGAAGGGATATTTATTGATACAGATGAGGGGAAGGTTAAGGAAGTTTTTGAGGAGATAGGTGCTAACCAAGAGGATGGAATGGTTTCTCTCAAGAATTTAGTGGACTCCCTAGAGTAGAAGCTCCTCTCCCTTGAACGTTTCATTAATAGGATTCTTTGTCACTTGGTTATAGTGAATTTTTCTTTCTTGTAGGATCATGATACCCTAGAGCATGGTTATGATGAAGGAAAGATCAAATAGTTTGATGAGATTCATGATTTTTTGTCTAAAGGCTGGGAAGTTGTTTAAATTTAGAGTCATTTTCTTGCTTTCTATTTTTTTGTTGTCAGACTATTTATTTTCTTTCTGTTGGTTATCAACTGTCTATGATGTAGTTGTTGGTTGCGGCTCCTATTCATGAGGCTTTTCTTCTTTTTTAGGTTTTATTTTAAGGGTTAGTTGCCTTGTTTTTCCACCTTATATTATCAAAAACAAGTATACAATGAATCAAAAAATAAAACATACAATGTAATAATATAAAAACTTAATTAAGTAATCAATCAATTGTGTGTATGTAATGAATAAGGTATTACACTTAAATATGACTAAGTTGTTAAAATAGGTGGAATGGGAAGAAAAATAAGGGATGGTCGAGCTACTTTTGAGTTCCTTGAGGTAAATGGACACTACCTATATAGTCTAGATGGACCTTAGGCTGTTGTAGTTCTCCTAAGAATTAGGATAGAAGAAACATGATGAAAAGTAGAGAAAGAATACCTAATAGAATAAGATCTGAATTTGATCTCAAAATGATGAGAGATTAAAGGATTGGATCAAGTTCAAAATGGTAAGGGAATAAAGATAATGTTCATAGTTGAATTAGAATAAGAGTGGTCAAGCCAACTCGAGATGCCCCATGCATCCAAGCACTGCTTACATAGTTTATGTGGACATCATGTTGATGTAGTTCTCCTAGAAATGGAAGTATAATAATAATATCAATGATGATATATAAATTAGTATGACATGATAATGAGTTCCCACCCAAAATATTCTATAGATTTGTAATTCACAGGGATATTTTAAGCCCTTTTTCTCAAACTTGGTAATGTTTTTGGTATTTTATCTAGGGGTTTTCAATGTTTTTAGGTTTTTGAAATTATGAAAATTAAATGAATATAGATAATGTAAAAGGAACCACCTATCCAAGTAAAAATATCCTTAGGTAAGGGCTCAAATAATATCTAAACTAGATGTAATGGTGTGATCCATCAACCAATAATAGAACCTGAGGTAAGGCATAATACACCACATAACAAAAAATGGGAATGGGATAATGCATAGTGGTGAAATAATAAGAGGAGAATTAATTATAATAAGTATCAAGGAAATATCAAGTAGGTGAAACCATATGTTGACATACCCTAATACACTTGTCTACAAAGAAGTTGATGTTGTTGATCCATCTAAAGTGCCTTTAGAATGGTTTTTTGAATCTACACTAAATTCCTATTGGTTGTAATCAAGATCTTGATTGATAATAGGAAAAAAATACAATGACCTAAGGAGATGATTAATAATGGTCTAGGGAATAAGGATGGTCTAGTTAACATAATAATAAAGGTCCAAGTAATGGAAAAAGAATGATCTAGGGGAAATGAGATAATACAGAACATGATTACCCTAATCAAGGGATCTCATAGATAATGGTCCAATGTTTGTTAATCATTGAAATGTTTGAGGTGTATAATTTTCATAGGTTATTCAATCTCTTTCCCATCTAGAGTGGCCAGTCAGTATTCCTTAGATCTATAATCTATGGTACCCACATATAGACACAACCAACTGGGTTCAAACATACCCTTTTTTTATACTTAGAAATTAGTGATTTTATAGTTCTCTTTCAGGACCAAGTCACTAACTTAAAATTATTTGGGCAGATGGCACTTATTATAACTACAATAAATCCAATTTTGATAAGCTCTAAAATGGTCCAATTTTGCCCAATGTTTTTCATCAAGAAGCTCCAACTCTTTCCATCTAGAAACTTGGTATTCTTCATCTTCAATTATATCCTATAGGGAGACTCAAAATGAGGTAAAATTGATCTCAATCGAGATAATGGCCTCTACACCAAAAACTAAGGATTATGGTGTGGCTTTTATTAGTGTATGGTGACTGGTATAATAAGCCCATAAGGTTGGAATAATTAAAAGTGACAACCATGTCTAACATCATTAATGATTTTCTTAAGGATCATGAAAAATGGTTTTTTTTAGACCTTATATTGGTCATTTCCTTGTGGGAAATATATAATGGATAATTTATGCTCAATTTTGAACTAGGTAAAGAGGGATTTGACATCTTTATTTTTAAATGAACCACCATTATTATATATACTAGTGGAAGGAATACTAGAGCTTCAGATAATGTGAAAATAGTAGAATTTGTATATCTATTTACCAGTTATGTAAGTGAGAGAAATGGCCTTGATCCACTTCATAAACTATTCTATAACAATAAGGATATGTTTGTGGCCATCAGAGGAAGTGGGATTTATTTTACCTATGAGATCAAGTCCCCAAGTTGAAAATAGCCATGGAGTAGTGATTGATTATAATGGTAATGAAGGTACATGGATCAAGTTATTATGCTTATGTTAAGTAACACAATTATTAACATAATTATAGGCATCTATCTCCATCTTAGGCCAATAGTATCTTATTCAAAGGAGTTTTTATCAAGGACTATGTCACTAGTGTGGGCCCCACAAATTCTTTAGTGAACCTCTTTAAGTGATAATTGGGATTCTCCCAAAGATTTAAAAACAAACAATCATTCCATTATATCCCTTATGATAGAGCATGTTTCCAAAGAAAGTGTAATGGGAAACTCAATGAAGTAAGATTTTTTGGCAATTCTTTAAGAGTTTTAAAAGAAGGGTATAATCTTAGAGGTAAGTATACAAGTCTTGGTAATGGAGGGGATTGGGATAAGTAATATCACATATCATCTCTAAATCTGATCATACATGAGCTAGTTATAGAGGGTTTTAAATGATAAACTAATACTCTTTAACATTGCTAGCAACAACTATTATAGACCTAATGGTTTCCATGACATTAGTTGATCTGTTATTAACCCATGATATCTACTCAAACTAAAGTACCTTAAAGTGTTTCTTGATATTTTTCACTATATTCTTGTAGGGTAAAATATTTTCATCCTTAGTCTGGTATTAATTTATGGCTTGATAGATGGTTAAGTGATAATCCCCATAGACCATCAAGTTTTTAACATCCCATTGTGTTGAGAGACAAAGTCCTATAATGAGTGATTCATACTCATCCATGTTGTTGGTACACTAAAATACAATATGAAATGCCTTGGGAATGTTATCCCCTTACATCATAACAAATAAAAATGTCATTTTAGATCCATGGGATGTTAATGATTCATCAAAGTATAACTTCCACTATTAGGATTTAATTTCCACTTCTCCTAGGGTAATGATTAACTCTTCTAGGAAATCAAATATAAGAGGCCTAATTTCTAATAAAGGAGCATCAAAAATCTAGTCTATAAAGATTTTCCCATTAATGGCCTTCTGATCTAGTACTCAACATCAAATTCATTCAGGAACATTACCCATTTGTCCATGTGGCCCATTAGAGCTGCCTTAGACAATATGTATTTGAGGGGATCCACTTTAGTTATAATAATAGTTTTGTTATTCAACATGTAGTGATGTAACTTTGGGAAGTGAACACCATTTATAAATAATCTTTTTCAATTGGTGAATAGTTATGTTCATAATCTACAATTATCTAGCTCAAGTATTAGATTGCATGTTACTTTCCCTATTTATCATGTTAGGACAATAGTGCCCCCTGTACATGTTTAGTTATTGAAATATAAAGAAGTAATGGTTTCCCTATTATAAGAAGTGTCAATACTAGTGTGTTAGCCAAGTAGGCCTTTAATTCTATAAATGATTATTAGAAACTAGTATACCACTAAAATTTGACACCTTTCTTTAAAAGATGTGTAAAAGGATTACACTTATTGGCTAACTATGAAATAAATAGAGTTGTTTTAGATTAAAAGGTGGAGGCATTTCCACAATGGATTTGAATTTATAAAGATCAACCTCAATTCCTCTTTATGACATAATTAATCCTATTAATTTTCTTGAAGTAACACCAAAGATGAACTTCTTAGGGTTGAGGTAGACTTTATAGTCATAATGTCTCTCGAAGATTCTTCATACAACATCTGAGTGTCTGACATGCATTCTTGACTTTGTTAAGATGTCATCCTCATAGTCCTCAACAATTTCATGCATCATGTCATGGAATATGATAGTCATGGCACATTGATAGGTTGCACCAACATTATTTAAAATAAAAGGCATGACTTGGTAACAAAACATTACCCATGGAGAGAGGTGAATGTCATTTTATGATGGTCTTATAGTGAAATATTAATTTTTTAATATCTTGAGAATATTTTCATGAGGGACAACATTTCATATCCTTATGTTGAGTCAATAATCATGTCAATGTTTGGTAGATGGAAATCATATTTATGACATGACTTGATGTCTCTAGAATTAATACATAATAAAATGCCTTATGTATTCTTATCGACTAGGAATATGTTGGATATCCATGTTGAATACCCAATAAGTCTAATGCAACTAGATACTAATAGATTTTATATCTCCTTTTTTACCAAGACAAAAATGTGTGTATGCATTTTTTGTAGTTTCTATTTAACTGGTTTAGCATCTGGATGTAAAACAAGTTGATGTATGACTAAATATTGGTCAAGGACTATCATTTCTAAGTGGGACCATGTGATATGTCGATGAAGTCTTTTAGAATGGTAATTATGAATTTGTGCTCCTCATCAGTAATGATCTTTGGGTCATCATATGTGTCAATGTTGATCTCTATGGTATTATCTACAAGAAGTGTATAACCATCTTCAATAATGGTAGGTAATGATTGAAATTAATCCTCTTTAGTTGTTAGTGAGATAAAAGTCTCATCCATGTAAGAAGAATCAAAATTGGCTTGGTTTGGTAATGGTCAATTGGTTAATGTCTCTGAAATGTCTAGAAAAAGATGCTCAAAGAGTTGATATTATTGAGAAGTGATGTTGAACCCAACTATAACTATTAGACTTGGTATACATTGAGCTTCCTAAAGAGGTAAGAAAACTTCCCCATCCAAGAGTGCCTAAAACATGTTTTCAACCCTAGACTCATCTTTATATTTAATTTTTTCCTGATCCAAAGGTGTCTCAAAGATGTTTTCACCTAAAGATATTTATGCTTTATTTATTTCATGACCAAAAAAGTTGGCCTACTCTCCAAAGTAGTAAATAGGGTCCAATGTGAATTTAAATCCCTGTTTAAGATCATTATTGTCTACCTCAAAGGCCCATGTACTCATTAATTGACTCTTAATTAGGGAAGTTATCCTAATGTATGACATAACTTTACTGGTCCTAATCAATGAGGTTTGGATGGTGAAGGAAAAGGGGATAATGAACAATAATGATAAGGATGTCATTAGAATCAAATAGTTTAGTATGGATAAGTGCGTTATAGGAACTATAATGGGATGATGTGTTATTATTAGTATTCTCTTTGTTAGTGAACAAAGTGGCGTCACTTTATAAATCCATGAGATCACCCTAAGGTAATGTAAATTTAAGACATAAATTCCCCGTATGTTTGTCTACAATGATAGGTTCAATAATACCTTGTGTGTTTGGTCCCAAACCTTTTCCTTTATAGTCTAGACCATCCATGATCTAATTAGGAATGGGATACTTGGAATTTTGAAAGCATATGGCAAAATTGTCATCATATAACTAGGACCCTTCAACACTAGTAGGTCATTCTAGGTTTGGTGATATATCTGATGCAAACATAAGTGGTGGTTTCTACTAATATTTGGTCTTATTTTTCCATATCATATTAGGCCTACCAAGGTTTTCATCAATTTTAGGTCTACCATAGGATTTTACACATTTGGGTAGTTTACCAATGTGAAAAGAATCTTGGATGTTGTATTTGATAATTTTGGCATCTTCAATGATGAAATGGTTAGAAATGGATGTAGAAAATAGACCAGAAGAAGAGGATGCAAGGTTACTAGGGTCAATGTAATTAGACTTTAGCAGTTCAATAAATAGTTCTTTATGTTTCTTACCAACAAATTTGTAGCCTAGTAAATAATTATATTCCTCATATTCATCTTCTAAGTGTTTTCAATACTATTATGGCTGTAAATCATCGATAATAATGGCCTATAACCATAATGTGGGAATTTAATGCATTTATGTAAGGTAGAAGGGACTACTCATACTTCATGGATCTAAGGATGACCAAGAATTAGATTATAAGGTATCTTTATATCAATTTCATGGAATAGGTTATCATGAGTGATAGGCCATGTTGTTACTCAAATCATGCACTCACTGAATTGGAAGATGGTTTAGTGAGATAATAGGATCATCCCCTAAGGTGTGAGACTCTTTCAATCCTTGGGATGAACCTCCAAAGAAGGTTAACTTCTTTTTAATATAAATTCATCTAATTTATGATCAGCATGCATGTCTAAAAGAGTTAAAAGGAAATCTACTTTTAATCTTAAATATAAAATATTTTATGGATAAAATGGGGAGAGGGGTTGCTAAAATGTAAAAGGTGATGCACTAAGACTAGAAAAGCACCTCTACAAGGTTTGAAGAACACACTAAAACTATAAAAAAATAAAAAAATATATTACATAATCTCTAACATAGACAGTACACTTTCATAAGTGATTTGTATAAAGGTGCAGGACATAATATAACACTAAGAGAGATAATAAATGGTCAATAGGTAATGCATGTATGGACTTGGACATGTACACCATAATACCTACAAGAGAGACCCAAGTTATACATAAAGGTGTGAAGGGATGGATACTAATGAGAGGGGCTATAATTATCCATAGGCAAATATCAACAAACAAAAAATACACATAGAATACAAGAATCATGAAGGCAAACTCAATTCTCATTAGTTACAAGGCTCAAGTGATAAAAGGGCTCATGGAGGGTAGATTTTGGTAGCATTATATTGTGCCTAGAAATTTTGACCATTTTACAATGTAAGACCTAAGCTTTTATAGGTAATGGGAATCCCATAGGTCATTAATTATAATTAGGAATATAGTTGATAAAATTGAATGAATGTCAGAATTTGAGACACACGATCTCTCTGTAAATTAGATGGGGATGGCCAAACTTGATTGGAATCATAATTCCTTCCTTAAAGCATGGTTATGATTACCTAAAACATAAGTTTTTAATCTTATGACACTCTCTCATTGGTTATGTGGTAACCAAATTTTAATCACTCAATGACCATAACTTGACTTACAAGCTTTCATGTGTAGGATTTTGACTATATATCTCATAAAATTACTGCCTTGGAAGATTTTAACTTGATTCTTCCATTTCTACTTTTAATGTTTCTCCTTATGTACTTCTATGCCATTATTATCATTAATAGGTTCCTTTGTCCTATATGCTCTGGTCATGATCTCCTTGTGTTAATCTCACTCATTCCTTAATACTATTAATTTTTTTATCATTAAATCTCACAGACTTGGGCATCATTCAATTCACTATGCCAATTACAATTTCCTCCAAAGTCATTCTTCTCACAATATTGTGATCCTTAATCCATCACACTTAGATTTAAAAAAATTGGTCATGATGGTCCTAATGGCCATATAAGCCATCAATTTTAGGCTTGTGTATTGATGATGTGGAACCAGTCCATTCATCGCTTCCTTTACTCTACTGGGGATTCAAATGCAATGTTAAATGTTCCTTTTGTAGTGAAGCAGGATTCCACCACATGACATTGGGAAAAGATACAAAACCTTCATAACTTTTATCTGACTCATACAACATCTATTTTTCTTTTTGAAAATATTTATCTTTGCAAAATTTATCCTGACTAGCCTCCTTCTTTATAACTTTTATTCAGAATAAAAGTTTTGATTTTTCTCAACAAATTTTTTGAAGGAAAATACTTAGTTGATTCTTTGCAAAGTCATTAGAAATTTTATTTGTAAAAAAATTTATGAAGTCCTTCACAACACTTCATCTACATACTTAGCTACAAAATATTTGAAGACCAAACCTTTCATAAAACTTGTGAAGCAAAACTTGCAAATCAAAACTTGTGAAGGAAAACCTATGGAGTATTGATTTCTCCTTTTGAGACTTAGCCATTTTCATGAACTTATACCAAACTTTGAAACCCTCATGAATTTTGAAGATTTGAATTGAAAATGGATGTCACCCTTCATGGTGACTAAAAATAGTCAACATTTTGCTGATCTCTATAAAATTATTTCATGATAAGCATGAATCGAGTAGCCTTATGTGATCCATTAGGCATGGAGTCATTTAAGAAATCAACACAGTTCAATATATAATCATAAATTAGATGAAAATACCTCACCCTATTACTTAATAATTGACCTGAGATTATCCCCTCAACAAAAAGATAAATTAAGGAACAAAACAAATGTGTAAAAATACTAAGGGAAAGAAAATGACTAGACTAATATGCCACAACACTTAGAGGAAATAAAAATTCAACTAAACTACTATGCACAAGTTAAAAACACTTCAAGATTAGTGCCTTAGATGGATCCCATTAACTAATATTGGTAGTTCTTCTACATTCAGTCTTGATAGATGAAAAACATTGGCTTATTTTAGTCTATGATGACATATGGACCACTCTATATTGAATCAATATTTGTGTGCTTCCTAACTTTTTCTCTATATACATCCCATTTGAGTACTAAGTATCCTTCATATAAATGTATATCACTATATTTTTTATCAATTTTTTTATTCATTTAAACTTGATAAAATTTCAAGGTATCCATCACTTTCCCTCTAGTATCATCTAACTCCATCAATTCAGCTAGCCTCACCATCATAAGATCATTTTCAATTAGCTTCAATTAGTGGGCAAGCTCTAGTGATAGTAATTCAAGTGACATAGGTATCCTAGCCTCTCTTTCATATACCAACATGAATGGAGAATTACTTATTACCCTTTTTGGTGTTATTTTATCTGCCTAAAGGGCTACTTTGAGTTATGCAAGACAAGTCCTTTGATGCTCCTACATGGTTTGCTTGATGATGTAAATCAAGTTTTTATTGGTTGAGTCATCCAAACCATTACCTTGAGGGTAATAATTTGAGGATGTTCTCAAAAATATGTTATGTCTGACTATCCACTTATTGATTCTATTCTTAATAAAAACATAATGTTGTATAAGATAATGGTGGATGGAACACCAAATCTAGTCATCATTTCCTCATAGAAATCCAAGATCGATATTTAATTTTCCTCCTTGAGTGATACCACTTTTTTAAATATTTTAAAGTATTTGGTTACCATGAGGATCCATCTATGTCCAACACTTTAATGAGGGTTGATCATTCCAATGAAATCCAAACCCCACTAAGAGAAGGGATGATTTGCTTGAATTGTATGAAGTGGAAGAGATGATAGCCTCTATTTGCCTATGAAGAAGGCACATTTATTAAATATTCTCACCCATATATGATCATATTTTAATATACTTGGACAATAATAATTGGCACTCATGATATTGATAATAGTGGTTTTGGGAAAATAATGTTCTCTTGACAATCCATTATGGAACTCTTGAAGGATCTTATCAGTCTAATTCTACCCTATAAGTCTTAGAATAAATCCATTGGTTTATTTTCTAAACAAAACATCATTTAAAAGTAAATAAGGACTAAATTTCAACCTAAAATGTCATGTTTTGGCTTTGTTAAGCCTTTTTGGATACTCACTTAATTGGAGAAATGATTTCATGCTCTAAGTCTAGCAACTAGAGGAATCCTGATTAGTTGGTTGTTTTCCTTGTAGTGTAAGGATTGTTTTACCTTCAATTTATACATTAGATGCTAACTAATCACAAAATCCTCTTCCCATTACGAGATTGGTGATTATGATCTCAATTTCATACTACATCACCTTGGTTATCCAGCCAAATCTATTTTCATTAATATCTTTTTTCAACAGAAACTCTTTCACACCTTTATGTGAGACCATCAACTGAATCTTATTATTAGAGATCATATGTCTAAATTTATTCAATTTTATTATGATAACCAACACTTATTTTTCCATGAAGTTATATCTCAATTCATAATATTAATCACTTGATTGAATAAATCAATAGGTTGCTCCATTTTATCATTATTTTGATGTACCAATATCATTAAGATGTGTTCACCTCCTCCAAAACCATAAAGGATGAAATCCCTGTCATAACATGGATTCAAAAGTGTAAGGGATTGGGATATTTATATTTTTATTGATTAAAAGCTATCCTTACCTTATCTTAACCAACTAAAATCAACACTCTTCTTGAGCATAGAGGTAAGTGACTTGACCAATAAATCAAAGTTTGGTATAAACCCTCTCACGAAGTTTATCTTTCCTAAAAATCTTTTAAGTTTTTTCTTGTGGCTTGGTAGATAAAAGGATTTGATGGATTCTACTCTCTTTGGGTCAATGTCCAATCCATACTTGTAAATAATGTTCCCTTCTTTTTTGGCCTTAAATATACCCTGAACTCTCTACATCTATCAAATACTTGCTTTAAATGATACAAATGATTAGTTGCACATTTGGAGAAAATAGTGATATAATAAAGGTAAAATAGGACCATATCATTGATCAAGCCCATAAATTCCATGTCCATAGCTCTTTATAAGGTTTTACTAGTGTTGGTCATTCTAAAATGCATTTTCTTATATGCATAGGTTCCCCATTTGGTGGTAAAGGTTATCTTGAATTGATTAGTCTCTTGTACTAATATCTAATTGTAGCCCAAGCAACCATCAAGAAGTGAAAATATTTCAACCCATACTACTATTTAGAGGATCTATTCAATGTGTGTAATGGGATAGTGATCCTTGAGGGATACTCTATTCAGGTCCTTGAAATCCACACATAGCCTAATCTCTCAACTCTTCTTTCTCACTAGGACAAAATTGCTTATTGTATCAATCAAAAGTGTTACCATTTTGAGAATGTACATTACTTCCCACTCTTTCTAAAATAATGGAATATATCTTAAGTGTGGGTGAATTTGGAAGGGAGAGAATATATAGATAGAGGGATGGTTCCCTTAATGCACTCACTAAAATTTATCCTAATCCTATCAACTACTAATTTTTTGCTATGAAAAGGGTAAAAGGATACTGCTTGTACTAGAATTGAAATGAAAACTTGGATTAAAGGTGATGCACCAATGTATATGACCACTTATGGTTTCAAATAACACTCTTAGGAATGGAATTATCTTACACACATTCTCTTCACTTCAATTATGAATTCTACAATAGTATGTCATGCAAAGGACTTGAAAAACTCACTCTTTATATGGAAGGAATGAAAAGGTACTGAATTCAAATCCAAACTTAGACAAATATTTATCTTGACACTTAGTATGACCTATATAAACTCAAATATATTATATGAAGTTACACAAAACTAAATAATAACGGAGGAAAATAAATGATTCCCAACCTATATCAATGGAAATCACTATACACTTCACCAAAACCTAAAAATGGAGGAAAAGAGATTATTATTTATTCAATAGGTGAATACAAAAATTTGTCAGCCTTTCAACAAAACAAAAGCAAAATATTTATAATATAATTCTATAAAAGAGAGTATAAATAGAAAATCAAATGATGGGGAGACAAAGCAACCCCAAAATAGGGATGTCAAACGTAGTCTTTAAACCCCTCAAATGCTACTTAGTGTTTCCTTCAGTCTCTCATTCAATTATGTATTTATGGAGGTGTAAAGGTAGAGTAACATGTTTTAATTAATCTTGAAAAAAAAATCATCATTGATTAGTCAAGCTTGACAACTTTCAAGGTGACTAAATCCTTGCTTGCACACCCTATATACTAGCTCACGTGTCTTTTGTAATGAATGAGTTTTCCTCCTTTAAAATTGGAATTTAATTATTCATTAATGATCCATTGAAATATTCTATTAATCTATTTATGAGGTATCTACACCTTACTTGAGATATTATAGGGCTCATTGATGCTTGTTTGACTCTTTCAACATGCTAGGTGTAGGAAGGAAGGAAGGTCTTATTAGTAGTGCTAGAGACATTTTCAACATTTTAATATTTATTCCAATTAAAAAAATAAATTTTTTAATACTTTATTAGGTGTATTATGTTTATATAAACATCAAGAAATCCTTTTGAAATGTTTTTATGCATCAATTTGGTGATTTGTTCACTTGACTCATTATTAAGAAAAGTGGCGTAGAAGAGATAAAATTGGTTTTTAATTTGATTAAAAAAATATCTTCCATGGATGTATTATAAAAATCAATTCAAACCTAAAATAAGGCACTTGGAGCCATCATACCCTCCAAAAAATGCCATTTTGTTCCATTTGCTTGCTTTTTCACTCATTCCTTGTAACCCTAAAAACTAGTAAAGATCCTTGTATAGAAGAATGTAAAAATCACCTTGGAAAAATAAGAATAGTTTTTAGGACCATATATAACATTACATCTCCATATAAAATTTTATTTTCCAACTCTAAGTGGAAGTATCTTTTTTTGCCATTTCTCTCTCCAATTAGGCCTAATTAACTCTCCTAGGCCTAGAAAGAGAAATTTGACCCAATTGGCCACCCACATGTGTGCAACATTAAAAAAGTGTTTTATCAAATTTACCTATCCTAATAATATCCTTCATGCCAAGTTTAAAGTTTTGGTATGTTGTGTATATGGGCAAAACATGAAATGATCATTGGCAAGCCTAGATGCTTTTATGTGCTTGAGGTATTATTTTAGATGTTTTTCATGAAAATTGTAGGTCTTTATGATTTAATTTAAATTTATGAGACCTATAAAACCCTTAAAAAAATCATACCATGATATTGAATTCTCTTATTTCACTCTTAGGCCTTCACCATCTATTCTTGGCTTGTAAAACTGAGTTCTCTCACCTTTTAAAATAGTAGTCAACTTGTAAGGACTGTATAAAAACTTGAGGTACTTATATAAGAGTTTGAATTATTTTTAAACTTTTTTAAATTCCATATAAGACTTTATAAATTGTTTTTAAATCACTTCACAACTTATACCCTTACAAACAAGCTTAAAACTACCTATTTTGCCCTGTATCGTAGGGTACTCTACCTACACATGTGAATAAACATCTATAGGTGAAGCTCATGGGAATTTTTAATGTTAATAGGAAAATTTATAGGTAAAAATATTTCATTTAAAGGCATAAATAATCATATCTTCTCTATCAATTCATTTATAGGGTTTAAGAAGGGTTTAGAGGGGTTTAAGTTCTTAACAATGGTTTATAAAGGACAGGGATCCATTCCAAAAAATAATGCCAAGAATGTGTAGAAAGGGGAAACTTATAATATATATTATAGTCTTGAGTTCCCATGCATCTCATCATGAAATTTATGAGGAAACAAAATGACCCCTTCGAGCTCCTTCTTAATCAAAATAGGGTTATTTGCCTTCTATCTAATTGTTCATGAAAATGTGAAACCAAAGGGTTAAACCAATGTCATGTATTTTAATAATGTGACCCCCTCCAAGACCTCAAGAAATATCAAGTTACCATTCATCTCCTGAAAAAAAATATATCTTCTACAAATTTGCCTGTCGAGCTGAGGTGACTATGTGTGAAGATTTAAAAAGGTTCTTTAGAGTCCTAAGATCTCAAAAATCACTTTCACATCAAATAAATCTATAAAAATGTTTTTAAAGATCTATGATATTATCCACAATGATTCTCCACAATACTAACCTTCCAAATAGGTATGAAAAATTTGAACTTCACTACTAAGGGTTTTTATGAAAATAATGTATGTTGACCCTAGAGGTCTTAATCCTAAGTTTCTATCCTCTCATGATCGCAACTTTATAAATATCATCATCAAATTAATACATACTCTTTCTTACTATTATAAATTCAACTCTAGTGAGAAAGACACTCCTCTCACTTATGCTTGTGAGTGGGCCTGTAGGGTTCTAAAAGACTGTGTTAGTAAACTATGTAAACTTTCTGAATATGATATTCATAGACATTTCTAATGAAATGTATTACATTACTTACTTTAAGATCTATTTCATATTCATCTCTATAACAATCATTTCCCTTATAATTATGACCCCTATCCACATCTTCACTCTTTGCAAGGACTACCTATAGGTACCTATTTTGGCTATAGGTGTGTACTTTCTACCCTTGGCTCATATGGAGGAATGTGATTGAAAAAATAACTTTAATATGTCATTAACATGGATTAAGAGTCCTTATTATCTTATTAAATTACTAAACTCCTCAAATCTCCTCTCACACAAACTTCCTCATGCATTATAGATAGGCAAGCTGACTATGTTATTTACCTTGCTTGACTGTAACTTAAGTGTACTTGTGAGTGTTATTTGAAAGGTTTATTACTTAATAATGCTCTCATGACCTTATATATAACTTCAAACTCCAAAAAATAACTGATCAACCAAACTTTAAACCTTATCATTGTGTCTCATACTCATGTTATTGACTTTAGAGCTCAGTTAGTCCTAATTAACCTCAATTATAGGTGTCTATTTTGGAGTTCTTAGATTGAATATGTAGAATATTAATATAATTATGACCATTAAATAGGTTTTCATATACTTATATTTCTTCTTAACACCTCATGAATGTGTGAAAACTCAACTTCCTCCTCTTGTCTACTCATATCCTCATATGATAACATATAGGCCACCTAATGACTATGACTATTGTACTTCAATAGTCAATTTTCCTTCCTCTCTCCAATTAACCCACTTTTTGTCTCAATGGAAAACATTAAAGTTACTCTCTATACTCAAATCATCCATCATATCCATCTTCTCCTTACCTTTTTGAACTTCATAAAAAGTTCATGTTGCTTAGAAAGACTATTAACTGAGCTGAAAAATCATGGCTTTAGGTACACATTTTTAACTAAACTATAGGATTGAAAAAGTTAATCCACTTACCTTATGCTCCATATATTCCTAAATTCTAAACATTGATATCATTATAACTCTTAATAGAAACTATTACCCCAATTAATCTTATATTCATGATCTTTTCTTGAAAATATAGCCTTAAAATGGATGACTATCATGGGTGCCTATTTTGCCATTTAGGCCTATGTACAATCAAATATAAGATATATTCCATCATTGGAATTTTAAAAATATGATGCCAAGAACACTTACTTTGTCTAACTTACCTTGCATCAATTTTAAAAAGCATTCAAAATCTTGATTAATCAACGAAATCAATATATGATCTTACCTTAGAAAATGCTAAAATACATTAATCTCTTCTAAATAATGCTTTACAGTCTTCTTTTATGATTTTGTATTGTACCTTGGTGACCTTTAGTTCATTATAATATCCTTATATCATGCTATAACACCCATTAATTTCCATCTAACACCTTCATAACACATTCCTAAGGGCACAAAGTCTTCTAGAGGTCTCTCATGTTGGCAATATAGTAGTACATAGTCTTGACTATGTTATTTAGGAATTTTAGGCTCAAAATAGATATTTTGATATCATAGTGTCATTGGTCATATTTAAGACTCTTATGAGCATTTAAGAAACATCTTCATGCTATTAAAAATAACTTCTTCATCTTCATGATTCCTCATAGCTCTTATCTTTTGAGCTTTGAGAAAGCATAGTCTTAACACCTCATATGGAATGTCCTCCCAAGGTAATTTTATAGTTTATAATATTTTATAAATATTCTAATATCATTCTGACCTCACTAATATACTCTTACACACTTAGAATCTCAATAGACTTGTAACTATACCTTGTGAAAGACCCCATCTCATTCAAGCTACCTAAGGAAAGATTCTTTTCAATATAAAGATACCTAAACCTTTAGTTTTTATGAAATAGGTGTATCATAATTGAAACATGAACTTTAAAACTCCTTAAGATGAATATACTTAGCTTATATATCAAACATGCTTGAAAATTGCTAAATCTCAAGTTCAAGACAAGTAACCAATTTCTTATCAAAAGACTCTTTATCAAGACAAAGTACCTGATGATTCCACCATGAAAAAGATATTATTTTAACTTGAAATCATCTCATTATAACCATTTTTATCCATATAACTCTAAATTTAATAAATGGATACAAACCTAAACCCTATATAGATGACTAAGACATAGTGACCCCCTTACACTCTTAGCAATTGTTTATAAATATGGGGGAATGATTCTAAAAAATAATGTTATTAAGTTGAATTTAATTATGTTATCTATCATTTCCAAAGATATTTGGACTTGACTCTCTCTCTCCTACCTATACTGAGCAAAAACTAAGGACCTTCCTAGAGTTGTCAAGGAAGTTGATATGATAGATAAATTATTTTTATGCATATTGACACCTAAAACTCCTTCCAAACCATGGATTTTACATTTTCATGAAAAAATAAGGTTATAAATATGATTGAAGGTCAATTTTACATTGAATAACTATACGGACAGCCTCAAAATAGGCCTTTTGACACTAAAACTACTATAATCACTTGAGAAACCTAATGAAACTATTTCAAAAGGATTTATTGGACCTTTTCATGATATAAAATGCACACCATGTCCTTATTATGATATCAGACTATTGTTAACATGCAAAACCTACTCTAGAAGCCATAAAGTGATTCAAAATGCAACCAACTAGGTTATAAAGTTAGTCAAATATATCAACAACTAGTTTGATCAATTATTAAGCATGTCATGACCTTTCCACAAGTTGTGAGGCCTATCAAGATGTTATGGACTCTTTTCATCACTTAAAATGACCTAAAACTAGTCAAAAGGTGACTATATAAGTATATTACCATGGTGATCAAAACCTAATATTCATCAAATTTACCTTAAAATTTGCTAATCAAGGTTTTGGATGACCATTTAAGAGACATTACAAGAAAAACATAGTAGCTAACAGGGCAAACAACATGAAAATCAAAGTTTTAAGTGATAAGGGTGACATTTTAACCTATGACATTTAAATTATCAACATTTTGGTGACTTAGCTAGGAAGCATGCCTTTAATGCTTAAGAACCAGATAATTGACATCTATTTTGGACTCATAAGATCACTCTTGCATTTTAAAATGAACACTAACAAATATTAACAAAGACTACAAGACTCTTGACTTGAAACAAGATAGTTTCTCTCTTCCAAAATAAGGAAAGAAGACACGTAACATAAGGGAAACAAACTAACAAGACACAAGTGTAGTAAAATCACTTATTTGGAATAAAACATAAGAAAAATAATGTGCTAGGACAAGGCTGGGAGGAAACCAAATAAACTATGTACAAATAACCTATCTCTCAATAGCAATGTTTTAGATGTATCCCATTGACTGGGATTGAAATTTTTTCACCATCCATCTTAGTAAGGTGAAAAGCATTGTGGTACTTACAGATGAAGATTATGTATGGGACACTCCAAAAAGAGTCAAACTTGGTGTGCCTTCCTAGTTTAGCTTTGTCCTCCTCATCCCAATTTAGAATCAAGTCTCCTTATTTAAAACTCCTTGAAGAAGTTCCTTTGTCAAAAATTATCTTCACTTGTCATTGATGAATATCTATAGCAAGTATGGACTGATTTATAATCTCTTCCAAATCCATGAGATTAACATACCTTACCTCTATTGGTTCATTCTCCAATAACTCCAACTGGTGCATTAGTTTTAAATCAAGAATCTCAAGTGAAATGGGTAACCTTTCTTCCTTACCATAAAATAGCTTGTATGGTGAATTAACTATAGACCTTTTTTATGTGATCATATCATCCCATATAGATGAATTTAACTTCAAATTCCATGACTTTGATTATATTCAATTGTCCTTCTTATGATCTTTAGTAGATTCTTGTTGGTGGACTCAGCAAGGCCATTACCTTTTAGATAATAGTTTGATGAAGTGTTGACGTATACACCATGTTAAACAACCCATTGACTGATATTAGATCCCATAAAATCCATGGAATTATCTAAAATTATGATGGAGGGAATTCCAAATATTGTAAACAAACCTTCATAAAAGTCTAGCACATTAGATTCATTCGTTTCCTTCAAAGCCACTACTTATGCCCATCTGGTGAAGTAATCTATGTATTCAAGGATTCACTTATGACCCAAGATTGAAGGTTGGTTAATGAGGCCAATTAAGTCTAAACCCCATTGGATAAAAGTTTGATCTACTAAAATTAGTTGGAGAGGTAAGGCTACAAGTCTTTCCTTGCCTGTAAACATGGCACATTTTTTGCATTTCCTCACTTAAGCATGATAATCACTAAATTTACTTGGCCAATAGTACCCACCTCTCATGATATTAATGGATGTAATTATTTATGATAAATTTCCTTCACCATATATATCATGAAAATATTCAAGAAACCTTTCTATTTGTCTTGGCTATATGCACCTTAACAACATACCATTGATGTTTTTTTTTTAAATCACACCATCAATAAGAATAAAAGGGATGGAATACAATCTAAACTACCTTATCCTTTATATACTTAAGTTATGAGGATATAAATCATATTATAGATACCTTACCAAGTCTTGAAGACAGATTGAAGATGAGTTATTATTAGCTACAACTTCTTCATCATTTAGCACTAAAACCACCTCCTTAGTTTCCTGCAAGTCTTGTGCTAAGTGTTCACATAGTCATTTACCTCTAATCAGTTTAGTGATATTTATTTCAACTTCATAATCCATCACTCTTTTTATACAACCTATCCTCTTCTCTATTATGTCCTTGTTTAACAAGAAATCCTTGATACTTGGATGAGCAACTATTAGATATATCTTGTTGTTGGATAACAAGTGTCTAAACTTCTTAAGAGATCTGATTATTGAAAGAAAATACTTCTATACATAAGTATAACTTGTATCATATTCATCCAAGCCTTGGTTTAAGAAATCTATTGGCTTCCCAAAGCTTCTAGATTTTTTTGCATGAGTATACTAAAAATTGTGTTCACATTAGCATATGTATACAAGATGAATTATTTTGAAAAATCAAGATTTATAAGGGTAGGATCACTAGCTATTTATTTCTGTATCTCTTCAAAAATCCTCATATCCTCCTTATTACAAATAAAACTTTGATTCTTCTTAAGCATGGTTGTAAGTGGCTTTGTTGAAGTTGAAAAATTAGAAATGTATCTCCTTATAAAATGGATTTTTCCTAGAAATATTTGTAATGCCTTATTATGTTTAGGCAAAGATAGATCAAGTACAGAGTCTATCCTTTTAAGATAAATTCTATAACCATATTTAAAAATTAAATGTCCAAGAAGCTTACCTTCATATACTAATAAGACACATTTATTGGGGTTAAGAGACACCCCAAATTACTTACATCTTTCAAACACTTTTTTGAGATTTTCTTGCACTCTTTAAAACGTAGTAATGTCATCTAAATAAAAAAGGATAAACCTATTTATTAGACCCTCAAATTCCATATCCATGTCTCTTTAAAAGGTTTCTCCAGCATTAGACAATCTAAATGGCATTTTCCTATAGGCAAAGGTCCCCCACTTGCTACTGAAGTTTATCTTAAACTGATCTTCCTCCTTAACAATTATATGATTATATACACTATACTCATCCAATAATGAGAACATCTATGAACCTTCTACTAGCTACAATATTTGCTCCATGGATGGGAATGGGTAATGGTCTTTGAGACAAGCCTTATTCAAATCATGTAAATCTACACAAAGTCTAATTTCACCTTGTTCTCCCTTACTAGAATAATGTTTTCCACCCAAGTAGAGTGTTTTATTGGGAAAATAATGGTTGATTCAATGAGCTTATGAATCTTAGTTCTCATCAAAGGCTCAAGTTTTGGATTGATGGGTATTTATCTTTATCTAATTGGTTTGGTTTTGGATTTTAATTCAATGGTGTGTTGAGCTAAACTTGGATAAAATACTTTAAAATCATTATACTACCATGCAAAGACATCAGCAAAGTTATTACATAAATCAATGAATGATTCTTTTTGTGAGGGAGTACATACTTTAACCTAGTTTTAAAATCTTTCTAGCTATTTTCTCAACATTACCATAGTGTTCCTCCTTGTTTGGAAATGATGAATTATCTCTCCTTATCTCATCATATCTACTGAATATGTTTTCAAGGGTGACTAGACCTTTGGGAATCTTGTTGGACTTAAATAATATGATCCCCATACTGCTACAAGATATTTGAATAATTCCTAGAAGAGAATTCAGCCTCCTCTTATAAAAACTTAATAATATAAAATGTCATCTTCAAAAACTTACCAGTTCTCATGATTATCATAGATAGAAGGACTCATCACAATTTTGATATGTGACTAATTTTTCTCACTCCTCACATATTTTGGATTACTGAACTGAGATCTTATGGCAGCCAATTTGTCTACATATTTATTCCTTTCTCTTGGGACTACCTAAATATCAAAAACATAAAAATACTCAATTAGGTCCCAAAATCTATGATTGTAATACATAATCAAGGATTTATTGCATATATTCAGTCCTCTCACTTGAACTACAAGTTCACTATCAACAAAAGCCTATAAAACATTGATTCCCATCTTCCTAACCCACTGTAAAATGTGGACTAAAGCCTCAAATTTTGATTTATTATTGGAATAACCAAAATAAAATTTAATAGAAAAAAATAACTTTTATAATAAGGAAATATAAGAATCATTACATCCCTAGTACTATGCTTGTTCCTTTACCCATCAAAGTAGAGCTACCAAAGACCATCTTTTGACTCATCTTCCTTCACTATGGCTAAAATTTGTGCATCATTTTCATGAATGCAATAAAAACCAAGTCCATCATGTTCAATCATTTTTTATGGATCATGTTCATGAAAATTTAGGTCTCATTCATCAAGGAATAGATCAGTAACTCCATTAAGAGGATCACTTAGCTTCTACTTCGCTAGTTTGTTACACCACATCCAAAATAACATAGTTTATGTTCACAACACTTGGCATGTAAGGATCCAAGTGAAAGAATGAAATAAGATTAGAATTAATAGTTATGTTGGTCCCATAAGTTTTTATAAACATCAAATATGTCCAATCAGCTTATAAGTAACTACCAATCTTTGAGGTGAAGTCTATAGACAAGCACATGGTAAAATAGGGAGGTAAGTCCACCACCACTACATATTACTAAATAGTAACGTCTGAGAAATAATTAAATGTTATTTATAAGTATTTTATCATGCCAAATATACTTTTTGGTAGTATATATATCCAAAATACCCATTTAGTGTTTGGTTCTATAGTAAACCAAGCTTGTATACAATTTGCTTAGGCATAACAGTATTACTAGCTCCATTGCCTACCATACAATTGTGAACTAAGGTATTGCCTAAAATCAAAGAGAGATAAAAGGGAGGTGTTTTTTTATATTTTACCTAATATTTAATAAATTTTACCTCTTTATGTACTTTTTTCACTTTTTATCTCATTAGTTGATCTAAATTTACCAAAACTATGCTCTCTTTCTTAGCTAGCTTTGGTGACAATTTAAGGGTTGAAAGCTCCTAAATTAATATGTATTTTTTCCCTAGGATTGATAAGTAATCTCACATGATCATGATAATATTAGACCTCTTCATATGATCAATGATATTAAATGGATTTATACTCACCTTTGGATGCCATATTTGCACAATTGGTTGATCTTGTACTTATGGTACTTGATGAGACTTACCAACCTCTATATTCCAATTTTTTCTATGAATTTAGGGAAGCAAACTAATTATTAACACTTTTAAGGATAATAAGAGGTGTACTTGTAACATTATTCACATCTTTAGTCTCTTCAATTTCACTCTTCTTTACTCTAGTTACAGCTATAACACATTGTTATAAGTATTGAGATCACCAATTGATTCAAGGCTACATGTTCATCAAGCTGTCAATTCACAAAGGTTGAATCAAAATGACCTTTTCCATGATGAACCTTATATTTTTATTCCATGCCTTCACTATGTTTCCCTTATTCAATATAATCCTCTTCTAGATTCATTTGAGGCATCACCATGGATTGGTTGACTAAGGCTTGATTTTTCATACCATTCTAATTTGATGTCTATCAACTTGAATTTGGCATCATATTATTTTGAGTTGACATGGGAAGAATACCTTTAGATGAAAAATGAGTGTTAGGATAAAAAAATTTCATAAGTCTTGGCCTATTTGATAGCTCCTTGAGCTTGACAAGAAGGTATTTATTCTCTAAAGCCTTAATAGGGGGTTTATTGTCTTTGAAACTATAATAGTTGGGATAATTAAATGCTTGGTAAAGTCTATTTGCTTGGTACTACTTCATTTTAAGTTGGACAATTTCATTTCCAAAGGATTGAAACATTCTTTTGAGATCTCCAATATCATTTAACTATCTAGGAAGGGATAAAAATTGTGCCTGGGGAGTTGGAATGGGATCAATAAGAGGAGCTTAAGGGTTTGGTATTGGCTATGTTTTTGGGAAAAGCCATAGGAGGTCTAGGTGCCAATTTTATAGCCTATATCAAATTATTCTCTACTCTAATATCCACTTCATATGCATATGGTAAATTAGTGCCACATATTGATTTAATCATGACACTAATGTTTGAATTAAGAGTTCTTTGATAATATAAAAAGGCATACTTTGGAGATGGCCTAATCATTAGAGGTATCATAGTCCATGTTTTTTAGAATCTAAGGTTAAAGTTTGTCATGAACTCATGGGGAGCCCTCTTTATGGTGGTAAGTTGTTAAACCAAGGATAGGTGATCATATTTATCTTTAAAATACCTAAAAAAGGATACACCTAAGTCATCTTAGGAAGTAATGGAATTTATTAGAAGGTTTCTATACCATTGCAGTGTTTTTCCTTTGAAGGATGTAACAAGCAATCTAATAACTATGTTCTCCTAGATAACATTATGGCCTAAACAAAGGTTGGAAACATACTTTATGTGATAAATAGGCATATTTTGGTATTGTCCTAAGAATAAAATAATTATCTTAAGATCTGAAGTTGGTATAGCATCACACTGGGCAAGATTCAATGGGCTTCCTCTATTAAATGAGACAAATACCTAGCTCCTAGGCACATCCATTTGGATATTATAAATTTCACTATCTAGTATAATAGGATATTGAGGAGGTTGAAAAAAATTTATAGGATAGTATTTTTTATTTATAAATATTTTCTTTTTATAACAATGAAAAGGTAACTCAGTGAATTCAAAAGGAATACCTTTGCTTGATAATCTTGTGGTAACATTTGGCATGAAATTTTTTCTAGCCTACTACTAAGAATCCTAAAACCTCAAGGAATCCTCTAGTTTAAATAATGGTGATTATTCTCTATTGATACAAATAAATTTCTCTAACTTCAAACTTTAGATATGTCAAGGAGTATAGGCCCCACTAGGCATGCCAATATTTTTTTTTAATTAGGAGTGCTATCCTTATAAGAATGTGTGCTACTTCTCACTCCTATTGAAATAATAGAATCTCTCCTAAGTGTGAGTGAATTTTTAAGGGAGAGAATATATAGATAGAGGGTTATATCCCTTGATGCACTCACTAAAACTGATCCTAATCCTATCAACTACTAATTTCTAACTATGAAAAGGGTGAAAGGATACTGCTTGTACTAGAATTGAAATGAAAACTTAGACTAAATGTGATGCACCAATATATATGACCAATTTTTATTTAAAATGACACTCTTAGGAAGTGAATAATCTTGCACACATTATCTTCACTTTAGGTATGAATTCTACAATAGTGTTTCATGTAAAGGACTTGAAAAAATCAATCCTTGTATGGAAGGAATGAAAAGGTATTGAATTCACATCCAAAATTAGACTAAGATTGATCTTGAAACTTAGTATGGTCTACATAAAATCAAATATAATGTATGAAGGTAAAAAAAAATAGATAATAACATAGGAAAACAAATGATTCACAATGTTATATCAATGGCAATCACCATACATTTCACCAAAACCTAAAAATTAGAGAAAAAGAGCTTATTATTTCTTCAAGAGGTGAATACAAAAATTTGGTAGCCTTTCAGCATAACCAAATCAAAAGAGTGATAATACAATTATATAAAAGAGATTACAAGTATAAAATCAAATGATGGGTAGATAAAGTAGCCCCAAAATAGGGATGTCAAACTTGGTCTTCAAACCCCTCAAGTGCTACGTAGTGTTTCCTTCAATATCTCCTTTCACTTATGTCCTTAGGGTGGCATAAAGGTATAGTATCATGTGTCAATGAATATTTAAAATATATTCATCATTTATTTTTCAATATTTACCACTTTCAAGGTGCCTAAATCCTTGCTTGCACACCCTATATACTAGCTCACATGTACTTTTTGATGAATGAGTCTTCTTCCTTGAAAATAGGACTTTAAGTCTTTATTCATGCTCCATTGAAATATTATCATAATCCATTCATGATTTATATCTCCATTACTTGGGATATTATAGGTCTCATTGATTCTTGTTTGACTCTTTCAACATGTTAGGCACAGGAAGGAAGGAAGGTCTTATTAGGAGTAATAGAGACCTTTTCAACCTTTGAATCCATCTTTTAATTAAAACACTAACTTGTTCATACTTGAGTAGGCATATAAGGTATAGAGAAACATCTTCCAAAAAATAATTATTATATGGACTGTGAAAGCTTTAAATCTTTATCAATAAAGCCTTTTGAAATGTTTTTATGTAGTGATTTGATCACTTGACTCTTTAAGCAAAGTGGTGTAGAAAAGAGAAAATTGGGTTTTACTTTGAATTAAAAAAATAACCTCTATTCATGGCTTTTAAACATAAATATAGACCTAAAACAAGGCACTTATATCCATTAAACCCTTCAAAATATGTCATTTATTACATTTGCTTGCTTTTTCACTCATTCCTTGTAGCCCTAAAAACTGGTAAAAATCCTTGTATACAAGAATGTATAGATCACCTCAGAGAAATGATAAAATTTTTTAGAAAAATTTATCCCCTTAAAAATACATATCAAATTTAATGACCCAAATCCAAGTGGAAGTATCTCTTTTCTATCATTTCTCTCTCCAATTAGGCCTCCTAGGCCTAGAAAGAGAAATTTAGCCCAAATGTCCACCCACACATGTGAAACCTACCAAAAGTGTTTTATTCACTTTACCTATAATAATAACATACTCCATGACAAATTTAAATTTTTGGTATGTTGTGTAGATGGGCAAACCATGAAATGGTCATTGGCAAGCCTAAATGCTTTTGTGTGCTTGATGTGTTTTTTGAGATGCTTTTCATGAAAATTACTGGTTTTGATGCTTGAATGTGACTTGGTAAGACATATATAACCCTTAAAAAACTCAACCCCTGATATTTAAGTCTCTTATTTCACTCATATGCCTTCATCATTGATTCTTAGCTTGCAAAATTGAGTTTTCTCACTTTTTGAGCTAGTGGCCAACTTACAGGGACTATATAACAACTTGAGGAACCTATAGAACAATTTGAATGATTTTAAAACCTATGTCAAGTCCCTATAAAACTTTACAAATGTTTTCTAAATAAATTTTCATCTTATACCCTCACAAACAAGCATAAAACTACCTAATTTGCCCTATACTATATGATATTGTACCTACACATGTGAACAAACATCTAGAAGTGAAGCTTAGGGGAGTTATGAATGTCAATAGGATCATTTGGAAGTCAAAATATTTAGTATTAAGGCATAAATAATCATATCATATCCATGTGGTTAGTTATAGGGTTCAAGAAGGGTTTAGAGGGGTTTAAGTTCTTAATAATGGTTCATAAAGGATAGGGGTCCATTCCAAAAACCAATGCCAAGAATTTGTAGTAGAATAGGATTGTTTACATATAATATGATATTATCCTCTGTGATTTTTTTTAGTTCCTTTATCATCATTGATTCTAATTGGGGATTTATAGGCCTTTGTTTCTACCTAGCTAGCTTAGCATTAGGGTCTAACTCAATTGTATGTTGGGCCAGGGCAGGGTCAAATACATTAAGATATTGGTAGCTTGATTTGAATATATCATCATAGTTTCTAAAAATTTAAATAAAATCTTCATTTTTGGGATGGAATCATACCTTTCTAGCCTTCAATATCTTATTAGTTAAGATGACCACTTGCTATCAATTCTTTTTTTTGAATGCCATGTTTCTATTTGTACCCTTGAATTGATCATCAAAATTGAATATGTTCTCTAGCATGACCAATCCTTTGGGTAGCTTGTTTCCTTTTAATTTTATGATTTGATCTTCATACCATGCCTACAAATTTTAATATTTTTTTTAGAAAACTCTACCTCTTCTATAAAATTGATTATTTGCTCATCATTATCAAACACTTACCAACTAGCATCATTATCAGGCACTACAAGTCTAAATATAAGCTTGATAAGTTGTTATGAATCTCTCACAAAATCAATAGAGAGTTCATATTGATATCCTATTATGGTAATCCTATATACATCAACTTTATTCTTCCTTAGCATAGCTTATATGTTGAAAAGCATTAAATCTTTTAATGAGGTCCCAAACTCTATTTTTATAAGCCTTTAACAAGCTATTTTTTGATGCATTTTGGGTTCCCACCTAATTTACAACTAGAAACACTTGAAAAACTTTGACTCCTTTATTTTTCACCAATTTTAGACCCTAGATTAGTGCCTCACATTTGGTTACATTTTTAATAAAATTAAATTGTAGTCTACATGCATCAAACTATTTCTCTTTTTGAGGAGAAATCATCACAATGCCTATACCTACACCATTTCTACTTTTGAATCCATCAAAAAACAAATGCTATGTACTGTTAAGGTCTTCTTAATTTTTCATGAGGATCAACATAACAAATTAATCCTTAAGGATGTAGTAATTTCCTAGTCTTATTTCCTCCATATAATCATATGGATCAAATCCATAATGGTCATTAGCCCAATCATCCATTGCTACATCTAGGACTTCTTCTAGAGGTGTGATAGTCTCATGTAGGACTAAAATATCTTCAAGGTCATGAATTTTATAGTTCATGTCAATGGGATTGGGTGTGTATAGTTTTGTATGATCTCTAAAGTTAGGATCAACCTTGATAGTCACTTGCTTTCATATCTATCACTCAATAACCTGTGTGACTAGTCAGAAGATAAGTAGCCACCCAATTTTGTATTGAAGTCCTTTGAAATACAAATGATAAAAAAAGGAGGTAGGTCTATAGCATAGATGTCTTAGGTAATGGAGAGGCTAGGAAATGCATGCAAGGTTAATTTTAAACCTTTAATAACCCCTATGGTTTTGATAGCTATTTCATCTAATTAAATAAATCCTTTTGTAATTGAGGTATACTCTATACCTAGCACATTGATTATATTTTTGGGAATGACTAAGCTAATTTCACCTAAATCAATCATATAGTTATGGATAATGTGCTTGCCTATGATCAATGAGATATAGAATGGTAGTGGCTAATTTTTTTTCTAGGTTCTCCTTCTTTCGGTTGACATAAGCTTGTGGAAGAAACTAGAGAGGCCTTTGTTGGTTTATGAGGATGAAAGCTCTTCAATCCTTCTTGCAATAGATTCTTTTAAGAATGAATAGGAAAGGCTTCCCATTAAGTCATCTTATAGTCATACACTCCTCCAAGTAATTCCTACCCACTAATTAATCTTCATTTCTTCCACTATGTTGAAGGGAATTTTAGTTCCTTTCTAAAACTTTGGGATAACAACCTCCTCCTTAGTGTGCTAACTAGATTGAGGTTGATTATCCTTTTGAATAGGTTAATTTTTTTGAGCTTAGGTGGTAACAAGAGTCACCCTCTCTTTAAAAAATTCTCATAGAACTTGTGAAATAGGAGTTTGTCCTACTGAGGGATATTTCTCGCCCTCCATTACCCTTTTTAAAACCTTGAATTATAAGCCACTTGTTTATTGATTGAATCTGACAATTGGTTATGATTTATGCCAATGAATTCATTCTCCTACCAATTTACCAATATGGCTTTATCCATATATTTTAGGTCTCTTCATTCACTTCTTCCCTTTATGAATTTGATTTCTTTATTTACTCCTAAGGGTATAATATATTTTGTACCATCAGATCTTGGTTTAACACCCCATTTGCATAGCTATCCTAATTATGTGGTTGATTAAAAGGAAATCACTGCTAATAATATTGGACTAGATTGTTTTTAATGGTAAAAAGGGTCTATAAGTGCTAAAAATATTATAATTTTATGTATTAAGTGGTCTAAAGTAAGTAATTTAGCCTTGGGCTTGTGTATTACTTTGATAAGGTGGTCTAACATGTAGGTAATATTGACTAAATGAATGGTATGGTCTATAATTCTAAGCTTTATGCCTCTTTAAGGATACTATATCATTCCCAAAACTTTTCAACAATGATTTAACTTCATGTAGTTCACTAGGAAGAGTGAAAGATGTAGTCGGTGGGTTGACTACAATAGAGATAGCTGCCAATGAAGGTTGAGTAGTAGGATAATTAGGTGGTGGTTCTAGAAAGAGAGGTATGGGAGGCTTGGAAGAAATTTTTCTAGCCTGTATCAAATAATTCTCAACCCTTACTTTAATGTCTTATGCATCAAGGAGTACTACTCCTCACATATATTTGACCATTATATCTATATCACTATTTAGAGCCCTCAAATAATATAAAAATTCAATATTTGGAGATGGTTTAAGAAAGGGGTGGTATTCTATTCCAGAATATTTGGAATCTTAGATTAAAATCAGCCATCAGCTCATGTCATTATCTCTTAATGATGGTAAGTTATTCCATCAAAGAGAAGTGGTCACCTTTGTCTTAAAATTACTTACAAAACTAATTCCTAGCTCATCCCAATTGTGAATAGAATTAGGACTCAGACTCTAATACCATTGGATGGATTTTACTTTTAAAGAAGAGGTGAGTAGCCTAATTTTTGCATTATCTTTGATGGCATTATGGACTAATCAAATGCTGGAAATATATTTTATTTGTTTTATGGGGGTGGTCACATTCTCATCAATAAAATATGAAAGTTTTTAAGTGATAAAATTGGAATGTCATCATACTGAGCTAGGGCCAAAGGACTACCTCCTTTAAATGGCATAAATAACTAGTTTCTTTGGGTAAACATGAAGGGAATATGAAATAATAATCTTCTAAGTAGGGGAAATCTACCAAAAGGAGGGGTAGATTGAGCTCTTGGGTAAGATTGTCTTGATATGTTGGCCCTTATAATGAGATATGAGGATGATCTAACTCTTCTTCTTTGAGAATATATAACTAATTCAATTGAATGAAAAATAATACCTCTTGAATATTATCTCATTTACCTTCACATATAGATGAAGCATAAATCTTTACAAACCAAAAATAATTATATTTTCCATGTTTTATGTAGAGTGTATTCAACACTATTGACCAAGAATAACATCAAGTTCTTAGTTAAATATATGATGTCATCCAATTGGGCATGCCAAAAATTATTATCACTTGAACTGTGCACCTATTGAATTAGAAGATGGTTTAGTGAGATAATGAGATCATCCCCAAATGTGTGGGCCTCTTTCACTCCTTGGGATGAACATTTGGATAAGGTTAGCTTCCTTATAATCTAAATTAATCTAATTTAATATCCACATACATGCCTAAAAGCACTGAAAGGAAATATATTGCTACTCTTAAATCTAAAATCTATGATGGGGAAAGGGGGGAAAGGGGTTGATAAAATGTAAAAGGTGATGCACTGAGACTAAAAATATAACCTCTATAGGGTTTGAACAACACATTACAACTATATAAAATAATAACACATTACACAATCTCCAACATATAAACTACACTTTCATAAGTGATTCATATGAAGGTGTAGGACATAATACAACACTAAGAGGGATGATAAATGGTCCACAAGTAATACCTATATAGACTTAGACATGCACACAAAATGACATAAAAGAGAAATCCAAGTTCTAAATATATGTGTGAAGGGATGGACAATAATGAGAGGGGATAGAATTATTCACAAGCAAATATCAACAAACAAAAAATACACAAAAACTGTGAGAGTCATGAAGAAAGGAAATCTCAATTCTCATTAGTTACAAGGCTCAAGTGGTAAAGAGTCTCATGGATGGAAAATTTTGGTAGAATTAATATACCTAGAAATGTCAACCATTTTACAATGTAAGACCCAATATTTTATAGGCAATGGTAAGCCTAGGGGTCATTATTTACAATCAGGACTATAGTTGAGAAAATTGAATGAATATCAGAATTCAAAACATATAATCTCTCTTAAAATTATATTAGGATGGACAAAGTTAATTGGAATCTTGATTATATCCTCAAGGCATGGTGATGATTGCCTTGAACATAGGCTTGTCATCTTAGCACACTCTCTCATTAGTTGTATGACAACCAATCTTTAATCTCTCAACAAATAGAACTTGACTTGTAAGCTTTCGTGTGTAATAATGTGACTACAGATCTCATGGAATTACTACCTTGGAAAATTGTTTCCTAATTATATCATTTCTATTTTTAATGCTACTCCATATGGAATTATATGTCATGCTTTTCATTAAGATGATCCTTTGTCTTGTATGTTCTGGTCATGATCTCCTCGTGTTGTTCTCACTCCTACCTTAATGATATTAGTTGTATTATCATTAAATCCAATAGACTCATGCATGATTCAATTAACCATGACAACTAAAATGTCCTCTTAAGTCATTATTCTCATAATATTAGGATCCTTAAGCCTTCATGCTTCAATTCTACAAATGTTGATCATAATAGTCCTGATAGCTAAATGAGTTATCTATTTTAGGCTTTTCATTGATGATGTGACACCATTCCATTCATTACTTCCTTTTCTCAACTGGGGATTCAAATTCAATGTTGACTATTCCTTTTGTGGTAAATTGGGATTCCACTGCATGGCATTGGGAAAAGATAGAAAACCTTCACAAATTTTATTTGACTCATCTAATGGCTATTTTTATTTTTTGCAATATTTGTCTTTATGAAATTTGTCCCAACTATCCTTCCTCTTTGGAAAAAAAGTTTCAACTTTTTTCAACAATTTTTTGAAGGAAAAACTTCATTGATTCTTTATGAAGTCATCAGAACCTTTTTTTTGAAAAAAAGTTTCTAATTCCTTCATAACACTTTCTCTGAATAATTCATTGTAAAATACATGAAGACCAAACCTTTCACAAAACTTGTGAAACAAAACCTACTAAATAAAACTTGTGAAGTATTTATTTCTCCTTTTGAGAGTTAGCCATTTTCATGAACTTGGATAAAATTTTGAAACCTTTTTGACTTATGAAACTTTGAACTAAAAATGGATGTTGCCCTTCATGGTGTCTAAAAATATTCAACAAGCCCAATAATGATAGGTAAGTAAATGGTGCCTAAATATTCTCTCTCCACATTATCATATGCCTTAATCGTGATGGTATCTAACTACATATATGATGATATATACCCCAACTTATTAACTATTTTCAATACTGTTATACTCAAACATGAACCATTATCTTTAAGAACCCTCTTGATCTTATTGTAGGAAATTATGGCTTCAATGTATAGGGGGTTGTTATGGAGGGGACCAAGGGATGACATATCTTTCTAGTCATACATTTGTTTTTATTTGGGCGATAAATTTCCCATAAGAGCTTTAAATTAATTAGGGTTAATGTCATTAGGTACTTTGTATTATTTAAAGAGGTTATTCAATATTATGTGATGAACTTTAAATACATGCAAGAGATACAAAATATAAATTTTCATGGGTGTTTTACTCAACTATTCATTGATATTGTATTATTTATCTAGGGAATGTCTATATGTCTTGGCTTTAGGAGGTACAAGGTCTTAAATGGGCTCAGTGTTGGAAAAAGGTGAAGGGAATTTAAGGGTAACTTTTAGGCATCTAGTTGTGACTACATAATTTTGACTCAAGGGAGATTTACCTAAATTACAATAATTTGGTGATGGTCTAGGAATAGTAATCTATTCAAACCAAGGCACAAGTGAAATACTTGAACTTATTGTGGGATTATTTGAATAAGAAGTTGGTGGTCCTAAAATAGAGGGACCAACATTGAGACCAATGTTCAATGGTACATAAGGTTTTATTTTAATGGTAGTGATGTATTTACTTATAAAATGCTCTATGATATTTTTGTAATCATACATAATAACACAATGGCTAATTTGATTTGTTTGAGAATAATGCTCTTGATTATGATCTTTATGGTTTTGATTACGATCCTAGTTCTGATTACCACTATGTGCCTGGCACTAATTGTGACCTTGAACTTAGTTCTAATTATTTCTCTATTGTTGATTATTATGCTTTAGAAAGGGATCTTTGTAGATACTTATATCTTGGTTGGTATTGGGATTATTTTGTCCAACTCAAATTTTCCATTCTCTAGAAAATATTTGGTCACATTTCTTAGTTGCACTATAAATTGCATGACCAATGACATGATGGTAATCATAGTACTCATTTTCATAGTACGATGTTGGCTTGGGTTAGCCCTCTAGAAATGGCTTTGGCATGTAATGAAAAATCACGTTGGAAGAAATGAGTTTTTGAAATACCACTTCAATGGGCTCCCCTAAGCTAATGAAAACTCTATCCATGAAATGTCCTCTATGTAGGGGAGTTCCTTTCAAGATAAGTGATAGATTGGTGGTGTACATTAAATAGGTAATGCTTGCATCATTTGTGCGTGTCCTAACTCTATAACACCATTAACTACTATGTTCTTGTTCTTGTTCTTGTTGAAGTTTTTTATGTTTTTCAATGGTGTTTGCTTTAATAGGTTCCTAGGTCTAGTTTGATGATTAAACATGAGAGTAGATATTAACTAGGCCCTTGTCAATGAGTGCCTTTTCAATTTGCACCACTTTGTCAATGATTTATTCAAATTTGTTTGCACAATAAATATGTATATTATGATCAACTTATGGATGTAGGTTCTATACAAATATGTTTTCTAGTTTTTAATTTGGAAAATAATGTGAAAAATAACTTGTGAGTGCTTTCTACCAATGTAAAAATTCCATGAATCTCTCTCCTCCCTGTTGTTTTGAATTACATAAATCAATTACTATTAAACCATTATCTATGTTGTAATATATGTGATTAACAAACTTTTATTATAGTTCATTTAAGCTAGTTACTAATCCTTTTTTTCAATTTAATAATCTATTCCAAGGCTTATCCACCCAAGCTATGAAGAAACACATGAAGCAATTATATACTATTATAGGCTAATTCTTAGCATGTGATAAAGAATGTTTGTATATGTTCTCTTGGGTCACCCTTCCATTTGTATTTTTCAAATTTTGGAATTATACATGAAGGGGAAAATGTACTTGGAAAAAAATTAATTCAAATGGATAAGGGTATATCTCATTAAACTTGTATTTATTGGTTTGACCACTTGTTTGAAGTCTTGAGACTATCCCTTTTACTATGTTCCACTCTTGCATATTTTAAGCAGTCAATGGTGGGAGGATAATTATATTGATTACGTATAGTATTATGTGTTTGTTTGGGGTTGGCATAGGTAGTAATGAATCCCCCTTGCATGGTATTATAGGCATTATGTTGTATATGTTCTAAATTTTGAACATGATTAGGTACTTGATGTTGGTTCAGATATGAATAGGAATAGGTCTGGCATTGTTACTTTAGAAGAACTTACTACTAATTTTGAGGCATTTTTTGTTGATTTCAAGGAATATTATTTTGTGCATTGTATGGAATATATTGTTGGTTCTATGGAATATGATGTTGGTTCACTAGAAGTCATTGTTAATGTTAACTTGCAAGAGGAATTTATTGTTGTTATAAATTATAATAAGTTGGTAACATGTTTTTAGGATTATCCACCACTAAGTGGGGTGGTGAATTTTTTAAAACTTTTTGTTTTGAATGGTTTGACACTAGTTTTGAATTATTAGGCTCATTTCATGAATTATAAAGGATCTCCTGATGATTGAAAAATATCTATTGTGCATCAATTGGAACTTATTGAGAAGCATTCATGGCCATGAACTATTTAGTAGGAGTCAAAGGGTCTACATTGGATGTATAATTGGCTTGGCCTTATTGTGTTTATTTAACTACCTAATTTTACTCTAAAAATATGACATTGTTGAATGAGGTAGAAGTGATTTAACTTTTTTGGGAATAATGGAATTTTATTTCTATTTTAGTTAAGGTCTAGATTAATAAATCAGTACAAAATATATAAATAATTATAGTCTTGGTTTGTACAATTTGTTTATCTTTCTAAAAATAGTAATAAATAAGGAGATATATAACTTAGCCTGAAACTAGACTGAGATAGCTGATACAGAGGTTGGAACTAGATGTGCAGAAATGAGAAAGTGTTAAGAACCTAAATCTAGCTTATATTTGATGAAAAGATAGGAGTACCAAAAATGGGACAATTTGGGGTCTAATGTTTTTATCCATTCCTACCACTATTATCCAAACTAGTCATAGAGACCTAAAACTTTTTGTGTTTTTGCATTGTGCCTATGTGAGCTTACCTATAAAAAAATGGGTGTTGGTTGTCAATGAAACTCGCTGTAGAGATAATTTAATTTTCAAACCCTAATCCTCCATCATGATTGATAAAATAATATTTTAATCACTTGAGAAAGGGGATTTAGTGTTTAAGATGTCCTTAACATACAACCCACACCCCTTGTGTGGCCATGCTACCTACATAACAATACTCTGAAGAGGGATCAAGCCATACGTAGTTATTCCATATAATGTGCTTTGTGAGATAGTGTGATGTGGATGAAAAATGCCAAATTGAGAGTGATTGAGGTGGCTAGGGACTAGTATGAGGGTTTGAGTATGTTTGTAGCTATGTTGGGTGACTCTATATAGAGAATAGGGAAGTTTACCTTAGTGTTTTGTTTGTATTCTTGCTTGCTTTTATAATATTTGTCAAATCACTTTTAAATGATCTTTGAATGAGCTTTTATAGGGAAAAATCAATCATGGGTCAAATGTATTCATTCTAAGCGAACCTAATGAAGGATTAGGATCAAATGGAAATGACTATTTGGGATCAAATTAAAAATGGATAGGAGTATCAACTATGGTACACTTTAGGGTTTGATGCTATAGTCCAAATGGGGTGCTCCTATCTTATAGTCTTGGGACTTGGGGGAACAAGGTTGGCATGGGAAAAATAGTTTGGTTTAGGTGGAATGATCATTTAGAAGGTTCTATATGACTAGTAATAGAAAAAGGTGTCTAGAAGGCTCACAAGAGTATGCAAAAAGGACCTCTAGATGGGGTGTAATGAGCCACACTCAAACTATCAATTTGGACATTTTATATGACTACATTCCCCCCCTTTATTCTAGTGATGTAGCAAAGCAAAATACTAGGATAAAGGAAAAATAAAAAGCATACCTGAACTTACCTACAAGGGTGAAGCTCATGAAGATGTGTGATGTTGAGTGTGTATAGAGAGAACATAATGTGAAACATAAATCTGTAAGAAGAAATAAGGAGTAGATCAGTTCTTACTAGACACACTATGTCTAAAATAAGAACATACAAAAGTTTGGGTAAAAGAGAGAGTAAGAGAAATGAATGAATATACCTCACTGGGTATGTAAACTAATACAAAACCTATTGTGATGTTGAGTGATGTTGGGTATGTGCTATACCAAGAGTAATATCATGAATGGAGTTGAGTGCTCAATTCCTTAAGGGTGTCTAAAGAATATAAAGGCTAGTCATTTGGCTCCATCATCACCCACTAAGTGAATCTATGTGATCATGCATGTGTTAATTTATGTTTTGACTATGTCTCTAATCCCTCTGAGTAGGTGGCTCAATAATACAAAGGCTAACTAGTCTTTTGGCTCCATCATTACCCACTATGTAGTAAAATATGAACTAATACTAGTATGAATGTGTGTCATATGAAATGGCCCATGAATGATCTATAATTTAACAATATGGCATGGATAACCAAATTTGTACTAAGAACTAGGCTAATCTTGGCCACTCTAAAAAGTGGAGATTAGGCTTATATGAAATCCACTTTGAAACTGAAAACTGGGCTTATATGAAAGCCACCTCAAAATGATGCCAACCACCTATAGATGGAATAAGGCACACTACTACTAAGAATACCTAGGTAATATAATGAACTAGAAATAAAATAAGGCAAATGTATAATGCACATTATCCCCAATCACTGGTGTCTAAAACATGGATTTTGATCTGGAAGTTATACCAACTACCCAATCTAAAATTGGAAGTGAGAGCTATCATGCCATGTATGATACCCCCTATATCTAGATAATCTGAGTAAAACTATCTAAAACTATCCAATCTAAATTGAACTATAGCTAACAAAACTATAATTGACCTTACCTTTCTATTTGTTTCTAAAAATTCTAGGTTTTCGGTTATTTGGCTAGGAGTGCTAAAATGTAGACACTTTAGTGTCCAACACTGTAGTCCAAATATGGTTCTCTTGTCCTTTACTATTTCTAATGATTTTTATGTATTTGTCACTATTTTCTTGGTCCATTCTACATGTTTTGAACTCTGATTGTTATTCTGAGTGTTCTAAAAATTGATTTTGACTGGTAGAAGGATTTGATCTCTGTGAAAAAACCCATGTTTATGGCTCCCTCTTATAAGGGTAGGAATGAATACACTGCAATGACTACCCTTAGAATAAACATCCCTACAAGTGTGTTATGCTATGAAATACATGATATAGCAATGATAATCCAAAATATGTCTCGAGATATAACATAGTTTGTATTGGAGATAGTTAGATCAATGGGGTATGCATAAATAGATATAACAATGTAATAACATGTACAATATAATAAACTAAAATTAGAACCCTTGTTAGTTGTTAGTTTTCAAAGAGTTATGGATCATGATGTCCATAATGGCATCCAAAAAAGCAAGATAATGCATGATGTGGATCATGACATTGCAAACAATTGAGAAAAATAAGCAAACACACACACACAGCAAGGAGTAAGAATCATACAAAAGTGGCCAAAAGGCCTAGAAAAAAAGGGACATGGGCACATGTCACTCAAATTATGAAAATTAAGCATACAAGGCATGTTCAAATGCCCACATACACATACAATTTCAAACAAGGAAGATTGGCATGAGGGCCACAAGTATATACAAGATTACAAGAAAAGGACATTGAATAATATCCTAAGGCACACATAAGTAATAAAAAATAATTGATAAATGCAATCACATCTAGATACTCAAAGCAAGAAAGGGAGGTGTGTAAATTCTAGAAATACTATCACATCTAACTAATCAAAAAAAGAAGTGTAAATATGTGAAACATGTAGTACAAGACTAGGTAGATGTTAAGAAATACACAAGTGCTATATACTAGTGAGTTTCTATAGAATAATCTATGTAAACTAGTAAGTAATGTACATCAACATGATAACTAGAGTGTGTGGTGTAGGAATGATATAGCCTAGATGGTGTAGTCATGTAGAAGATGCCTCTGGTGGGTAGATATGTTGATGTATGTCTCAAATGTAAGAGTAATATGCCACCTCAATGGGTAGAGTGAATCAATAAAGGATATAAGTGTCACTACACACACTCAAAGAAGATCAAGTGAAGCATGGTATTGTAGATATATTGATAAACAATAACATATAAAAGCAAAATGTAATTCTAGCATGGTAGTAAAAATGTAAAGAATGAACAATGCATGCAATTGAAAAGGTTCTAGTGTTTTGAGTTATTTGAATGTTTTTTTATTTTGACATGTTATATTATTTTTGATATTTTGAAATAAGCTATGTAAAAGTAAGCTGAGAAATTGTGTATAAGTGAACTAAGAAAAAGTGTCATGTATTAAACAAAGGAATCATGTATGATGTGAAGCATGAGGGAATGGCTATGAATATGACTGAATAATTGATTCATTGTTAGTATCTTGTAAATCATAATAACCTATATTATTCCACTCATCATTATCATCTTGATTTTAACCAATGGAATGCCAGTGTTGGCTTTTGTTGTCTTTGGGTCTTTTCCTTCGATAAATTATGTCTATGAATGATTTTCCTTAGGATGTTTAATAAATTCCAAACCTTGGTGACAAACATTATCAACTGCTAGAATAGGAGTAGTGATGCCTTTAGTATGCTTGCCCAACCCTTGACCTTGACAATAAAATTATTGTAGATATTTTTGACCAAACCCATACTACTTTGAAAGTTGAGCCTCATTTTAGAGAGGTATATTTACATATTTTACCTATGCTTGTGGTACTATTTCTTGCTCTAATTTTGCTTTTTGGTCCTTTTTTTGTATAGAGTTATGCTTTGGTAACCACTTTTGTACTATTTTTGAATTTGACCCTTTGTGAATGTGTTCTTGTGTCATTGTGCATTGCTTGATTGATTTACCTTGTATAAGGTCCTCATTAGTAATTATTTGTTGTATATGTTTTTTCAATGCCAAAAAAGAATTTGTGTGATGCTCATGCATTATATGATATGCACAATAATATCTGAATTTTCTCACTAGATGTAGAGGAAATAGTTTGATCAACTTAGATTTAATCATTTCCCTTAGTACCTCACTTGAACTCTTATTTTATCTTTGAATGCTTTTTGAATCACTAGTTTTATATTTTTTTACTTTGTTGTGATTTCTTGTTTTGAAATGTAACATTGCTTGCAACCAATTGACCAGGTGAAGATGCATATACATTATTGGTACTAGGGTACCTTTGAGGATTTTGTATTATAATCTAATATGAAATAGTTGATTTTGCATTTGTAAATCTAAAATTAACTTATACTATTTATTTGATCCCTTAGAATCTCACAAGTGTAAACCCTAGTTGCTTCTGATTGAACATGTAAGTATATATGTTGAAGAAGGTTTGAAGAAGCTATAGGCTGAATGTATGCATTAGGAACAATAGCATAGGCTACCTCAACTTTTGGAGGGGTGATATCATGGACTTGGTTAGAGGGAAAGTAGTTATCACCCACTTGGGTGAGAAGAGAAGAAGGGAATTCTTTCTTGTGCATAAGATATGACATTGAAACTTAGAAGGTGGTTGTTAGCTTATGTAATAGATCATGTAAGTATATAAGGAGCTTAGGTGGCATAAGGAAAAAAATTTAGAAATAAAAGATAAGATTAATTAAATGTAATCTAGGATTTAGAAAACAACAAATTGGAATATGCATAAAAAGAATACGAAGCTCACTAACATGTAAGGTGATACCTCAAGAAGCATAGGGACCTAGTATATTTAACTAGGGTCTGAAAGAAATGATTTTTTAAAATTAATATGGTGAATTTTAAAAATTAAATGTGAAATTTTGATTTATATAGGTAGGAAAAATCAAAATAATATTTCTAAAATCAACAAGGAATTTTCCCTAAGGTTTCTAGGGTATTTAAATTTTTTAGGAATAATGGAGTTTTATTCCTATTTTATTTAAGGGTTTGGATTAATACATAGGTAAAAATATATATAAATAAATATAGTCTTGATTTATGTAATTTATTTATATTTTTAAAAATAACAATAAATGAGGAGAAATATAACTTAGCTTGAAATTGGACTGAGATGGTTGATACAAAGTTTGAAACTGAATGTGCAAAATTGGGACAGTTTCAAGAACCTGAATCTATATTTCATTTGGTGAAAGGATGGGAGCACCTAAATTAGGACACTTTGGGGTCTAACATTATTATTTGTTCCTACCACCATTGTCCAAACTAGTCAAAGAGACTTAAACATTTATGTTTTTTGCATTGTGCCTATGTGAGCCTACTTGTGAAAAATTAGGTGTTGATTGCTGATAGAACTCACTGTAGATCTGATATAATATTCAAACCCTAATCCTCCATCATGATTTATAAAAACATATTTGAATCACTTGATAAATGGGGGTTAGTGTGTAATATGTACTAAACATGTAATCCACACCCCTTATGTGGACACATTGCCTACATACAAATACTCCAAAGAGGGATCAAGCCATATGTAGTTATCTCACCTAATGTGTTTTGTGTGATAGTGTGATGTGGATTCAAAATGCCAAATTGAGAGTGCTTAAGGTGGTTAGGGACTGGTATGAGGTTTTTAGTATGTTTGTATTTGTGTTGGGTGACTAAATGCAGAGAATAGGGAAGTTTGCCTTAGTGATTTGTTTGTATTCTTGTTTACTTTTGTAATATTTATCACCTCACTTATAAATGAGCTTTTAATAGCCTTTTATAGGGAATAATTGGTCATGGGTCAGATGTATTAATGCTAAGTTTACTTAATGAAGGATAAGGATCAAATTAAAATGACCATTGGGGTTCAAAGTATAAATGGATAGGAGCATTGCAAATGGGACAATTTAGGGTCCACTTCTATAGTCCAAATGGGATGCTCTTTTCCTATAGGCTCAAGACCTAGGGGAATAGGATTAGTGTGGGTAAAATAGTCTAGCTAAGGTGGAATGATCATTTAGAAGGTTTTGGATGAATATCAATGAGCAAAAAGGTGTCTAGAAGGGTCATAGGAGCATGCAAAAAGAACCTATGAATGGGGTGTCACAAACCACAATCAAACTACCAATTTTTACATTTTATATGACTAAAAGAAGCTAAAGAAGTTGTTGATTTAGTGACAAGTTGATCCACATAAGTTGACTAATTTTTTATATAATAGACATAATGATATGATTAGTTTAGGAGGGATAAAAAAATGGACTATTTCCTTTACTAGATGATGCAATGGCTAGTTTTAAAACTTGAGTGAGAGGTTGGTCTTGTGGTTTCTCATTTACGTGAATAAGGGTATGCAATTATTCTATTGGAAAATCATAGAAGATAGTAGTTTTAGATTCTATCAATCTTAAGAGAGATTTATATTTGACTTCTATTGGTTTATTTTTAAAGTAGTCTTGGATAGATCCCATAGTGGGAGGGATATCATCAAATAAGATGGGGTGGTCTTATCTATCATAAAATTTCTCCTCCTCAAAACTAGGGCCATAATAAGCCCCATCATGAGTGTACCTAGGCATGCTTCAAATGTAATTCAGGTTTGAAAAATGTGTTTGAATCTTATTTTTCAAATGTGACCTTGGTTTGGATTATAAAAATTTTGAAAGGTTTCTTAGAACCTGTAATCAAATTGGCATAAGGAAAATATAAGTTTAAACTTGGAATAGAGTGGACATCATGATGGTACAAAATGAGAGGAAATTATGACCTTTTTTAGTCCTGATCATAAATTTGGAGGAAGATGAAATGGCCTTGGAAATTAGGGTGTAGGTTAACACAAGAAAACCTATGTCTAAAATTAGAATAGAATGGATAGGGTGACAATACAAGATGAGAAAAAGATGTGGCCTTGGTTGGTCCTGATAATAAATTTATAAGAAGATCAAATGTTTAAGTAACTTAAGTTGTAGGTTAACACAAGAAAACCTAAGTTTGAAATCAGAAATGGAATGGGAAGCTAAGGGTATCAAATGAGACATGTGTTTTAAATAGAAGACCTAACATTTCAAAAATGGCTAAGTACATTTTGAAAATGTGGGCATCATAACACCTTGGTGTGTGAATGTGTGAATACACATTTTAGATGGTGTAATACTTGAAATTATTTATTTTTTAATATGGTTTGTTAACACAAAAAATAGTTTTAACAAAAGACTCAATCAATCATGACTTACACTAGAAACCAACATAGGTTTAGGGGAAAATCATTGATCCTTTCAATATACTTAATTTTGAGAGAATAAAATTTAATGGTTCATTAAGTAATTATAAATAATTATTGGTAGGGTGATACCCCCTTCTCTCAAAATTTTGTACTAAAATTTAATCTTTAGGGGATGTTACTTTTGCACCCCTACATCAATGAGATTTCCACAATAAATTGGTTTCTAATATAAAGTATTCATTTGGAAAATTAGATGGCCTTGATATACATTATGATACTTGGGCACTTTAAAACATTTCATAAATTAGATGCAAGATTAGTTAGGCCATTCATCAAAAGGTCTTGTCTATTTACAATAACTTTAGTCATAAGGGTCTTAGTGAAGTGTTAACAACATAATCAAGCTTTGAAAAACTTATCAACTAAAATACCATTGGTGTATCCTCAATTTGTATACCCCATTAGAGAATGGAAATGGTACATATCATAGGAGATGAAACTACAATCATAAAAACCTAAGAACTTGCAAGAAGGTCATGAAGTCCACCCCATGAAGTCAATAAAATAAAAATAAAAGAAACTTGATTTTTTATTCTTAAGACCCCACAAAGGTCAAGAAAAGAACATACATCAAGCGTGTTTTTGGATAAACAATAAGACAAATAAATGATTATGTTTTTGATCATCTAGAATCCCTAAATGGGGATTGGGGAGAGCATAGGCACAATGGTTTACAAATAAACAAGAAATGAAAAGTACCTAAAATAAATAACTAAAATGAAAGTGATCTTATAAGCATCAAATCAATGTGAATTATTCTTTATTAAGCACCAAATAGAGGAATGATTAAAATTTACCTTGACAAATGTGTAAAAATAACCTTTTTGAATGTCAAAACCTATAATAAAATGGATAAGTAGTCAAACAAGGGTTTAAAACATCAAAAAGAGGTTGAATGTTGTTATTTTTAAGGCCTTAGGAAATTTCACATAGGGAAACTTCACCATTTAGCAAAGTGACTTTGCTAATAAGCAAGGTGAATTCATTATTTTCCTTGTGTTATTATTTTATTTACAAAATTAACCTCATCATTTTGTAGGTTGAGTTCACTATTTAGTAGGCAGATTATGTCATTTGTAGGAACACATAGTAAAAGTTGAGTAATAATCTTGCCAAATTTTGGTGACTTCATTGATATGTAGGGAAACTTATTTATTTAGCATTGAAATTTCACCAACCTATTAGAACACATAAAGAAAGAAAAAGTAAAAGATGATTCCACTGATTCATAGGTCTACTTAACCATTTACAAGAGTGACCTTATTTATAAGTAAGGTGACTTTAGTGTTTAATAAGTCAACTTCACTGATAACTAGGGTGACTTCATCAACAACTAGAAGATAAAATCATTAAAAAATTAGAGAAGGGAGGTGAGATCAGTGTCAAACGATAGTCTTATTAGGTAATTAAAATATCATAAATGTCCTTCATGTATTTTTTGAGATGGTGGTCCCACCAGGTGTGCTAAATGTATAATAAAATTACAAGAAGGGTTAGTTTATATGTTAGTCTTTAAATATAAACAAGATAAAACATAACACTTTAAGATTACTCCCTCATGTGGGATAGGTCAATGAATTAAATAAATAAATAATAAATCATAATAAGGTAAGCTATACCTTCCCCATGCGACTCTCCTTCAAGACTAGTCAACAAGTGTGTTTGTTCTCAGATATAGAACTCAAGGTCTTTATCAATGTGGTTGCTCAAGTGCATATAAGATCTCATGAACTATTTGGATTGTTTCTTTATTGAATTATTTTTTAAATAATGGTTTAATATTCAAAAATTATTTATACATAATTTGTTTACACAATGAAGCTTGTAAAATCAGGGTAATGGCCTTGGTAATTATAACTTACCTGAAATGATAATGATTGTCCATTTCAAAATCAAGATGTGTGGCCTAATATTAGTTCAATTTTGGATGATATTAGAGAGTTTTTAATGATATCATATTTATGTCATGGAGGTTTCCAGGTGAGTGGATGAATTTGTGATATTCTAAGTGATAATGACAAAGCATGTAATATATTTGTCCTAGTATGCTTGAAGTATGATTGGTTGATATTTAGTTTTAGCATGGTTAGAGATGTTTAGAGATGAATATGGTGATTTGAGAATATGCAAGAGGTCATATAAAAATTAAAAATTGATCTAATTTCTTGTGTGAATGAGTGTATTTCATCTGGTTGATCATTGTTTTCATCTAAACACTTTGGGTCTAAAGGCAAAAAATATGAGTAGGTAGTTTGCTAATGTCACCATTACCACATGTGGATGAGTTGGGTGGATTTGGTCATATGGTTGTGATAAAAAAATTTCCTAGTTTCTATGAACTAAATTTTAGGTCATGTGATAGAGTGAAACATAATATATGCAAGTACAAAGCTGGGCTCCCAGGTAGTTTGATAGTGTTTTCCCATACTTAGCCAAATTTACAATGTGGCAAGAAAAGTTGAGTAGGCATTTCTATGTTGTTATATTTCACACATGTGAAGGTGCGAGTAGAAAATGATCATATGGGTTTTTTAAATTTTATACCTAGTTTATTTGTGATAAATTTTATATCATGCAATGAATCACATCAAAAGATATGCATGTATGAACTTGGCCTTCCAAACAGTTCTTGACATAGTTGGCTCTGTGCTAGAAAAATCTAAGTGAGCATATTAATGGAGTTATATATCACACATGCAAAGGTTTAAAGATATATTTTACACACTTTTATAGTATCATATGTGAGGAGATCATATGGTATAAATTTTAAAATGCATCTAAGTGAAGCAAAAGTTATTAAGCTCTAAAGTTGTCCTTTTAGGAAGATAAGCAATGGTCCCCACAGTCATTTTTTATGATGTTAAAGATCAGGACTCGATGGAGATTCCAAAGTTCATTAGATTTTTCAAATTTTATTCCATGGTGTGTAATAAGTCAAATGAGTCAAATGGTTCATTCGTTAATGAATTTAAATATCGATCTCCTTATAAAAGGATCAATGGAGCGTGTTTGTTCTAAGGTGTCAGGAAGTAGTGAGATGAGGACAAGTGTTGAAAGTTAAATATCAAGAAGAGATAAATATAAAGCCTCTTATAATATATAATAGTTATTAAGTTTTATTATAGATATATATCAATAGTGTGCATTGAATGAGATGTTTTCAAGGTGTCTAATGTTTAACATAGATAAAGACCAAGCTATGTATAGGAGATTGACGAAGTGCATTAAGTTAAATAATCAAGATGAAGATCCAAAGATGAGTGTTGAAAGATAAAGTTCAATTTCCCTAAAATTATATTTATGGTGTGTAATTTATCTAATAATAGATGACATGAGATGTGAGCAAAGTGATCGAGGTGTAACTGTGACCATCTGCATTTGAATATTTGAATTTAGCAAAGGAAAAACTAGTGATCTATATTTTGGTTATAACTTTTGATACAAGTAGAAATTGCTCATGATGTAAAAATTAAAATTATAAAGGACTCCAAGTTAAATATATAAATATGAATTTTAAGATCTAAAAGTGTGTATAGTCTCAAAGTTTGGAAGGTTTAAAGTTGATTATGTTTTCTTATATGTTTTGCAAGTGACCCGAGAAGGACATTCAAGCTTGTTTTGATATCTCTTGATGAATTAGATATTGGGGAGTGTTTTATAATCCATGAATACCATATATGTGCATTATTAAGGTTTTACCATTTGTATCTAGTATGAAAAATGCTTAATAATTTCACTATATATTCATTCATGATGTTCTTATGCACCATGTTAGTGTTTGAGTTGTTGGAGCATACATAGAAGTGAGCAAAGTTGATTGTGATCTTTTAAGGATGTCTAAGGGGACATAAAGAGTGGACCCATGTATTTTAATGTGTTCATGTGTTCTTATTTTTTCTTGGAGAAGTGTCAAAGAGATGAATGGGTCATCATAGCACCTAAAAGGTGACTTAGGCCTATTTGAAAGAGAGTTGTGCTTAAGTGTGACACATGTTAGATGCCTTAAGGGTGTAGGCATATATTATGGCTGACAAGGAAAGATTATGGAATTGATAATTCATGAATTATTTATAAATAGTGAAACCAAATGTGTTGGTTTCTAGGCTTGAGATGTGTGTGTGTGTGTGGGGTTTAAAGCAAAGTATTGAGAGGCAAAGAAGATTAAGTGTGCTCAATGGATGGGTTGCTGAGCAAAGAAAATTAAAGTTTGTATATATGACCTTTTGGTCATGTTTTTGATGTGGTGATAGAGTTATTACTGAGAAGGTGAAGAGTGATAATCATAGGTCCATCATCAAGTGTTGAAGACATTAGTTCAAAGATAGAGTTGTTCATACGTGTTATTATGGATGCTTAACATATAGGGGGTTATTATGTAAAACTTGGTTACTTATCTAGATATGTGTGGTATCAAATAAGGAATGGTATTTCCTTGATCAGTTGTTGCTAGTCTCAATTGGTTCTTTTTTTTTTAAATAGTAGTCTAATTGTAGGTTCTGTGGATTTTCTCCCCCAAGAGGGTTTCCCACATATGCCATGCATTATGTGCTTGATCTTGAATTGTCTCTTTTTTTCATTGTTGTGAATGATGTGTATGATTCATGAATGCTTGTGGTAAACTAATTAAGAGTTTTCAAGTTGTTAGGTTGTGCAGCTAAAAGCTTCACTGTATGCAGACATGGAGGAGGTTGCTGAGGTGCAGAGCAACTAACGTCAGTCAGGCCAACTGACATTGGCCATATTTAGAGCACAGGGTTGCTGACATCAGTCAGAGATCGGCCGATGTCAGTCACCTCCAGACAGATAGGGACCAACGTCAGTTACCTGTGCATTCTAGAACTGGTTGTTGATGAATAGTTAGTTAGTTGAACGGGTTGTTTGCATGTAAAGACTAATTTTAGTCTTGAGCTACGGATCTAATTATTGTAATTGGATGTCTAATTATTGTTTACATGGGATCTATATAATAGACTCATGGGCTGTATTGTAAAGCATGCTAGTTGAGTAAGAGCAAGGTTAGCTCCTTTAGAGTGAAGAGAGCAAGGTGTGTTCCTCCTAGTTCCATAGGGGTGCCGAGTGTTTATGATCAAGTAGAGCTACAGGTTGTGCAAGTTCTGGTAGAAGATCTACAGGGGTGTTGGTTTGGAGAATCAAAAGGGTTCTTCATGTGTGTATGATCTTGGTCGGTAGGTGTGCAAGGCTAGGTTTGGAGATCTACATGGTAAGTAAGATCATTAATTTGTAGGTGTTTGTGTGTGCAAGGTCTAAGGTGGATCTGTAGGATAGTAAGGTCAAAGGTGATGGGCAACACAACAAGGTGCAAGATCAGGGAGATTTACTTGAAGTATGATTGTGTACTTGGAGTGTAGGGTGTACTCAATGTACTAGCAGTTTTGTTACTGAATGGTTGACAGCTCTATGTGTTGAGTTGTGTTTGTAATTGATATTACAAGAGAGATAACTCTTGAAGAGATTTATTGTTTATGCCCTAGAGGTGTGGGAGCCCTAGAGGTGTGTAAGGAAGAAGACTGTGGCATCTTCTTTGTTGTATTTCCTTCTGGAAGAGTATTAATACAATTAGGTATTGTCTCTCATATTTTGTGTTATTTCCAAATTCTAGTTACTTGTGATTCTGGTTAAATTCTGTGTTTAGTTTCTTATACAAAGGTAATCAATTGTGCTTTCGATTCCTAACAAGTGGTATTAGAGCCAGGTTGTAGGGAGCAGGTTTGTGTTTGATTATAGGTCACTCTCAGGGGTTTTTGATTGAGTGGGAGTATAGCAATGGCAGAAGAAAGTACACTAAGAATGGAGGAATTGAAAAGCATGAATGGTCAATTAAGGTGTTATGGAAAGAAAGAGCAGGAAAAGAAATATTGTTGGTTGGTAGAAGATCAGCATGAAGGAACTGAAGAAGCAGATGTTACAGGTGTTGTTGTACAGGATGCTCTGGGATGTTCCTTGGATAAAGTAGAATCTTGTTTTATAGATTATGTTGCCTCTTTCCATGCAGCTTGAAATAGAGTATTTTTCCATGTTAAGGTCCATGGAGACTTTGGAAAGATTTATTTAGGGGCTGGTGTGCTTTGTCAAAGTTTTGGCAAAGGGGAAGTGTGGCTGAAATTGCAGACGGCCAACACACAGTTATTGAAGAAGGTCATGTAGGTCCCAGTCTTAAAGATGCGGCTAATTTCTTTAGAAAATTTGGGTGATGAGAGATGCACAGTAACTCTCATAGCAGATTCTTAGAATTTTACCAAGGATGCACTTGAATTAGCATGTGATAAGAAAGTAGGTACTCTTTATCTACTTGCTTGTATTACTGATTCTTCTTCTGTTGCAAAGACATGGCTTTGTAGGCTTGGTCACATGAGCAAGAAGGAGATGCATGTTCTTAAGAGGAAGTCAGATGTGTTTGACAAAATTAAGAACTAGAAAGCCTTGGTGTTCTTGGAGGAGATGATGGACAGAGATCAGCAGATGGGGCTAGATACTTTTGAGTAGGGAAGTTTGGATAGGGTTTTGATTCAAAGTAAGCTCATGGGTAAAAAGTCATCACTCACAAGAAAACATAGGTACTAACGTTAGTTATGGGAAACTGGCATCGAACAGACAGGCACTGATGTCGGTCATGTGCAGATAGGCAAAGTCAGTGGTGTCAGGCAGGAGGCAACTGACATTGGTAGGATAATCAGCATCGGTGATTAGGTTAGTCATATGGAACTGATGTCGGTCAGATGCAGACTGGGTGGTGACCGAGGTTGGTCACTTGAATAGATTTTGGGTGGATAGCAAGCTGTCAAAGAGTCTCAAATGCCCATGTGGAGGATTGAAAGGGTAAGTAAGCCTCAAATTCATTATTCCTCTTCTTTATACTACTTATTACTCACTACAGAGCAGGAAGGATCAAGGAAATAGTGGGATCATGGCATGAATTCTTTGGAGAAGAACCAAATGGGAAATTTGGTAGAGTTTCTAGCTGGGATAAAAGCACTGAGAGATGAATGGATTCCTTGGTTAAAGAATAGAGAGAATGGACACGTGAGACGGAAGGCCAGGTTATATGGTCTTGAGCAAGCTGTAGGATAGTGGTATAGGTTTGACAGGTGGATGACAAAGCATGGCTTTAGTCAATGTCATTGTAACTACTATGGTTTCTTTACCAGGTGGATGATGGTCACGACATTATCCTATTACTGTATGCGGTTAATGTGCTTGTTACAGGTGCATACATATAGGGAATTATCGAGCTAAAGGTAAAGTTAGTTCAGTGGTATGTCATGAAGAATTTGGGAGTAGCAAAATTCTTTGGCATGAGTAATCCTAGAGATAGGGAAGATCACAAGTTGATGTTGTCACAGGATGATTGAGTGAAGGTAGTGCAAGATGCAGTATGGCAAGTGCACCTATGGATGGATAGTTCATAGAAAAGGGTCCCCAATCACATGATGAGGCTGAGTACATATGTACTCCCTAATATTAGTAGTGGGAGCTATCAAAAAGTTTGGAGCCAATCCAAGAAAGAAGCATTAGAGGGCAATTCAGTGGATTTTTAGGTATCTGAGAGGGACTGGCAATAGGGATTTCTGCTATGCAGTGTCAAGTTCTTTTCTACATGGGTTTGTAGATGCGGATGCGGCAAGTTACTTGGACGACAGGAGGTGCACCATAGGATTTGTGGTGGTTGGTCTTTAAGGTTGAGCTTAAAGAGGGATACAAGCCAAGAAATAGATTAGATGATGTACAAGTATAGGTATAGGTGCAGCTATTTATCTCCAAGTGGGAGATTGTTAGGTTATGGAGCTAAAAGATTCACTGTATGTAGACATGGAGGAGGTTGCTGAGGTGCAAAGCAACTGACATCGGTCAGGCCAACTGACATCAGTCATATTTAGAGCACAAGGCTACTAACATCGATCAGAGATCGGCCGATGTCAGTCACCTCTAGATAGACAGGGACCGACGTCGGTTGCCTGTGCATTCCAAAACTGGTTGTTGATGAACAGTTAGTTAGTTGAATGTGTTGTTTGCATGTAAAGACTAATTTTAGTCTTGAGCTATGGATCTAATTATTGTAATTGGATGTCTAATTATTATTTGCATGGGATCTATATAATAGACTCATAGGTTGTATTGTAAAGCATGTTAGTTGAGTAAGAGCAAGGTTAGCTCCTTTAGAGTGAAGAGAGCAAGGTGTGTTCCTCCTAGTTCTATAGGGGTGTCGAGTGTGTATGATCAGGTAGAGCTGTAAGTTGTACAAGTTTTAGTAGAAGATCCATAGGGGTGCTAGTTTGGAGAATCAAAAGGGTTCTTCATGTGTGTATGATCTTGGTTGGCAGGTGTGCAAGGCTAGGTTTGGAGATCTACATGGTAAGTAAGATCATTGATTTGTAGGTGTTTGTGTGTGCAAGGTCTAAGGTGGATCTATAGGATAGCAAGGTCAAAGGTGATGGGCAACATAGCAAGGTGCAAGATCAAGGAGATCTACTTGAAGTATGATTGTGTACTTGGAGTGTGGGGTGTACTCAGTGTACTAGCAATTTTGTTACTGACTGGTTGATAGCTTTGTGTGTTGTGTTGTTTTTTTAATTGATATTACAAGAGAGATAACTCTTGAAGAGATTTACTATTTATGCCCTAGAGGTGTGGGAGCCCTAGAGGTGTGTAAGGAAGAAGACTGTGGCATCTTCTTTATTGTATTTCCTTTTGGAAGAGTATTAATACAATTGGGTATTGTCTCTCATATTTTGTGTTATTTCCAAATTCTAGTTACTTGTGATTCTGGTTAAATTATGTGTTTAGTTGCTTATACAAAGGTAATCAATTGTGCTTCTGATTCCTGACAGAAGTGATTGAAATTGAAGTTAGAATATATAGGTCTCACTAATTCACACCCTGCTAAGTGATTGTACCTCTAACAATTGGTATCAGAGTAGGTCCTTTGGTTAAGGCTTCATAGCTTGAAGGTGATCCAAGGTACAATATAGGTAGTCATCAAATAGGTTTCTCTACTAATCAAGCATCGATGTTTAATAGATATAATTATGTTTTTTAGAGTGTAAAGATGAGGACATACATTATGTCCCTAGGGTTTAATGTATGATAATCTATTGTGGATGGTTATGTTGCTCTTACTACTCCTCCATCTAATGTTATAGATAAGAATCTATTTGAGAATAAATCTAAGGTAATGAATGCCATCACTTTTGGTTTTATAGAGATTGAGTTCACCAAGGTAATCCATTGTAAATATTCTAAAGAGATATGGGACAAAATTTAGATCATTTATGAAGGAGATTTTAAGGTTAAGCTTGCTTAGTTATAGACTTAGAGAAGGCAATTTGAAAGTCTCAAGATGAAGGAAGAAGATTCAATGACATCTTTTCTAAAGAGAGTTGATGAGATAGTGAACATCATTAGAGGTCTTGGAGAGAGCCTTGAAGAGGATACTTAGTTCAAAAGGTATTAAGGTATTTATCTCTCAAGTTTGATCCAAAAGGATCCGCTATAGAATAAATTCATGATCATACTCAGTTGAAGATGTATCAATTATATGACACCCTTATTTCTTATGAGATGAGAGTAAATGATGATATACCACCAAATCAAAAAGCAACATTCAAGAGAGAAATAAATCCAAATAAGAAGTTCCAAGGTAAGAAACCTAACAAAGATGACATATCTAATATTGATGAGGATAAACTAATTGCTTTGATTACTAGGAAATTGAACACAAGCTTAGAGAAGTATAAGGGTAAACTATCCTTTAAATGTTTAAACTATGGAGAGATATGACATTTTACTCATAAGATCCCTCATAATCATGAGAATAATGGTGATGAAGAGCATGGTGAAGGCCAAGATGAAGATAAGAAAACATACAAGAAGAAAGGATTTAGAAAGTATAACAATAAGAAGAAGTCCTTCAAGAAAAATAAGAGTCTCTCCACCAAAGAAGATCACAACTCATCAGATGAGATTGAAGATAGTGATTCATAATATGATCATGAAGATGATGGTTCTGTTAAATATGAGTCTCTGTTCGTGGCTGAGGAATGAAGTTGCTCACATCAAAAGGATTCTACTTGGAGTGATTTATATGATGATGAAGATGAGATGGACTATGAGACTACATTAACAAATGATCTTGAAGAATTTAAGATTGAGAAGAAGATCAATAAGAAGATGAAATCTCAACTCAAATACTATGAGGAGAAATTTGGTGTATATGAGGTAAGAATGAATGACGACACCAAGAAGCATGAATATATATTCAAGCATCTTAGTTGTCAATTGGAAATCCTATCTATAAGTCTGAAACCCAAATAAGATGAATGTTCAAGGCATGTTTATAAAAATAAGTCTTTGAAATATGAGTTAGAGAAGTATGCAAACAAGGTGAAGTCATTTGTGAGATTTGAAAAGAGCTCATGTGATCTAAACAATATTCTAAGTGGTCAAATTCTTGTTTGGTCTTGGATATGAAGAAGAACAAAAGAATATAATTCAAGATAAGATGAAGAATAATGTGAACAAGGACAATCATACTTTGAGGATAAATCAGATCAAATAACCAAATGCTAATAAGTATGCAAGATTCAATGGTTATTATTACACATGTAATAAATTTGGGCATAAAGATAGAGAATGCAAGAGACATGTTAGAAATGAGTTTGCATGGAATTATGATGGGGGTCTAGTCAAAAGGTGTGAATAAAGTTAAGTGTTTCCACTATCTCAATGTGGCACACTTTGCAAACCATTGTCCAAATAAGATTAAACAAGGTGTGTCCTCTTCAAAAAAGGATGTTGTTTCATTTATCATGACATAAGACACATTGTAAGCTTATATCCAAACAAGGTAAGACAAACTATGTTTTCATCAAGGAGTATGGTTGGATACAACTATAAATAGAGAGGTCACATTGCTAGGTTCTGCAAGAAAAGGCCATTAAGTACAAATAAGTTCAATTAGGCTCCAAGAGTGCAAGGAAGAAGTAAATTTATCTCATGGAAACCAAAGGTGGTAAGTGTGATTCATGATGAGTCTGTAAGTCCAAGTAATCTATTTGCTATGGTGGAGAATGCTACAAAATTTGAAGAGTGCTAAGGGATCTCATTGTCTACTCATGTTGGGAATGAAGAGACCATGTTTAATAACAAGACCAAGGTGTTAGTTGAAGCTAGTTCTGAGGTTTGTATGGATCTAAGTAAACATTCTACTATTTTTGAGCAAGTATCATTCAAAAAAATCAATTATCAGTGCTTAGTAATGATGTTCTAAACTACAAGGTGGATTCTTCAGATGAAAAGGTATGTCATGAATCTATGTTATCTCCATGTATTGTTAATCCAATCATAAAAGAAAAGAATAATGTTTTAGTGGTTGAGCATGTCGCTTATTTTAAGCCTAAGAAGAAGAATAAGAACTACAAGTATCAGATGACCAAGGAGGAGAAGGAATATGAGGAGTTGTGGGTAACTCCTAGTTTCACATTATTCTATGACATTGTGAAGTATGGTGTATCTACCTATGCTTCTTATGAGACATATTTCTTGTGGAGAAGCAAGTTTATGTGCTCAAGATCATAATGTTAATCATAAGTCTTTGGTTAAGGGATAGAAACAAGATCATGATCTTATTCTAGAGATTTGTGAAGGATTTATTAAGTAGGGTCAGAATGAGTGTTTTTAGATGGCATAATAAGATTTTTGAAATCTCAAGAAGAGTTTGATGCTAAAAAATATATATACACTTCCTTGTGATTTGTTCCAAGTATTTTTGTGTCTTGATGATCTTATTTGTGCCAATTAAATATTTTTGATTGCTTTTAGTTTTCTTAGTTTTGGATTAAGGGCAAGCAGGCCTAAAATGGGTTATAGGAAGTCAATGTTACCAAAGATATAGAGGCTCAAATCTTGGTCAAAAAGTGTGTGATGATTATCTCTAGGTGTACAAGAAGTTTTAGAGGTGGACATTAAATAGAAGGAGGTTTGTTGACCCTATTTGTTTTAAGATTATAGGGTTTTGGGATATGATATAAAATCAGTTTGTATTATGATATGAATCATGAGGATTCTTAATTTATTTAATGGCTAATGGGGTTTAAAATCATGCTTCACATAGATTTGAAGGTTTGTGGTTCTCAAGTTATTCAATTTTTTGTCAAGTTGGAGGCCTAATTAGATAGTAAGTTTATGAATTAGGTATGTTAAATAGGATGAAATAGGTGACGTAAATTGGTTTGCTTGAGTGGGTATATGAGATTGATCTATATATGAATTTTAGGGTCTTGATGATGTGTCTACTAAAAGTTGTGGGCTATGCAAGTTCCAAGAAGGGCAATAAGGAGTCTAGATATGTCTAGTATGAAGATTTGAGGCTTTTGTTTAGTTTCTTAAAAAGATAAAGACATGAGTATTTAAAAAAGAGTTCTAAATTTTGATTAGATCATATTTTCTATTTGGTGAGTGGCATAAATTTTTGTTGGTGGTCCTTGAGGTGGTTTGAGAGAGAAGGCTACTATGCTTATATGGTGGTTCTTCATGGTATGTGGAGATCTGAAGATGCTCAAGAGTGAAATTACTCAAAAATATTAGGTGGATTCCATCTCATATGTTTTTTGGTTAGTTCCATCATATTTTAATATTTTATGTGTTCTTTTTTCATTGGTTTCAATGCTTGGTTGAAGAGAGTGTTGGCATGGAGCAAGAGGAAGTTGTCAAGGAAAGAAGAGGTAGGCTCAAGGTAAGGGGGAGTTTGTATCATATTTCTAAGATGGTCATATCCTATTGGTAGTATTTTGAGTTCCCCAATATTATTTGGTGCCCACTTTGTCATTATGTCAAAGGGGAAGAAAGTTCCTACTATGAGAGTGCTTGAAGAGAGAGAATAAAGGTGGGTTATATATTGATGGGTGTTAATATCAATGACAAAGGGGATATTATTGAGGATTTTTCAATTATTTCATAGTGATATCATGGAGTTTTATATGTGAGTGGATGAAGTGACTTGATAGTCTAAGTGACAATGACAAAGTCTGCAATGTGTTTGTCCTAGTATGCTTGAAGTATGATTAGTTGATCTTCATTTTTAGCATGGTTAGAGACATTAAAGGATGAGTATGGTGATTTTATAATGTGTAATAGGTCATATAATAAGTCAAAAATAATTTAAGTGATTTTTTTTATGAGTGTATTTCATCTGGTTGATTAGTGTTTTCATCTAGACATTTTGGGTCTAGTGGCAGAAAATATGAGTAGGCAATTTGTTGACATCACCATTACCACATGTAGATGAGTCAAGGGGATTTGGTCATATGGTTGTGATAAAATTTGTTCCTAGTTTCTATGTGATAAATTTTAGGTCATGCAACAAAGTGAAACATAATATATGCAAGTGCAAAGTTAGGCCCCCAAGCAGTTTGACAGTGTTTTCCCATACTTAGCCAAATTTACAATGTGGTAAGAAAAGTTGAGTAGGCATTTTGATGTTGTTAAATTTTACATATGTGAAGGTGTGAGGAGGAAATGATCATATGGTTTTTTTAATTTTTGTGCTGAGTTAATTTGTGATAAATTTTAGATTATGCGATGAAGCACATCAAAATATATGCATGTGCAAGGTTGGCCTTCCAAATAATTCTTGACATAGTTGGCTCTAGGGCAAAAAAATCTAAGTGAGCAGAATAATGGAGTTATATATTACATGTGTGAAGTTTTAATGAGTAGTTTTACACATGGTTGGATTATCTTGTGTGAGGAGATCATATGGTCCAAATTTAAAATCATGTGTTTAAGTGCAACAAAATTTATTAAGGTCTAAAATATTTATAAATTATGTCTAAGTGCAGGAAGATAAGTTATATACATGTGTTTAAGTGCATATACACACTTTAAGATCTTAAAATTTATTATGGTCTAGGCAGATAAGTTATAAATATAAATTTTAAGATCTTAAAGTGTGTACAATCAAAGTTATGAAGGTTCAAAGTTGACTGTGTTTTTGTATATGTTCTGCAAGTCACCTAAGAATGATGTTCAAGCTTGTTTTGATATTTTTTCAATGTCTCTTGATGAATTATCTATTGGGGAGTGTTATAGACTCCATGAGGACCATTTTTTTGAATTATGAAGGTTTGACCATTTGTATTTAGTCTGAACAATGCTTAATAAGTTTATTATGTATTCGTTCATGATGTTCCTATCCACCATCTCAATGTTTAAGTTGTTTGAGCATATATAAAAGTGAGAAAAGTTGATTGTGATCATTTTAGGATGTCTAAGGGGATATAAGGAGTGGTGACATGTATTTTAAAGTGTTTTTATACTCTTAATTTTTCTCAGAGAAGTGTCAAAGAGGTGAATGGGTCATCTTAAGACCTAAAAGATGACTTATGCTTATTTGAAAGAGAGTTGTACTTAAGTATGACCCATGTTAGATGCCTTAAGGGTGAAGGAATGTATTTTTAATGATAATTAATTATTTTATACATGATAATTCATGAATTATCTATATATAGTGAAACCAAATGTGTTCATTTCTAGATTTGAGCTAGGTGGGTGGGTGGGTGGGTGGGTGTGTGTGTGTGTGTGTGTGTGTGTGTGTGTGTGTGTGTGTGTGTGTGTGTGTGTGTGTGTGTGTGTGTGTGTGTGTGTGTGTGTGTGTGTGTGTGTGTTTTATATAAAATTATTGAGAGGCAAAGGAGAGTAAGTGTGATCAATGGATGGGTTGTTAAGTAGAGAAGATTGAGGTATGTATATATGACCTTTTGGTTATTTTATTGATGTGGTGATACAGATGTTATTGAGAAGGTGAAGAGTGATAATTAGAGGTCATTCATTAGGTTTTTAAGACATTAGTTCAAAGGTGGAGTTGTTCATAGGTTTGGTTGTGGCTGCTCAACATCTAGAGGGTTATAGCCTCCTTGTAAGGTAAAAGTTGATAAAAGTCAATTTTTTGTGGTTTCTCAACTAAATAGGTGTGGTAGCACCTTATGGGATTGTAATATCACTAAATAATGGATGGTAGTTCCTTGATCAGTTACTACTAGTCTAAATTGGTTCTTGTTTTTATAAGACATATTCCAATTGTAGGTTATAGTGGGTTTTCTCCCCCATTAGGGTTTACCATAATTGTCATGTGTTATGTGCTTGATCTTGCATTATCTCTCTTATTCATTGTTTTGAATGATGTGTATTCTTCATGAATGCTTGTGGTAAACTAATTAAGAGTTTTGAAGTGATTGAAATTGAAGTTGGAATATCTAGGGCTCACTGATTCACCCCCCTCTCAATGATTGTACCTCTAACAAAGGATAAATGCCTTAAATGTGGTAATTAATCATCATTGATTAATCATGGCTTGCAAAAATCAGATATTTATTTACATTGATTTTTTAGTACTTAACAAATTTTGGTGATGTCATGATGATGTCACAACCATGATATTTGTTGAATTTTCATTTTCTAAAATTATATATTCCTTAATTTTCCATGGATTATTTACTTAAGAACTTGATTGGATTTGTTTATCTAAGTTATCCTACTCAATATTTTTCCATTTTTGGAGTTTGGTTAGTTGTTTAATTCAAATGGTCAAAAATGCCAAATGCTAGGTTACAATATGACTAGATTTGAATTAAAGGAAGGTGATGATTGCGTACAGGTTATTACCCTAATTAGGAATGTATATATGTGAATAATTATTTTCACATGATGTTTGTGGATGAATTAAAGCATTTTAATACTTGACAACATCAATTTTATAGGTCATAATTTGACTAGAGATGACTTAAAAGAAGATAATGATTATGTATAATGTATTACCCTAATCAGGGATACATGGATGTTAATCAACACTTGTACATAATGTGTGTAGAAGATTCAAATTTATTTAATGGTATTTGGTATGGTTTGTGTGTTACTATGACAAGTCATCTTAACTTTTAAATTTGACATGGTAGTGACGAGAATTAGATGTCTATACAATCCATACCTCAAACCTAGTGTGTGTTCTTAGGAAGGAAATGCTAACTAAGGAATAGTGAACTATCAATGTCCTTGTTGATGTGAACTACATGAAAAAATGCTAGGATACAGACAAGTATCCATGTGGACCCAAGAACCATCGAGGGAAGAGTGGGGTAAAGTGACAATTGGATTGGATAACAAGAGATCCTGACATAGAGTTATGGAAGGTATAGTAGTACGTGGTGTGCTAGTTGGATTTGAACAAGTTGGAAATTTAAAATAGGATCTTGGTTAGTAAAAGCAATGGCAATCTCTTGAGATAATCATGAAAGTATTATGGTAGATAACAGAGAGAAGTAGTTGTTGTAAGATCTTAAGAGAGTTGAGTAGTATAGAATGATAGAGAGCTAGATCCAGGGCTAGAGTTTGAAAATACCAAGGAGGAGACTCTTAATCCCCATTAAGATAGATAAAGTAAGGTGAGGTAGAACCCAACCACTAGACTATTAAGAGAGATTGATTATGATTAGTCAAATAGTTTTAATAAAAGGATCACTGAGAGTGTTGATTGTAAAATTCCCACTATGGTTTTAGTCTTATATCAATAAAAAGGAGTATGTTAAAATCTTGTTTAACTTATAGTTGTCTAGTTGTGTATTGTGTGTTTGTTTAGATTCTAACTTAATCTACTTGGCATCCCCTTTATCCTCCCATTTCCATTTTCTACATAGTACATGCAACTAAAATGACCCCAACCTAGATCCTTTATTACTTCATGCCTTGGGAGAGTGTGTAGGGTTTTTTTCCCTATGTGATATGTTGACAAGAGAGTGTCTAAACTAAAGTGGGGAAATATAAGGAAAAAAACCCAATATTTTGGTTTTTTTGCCCCAACATTTTAGTTCCATCATTGCAACATCAGTTTATCTTGTTATTGTAATAGGTAGTAGGATGCATGACAAATAGGACACTTTACATCATGAGATCCATAGTGATCAAATCAGACTTCAACATGGAAGAACTAGATGGTTATAACTCAAAAGGCATATATACGATGAGATTCAATAGAGGATAGTCAATCAAGACCTAAGGATGAGGGAAGAATCAACCTCTATAAATTTTGTGAGGACCCACAGATGAAAGGGAAGACATGAGGCATTTTTTTCATTATAATATAATTCTCTAAGTAAAGTGATGGGTACACCATGAATTTTTAGTAAGATCTGAAGAATAGAGCTAAAGTGAGAAGGTGATGTTAGGAGACTAGTGGAGTAGTCCCTGATATCATTGGTCCTAGAAACATCAGCCTATAGATCCATCTTAGAATTAGAGCAGGTATTTTAAGATTCACCAAAAGTGGAGGCTAACAAGGTATAAATAGGGAATCCATCTGAGTAGGTGTTTCATGACCCCCTACTAGACCCAGAGGCAACACAGTGAGTTCAAGTGTTACATTAGCTAAGGAAGATCATGATGGAATATTTTGTAGCTAGATGTGGTGCCAAGATGACTACTACATGAGGAATACATGCCTAATATGCCTCCATAGGTAGATTTTATCTACCTTAAACTATGTTTATCTCAATCTACTAGATCTATTATTCTTTGGATCTAAACCTCCCAAAAGTATTTGGGAGAGAAAGATACTTAGACTATGTGCATAGGTGTAAATTCATTTTTAGGGATCAAAAATTTTCCCAGTCCAATCATAGGGCATGTCAATTTACTACCAATCTATGAGGGTGAGCATAAACTTGGTATCAAAAGTATGATCTGACATAGATAGTCATGAACTTCAACATGCTTAAGACCACATTTATACTATATTTTAATGTGTTAGAGGTAGAGCATCTAATTTTTTATAAGCTCAAAGGTATCAAACAAGAAGATAGAAGATTTTATGTAATTAGGATGTAAAATTTAAGGTCTTGGTATCAAAACTCATGTATGCACTTGGTCCACTTCAACATGCATAGTGGTTTGTTAGTGAATTACTCCTACCAATTTGACAAATTTTTTCCATTTATGAGATATTTTAGATGAGAAAATTATTTAAAACCATGATCAAAGCTAAATTTATGCTTCATATGGATGATAAGTCTTGACCAAGCTTGGAAACATAGGTCATAGTGATGGGAAATAAGTTGCAATATATTTTGACTACATATACTATCAAGATAAAACATGGCAATGGTAGAATGAGTATATGATGTGTGCATCAATTCTTTCACATATGCAAGTAGAATAAGGAAGACATAATATGTTTAGGTTTTAAGAAAAATTACCAATGATAACAAGGAAATAATACCATGTCAAAGTCTTTAGGTGGCATAAACCAAAGAACATTACTTGAGTCAAGGGTCAAGAAGAATGATGACCCCAACCACACTCTTGCTATAAGTGTCATTCATTGAGCCATCTTTAGGTAAACTATCCCACACACCCATTTTGTGCTCATTATGGGAAGGATCAAAATGTCTAAGAATGTTCTAACATTCATAAGAATCTTAAAAGGGAGAGTAAGCTAGGGAAGGGATTTAGAAGAGTCCACTAATTTTGAATAGCCTTTAATAAGGAAAAGGCTAGTAATATGTCATAGGTAGTTCAAAGTATGTATAATGGGTCATTCAACCTTGATGGTGAGGTGTGATAGTTGAGGATGATTCATGAGGCCAAGTTGTCAGGGAATCCAAGAACAACACACATATTCTGATCCCACTTGTTAGGATCTTGCTCCTTAGAAAGAGCACAATATGATTACCAAATACAAGCAATTAAACATGCGGAATTATCCAGAAGTACAAGTAACTAGAATTCACAAATAGCACAGAATATGAGAGACAATATACAATCTTGTATTAACACTCATATAGAAAAGAATACAATAAAGAGACGCCACACTCTTCCACCTTACAGAGGCTTGCCACACCTCAAGTGTATAGTAATTCTTATTCAAAACACTCTCCTACCAAAAATGGTCCCAACACACAACTCACACACAGAATTGGTGTTCACCTCTCCAACCAATCAGTAATAACCCTACCAGTACCCAAGCACTCTAAACTACTTCAAGTAGATCTCCCATGAACCTGTAACCTATAATTCAACAGAACATACTTACACATGTAGATCTCCTATGAGCTTGCAACAACTTACAACTCAATGATCTTACAATGGAAGGATCTTCCTTGCCTTCCTTTTCAGATAATCATTACAATACATGCCAATGGGTCTATAAATAGATCCCAGACTTAAACAATAACTTAGACTCTTAGTTTACTATAATTATCCACGTAGCTCAAGACTCAAAATAGCGTTTACATGCAAACACTCAATTCAACAAATTAATTATTCGTGCAATGAATAGTTTTGGAACACACAGATGACCGATGTCGGTCCTTGTCTAACTAGTGCTGACCGATGTCAGCCAACTTCTTGCTGATGCCAGTTGCCTTCTGCATTGATCATGATCGACGTCGGTCATACTGCTGATGCTGGTACTTCTGGAACTTTAGCAACCTCTCTTTTTATCTACATAGTTGAAGCTTTTAGCTCCACAACCTAACAATCTCCCACTTGGTGATAAATAGTTGCAATTGTACCTATACTTGTACACCATCTAGTTTATTCCTTTGGCTTTGTATCCCTCTTCAAGATCACTCTTGAAGACCAACCACCACAAATCCTATGGTGTAACACCTGTCATCCAAATCACCTGCCACATCCATATCTACAAACCATCTAGAAAATAACTTGGCCTTGCATAGCATGTGCACCTATTACTGGTCCCTCTAAGAATCCACTGAACTACCCTCCAATGTTTCTTTCCCGGATTGGCTCCAAACTTGTGACAACTCCCACTGCTTGGGAAAACTCGGGTCTAGTACATACCATGCACTTAACCTCATTATGTGAATCAAGACACTATTTTGTGAACTGTCCAACCATCGGCATGTTAACCGGTCTCACACAATCATCCTAAAACAAAGTCAACTTGTGACCTTCCATGTCCCTAGAACACACTCATGCCAAAGAACCTTTCTACTCCCAGATTCCTCATGACATACTTTTGAACTAGCTTTACCTTTAGTTCAGTAACTCCCTATATATGTAACCCTGCTACAAGCACATCATACAGTAATAGGATAATGTATCTAATATTATCCAACCTGGTAAAGAGAAACACAATGATCAAACCTCCATTGTCTTGCAACTTATTCAAGACCATATACCCTGGCCTTCTGTCTCACGTGTCCATTTCTGCTCTTCTTTATCCTGAACATCCATTCGTCTCTCATTGCTTTCTTCCAGCTGGCAACTCCACCAAAAACACTTGTTTGGTTCTCCTCTAAGGAATCACATTCCTCATCCATGCCAAGCTCCCACTGTTTCCTAGATCTACCTGCTCTGCTTCTTTAACAACTTCCTGGTTCTTTACCATCAGTGAGCAACAAGTAGTTTAAAGAAGGGAAATAATGAACTTGAGGCTTACTTACCCTTTAAGTCCTCCATATGGGTGCTTGAGACTCCTTGACAACTTGATATCCACCCAAAATCTATCTCAATGATTGATGCCAGTCACATCCCAGTCTGCATCTGACTGACGTCAGTTCCATGAAACTGCCTCACTACTGACGTCGATTCTCCCTGGCTAATGCTGGTGTTTATCTATCCCTGAGTCATCGACATTGGTCTGCACATAACTGACATCGGTCCCTGTCTGGATGCTGACGCCAATTTTCTAGCTGACATTGGTCTCTATGTTTTACTTGTGAGAACTGACTTCTACCTGTGAGATCCTTTTGGATCACACCCTTATCCAAATCAACCTTGCTCTGCTCAGAATTCTTCTTCCCCTTGTGCTGAACTCTATCCATCACCTTCTCCTTGAAAACCAAGGCTTTCCTGTTCTTGTCACTAACATTGGATTCCTCAAGAAACGTCACCTTCTTCTTCTGCATACAAAAATCTCGATCCATGCCTTTCAAATCTAAAATCATACCCTTTGACTCAAGAACATGCATCTCCTTCTTATTCATGTGACCAAGCCTATTAAGCCACATATTCATATCTATAGCTGAAGTAGATAACCCAAAAATAGAATTAGTAATACAAGTAGATAGATAAAGCATACCTACTTTCTTACCTCTTGCAACAATAAGTGCACCCTTGGTAACCTTCCAAGAGTCCGCTATGAGAGTTACTGTGCAACTCTCATCACCCAAACTTCTTACAAAAATCAAATTCTGCTCCAGAACTCAGACATGCATGACCTCCTTCAACACCTATGTGTTACCTGTCTACAATTTCAGCTTCACTTTCCCTTTTTTAACCATCTGACAAGGCTTACCATCCCCTAAACAAATTTCTCCAAAGTCTCCCTAGACATACTCATGAAAAAATTCCCTATTTGGGGATGCATGAAAAGAGGCACCAGATCTAAAACCCAAGATTCTACTTTATCTAAAGAACATACCAGAGCATCCTGTGCAACATAATCTGCAACATCTACTTCTTCTTCATGTCCTTCATGCTAATCTTCACCCGACCTGCAATCTCTCTTTAAGTGCCCTTGCTTTCCACATTTCCAGCAGGTTATTCTGCCATACCTAGACTTGGATCTCCTGCCTATCTTTGACCTTGATCTCCCACACTTGATCTTCTCTCTTTGCCTTCCTCTGCCTTCAACATTCAAAGCATTCCCTGATGATTCACCTGTGCTTTTCATGTGTATCTCTTCATTCAAGATCACACTCACAATATCATCCACTTTTAAGACTTTTGAAGTAGACACAGTATTGCTAACTGCCATTACCAAACTCTCCCAACTTTCAAGTAATGAACATAAGATTAAGAGAGCCTTAATTTCATCATCAAAAACAATATTGACTGAATTTAATTGGTTTACCAAACCATGGAAATCACTAAGATGACTATGTACAGATCCACCTTCCAACATTTGCAAATTAAATAATTGCTTCATAAGAAATACCTTATTCGAAGCTGAGGGTTTTTCATATAAATTTGCCAAAGATTCCATCAACTCTACCATTGTCTTAGCATGTGATAAGTTGGAAATCACAGACGATGCAAGACTCAACCTTATAGATCCCAGAGCCTTCCGATCAAGAACCTCCCATTATTCATCCTTCATATCCCAGGGTTTGCAATCAACCCCACCCAACGGTAAGTATAAATCTTTCTGATACAGATAATCTTCAATCTGCATCCTCCATAATTGTTAGTTCTTGCCATTAAACTTCTCCATTCGTAGCTTACTTTCTTCTGCCATTGCTCTACTCCCACTCAAATAGAAACCCCTATGAGTAACCTGTAATCAACACACACTAACCAGATCTAATCCAACCTGTTAGTATCCCAACCAAAAGCTCTGATACCAGTTGTCAGGGAATCTAAGAAAAACATACCTATTCTGATCCCACTTGTTAGGATCTTGCTCTTTAGAAAGAGCACAATATGATTACCAAATACAAGTAATTAAACATGCAAAATTATCCAAAAGTACAAGTAACTAGAATTCACAAATAGCACAGAATATGAGAGACAATATACAATCTTGTATTAACACTCATACAAAAAAGAATAAAATAAAGAGACGCCACACTCTTTCACCTTACAGACGCTTGCCACACCTCAAGTGTATATTAATTCTTGTTCAAAACACTCTCCTACCAAAAACGGTCCCAACACACAACTCACACACAGAATTGGTGTTCGCCTCTCCAACCAGTCAGTAATAACCCTGCCAATACCCAAGCACTCTAAAGTACTTCAAGTAGATCTCCCATGAACCTACAACCTATAATTCAATAGACCATACTTACACATGTAGATCTCCTATGAGCTTGCAACAACCTACAACTCAATGATCTTACAATGGAAGGATCTTCCTTGCCTTCCTTTTCAGCTCATCATTACAATACATGTCAATGGGTCTATAAATAGATCCCAGACTTAAACAATAACTTAGACTCTTAGTTTACTATAATTATCCATGCAGCTCAAGACTCAAAATAGCCTTTACATGGAAACACTCAGTTCAACAAACTAACTGTTCATGCAATGAACAGTTTTGGAACACACAGGCGACTGACGTCGGTCCCTATCTAACTGGTGTTGATCAATGTAGGCCAACTTCCTACCGACCCTGGTTGCCTTCTACATTGATCATGACCGATGTTGGTCATACTTCTGATGATGGTACTTCTGGAACTTCAGCAACCTCTCTTTTTGTCTGCATAGTTGAAGCTTTTAGCTCCATAACCTAACACAAATAATTTATCCAAGTCTTGTAAATTGAGCTCTAGTTGGGTAGGAAGAGAGATGAGATACTTTAAAGATAACTTCAAATATTTATAAGAATAGTAGATGACCTTTTTAATTAATGTGCTTAGGAGTTAATAAGGACTATGTAAATCAAGGATGAATTTTGATGTGTAAGTAATATTCAAAGACCCAGCGTAGGTTCCCCATGTGTAAGGGAAGGGAACCTAGTAGGAGGTTGTAGTCAAATGAAAGATTTCACTAGAAGTGTCATGACTTATGTTAGCCTTACTTAGGAATACTATGAGGAGGTTGAATGGGGAAGTGATTTGGTACACTTTAAATCTCCTCTTGACTTACAAGATATATAGGTTAGACCTTGAGAAAATCACTAGTAGCATATTTTTGTGATCACGGAGATATGAGGCTAGAGCTCTTGCAAGATGAAAAGGAACTTTTACCATTAGTGTCACCTCAATCACATTTGAACTAGAATATTTTCACCCCACCAATTGAACTTGTTCTTATCATCATCCCTTTAATGAATATTATTCATACTTAGGCACTATAATCACCATGCATGCCATAAATAAGGAAGGTTCCCCATGTCATTAAGGAAGGGATGTATATATCTATTAATTCCATAGGGAGACCATTAAATTGAAATTTTATATATAAGATTCCTTAGATGGTGTGATTGGGATCTAGCAACATGACTTCACTAGGCCCCTCATACACTAACACCTCTGAATTTGTCAATTTCAATTGACAAGAGTTTGGAAAGACCCATAAGTCATCATATAATAAATCATTTATCATCATCATTTTAATAAGGCTATTTTATCCATTCTTTATTCAATTTTAGGATAAATATAGAAGAGGGTAATGAGATGTGTTCACTTCTTAATATCTAATTAGGCAAGTTGAGTGGGTAATTTCTTCAGATAGTCATTGCACCAAATTTATAAGTATCTATGGTGAGGTTGGGAGTTCCATAAAATCATAAAATGTGTGTTTTTCACCACCAAAAAAAAGGGACCACATCAAACCCAAGATGGACATGACTAAAAGAGCACTATGCTAGAGGACCAAATGTAGATTTCAATGTGGAATAGGAGATGGTTATGAAGGATTGATGAAGTTAACATGTATTATATATAGATAAGTTAAATAAAGGTAAAAATAGATATGATCAAGATCTATATCCAGTCATCAGATTCTATTAAATATATTTTAGAGTCATGCACACTACTGTCAATCTTTATACAATACTATTAATATTACTATCTATGTTGTGATTCTACTGCCATGTATGAAATATTTTCTATATCATTAAATGATTAGTTACATTATTTTAGGTTTTATATCACCTATATGTTGATGTATTCAAATTTGAAACATAAACTATTGATGTCTACTTATGGATCAAACCATATCTCTTCACTTTTAGTTCATGCTTGTCAAAAATGGGTTACTGGGATCATGATGTCAAGTTGAACTCAAAGAACCCTCTATCAATTAGTGATACCTATATATCCAATACTCCAAGGGGGGCGTCATAATTATATAGTTCCCCCTTATGTGTGGGAGTGTGTGTGAACAATGGTGGAATATGTTATATGTAGATGCATGAAGTTATATATATTGTAAATTACCAAATACCACTTATGGGATTATCTTTTAATGATTAAAACATATTTTATGGCTACTCATATGATTGATAAATAAATAGGATGAATAGATTAGAGTAAATATATATGTTTTTTTGGTATTTGATAGATGAATAATGAGAAGGCTAGACTTGTAGTTATACCACACCTTTTTAAAATATGTCTCGGTAGGGTTTAATAAGACAAAAAGGTTGACCTGTATGTTTCAAAACATTTGAAATTTAGATGAATTTTAAATATTAGACACTAGATAATAATTTGGACACTAGTGTCCCTCTATGGATGGTAGTGTTGAGTAGGATAGAAAACTGCTAAGGATCTATAACTAAAAATAAAGTATGTATATCATGTTTAATCTTTTTTAGTGTGCAAATGTTCTAGATTGTCATAATTTTAAGGTTTATACTATAATATAAATATTTATGAATAATCAAAAGGTGAATTTGAGTCTTTTAGCATTGGGAAGGTATATAACTAAAAGATAGAGCCTTGATTGGTATTTTTCAAATATATAAGGCAAATATACTATAAATATTTAGTTTTAATGTCTACATTTTCCCCTCTTTAATCTATTAATTTATAAATATTAAATTACTAGGTTTAAATAAATAAATGTGTACTTGGGTCAATATAATAGACCTTATCTTTACTTGAGCCCACTTTAATTACTTTGTTGGTGTATGACTTGTAACCAATAGCAAGTTACACTATAAATTATTGCATATAATATAAGATTAAAATAAATTAAAGTGATATGAATTAAAGAGAGAAATGGAAAGAGTACACATTTTTGTTGATGCAACCATGTTTCCCCTTGGTAACTTTATTTGGTAGATATGCTTCCTTGTGAAGCATTAGAGTTGATATAGATTTAGACATAAACCCTGAATGTGTGTATAGGGATATTTTAGGGTGATCATGCCCCCAATATAGTGTAAATGGTGTGTTATGACATGTATATTGATATCATTGAATCTAAATTATACAACCCAAGCATATATATACTCTAGTGAGGGGGAGTGATTTAATAAACTCATCCTATAAATATAGTCTACTGATATTGAGTGATTTAATCAATCTCAACCTATAAATCTAGTTGGGTTGAGTGATAAAATCAACTCAACCTATAAATTTAATCAATTATTGAAAATAGATAAGGTTCTATAAAGTACTTCTTGGTGATAGTATTCTGGAGATGTAATTGATAAATTTGTAATTTTGTGTGTACTAGCATGGAATATGCACCTCTAATGTGTCTAAATATGAAGCATCTATCAAAACGTAATATTTTATTTGTAACTATATATAATATATGTGCCATAAATATAAAAAAATTATCCCAAATTAATGAAAATAAGTTCCAATGTATAGAATTTTGAGCTATATATATGGAGATTATAAGAACAATGTAAGTATGGAGTTAATGTCCCTATGACATGCCTCCACTGATATGCCCCCATTTTAAGGTGAAGGGATGTAAACTAGTGGTCACTTTACCTCAAAGGATAACATAACTATATAAACTACCTATGAATAATGTAGCATATGGGAGTAACATGTCTAAGTAGATAAATCAATGAAGTATGTTATATGTGATCACATCAAGTTCCAATATGCATGATGTAGATCATGGTAACATCTAAAAAGTAATAATACAAGATCAACAATAATCAAGCACACAAACAAGAGCACTCAATGTAATGAAAAGAATAGTCCAAGAAGACATCATATAAGTGACATGTTCAAATGACACAAAATCAAAAATAAATTACATATTCAATTTTACAAATAACATACAATGGCACAAGGGCCAAAAATAAGGAACATATTTAAATGTTTCCCAAGAAAGAAAATAGCAAGTAATAAGTACACTCAAGGAAGTGACAACATAACAACTTGAAGTATAAGCAACCAACATGAACATAACATACTAATTCCTATAAATATGTATAAAAAAAATATGTTATGTGACATACCATATCAAGCACATTATGAAAAATATAAGCATGAATCTAGACATGTGTAAATGTTAGTATATAAGTTCAAACATGATAATGTAGAATTCATCATAAAGGATATGTAGATTGTATCTATCATTATCGAAGAATTAGATTCTAACAATATACTATGTGATGTGGGTAGAGGAGAGGTTCAACATCTAAATTTATATGAATCATGTGTTTGTGGTATGCATATATCACACTCAAGTATGCATGAAACATATATGTGTATAGAAAGGAAATGATATGATATATGCTAACATTAATAAAATAAAATATGTATAAGACAGTAAAATTATGAGCATGTTGAATATTTTTTATTTTATATATTAGTTGAATGTTTTTGCAGTTTTATTGAATATTTTATTTTTTTAATATTTTTTTATTTTTTATAAAGCTAGGGATAGCCAATTATCCCATCTAATGGATGTTCATAAGGTGATCTATACTTACAATATATGGAATCAAACTAGTGATACTACCAAGGGGCATGTATAGGTGTCATATTTGGAACTGGAGAGTCAATAACACATTGTTCATGCCTCATAAAACTCTATGGTAATGAATCAATAGTAAAATAAATAATGGTTCATGGAACCCATCATTGTGTGATATGTGGTTTATTTATAGTAGTAGTAATTTGAACATATTTAGTTTTTTTAGGTAGTTGGGTAGGCTGTGTAGGATTAGATGATGATTATGTGGAATCTATTGTATCTACCTAGTGTAAATGCCTCTCAATTATGGTCCACCTAGGAAAGGGTATTTCTTGTTTCTTGCCCTTTTGTATATGATTAAAATTATTATGTTTTAAAATTAGCTTTCATGGAATAAACTTATCTTATTCAAGTGGATTCCATATGGAATTATGTAAACTTATATTACCTTATTGGTATGAATATATTTAATATACTCATGCACTATGGAAGGTATTACATGAAGCTTATGTATCCAACAGATCCTAATAACATATCAAATAATCTTGTGTATGGTATAACTAATAATTTTGTAGCCACATATATCAGACCAATCTGTAAAGGTAAATCAATATCACCAATGATTTTATAGTATGTCCCATTGAATGCTCTAACCATTTTGGTTAAAGGGTATAAATAATAATATATATATCCTAAATGTGTATGGTCATAGTGCATACATTCTTTTTATAGCCATTATCATCCATGACTCTATGGATAGGCTAATGATCAACATATGCTCTAATAAATGATGAGTAGATATTTGATTCATAATTATACTATCATAAAATGTAATATATGGTATATAAACCACATGATGCATTTGTCATGTAAGTATACTAATAATATCATCTAAAGGGTGCCCATATTGTATTGGAGGAGGATGTACATGATATGCCATTTGTACTTATTTACTTTTATTAGTATGGTATTTTAATAGGTTATTAAAGATCTATTGGTTATGATCGTTACCAGGTCTGACCCTAATCCTTTGGAGGATCATCAAAGGTAATCTATTGAGTATTGATGAGGTCATGGATCTTATGTTAAAATGTAAAACATATGTTCATTGAATGCTCAAGGCCATGATGATAGTGAAAATAATCATTTCCATCATATACTTTAGGTATAGGTCTACTCATATCAACCTATATGGGAGGAGGGAGAGATATGAGATGAAACTCTACAAGCTTCTTAAGTATCGAAGGTGGACACTCAAGTAATTATGTCAATTATCTCTTAGGTGAATTTGATAAGATGATCTTATTATTATTTTTAATTGTAATAACAATCGTAGTTGTTTCCTTTTTAGGTTCTGTAGATTTAACCTTATAACTTGGTTTGATATGAAATTTGGTATTAGATGTAGATGGTATATTTTTTACATAGTTTAATTTATTTAAACAAATAAGTTTCATTGCATGATCATGAAAAACATGGCATAAGTTGTAAATATATTTAAAATTTTAGAAAATAATGGACTCATGAAGGGGTGTAATCAAGCTTTGCTTAAATATGCCTTGAAGTTCCTTATCGGCCATTGGATTTGTCATTTTGGCTAACATTGTCTTATATATAAAGACATATTCATTGATATGTCTATTGGTTCATTGTTTGATCTTAAAAAAAAAATCATATGATATCTTTTCAATGATGTATATGTAAAAGTTTGTTATAAACTAGTCTACAAGGGGTTTGAATTCTTTCAGTAATTATATTAGTAGATCATACAAGTAGCTTAAATCATAGTCATTTAGGATTTTGGGGAATAATTTGGTCAAATTTTTATAATTAGAAGCATAATCAAGGAATTACACAAAAAGTATTGAATGTATTTTTTAGGATTACCTTATCCATCATAAAATGTGAACTTGGGTGCAACAAAACTAGTTGGCAAATTGTGAAAATAATATTAGGTGCAAGAGGGTTATGTAACACAACTTGGGAATCAGTATCATGAATATATTTGATAGCATTTTATTTAAGGTTGGTAAACTTTTTTGCCAAATATTTTATAACTTAGAGAAGGTCTTGAACATTAGACCCATTGGGATTAGAATTTGATGGTTGAGAAGTCACCAAATGGGGTACAAACATGGTATGATTAAAGATAGGCATTGAAATTGGTATTTGAGATGAAAGAATATTTTTTCCCATAGGAGGTGGTGTTATAGGAATTTTATCTATAGGTAATAATGGTTTAAAAACATAATTCATGCCTCCATTAAATGTAGGCATCAATTTAGTTTTTGAAATAGTATTGATAGTGTTAATAAGATCCTTGGGGATTTGACAAATACACTCTCAAAACATAGTAATGGAATTTACTTGGTCATCATATACTTTTCAAATTTAATTTTTTATTTCATTATTTTCATGATCCAATTCATCATCTATGATTACATTTTTTTATTTTGTTCATTTTTATCATTGGCACTCTCATTATTAAGGGAATTTGACAGTTAATTATATTGAGACATATATGTGGAAAAAGAGGGAGATAAAAGTGTTTGGTAGGTATGCCCCAAAGTATATCACTATACCTAAGTTGTATACAAAATAATAAAAGTAATATATGAAAAATTATTGTAATCAAAAACCCTAGTTGGCCGAAAACCCTAGGATAAGCAAAAAGTTGTATAAGGAGACATAGAGGTTAGGTTCACCAAATGCTTAACCAATTTTGGTTTGAGAATGGGTATGGGTTAAGAGATAGAATAGCCTAAACACAAGGGTGGAAAAAAAATATTCTAGAGTAGGCCAATGAATTTCAAACTTAGATAAATTAATATTATGAATTAAAATATTGAGATATGCTCAATATAGAAAGTACCAATTTGAATTATGTTTTATTGATTAAAATATAAATGATAAATTATACATATTTGGAAATTGAATACACAATAAAACTTGGGTTAAGTAGAGGTAGGAACATCTAGGATCAAGATTTGGATCCAGACATCGGATTTTAGAAAATGTATTTTTGGAGCCATTGACACTACCATTGATGACAGTATGTGTTGTGATGTTATTATCTCTTATGTAATATTTGATGGATTTTGAGATGATTTGTTTAATTATTACATATTTTTTTATCACATTTATTTTAAAATATTTAAATATGTAACATAGGTTGTTTATGTCTTCTTATTGATCAATCCTTAACTCTTCACCCTTAGTTCATGTTTGCCAAAAATTGGTTAACTTCCCTGTTGACCATTGTGACCACAAGTCAAAATGGTTCAACCCCCTATAGTCAAAAATTTATATATGGATCTAATATAATGTTATATGGTGTTTCATATTTAATTAAATGTGATTTTATGTCATTTTAGCCTTGGTCATAGTCTGATTAATCCTTGTGTCATTTTGAGACACTTAGAGATCATAAATGAGAATTAAATGCAAGTGGTGCAGTTTTCAAGGTGTCCATGTGTTCATAAATTCCTTAAAACATAAATTGTGTTATTTCCTATTTTACATGTTAGATTATAACTAAAAACTTGCAGGCTATAACTAAAAACCAAGAAAATAACTATAAAATAAGGAGTTTCAATAGCTGTATGACCTATGAGAGAGAATGGCACATGGGAGAATATTTTTGGATGTATCTTCAGATTATTAAGACTAATTTACATGATATAAATTATTTTTAAGTATAAAAATATCCAAAAACTATTATGTTCATCCATCTCTCCACCATGCACATGAAAATGGTCAACAGGTTTTTGGTTGGTATAGTTAATTGGAGAAATTCTAGTTTAAATGCCTCTGGTGGGTGATAGTACACTTGGTTAAATTCACATTAATTATTTGAGTGTAGATAATGGGTATCTATTATTTATGAACCATCTCTAACAAGTTGACTATGTTTTTATGCTTACTATTTCCCATACCCTATAGGTTTTTATGTTGTTTAAACCAATTCATATAGCTAAATTGGTGGTTTTAATTATATATGATATTGAATCTCTCCTCCCCTATTTCCCATGATTTTTTTTATGTTTTAAGATTTTTTCATGAGCTAATTAGTTTAGCTTGCAAGAAGGTGTCACCATGTGAAGTTGCAGTCATATCCATTACTTGTAAAAGGTTTGGTTCTCTAAAAGGGTTTCATGTGAATGTGATAGGATGTTATCTATGTCTCTCATATCATATCAATAATATTATTTTCATGCTTGGTCTTACAAGTTCATGTTTTGGTTCAAACACATAGTCACTTTGTGTCACAGTTAGTTTTCTACCTATTCTAACTATAGTCAGTGTTTGGAGCTTTGATCACGTTCATAGAGGAGAAATGAAGTTTAAAAAAGGTTTAACATCTTCTTGGTGTATGATTAATCATATTAGACCCTCCAAATATCATAATAAGGTATGTGGTGGTAGTATATTTCCCATGTATGCACAATCATCTACCATGAATGAGCACCTACATGTGTTATGGAGAAGATCATCACATTGAAAAGGAGAAATTACATAGATTCAATCACTTCAAGGTTTAATGATATTGTTTTAATAATATGAGGAGGTTTGAATTGAATGCAGTGTCAAAGCCTCACTCGATTGGATCAAGGATTAATAACACAAAGTCAATAGGTCAAAGGACCCTAAAATTAAATATAGGGCTGCCAAGTGTCAAAACCTCTCTCAATCAGATCAAATATCAATAGCATGCATGTGATCACCCAAATTTAATAATTCAAAGTCCCCTAGATCAAGATAAATGGTATGTATTCTTACATATAAATTTTGATCGATGATCCATATTAAATATGGGTCAATTAGTCAAGATAGATCTATGGTGCACGTTTAATTATGTAGATGGAGATCTAATGATGAACATGAATATAATATGTTAGAGTATATTGATATTGATATTTAATTTTATGGTGCCATGTGTCACAATCATGGTGAATTGATAGCAAATCAAGGTCTCACATTTGATCATATGTCTAATGGATCAACATTGCATATTTAACCATATAGATAAAAAATTATCACTACACATCAACCACATAGATGGAGATAGATGATTTGAAATGAGTTAATAATTAAATAATATAATATTACACATAAGGACACTATATGGCATAATATCATTAACCAAATACAAAATGATAGTAGGGTCTATAAAAGGCATACAGGGCTACCAAGTGTCATAATCTCAAAAGCCCAGATCAAAGATCAGTGACTAATGTTGAAATTCAAGGCTAAGAGACTCCTGAGGAGATCGATGGAGTGAATTTGATCAATTTTTTGGGTACATGATATGAAGACACATTTCTAAAGTGACAATGGTCATTTTTTAAAGTTAAATAAATAGTGTGGCAAGGAGATGACATATAGGTAGATAGGTCAGATTGAAAGATTTTATGAACCCAAACACATAAAAGTATAAACAAAAAATCAAAATCTGATTTAATAGTGGCATAAAAATTTGAAGTATCTGATTTGGGTTACCAAATCAAATACTTCAAATTTTTATGCCACTATTAAATCTTAGTCGAGACCACCTCATAACCCTATAGTCCCAAAAAAGCACATGCAACAGGTTCAACATAGTCATGGAGGGTTCATGGTGAACATAAATCCTAGGATGACATGGATCTATTTCTATTTATATATACAAATGACCTCATAAAGCATAAAATGTATGCTTCCCTCTTAGTAAATCATGATATCCATCCCCATTTAGTGGTGGGGCATTCCAAAAAGTAGTTTTTTAGCAAACAATGAGGAGTCTTATACCACATTTCATGGAGTTTCATGCCTTGGAGGTCCATTTGTCTTATCAAACCTTTCATGGTATATTTCACACTCATTATAATTCATTTATAACTCCTTTTATCAACATCACACATCTTCTTATGACTCTTAGACTTCTCTCTTCTCACTCTCTCTAAAATTCTATAAGTAGCATCCATTTTGGCTATTGTAAACTAATACCACACCATGTATGGTGAAGCCCTATTATAATGACATTGTATTTTTCCTTTGAAAATTAATTTAATTCTAATTTTGAGTTCATGAATAATTTTATAAGTGTGAAAATTGATGTATGGTGATGCAAAGTGATAATCCTCTATCCTTTCTTCGTTTATCCTCTCATGTTTATGCAATAGTTCCTATTCTAATAGGTCATATATAGTGTATTAAATTATTTTAGGCTCATTTAAAGTTTAAAAATATTCTTGGAGTGTGAAATATACCCCTTTTTCATTTATCTTATTTTGTTTCATGCATCTCATCTCTATATTGAAACATTGATGCTAGAATCATTTAAAACTTTGAAGCTAGTTTGTATGCCTTATTTCATCATGATAAGAGTATGATGGTCATGTGTAAATCATATTGGATTAAAAAACCCCTTATATTACATTCATTTCATTCAAATTTCTAACTCTTTTCCCATACACAAGTACTAGTTTAGGTGATAAGCATTTCAAGATACATTTAGGGAGCTAACCCTTAAATCTAGAGGCTCACTTCCACTATAGGTACACCCACATACCTGGGAGTGTTCCCATGTTTCCCAAACATGTAAGAGGATTGAACACCTTATTTTAGGGTGAAATATTTTGTGATAATGGTTTTTTCATGCTCGGTGGCACCCATTATCTTTAAGATAACTTATCAAGGTGAATGTTGGTCTTAACAACATCAACTAGAAATTAGTGTGATAATCAACATTTGGAAACTCCATCAAGGTAAAATATGGTTCAAGGCCATTTTTTTTCATAAAATTTCTCTCATAATTCATGGTTCTCACTAGTTCATCATCTAGTATAGTTTTTAATCCTACCAATCCACCTATTCAGCATGAACTTCCTCTTGAAGTTCAATACCCTCATCTTAATCTGCATTTTGAAGAGCAAGAAAAATTTTCTAGCCAAGGAAGTGAAGAGAGTGAAGAGGTGAAAGATATTAAATAAAACATGGATATACAACATGCCTTTCATTCTTTCAATACTAAAAATCTAATTCGTCTCCAAGCATATGATGTTATTCCCCCTAATGCCACAAAGAGTGTGTCTATATTCAATGGTGAGAGTCATGTTATAGCTAGTGAACACATCAAGGATATTTAATTTTTTTTAGTTACCATAATGACACTGAGAATAATATTTCCATTAGACTCCTTTCCATGTCCTTTAGAGGGAAAGTTCTTTATTGGTATAGGAATTTTCCTAGTAGATGTATCACATCATGGGAAGACTTTGGAATGTTGTTGACTTTAAGATTTGAAGATGAAAGTGACCATACCTCTCTTATCCATTAGTTCAATGTGATAAAAAAAAGTCTCTAATGAAATAATGCATGACTTAAGTGAGAGGTTTCAAAATACTTGGTGTAGATTTCCTCCTCCCATGATTCCACCTACTAGTTTTGTGTTCCCTACCTACTTGAGAGCCATTGGTACTGAAATTGCCATCATGATTCAATCCATGGGTGGTTCCACTCTTCTTGAAGCATATTAACTTGCCATCAAAGATGAAAATGGTCTCATTCAATCTGGAATGTTGCCTCTTAGGTTTTATATTCCTCTATTATCTCATACTTTTTTTAATACTCTAGATGTGGCCCAAATTCCTAATGACAACACCAAGCCTAAAGCTACTCCTAAGAAGGTAGAGAATGTCATGGATAAAGATGTATAAATTCAAATTCTAAGATCTTAGCTTAGGTAATTCAACATGAAAAAGGATCATATCAAAATACCTATCTTTATCCTTAGCAATATGGCCAAAAATTTGGGAGAGGAAGAGGTCATGGGCAGCCTAACTTTAATAGGCCTACCAATGTCTATAATTTAAACTCCACCACCAATGCAAGAGAGATGATACCGGTGCCTAGTAACAAGATGCAAGGACAATATTGGAAATAAGGATAACTCATGTATTATAATGAATGTGGAAATAAATCTCTTATTTCTCAATGAGGATTCATTCCTCTCCTATCATCTGAAGATGAAGTCATGATGTAAGAAAATGAGGATTGATAGTCCCATGGATAAAGTTTCACCAACTTCTTGGTGGAAGATACATTTATACTCAATCAAGGAACATATATTAAAAAAAATAAAATATCCAAGATGGAGGCTCTATGAGGTGACAATATCATGCCTACAAGCTCATCCAATCCTCTTTCAAAGCAGCAAAGTATGGCAGCTCCAAGCATACCTACACCTCCTCCAAGCCAAAATGTGGTAAGATCTACTTAAGGTGTCTCATTTCCTCAAGTTAAAATCAATAATTTGCCTCTAAGGACTCAATATAATGTGATTAATAATATCCTAAACATTGTATATTCTTTAAAAAGTGCCAAAGCATCAATCTCTTTATGGGATGTCCTCCATATACCTAGCAAAAAATAACTCTTACAAAAGCAATTGTCTACTATTCATACTAGTCCTTCACCATTTAAGTCAAAGTCATAGTCATTTTATATTTGAAAATTTCCCTAACACCATTATTGAACCATCTACTAAAGCTAAGAAACCTCCACCATTCTATCTCACTCTCATTGTGGGTGACAAGTTGGTACATAATTGCATAGTTAATAGTGGAGCCTCTACTTCAGTCATGACTAAGGTTGTATCTGATAAGTCAAGCCTAAATTATGAACCTCATATAAAATGATTTATCCAAATATATGGTACACATACCAATACCATAGGTCTGATAAAAAATTGAAGGTTTTCCTGTATGATTCTCCTAGTTTTCCCATTCTCCAATACATAGTTATTGTTGACCTCCTAGCCCACTTTGAAATCTACCTTTCAATAGACTTTATAGATAATATAGGTGGATATATATTAGCTTATTGGTCTTTCTTGGACTTTAGGACAAGTTATGGGACCAAGGTGACCATAATAACTCAGTGTCTTACAAGGTTTCATATTGAGCCCTACACTGAAACAAGTTCTAAGTTGAATTGTGTTGTCCATGAGAAGGAGGAATCTAATGTGGATGATATTGAATCTAAACTTTAGGGAATTTCTAGTTTTTTATTTTATGATTATGGTTTAGATGAATATGATCATGATCCTTATGCATACTTTGATCAAACTGACCTTGGGACTTATATCATGCATGAAGAGACATTTAAAGGAGCTGAGGTAAGTGTCAAACATTTTCATGCTGCTGAAGGTAACTACATGATTCATGAGTATAATGATGATAGGTTGATAAATATAATTGAAAACCATAATGGTAAGAATTATTAATTTATATTTTCCATTGATGAAGATGATCTTAATGATGACACTCATGAGGTAGATGAGAAAGACTTATGGAAAATGTTTGATGTCATATGTCAAAAGTTTGATTATCTTGGTAATGTTACTTCTCCTCTTAGGAAGTTTACATCTGATTTGGTTAAATCCTCTAATAATAATTATGTTTATTGTATCACCAATCATGGAAAATAGTTTCATGTTGTGAATGAAGAGGAACTATGGCAAAGGCTCAATGTCATATGCAAAGAATTTGACAAGTTGGGTATGTCTCCTTTTTTCCCAAAGAATTCGCATATCTATTGTTGAGATTGATAATGAGACTAATGATCATATTGTAAAGTGTCCTTTAAAACATGAAGGTGAATGTCTTTCTACTAATAAAGGACCTACAGTTATGAAATAGATTGATGTAGTGTCTGCTCAAGGAGTTATGAACATGAAGAATAAGTGAAGGTAATATTTTTTGTGCCTAAAGAATAGTGAGGAGATCCATATAATATTGAGACATGTTCAAATATATTGAATCATGAATAATAGGAGCTTGATGCTTTAAAACATTAAGCACATTTTTTCCTAGAAGAAGACAAAGTTGAGAGTACTATCATACACTCTAATTTGCACTTTTTTAGAGAGCATCCAATGGATATGATAGAGATAATAGTAGTCACATCCCAAATCAAGGCTCTTATAGAGAAATACATATCACTCATGAAGGTCTTAAACAACCCACTTACAAGCATAATAAGGCCCAAAGGTGATAGGCTTCTTGATCACCTACATATGCAAGTGATTGGTGATGAACATGCTCCTCATGGTAGGTTACCTTCATGGAGTGGCAAAGATGAAAGGGGGACTATTTTTTACCCTAATTGAGGTATGATAATATGTTTCACCTCAAGAGTGAGGTTTTTAAATAGTATAATAGATGTGTGTGTTTTACTCTAGTTGTGCTATGTACCATAAGTGTTCTAGTTGAACACATGTTTATTTCCCTTTGGTGTACCTTATTTTGTGTGTCTTTCCTTATGTTTGGTCTGTCTTTAAAGGAAATTAATGTGTCAAACCTATGTATAGGTGACTCCATGTCCCAATGGATAGGACTAGGCTACTTGTCATGGCATAGAAAGAATACCACCCTTGAAAAATCATGAAGAATGTTGACCATTTTGACCACAAGTCAAAAATGGGTCAACCCCCTATAGCCAAAAAATTATATATGGGTCTAATATAATGTTATAGGGTGTGTCATAGTTAATAAGTTTTTATATTATTTGAACCAATTTTTATAGATTAGTTTTTTATTTTAATTCCAAATGAATTTGAAAATCTCCTCCCCTATTTCCCATGATTGGTTCCATATTTGAAGATGTTTTCATGTACTGATTAGTTTAGTTTGCAAGAAGGTGTCACCATGTGATGTTGCAATCATCTCCACTGCTTGAAAAAGTTTTGGTTATCTATAAGGGTTTCATGTGAATGGTATATATGTTATCTATTTATATCATGTCATATCAATCATATCATTTTCATGTTTGGTATTACAATTTCATGCTTTGGTTTAAACATGCAGTCACCTTATGTCACAGTCAGTTTTTTGCATGTTCTAATTGTAGTCATAGTGCTTGGAGATTTGATCACATTCATAAGGGAGAAATGAAGTTTCCAAAAGGTTTAAAATATTTTTGGTTTATGATCAATTAGATTATACCATCCAAATAACATAAGAAGATCTATGGTGGTAGTCTATTTCCTATGTATGCACAGTCATTCTCCATGAATGAGCACCTACAAGTGCTATGGAGAAGATCGTCACATTAAAAATGAGAAATTACCTAGATTTAATCACTTCATAGTTTAAATATCTTGTTTTAATAAGATGAGGAGGTTTGAATTTAATGCAATATTGTCAAGTATCAAAGCCTCACTTGATCAGATCAAGGAACAATATCACAAAGTCAATAGGTCAAAGGATCTTGAAATTGAATGTAGGGATACCAAGTGTTGAAATCTCACTTGATCAGATCAAATATCAATGATACATAGGTGATCACTTTAATTTAATAATTCAAAGTCCCCTAAATCAAGATCAATAGTGTGTATTCTTACATACAAATTTTGATCGATGATTTACATTAAAAATTGGGGTCAATAAGTCAAGATAGATCTACGATGCATGTTTAATGGTGAAGACAAAGATATAATGATGAACATGAAGTCAATAGTTCAAAGGATATTGAGAATGAACATGATGGTTTCATGTGTCATAATCATGGTGAATTGATAGTAGATTGATGACCCATATTTGATCGTATGTCTAGTAGATCATTGGTGCACATTTGATCATGCAGATCAATGATCAATCATACACATCAACCATGTATATGGAGATAAATATTTTTAATTAAGTCATTAATACTATATTTAATTCAATTCCACCATGTGGTGTAAGAGCTTAACTAAATGGAGACTAATAATAGGGTCCATAGAAGGCATGCGAGGCTATGAAGTGTCATAATCTCTAAAGCCTGGATCAAATATCAACATATAATGTTTAAATTCAAGGCCAAGAGACTTTTAAGGAGATAAAAAAAAGTGAATTTGATCAATTTTTAGGGGATACAAGATGAAGACATGTCTCTGAAGCAATAATGATCATATTTTAAAATTAAATAAATAGTATTGTAAAGAGATGACACATAGATAGATGGGTCAGATCAAAAGATTTTGTGGACCCAATCATGAAAATTTATAAACATTAGATCAAAATATGATTGGGTTACCAAATAAAATACTTAAAATTTGTATGCTACCATTAAATCTCAGTCAAGACCACCTCATAACCTTGCAGTCCTAGAAATGTATATGTAACAGGTTCAACATAGTCATAGAGGGATCATGGTAAACATCAATCCTAGGATAATATGGATCTCTTTATACTATTATATATAAATGATCTCATCAATAATATAATGGATGCCTCCCTCTTAGTGTAATCATGATATCTTTCCCCATTCAGTGGCGAGGCATTCCAAAAAGGCCAATGATGAATATAGTATTTTGAGTAAATAATGAGGAGTCCTACACCACATTTCATGGAGTTTCATGCCTTTGAGTTCTATTTGCCTTATCAAACCTTACATGGTCTATCTCACACTCATTATCCTATATGTATAACTCATTTTCTTAGCATGACACATATTTTTATGACTCTTGGACTTCTCACTTTTCTCTCAAATTTTATAAGTAACAACCATTTTGGTTATTGTAAACTAATACCACACCATGTATGGCAAAGCCTTACTAGAATGACACTAAATGTTTCTTTTCAACATTAATTCAAGTCTAGTTTAGAGTTCAAAAACAATTGTCTAAGTGTGTAAAGTGATGTATGGTGATGCAAAGTGATAATCCTCTATCCTTTCTTCCCTTATCTTCTCATGTTTATGCATGGATCCTATTATAATAGGTCATATAGAGTGTATTCAAGTGTGTTAGGCTCCTTTCAAATTTACGATTGTTCTTGGAGTGTGAAATCTACCCTCTAGTTCATTTACCTTGTGTTGATTCATGCATCTCACCTTCATATTGAAACATTGATTCTAGAATCCTTTGGGACTTTAAAGCTAGTTTGTATGCCTTATTTCATTGTGATAGGAGTATGACGTTCATGTGTAAATAATCTTGGTGTATCAACCCCTTATATTAGGTTCATTTCATGAAAAATTCTAACTCTTTTCCCAGAAGTAAGCACTAGTTTAGGCAATAAGCATTTTAAGATACATTCAGGGAGCTAGCCCTTAAATCTAAAGGCTCACTTCCACTATAGGTACACCCACATACCTATAAGTGTCACCATGTTTCCAAAATATATAAGAGGCTTGAACACCCTCTTTTAGCATGTAATATTTGGTGACAATATTTATGTCACACCCAGTGGAACCCATTATCTTCAAGATAACCTTTCAAGGTGAATGTTGATTTTGACAACATCATATATAAATTGGTGTGATACTCAAAATTTGGTGACTCAATAAATGTAAAATATGTTTCAAGGATATTAATTTATCATAAACTTTCTCTCATACTTCATGGTTCTCACTAGGTCATCATCTAGTAGAGTGTTTAATCCTACCAATCCACCTATTTAGCCTAAAATTCCTCATGAAGTTCAATACCCTCATCTTAATCTACCTTTTGAGGAGAAAAAAGATTTTTCTAGCCAAGGAAGTGAAAAAGAGTGAAGGGGTTGAAGATATTGAATATCTTGAAGAAAACATGGCTAGATAAAATGCCTTTCCTCCCTTCAATACTAAAGATCCAATTCATCTCCAAGCATATGATGTTATTCCCCCTAATGCCACAAAGAGTGTGCCTACATTCAATGGTGAGAGTCATGTTATAGCTAGTGAACACATCAGGGATATTTCAAAAAAAAATAGTTTTCATAATGTCACTAAGGATAATATTTCCATTAGACTCCTTGTCATGTCCCTTAAAGGGAAAACCCTTGATTGGTATAGGACTTTGCTCGGTAGATGTATCTCATCATGGGAAGAATTTGAAGTGTTTTTGACTTCAAGATTTGAATATGAAAGTGACCATACATCTCTTATCCATCAGCTTAATATGATCAAAAGAGGCTCCAAAGAAACAATGCATGACTTTAATGATAGATTTCAAAATACTTGTGTAGATTGCCTCCTCCTATATCCTTTGTTCTTTAGTGCCTTGAGAGAGAATGTAGGTTTACTTCCCTTTGTGATATATTGACACAAGAGTAGCTAAACTAAACTAGATAAACATAAATAAAAAACCCAATATTTTGGATCTATTACCGCAACATTTTAGCTCCATCATCACAATAAGGGTTTACCTTATTGTTGTATTAGGTAGTAAGATGCATGACAACTAGGACACTTTACATCATGAGATCCATAGTGATCAAATAAGACTTTAACATGGAAGTACTAGATAGGTTAGAACTCAAAAGGAATATATATGAAGAGATTTAATAGAGGAGGATAGTTGATCAGGACCTAAGGATGAGGGAAGAATCAATATCTATAAATTTTGTGAGGACCCATGGAAGAAAGGGAAGACATGAGTCATTTTCTTGCATTAGAAGACAATGCTCCAAGGAAAGTGATGGGTACACCATGAATTTTTAGTAAGATCTAAAAAAAAGAGATAAGTGAGAAGGTGATGTTAGGAGACTAGTGGAGTAGTCCCTAATATCATTGGTCCTATAAAAATGAGCCTATAGATCCACATAAAAATTAGAGTAGGTATTTTGAGTTCCACTAAAAGTGGAGGCTGATAAGGTATAAATAAGGAATCCACCTGAGCAGGTATTTCATGACTCCCTACTAGACCCAGAGGCAACACATCCAGTTCAAGTATTGCATCAGTTGAGGAGGATCATGATGGAATATTTTGTAGCTAGATGTGATGCCAAGATGACCACTACATGAGGAAGACTTGCCTCATATACCTCCCTAGGTATATTTTTTATACCATAGACTATGTTTATCTCAATCTAACAAATCTATTATGCCTTGGATCTAAACCTCCTAAAGTATTTGGGAAAGAAATATTCTTCAAACCATGTGGATAGGTGCAAAGTCATTTTTAGGGATCAAAGATTTTCCCAGTCAAATCATAAGTCATGTAAGTTCATTACCAATATACAAGGGTAAGTACAAACTTGGTACCAAAAGTATGATTTGACATAAATAGTCACAAACTTCAACATGCTTAAGACCACATTTATACTAGATTTTAATGTCTCAGAGGTAGAGCACATGAGTGTTGCTAACTTCAAAGGCATCAGACAAGAGGATAGAAGATTTTATGTAACTATGATGTAAGATTCATGGCCTTGGTATCAAAACTCCTATATTCCCTTGGTCCACTTCAGAATGCCCAATGGTTTTTTAGAGAATTACTCCTACCAATTTACCACACTTTTTCCATTTATGATATATTTTAGATGATACAATCACTTAAAACCATGCTCAAATCTAAATTTATGCATCATATGGACAATGATGCTTGACCAGACTTGGAAACATAGGTCATACTGATGGCAAATGATCCATAATATCTAACTATGTAGACTATCAAGATAAAACATGGTAATGTTAGAATTAGTATATGATGTGTGCATCAATTCTTTCACATATACAAGTAGAATAAGGAAAGCACAATATGTTTAAGATATAACAAAAATCCCCATTGAAAACAAGTGAATAATGCCATGCCAAAGTCTATTAAGTGGCATAAACCAAAGAACACTACTTAAGTAAAGGGTCAAGAAGAATGATGACCCCAACCACACTTTTGCTATAAGTGTTGTTCATTGAGCCATCTTTAGGGAAATTGTCCCACACACCCATTTTGTGCTCATTGTGGGAAGGATCACAAGGTATAAGATGTTCACACCCTCATAAGAATCTTAAAAGGGAGAGTAAGCTAGGGAAGGGAAATGTAATATTCCACTAAGTTTTGAAGATCCTCCAATAAGGACAAAGATAGTACTATGTCATAGGTAGTTCAGAGTATGTATAATGGGTCAACCAACCGCAATGGTGAGGTTTGATAGTTGAGGATGTTTCATGAGGCCAATTAAGTCATCTAGGTCTTGAAAAGTGAGATCTAATTGGGTATGAGGAAAGAGGAGCTACTTCAAAGATATCTTCAGAGAGGTATAGGAATAGCAGATGCCCTAGTCTACTTGGAATAAGTATCTAAGAGGTGTAATGATACCACTAAGGGTTCAATGCCTATTACCACATAAAATACATCTCATACCACTTGATCCCATCTAAAGGTTCCATTGCTCAATTACCTTTGGATCCAAAATTTCTAAATCGAGGGGGATTGATTGAAGATATCAAATAAAGAAACATTAAAAGGAGGGGAAGTGTAAGGTATAAAAGTAAGGTTTTTGATAAAATTGGGGAATATCAATGTTCAATACCAAACATGGGCCCAACTATAATTTTACCACTATATGTCAAGTTTCATATGATCTTGAACTTTAGCCACACAAGGAAGTGAGTCAAAATAAAATAACATATGCTCAATTCCTACAATTTTTCTTATAGATAAACAACATTAAGGTTGTTTTTCATCACACACAAGCTCATAGTAATTTAATTAAAATTGGAAAGAATAAAGAAACTAACTAGAATATTTTTTATCTCATTATAATTATCACATATTTTGAATAAATACTCATATTATAGCTTATAACATTAACATTATTCATTTTACCATCAAAAATTATAAGACATTCACAAAGTAAACATAGTAGGATGAAAGAATAATGTATTAATCGTATTGTGCTTCTTATTACAAAAATGTTGACCTTATAAATGAGATACACAATAACATATATAGAGATTAGATGATATCCACCTCCAAATAATATGGAATCCCACTCTTATCCATTATGGTCCTAAACAATTACAAACTAAAATTATTATAATGATAATCTTATAAAAGACAAATAAAAGAGATAGGGGGACCCAAAAACATGAAAATGAATTCCCTTTTGAGACCACAAGACAACCAACAAGACCAATATATTAAGACTGATGGGGGACCATTTATTAGTTACTTCTGAAAGATCTACTGAGCTAACAATGCCTATGTCACTAGATTAGCTTCCTTTTCTAACTTAGGTAATTTTAAAGGTGGCTTCCTAAAAAGTATTTGATCCTTGAAATGGATTTCAAGATAGACCTTCACTTTATTGACCTGGTTGATGCTTGTGGTAGATTGTGGTAAGCTCTAGGATATCTTGTTTCCATATTTTTTGGCTTTTGCCTCATTTTTCTTCATCACTACCTTGAATTTATCCATGTGGACTCTAAATTAATCAAGGCTAAATAGGGTGCCATCAGGGTGGAAAAGCACTATAATGCTAACCTCCTTGAAGTAGGCAAGGATTTTAACTTTGATTTTCTTTAAGGGCCTAATGGTATCCTAGATATATTTGATCTAATATTCTAATGTGGTCCTCATGCTCCTTGTGAACACTTAGTAAAAATTTAATTCCATCAGAGTAATGATTTTGAGATTTAGGAACATTCTATTTTTGATAATTATTCCCATCTTCTTACACTTGTTGTCTAACCTAATAATTTTATCTACATATTTTTTTACTCTATGTAAGAGCACATTTCTCTTGGAAATATCTCTAGTCAACTCTCTAAAGGATGTCAACAACTGTGCAAAGGAATCTTCTACTTTACCAATAAAGCTAATAAGGAATGAGATTCTTACTTGGAACTCTAAAGTCATGATTTTCTCCTTGAGGTCCTCCAAATTTTTAGTGAGCTCATTTTTTACCTGAATCATAGAGACCGGGTCCTCTAATATCTTCTCCTCCCATCTTTTTCTTTGTGAGAAAGAAGAGGTTGTGTTTTGTCCTCTAAAAAATAGGGTCTTCATTTTATGTGAGGTTTTAATTCATTACCCTCTTCATTCAGCTAGAGTCCTAATCAGATCATAGTTGGGTATCAAGGTCCTCATGTTAGATCATTTATAGCCTTTATGCACCTAAATCTTCAATGGACCCATGTATCATTTCCTCACTATTGTTTTTAAGCTTGTGGAAGATGAGGTAGTAGGGGTCGGGGTAGGTGAAGTGGAAGGTAAAGGAATGGGTGGAAGAGGAAAGAATGAAGTTCGGTTACATGTTTTTAAAGGGAGGAGTTACCAAATGGGAATCTTAAGGGAACAAATAAGACATCAATTTATCCTAGATCATAAAGACTTGGGGACCAATTACACCTAAGAGTTTTGTGTTCAATCTAAATGAATAAATGGGATAATTAAAGACAAGTCCTAAGGAGACTAGTGTAATAGAGATTCCCATGATGGAACTTTAAGTGAAATTTAAGATTGTGTGGGTGGCCAAGCTGAAATTAACCTTGGTTTCTTAGTAGGCTTCTACTTGAGACTCACTTGCAGTGTTGCTAAACTAGAAGGGTTCAAGCCAAATGGAACCAATATAAGTTATGTGGTCACTATTAGGATTATTGAGGTGATCAAAGATGAAAGTATAGATGATACCTATGAAATAATAGTCATAGGTGTTATCATGGTAATTGGGGCACTAGGAGGGATCAAGGTCAAAGGGCCATTGGAATTTTTAGGGGTAAAAGTGATTGTAAGAGTTAATGGAATAACTGAGGAAACTAAAATGACAACATTGTTGAGAATGGTACCAATAATTGAGGAAATCTTAGGAGCAATTATTGGATTTGACCAAGATAATATAGTTGAAGTAGGGCCAAATAGGGGTACAAGATAAATTTGAGGGTTTGAGAATCTAGGATCATCAAAAAATAATATGAGTTACTAGAATAAGTGGACATAAGTACTTGTAATAAATGGTGCAAGGGGATTAACAATAAGGGTATGATTCTTAGGGATTAAGAAACCAAGAGGAGATACAAATGGTTGTTGAGACACACTAGAAGTGGGGGTTAAATCCTCTATAGAAGTCATAGGCTAGTCTTGATGGGGATCTCATTTGACTCAAAGTTGCTAGAGAAGTGAAGGACATAATAATATTGGAGTTGACTTATGTGGGAATTTCCCATAGGTGAGGTTGAAATATAATCTATTAGATTTGTAGTAGTTGGTACCACTTGAAATATCAATTATGAGAGCCACTTATATGTTACTGAGACTTCAATAGCAAGTTATGGGGGAGTGGGTATTTCTTCTATTATAGGTACAGGTTGTGCTTACACCCTTTGGTGATGTGCCACTTCAATCTTCAAGATCACTTATATAGAATTATTAGGGTTGATGTGGGTAGAATCATTAAGGTGGCTCTCATGGTGATATATAGTATTAAGTTGTGACCTATACCTCTTCACATGGGCATGCACCTTGCCCTAAGGATCCCAATCCCTATCTTCAAGTTTGGGAAGGTTTCAGGAGTCCCTTTGGGTGACTGTGTCTTATAGTGTGGTAAAATTATTATATTCATGGTGTTGAATGACTACTAGGAATGACAAGCAAACTTCATACATGTTAAAAAGATAGAGATCCATGATGCCATAGGCTAGCTACCAAGTGATTTATTACTCTACAAGGTATTCTAATAAAAAGGTAGGGAAACTGAATAGGATCCCCTCATATACCTTATATTATGATCATGATATGATCCCTATAGTACTTATAAACACCTATGAAAATTATTAAAGCCCACGTCTCCTTAGAAATCCTTGACATGGGCTTCACATTAATGTCAAGATACATCAATGGATATAAATGGTTGAAAATATATCAGATGTGGTTCTTATAGTGATGGATTTAGAGCTTGTAGAAGACTACGTGCATTGGGGATCCTAATAGAACCCATGAAGAAAAGTTAGTGTTTTCTAAATCCAAGATGGTGAAAGTGGCATTGACTAAATATAACATTATATATATGTTTCCCCTATATCATACCCTATTGACATGTTGTGAGATGTTGAAGGTGATGATTTCTCCTAAATCCAAGATTTATTTTCCCTCCAAGATAATATTAAGCAGCATAACCCAACACTTGTTGACATGAACAATATTACTCACCCTATATAAATGGTTAATAAAAAACATACCAATATGCACCCCCTCATGGAAGGTCATGATTATTTGAGATTCATCTTAATCCTTGTTCACCTTTCAGTCAACCTCTTCATCCCAATCCTTTAGGACATTGTATATGGCATGGATGATCATCTATTTGGTGTTGACTTCCTTATCATATGTGATATCATACTTAGGGAGGTTTTAATACTACTTGAAAATATCACTATATATTTTTTTAATCTTGATTCCCATGTTTGGAGAGTGTGTAGTGTCCTTAGTGTACTTGGAGGTTTGAAACAAGTTATAGAAGAGGTTACCACATAGGAAAACTTCTAGCTTGGTAATTGCCTTATGCAGTCCTAAGGTTATGATGGACAAGAGATCTTCTATGTACTCTGCATAATCATCCTTTGGTTCATCATCACTATTAGGGTTTTATATATATTCAATCATATTAAATATTTATGTAGGAAGGTGGTACTCCAAAACTCTTCCTTTTATTATGATTTGAGGTTGAGGTAACTTTTGAGATCAACATGCCCCATTTTCCTAAAAATGGGGACCTTATGAAAATTTTAGGTCATTCACCCTGAGATATACATTACCTTTTGTATCACCTAACTATAACCGCTTTATATGAATTAAAAGGTTTAAAATTAATGTTGGTCCATGAAAAATGTTAATGGGTATCTTTTTAAATGTTTTCATTGATGTCTAGTTCATTGAGTTATCTAATGATCTAACTTTTTTTTAAAGTGCTCTTTTAAGGGGTTACAATCTGAGGATCAAAGGTATGATCCCTAAAAATTAATCAAGATTACTTAATTAAGGTTTCTAAATCATGGTACTTTGGCTATGTCTAAATTCATATTTGATACTATGATAGACCTTGATTTTAAGTTTTAGATTAAGATCCAATTTGGATTTTATACTCAAGGTTTAAAAATTTAGACTTGCCTCTTTTCTTTTATCATGAAATTTTTTAACTTTCAAATTATTTACTTTATGCAGGAACTCGATGCCAACTCAACCTCAATCAATATGCGATAGGGTTGCATGCACTAGACACTCAGCCATGTAAATTTCCAAGCTTAGTCTCACATCTTTTTAGCCTTGAAAATTCTCATGACCCAGCAACCCAATGGAAGTCTACCATTTGACACTTAGTCGTAGCATTTCAAGTTTGAAGAGAAGTTACAAAAGGTCTATAAACCAATGATCTAATCATTGCATGCCATTTGGTACTCAATTGTGGCCTTACAAGCACCCTACTATTTTATCAAGTCTCATGACCATGTGACCCAATGGGAATGTGCCAAATATCATTCATTCAATATGTTTAAGCTTACAAAGAAGTTATAACCCAATCAGGGTATGCCACATGGTGCCCAGTCATAACCTTCCAAGACCTTGATTACTTGTTAGATTTTCATGAGAAAATGATCCCATTTCATCATTCCACTTGGCACTTAGTCATTCCCTTCGTACCCTTACAGCTAAGGTGTAATGTTCAATGTCTTAATATTGTGATTTCATGAAAATATGACACTTAACAACTAGTTACTTGAATATTGGATAGTTAGATGCCACTTGGAAGCCACTTGGCAGTTAAAACCAATGGGATGAGGATATATGCACCCCTTATCTCATATTAATAATATGATCAAATGAAACTACAAAACCTAGTGAAGAGAGATCCAATAAAAATATGACACATGGTAAAGTGTCATGGTGGTCAAGTCCATTAAAATTTTCATATAACAAAGCCATGTGACATCACAAGCTAATGAAAGCTTGATATTTGGCAAGTTAGTAAAGGTCTTAAGGCCATGTCATCCCAAAATGAAATGGGTCAATCCACACAACATCAAAGAAGAGAAATCCAATCAAGTGATGACACATGGAAAAGTGTTGTGCAATCCATCTGAATAACTCAATATTTGAAATAAAAAGTTGAAGTACATGAAAAGGCACCAAGTGTTCAGCATGTATCAAGTATATCACCTAGATGGCACATATTTGTCTAAAAATCAATGGTTGTAGGTGAAAATTAAAAGCTATTAGGGCTTATTTATGTGGTTATAAAGCCAAGTCACTCCATTGGAAAAATCAAGACTATGATGATAGGCCACATGGACAAAGTGAAGGTAATGATTGGTTGATTCCTCAAAGTGTATTTTAAAACAATTAGAACAAAAATAAAGAGCCACTCAAGATTTAAATGAAAGTGAGTCAAAGATACTTTCCATTTATGACTTATATCTTTTAGTTAAAACTCTAAAATTCAGAGTTTAAATCTTGTTGTCTCAAGGCATTGCATTCACTTTTAGTTATAATATGTTAAGAATTTTTTGATTATTAATAAGGACTTCTATGCATTCATTTACCATTAAATCAATCCAAAATCTCATCAATCATAAAATATAATCCATGACCAAAGCTGGAACATTTGAATCTACTAAGCTAGAACAAGTTCCATTCCTCTACTCTTATGGAATGAACATCATCTTTTGGGACACCAATTTCAACTCAATTGCATTGGAAATCAAAGACAAACATTATAATGATTTATTATACCATGTATAAAGGATTGTACATAGAAACAGTGATGATGAGGAAAGATCTAATGATGTAGAAGATAAGTTGGACATTTTGACACTCAAATATGGAGGGTTACACAAGGTTGTATCTAACCCAGAGGTAATCCCCTACATAAACTTATTCTACCAAATGTATCTTTAATCTAAGTGTGTTAATAATATGATTAATTCCTTTAATTTTGGAATGGACATTGATTTAATAGTTGGGCTAGACGTTTAGGCTTATTATGATCTATCCAAATTAGAGATTGTTTACAACCAAGAGATTGTGAACCAATAGCTCCAAACCCATAACATCAAAGAATTTTTGAGGGAGTGGGTTAAGAATAAGGGGAAATTTGTGTTCAAATCCAAAATCATCTATATCCCCATCACCTAATTCAATAAGGGAATGTGAATGAGGATTACTATGATGAATCAATTACATGGGTTGAGGACACAGGCCATGTAGACATGAAGTGGGTTTCACTTCTATCAATGATAATAAATGATGTAAATACTCCCCCTTTAGGAGAAATCATATCCTGCAACCTAGTAGCACAGATTAAGAAGGTCATGTATAACTAAGGGGATAATTTATATATGATGTCCAACCTATTGGATACCATTTACACTAACCATAAGTTCCCCTAATTCACTAATTGGGATCTAAAATTGAAGTGGAGTGAGGCACACACCTTTTTTGATGGTAAGAGTATACAAATAAAAATAGGAGATGAGAGAAATAATTGATTACTTCTACCTAATTGTGAATGGGCCATCTATGAGAGGCCTATTCCCAAGTTATTACAATAAATTAGAACAACCTTAAGCACCTTAGGATCCTATTTAGACTATCCAAATTACACAATGATAAGGATAGTCAGAATTAAGACAACCCCCTTTAAGTTGCACAAAAAGTGCCAGACAAGTTAGATAAATAAGAAATTTCCTTTCAGCTATTCATAGGGGTGGATGGACTACATAATAATAAGAATAAAGGATTGGTTCATCCTCAGTTATCCAACATTAGCTAATTTGGAATTGAAAATAAGAACTCATTTATTGTTGTTATGAAATAAAGAATCACCTTTGAGTTGGAAAGAGATACCAATAGGTAATGGTACCCTAAACATTTAACTTTTAAACTCTACATCAAGCATAGAGTATCCATAAACCTCACCTACCATCATGAGCCTGTAGATGAAGACAAGTTCTACACCAATTCAACCAATGACATAGAGGTAAAGTAGAGATTAAAGGTTGTCAATATCCCATAGGTTAAAGGGAGGTTTGAAGATACAAATTTTTATGAGGTTTTTAGATATGAATATACTCAAGTAGGATCATCTATATCCAAATCCATGTTTTTTATGCTAAGGAGGAAAGACCAATTGACCCCCAACTTAGTAAGAGAATATTGCAAGCATTATCTTCTACTTTGGAAAAGGGGGAGTTGATATTGAAGATCATACTAAGCAAGCTTCTATTTTATGAAAAACATCTAGCATCCCATTTTAGGTATAAAGTGTTACCTCAATAGATGCAATACCTTTAATGGAGGTAGTAGTTACACCTAATCCAACACCAGTAGCTTTAGCATCAAGATTGCCTCCACTACTTCTTGTCAAGTAGGAACCAAGACTAATAGGTCAGGAATGTGTTTCTTTTCCTCCTTCATTCTTATATAGCCAACCCTTTATCATATTTGGTGAACCCCAAACTCTATACCATATGAACCTCTTGCCCTATAGACCCCTCACTAGACCTATGATTAGGCTTGTGACTATGAAATTGCCTACTATCAACCCTTTCATTATATCATTCACTTCTAAGGTCTATATGATAGCCAATTTACCTCCAATTTTGCTCTAGCTTATGCCTATTATAGGACCCTAACTACCTAAGAAAAGGCCCACTATTTTCATCCCCTAGGTTCCTTTGTTCTTAATAAATGCTTTAACTAGCACTAGTTATTCTTCATCCTCAAGAATGACACTTCCCACTTAATTCCCTTTCATTTATCCTAACCACCTCCACATTTACTTCCCAAACATCTACCTTTTAGGGATTGACACTAACTCAACCATTACCATCATCCACTCAACCTTAGAGTGGTTCTTTAGATAAATCCTAGATTAAAAAAATAGTTAACTATAATGGAGAACCATGATTTGGTAATAGGGTACCCTCCATATGTCGCATTGTAATTTGACAAAAAGGGTTGGAGTAATGAAGAGATTAACCAAGAGGAAGGTCACCTATCTAGACCAAACAATTTTTTATGAGTCTTAAAATACCCTATTTTAACTGACCAAGAAGAAGAGAGCTAATCCTAGCCAATAGCCATAGTATGAAGAGGACCCCCTCTTGGATCTAAAGGCATATGGTGATGTAGCTATTGAATTGGTAAAAGGAATGCAATAAAGAGAAACTAATCTAGAAAAATAACATAAAACCACATTACCATAAGATACCATAACCAAGGTGTAATGGACTATGAAAGTAATGTTTGATACATTGAACACATTGGCCAAGTACAAGCTAAAATGCGATGAATTCTACAATAGGATTCTCAAGGCAGAAGGTGCATATGGGACATATGAAAATAAGATAATCAACTTGGTGAAGTTAGATTTGAAATTGATCCCCTTAGAGTATTTGAGCATTTCTCAATCCTATATAATCATAAGAAGGAAATATTTGAACCATTGAATTGATGAAAAGAGATTCTTGGGCTAGTCTCTCACCTAGTAGGAGTTAGGTGTGGAGCCTAATTATCTTCCAAGATTAGAGGTTAAAATTTTGATGTTATTTCAACTAGGTTTGGATCCCATTATTTGAATCCCTCATGGCATGAGGTGTTGTGAAGGGGGGTAACATGGTTTCCATTCAATATGGGATATTGATTAAAGGTTTCTAGATCTGATGATAGAGGTTATGTTTAGGTGTTTTTCACCCTAAAATATATTGATATATGGTTAATATGTATGATTATGAAAAAAGGATGAAATATTGTACACATAGAGTATGTGGAAAAGGTAGAGAGGTGTAATAGGTTTTATTATTGGATTTTGTTTCTCCTTTGTATTTCTAGAAATAATATACAAGACAAGTTTGGTGTATGTAGCCCATCTTGGGTGAACCGCGTTAAATCTGGCATCTCATGTTATGTGCATGTTTATGTTTATTTTCATAATTTTTGATTAATTAATTTAATAATTTCTCTTGTATGTGATTTGGAGATAAATATGGGTTTTAATTTATCCTAAAATAGGGTGACAGAGTCATAACTCTGCTTAAAGAGGTTGAGATCACTCACCTTGATAAAAAATATGGTTCTATTGTCATCAAGGATGCTTTCCAAGAGCAGTTTAAAAACTTTATTGTCAATTTAAGGAAATAATCCATGGACAAGGGAGTGACCTTTGGGTAGGATATGGTATATTTGGTAGCATCTACAATAGATAATAGAAAAGGTTATGATAATCAATGAGGCTGTGAGACCTCTCTTGAGCAAGCATGATGTAATGGTAGGTATTACAATCAAAATATTGAAGGAACCTATTATATATATATAATTGATTGACAATGATTATAATTTATGATCTTAATCATGGATAGGGTAGATAGAAACTAAAAAACAAGGAGGCAATAGGCCATAAATGGTCACCATAGGAGCTTCTTCCTCCTTGGCACCTATCAAAATATCTTCTTCTTCAGACACACTAGGAAGAACTCTTTATTAATGTATTATGGATTAATATTCATCTTCTTCTACACTGAGATCTTCATCATTGACCAAACCAATAGGGTCACAACCTAGCACCTCAGGAATGAGATATCTATTTGATGGGCTTTCTCTTGATGAATGTTATATCCTAATTCCATGTAATGTATTGTAAAAGATTACCTTATTTTTAATAGGGAATATTCTTTAGTTTTAGGACATGAGGGACTTTGTCCCCTGACATATGTCATATATCTGATCCTTTTGTAACCATCTTAGGCATGAAATAGCCTATATATAGGGGCTTTCCCCCTTGATTATACTTCAAAATAGAATTTTGTGAAATTAATGCAAATAGAGAAAAGAATTCCGATAATTTTCTCATGGTTTCATAATTTTCATATTTTCTTGTTTTTTAGCTTTACTAATGACAAATGATTTCATTTTTCTAATGGTGAAGTCTGATATTAATGTTTTGAATGCATCTTATTAGTTTGTTCTTTTAGTTATGCTAACAAAGTTTGTTATGTATGCTCTATTTTCCTTCTATTCTACAAATGAATGTGCTAAAAATAATTTGTTGTAGGTAGATATTTTAAAGCATAATTTTCAAATATATGCATTATATTTTCCATAGAATCCCCACTATATTCATGGTATTTTGAGTCCAGCACTAGGATCTCATGAATGTTAGTTTTATTTGCAGTATTATTAGGAATAACTAAAGGAAATCTATTGGTCTTTGTTTTTGCAATGCAAACCTTCTTTTCTACTCTACCATTCTCACCTCTTGAAATTTTTTAACATGAATCACTTTAGATTAATTCTCATTGTAAATATCCACTTGGTTTTTGAATTTTGCCCATAAATTAGCAAAGTATAATGTAATTTTATATCATAATAACATAAAGAAATTTTAGATAGATTGTGTCACTATTGAGCTCCTAATTTCCCTATAGTATGTTCTTCTTGAAAACTTGAAGGTGGTAGCCACATAATCATTCTAGAAAAACTAAATTAATCCCTAAGGTCTTCCAGTACCTATACTATAAACTGATAAATATTGTTCTACTATTTGCATTATATCCTTGACATAGATATACATCAACAAGAGAGAAGTTAGAGCTAGAAAGAGGGCCTTTATTTGTTTTGAAGTAAAATTATAGTGTATTTCATTTTAAATGTAACATAATTTCTTTAAATACATAAATATTGGTGTAAATATTTTAATCTATTTTCATCTCTTGTAAGATCTTTGTAACCTTTGAAATATTTTTGTGAAATGTGTATATTCCAAAATATCCTTTAAGTACTGACTTAAGTCTGAAAGTATTCTAGAATTTTCTCTCTGATCTACTTAAATTTCATCCAAAAACATTAAAGATAGGCATGTCATTAAATTCTTTGAATAGATCAGACTCTATTTCATCTATATTTACAAAGGTATGCATGATTTGAACTAATAACTTTGTATCTATAGCAAATAAGCATAAAGATCAGTGTCTAGTTGATTTGTTCATGAAATATCATTAAGCCAAGGTTTTAGAGGTCTAAATTGAGTATGTTTGTATAGAATTAAGATATTATTTACAAAATTTCACTTTGAATCACTTTGATAATCTTAATACACTAAATTTTCCTTGAAATATCTTGTCTAACATTGATCTTTGCATGTTAGACCAAGTTTCTAACAAAGTTTTGGCAAGCTTCTAAGCTTTGAAGGATTTAGATCAGTGAAGGTAAAATAAGACCACTATACTTAATTGTATACCTTTATGTGGGGTTTATTTATGTTAATTTGGTCAATATTTACCTCCTTTAGTAATATTTTATGAACCTTTGAAGTACTATGAGTTTCTGACATAGATCTTTTGCATAGCATCTTGGAGTTACCTAGGATCTAGACTAGTCTCACTCTAAGACTAGAGTTCCCCTTGGATATTTATAAACCCATTGAAAAGATAGAGCTGATAAAGGGAGTTGTAGGAGATCTATATCCCACCCTACCTCTATATTAAACTAGTAACCACATTCTTTATTTTACATTTAACCGGTCATGGCATGGTTAGGAAGATCTTTAATCATTATGCCCAATGTTGTGCATGATTTTCCCAAGAACCCTAAAAATTACCTCCCCCCTCTTCAATCCATATAGGGGTATAACTATCAAAGAGAATATGAAGTCATTTAAATCATCTATCAATATTTTTAATGTCATCCATGAAGACGTAGCCTGCAGACTCTTCCCATTTACATTCTGGGAAGTAGCCTATGACTGGTTCCTCAATTTACCAAAGGATTCCATCTCCAAGTGGAACCATTTAAATGATACCTTCATTACACAATTTGGAAGGGTCATTATCCCTAGGATTATCGACCAACAATTCACCATCTTGAATTGATACCTAAGTGAGCCCAAAAGAGATTTTAATTCCAAATTCTAGAAGATATATAGTCTCACCATGGCTCCTTATCATCTTGAAGATGACTAGCACTTAAAATTTATAAAAACACCCTATATTCAATTATTGTTATATTTTTGTGCATTATCATAAACATCAACATGTTACCACATGTATATGTATATGCCATACATATTGATGAGCAAATGCACCTGTAGGGGCATCCTGCCTTCATTATTCTAAATATCAACCTAACTTTGTCTACTTTGAATCTAGTTCCAAATAAAAATCATAATATTCACACATTAAATCAAATAATTGGCCTCAATCAATTGACTTTAATTCAGGTAGCTCTTGGTCAACAACTAGGATTCTTCAATCAATCTAATGTTGGGATTCATCCCTAAAATAATAATCAAACTCTAGTCCCTGTTAACAAATCTAACAGCCAAAGTGTTGTCTAAAGCCTAGTCTAGAACTTTAATCCTAACTCCTCAAAGGGAGATACAGAAGCAATTAAAAGAATGGTCCAAAAATTAGGTAGTGACTTTTTGAATTTGCAAAGGCAAATGGGAAAAACATGGTAACATTCTAATAGAAACTACACATTTTAAAATTAAATTAGACCTTTCAACCAGTTTAATAATAATAATAAAAATAATGAGCCCCTAGCCAATAACATGCCTAACATAAATATATATAAACTATCCTTGCCCAATTGGTGTAGGGTCCATAACATGGCTTGATATGGAGAGTTTGACTGCATAGAATTTTGTAACACTTTTTAAATGTTCTAAGGTGAGTTGGAAATTTGTGATGATGTCTTAAATAATCAAGATAATACTAGAAATTTTACAAATATAAGATCACCTGACACTGGGTCCAACCCCACCGAAATATTCCTCATGGTCGAAACTTATGAGTTTTTTAACCAAGAAGAGAATGGGATTAAAAGTAACACATATTAGATCCATGCTTTCCAATAGTACCAAAAGAGAAATTATACTTTAAGGAATAGAGCCCAAAAAGAAACCACAACAACTTCCACACTGCCCAACAAGTTTGACACACCCCCAGATCATAAGACTAATAACAATCCTCCTCCCCTAAAGGGAAAATATACCCAACCAACTATAGAATGGGCTACAACTAAATCTAAAGGTGGGTACAACATTTTAGAAGATATGAAGAAGATCAAAGCCAACATTACTTTACATGAGCTTGCTCAAATCACTAAGTAACATGATCTGCTATTGAAATCATTAACTAAGAAATCAAACAAAGGTAAAGCTAAATTTGTGAATGAAAATGTGGTAATGTATAAAATTAAGGCTAAGGTTCCTCCATTTCTATTAATTATTAGAATCATTGGGAATAATGTGCATAATTTTTTACTTGATTTTGGGGAATTGGCTAACATAATGCCTACATGTATTTATGAAAATCTAGGACTAACTCCAATCAAGTCTAATAGAGTTGTTGTCCAATTAGACAAGTCAAAGGTTAAGGTGGTAGGAGAACTATTAAACGTTCATATGTAGTTAGCTCATGAACCTTAGATTTAGTAGTTTTTCAAAATTTAAGTAGTATAAATCCCAAAATCATATGGGATGTTATTGAGTAGAGACTAGAGAAAATACCTAAATTGATACATGTCCATAGACTACTCGCATATGTGGCTATCGTGGAGGGGTGTGCCCAATAAAACCCAAATCAAATAAGAGATGAGAATGAATTTCATGATAATATAATACAATTCCAAGAATGATAAGGTGAATTTACAATCCACCAACTTAGGCATATACACTCTTGATATTACTAATTTAAATGAAAGCATCTCAATGACCAAGAATTAAGGATTTTGGATGATGTACTTTGATGGTGTGAGAGACAAGCAAGGCTTAAGGGTAGTATCATATTAACAAACTTGGTTGGTAAACAATATTTAGAATCTTATAGACTTCAATTTACATGCACTAATATCTTACAGAGTGTGAGGCCCTGATCTTAAGACTACAATTTGCCATCAAGAATAAGGATTAGACTACAATTTGCCATCAAGAATAAAGTAAGTAAATTATTAGTCTATGGTGATTCAAAATTTATCATCAAGTAGGTATATTATCAATACCATTACAAGCTTTCTTATTTGAAAAAACATAAATTTAGAGGATGGGATTTGATTGAGATTTTTAAAGCATTTAACATTACCTCTGTACCTAGGGATTAAAACCAGTTGGTAGGTGTGTTGGCTTCCATAGCATCAAATCTAGTCCCACCTAAGGCTCTCAAGTTTTAAAATTTTATAGTCAAGATGATATCATGCCCTTTCATGTTAGACAACATTAATCACTTCTAGGTGTTTGATGATGATAAGCAAATCATTGATTTCATGACTAGTTATGTAGTCTTTGAGTCACATATAATTGATGAATAAGAAGAGGAGTCTAAAAAGGAGGTTGATGCTAATGAATGTGGCATAATCCAACTCAAAAAGAATATAATTTATAAGGGAATGGTGTCTCTAAAAAGGATATTTAATCAAGACAAGCTATCAAGTGATGCCAAGGTGCCCAAAGTAAGTGGCAAGGATTACAAGAAAATTAATTTGGGTTCATTAATCAATCCCTAGAACATCAACATTGGTTTGCTCTATTCTAAATAGGAGGTAACAAATGCCACTACAACATTGTCTAGATTCAAGGATATCCTTGCATGGTCTTATGAAGTTCTCAAAGTATTTAACACTTGGGTCATCACTCACATTATTCCTTTTAAGGAAGCATGTAAACCCTTTAGGAAAAGTTAGAGACCTATGAAACCCATTATGGATCCTCTCATATATAAGTAATTAAATAATTTACTAGATGCAAGAATAATCTTCCCAATCAAATACTCCACATGGGTGGCCAACCTGGTCATAGTTAGAAAGAAAATTGGTGAAATTAGACTCTATATAGACTTTTAAAATCTTAATAGATCCTAAGAAAAAGATAATTAATTATTTCCCTCTTTAGACAAGGTAATTCAAATGGTTATAAGATCTTAAATGATGTCATATTTAGATGGTGTATCTAGGTATAACCATGTGTTGGTCAATAGAGAAGATAGGAGGAAGATTGCCTTTCAAACTCATCAATGTTGGGGATAACTTATAACATGACATGGATCATGCATCCTAAGGATTAATTGGTAAGTGTATTATTATCTACATGGATGACTTAACCATTTCCTCTAAAAATAGGAAATATTGCATGATGCATCTATAGCAAGTTTTGTATAAATTTAGGACCTTTGGTTTCTCTCTAAACCTTACAAAGAGTATTTTTGTGTAACCAAAGGTAAGCTCTTGGTACATTTAATCATAAAGATATAAGGATGTCTTTCAAACTCATCAATGTTGGGTATAACTTATAACATGACATAGACCATGCATCCTAAGGATTAATTGGTAAGTGTATTATTATCTACATGGATGACTTAACCATTTCCTCTAAAAATAGGAAATATTGTATGATGCATCTGCATAAAGTTCTGGATAAATTTAGGACCTTTGTTATCTCTCTAAACCCTATAAAGATTATTTTTTGTGTAACGAAAGGTAAGCTCTTGGTACATGTAATCAGAAAGGATGGTATGGTTATTGACCCTGATAGAAATAATTTTATCTTTAAGGTTGATTTTCCTAATAGTAAAAAAGAGTTAAAATCATTTTTTAGAAAAATTAACTTTGTACATAAATTCATATCAGGTTTCATCAAAATTGTCAAAACCTTGAACACCATGTTGAAAAAGGACATGAAGATTGATTGGACATCTGAGGATAGGAAATATTTCCAATATATCAAGGAAGCCATAATAAAATCACCCATGCTAATTATCTTAGATTTCAATAAATATGTCTACCATTATTCTTTTTCCTTTAACCACATAATTGTTATCATCTTAATATAGAGAGTAGATGACAAAGAACATCAAGTTGCCTTCACAAGTATGAACTTAAAGGATGTTGAATTGAGATACCCACTCCTAGACAAGTAGGTATACACCTTGGTAAAGGTCATAAAGAAGTTTAGACATTAAATCCTTTGAAACAAGACTTATACCATCATATCTGACCTTGTCATTAAGTTTATGCTTAACCAAAATGAGTTAGGGGAAAGATGGGGGAAATGGATGACCAAACTACAAGAATATGATATATAAATCAAGTTGGCCAAGATGGTATGTGGCCAAGTTTTAATTTAGTTAATTACCAAGAATGATCCTCATATTTATGTTTTAAAAATAGAAATGAACCAAGTCTCAAGTGAGGAATGGTACAAAGACATCATCTACTACCTGTTGAATGGTACTTGCCCCTATAGCTAAAAAAATAACAAAAGAGAGTACTCAAGCTCAAAATTTTGCACTTCATGATCAAAAGATGAGTGATTCATAGAAAAAAATATGAATGAATCTACTTAATATGAATCTCTAGAAAGGAAGTTGGAACATACTCAATGATTTCCATGAGAAATTAGGGAGTGGAAATCCTTCGAGTAGAACCACTACCCATAAAATACTTAGAGTAGGCTATTATTGGCCTACCATATTCAAGGATGCATATGATCACATTCAATAATGTCATCAATGTCAAGTGTTTAATAGTAGAAAAGTAAGGTCAACCATGACTTTACAACTAGTGATTAAAACTAGGCCATTTTCACAATGGGGATTAGACTTCATTGGAGTCATCAATCCTAACTCTTTGGTGGGACACAAATTCATGTTGACATCTACTAACTATTAAACTAGGTATACTAAAGTGATTTCCACTAAGAACTGTAAAATAATTGATGTCATCAAATTCCAATAGGAGAATATCACAACCAAATTTGGGACTCCTTTGTCTTTGGTATGTGATAATGGTTTAGCCTTCCAATTCATAGAATTTACAGAGTGGACTTATGAAAACAAGATTGTTGTCAAGTTTTCCTTGAATAATTATTTACAAGGGAATGGTACTAAAAATTTGACAAATAATAACTTGATGAATTTAATAAATAAATTAGCCAATAAAATGCCAAAGGAGTGGTATTCATAACTAAAAATATGTTCTCTAGGTAGATAGAACCAAATACAATCAATCCTTGAAGTCATCTCCATTTTTATAAGTGTATGGGTAGCAACCAATATTTCCCATTACATTGCAATTGCCTACTTATTATTTCATAGTTGAATCCATAGACGATGATGAAATAATTTAATTGAGGATATTGAATATCATCTAGATGGAAGATGTCAAAGATGAAGCCCTTAAGAATTTCAGCAAACACCCACACATTGTCAAAAGGTGGTTTGACAAAAGGGTTAAAATCAAGATGTTATGAATTTTAGACTTGGTCTTATTGTGGGATAAAGGCCATGAGGAAAAAGGCCAACATGAAAAATTCATGCCCCTTTGGATTGGGCCATATTAAATTGTAGAGATATTGGGTGATAATGCATTTAGACTAAAAGACTTATAAGGAAATGACCTAACTCTACTAGTGAATGGATGGTACTTAAAGCACTACTTATCAGTTTTCCCTAACACCCCTATCAAAGGATTATGAGTTGGTTTAGTGTAGTAATAAGTAGGGGTAGATTAGTTTCCTTTATGATTTTCTTTCTTGTTGTGTGTTTGCTTTTAGTTCTTGTCTTTCTTTAGAGTAGTTATATATTGTAGCTTAGCAATAAGCCCTTTAGGCAAGCTCCTAAGTTTCTCTTGCATTCATCTAGAGTTCTAAAATATAAAGAATTGAAGTGTTGAAGCATTTGTATATCCCAATAGATATTTATACAAATTAAGAGACTATATTTTATGTTGATTTATAAAATGTGGAAGAATCTAATTTTAAAGTTGTAATTTCATAGAATATGTGTTTTTACTCTGATTGTAATCTAGTTATAACAAGCATGTATTTGATTGGATGAAGGTATTAAAATTTTAAAAATCCATAAATACTTGCACTTAATCTCACGTCATAAGATTACTTGGGTAAAATTTAGTCATTAAGAGTAAATGGTTTTTGAGAAAAGTTTTTAAAATCCTTAAAACTTAGCCAACAAACTATTTCCCAACCTCCAAGGGTTTGCAAAAAATATATATATGTGTGTATTAATTTGAAATAGACTTGCCATTATAAGCTACATTATCTTGAAGGTGATTAGGGTAAACTCCATCGAGGTTATAGATGCCTGGTTGGCAATGGAGAAAGACCTAGATTGGAGCCAAAGGTATCTCTATCAGGGTTATGGATGCCTGGATAGAAGTAGAGCAATACCCAAGCCATCCCATTAAAAACCTGAGCATGACTATATCTATTTAAAAATGTTTGCCTAGAACCTATGTTCCAAGCCATGAAATTTAAATCCATTGATTCTAAAACCCAAAGGCATATTGGTCAATCAATTCAAAAGCACATACATAGTATGAATAGTTTTTAGGTTTTTAGGTTTTCAGTCTTTAATCATTCAATTGAAAAATTGTTAGCTATAGATAACTAATTATAATATTTGTTACATATACCAAGGGATGATTACTTATGATTATGTTATAAAATAAGATATCTAAATTCTGACATATTGTTATGTTTCCTATAGAGCTCACCATTTATTGAGATCAACACACCCTATTTTCTTTGAAATGGGGACCCTATGAAAATTTTGGGTGATTCACCCTAAGATGTACCTTACCTTTGGTATCACCTAACTATAACCCATTTGTATGACTTAAAATGTTTAAAACTCATGTTGGTGTTAATGGGTGCCTTTTTAAATGTCTTCATTGATGTCTAGTTCATTGAGTTCTATAATGATCTAACTTGTTTAAAAGGTGTTCTTAAAAGGCATTACAATCTAAGGATCCAAGGTATGATCCCTAAGACTCAATTAAGATTACTTAATTAAGGTTTATAAATCATGGTATTACTTTAACTATGTCAAAATTCATATTTGATATTATTACATACCTTAATTTTAAGTTTTAAATTAGGGTCCAAGTCAGATTATATACTCAAGGTTAAAAATTTAGACTTGCCTCTTTTATTTTATCAGATAATTTTCTAACTTCACAGTATTTCCTTTATTTAGAAACTTGATGTCAACTCATCCTCGATTAACACATGGCAGTGTCGCATATATTAGCCACTCAACCACATAAAGTTCCAATCTTGGCCACACATATTTTTAGCCCTAAAAATTCTCAAACCCTAATGACCTAATGGAAATCTACCACTTGGCACTCAGTCACAGCATTTTAGGTTTGAAGAGAAGTTATAAAAGGTCTACAACCTAATGATCCAATTACTGCATGCCATTTGACACTCAGCCATGGTCTTCCAAGTACCCTACTATTTTCTTAAGTCTCATGACCTCTTGACCCAATGGAAATGTGCCACTTGTCATTCAATTTTTATTTTTTAACTTATAAATGAGTTATAACCCAATTACGACATGTTGTGTGGCACCCAGTCATGGCTTTTTGAGACCCTAATTGTTTTCTAAAGTCCCATGACAAAGTGATCCAATATTATCATGCCACTTGGGACTCAATCATGCCCTTTCCACCCCTGTAGCTAATGGATAATGTTCAATGTCTCAATATTATGATTACATGAAAATATAACACCTAAAAACTAGTCAAATATTAAACAGTTGGATACCATGTGGAATCCACTTAGTAGCTAGAACCAATGGGCTAAAGACATGTAGACCCCTTATCTCATGGTAATAATGTGATCAAAATAAATTGTGAAACCTAGGGAAGAGTGATCCAATAGAATAATGGCATGTGGCAAAGTGTCATGGTGTTTAGGTCCATTAAAATTTTTATATAACAAAGTTGCATGATAGTACGAGCTAATGAGAGCTTACCACTTGGCAAGCTAGTAGAGGTCCCAAGGCCATGCCAACCCTAAATAAAGGGGTCAAGCCATGTAACATGAAAGAAGAGTGATCCAATCAAGATATGACACTTAGTAGAGTATTATGCAATCCACTTGGATAGCCCAATATTCAAAATAAGAGACTGAAGTACACAAAAAGGCACCAAGTGTCAAGCACATGTCAAGTACAACACCTAGGTGGCACATAACTATTTTTAAAGTATATTTTTTAGGTGTGAATTAAATTTTGATATGGCTTATTTCAGTAGTTATAAATCTAAGTCACTTCATGGGAAAATTCAAGCCTATGATGATATGCCATGTGGACAAAACAAAGGTAATAATTGGTTGATTCCTCAAAGTGGATTTTCAAAGCCGATAGAATAAAATTGAAGAGCCACCTAGGATTTAAATTAAATATAGTTTCCATTTATGACTCATATCTTTCAGTTCAAATTCTAAAACTCGACATTTAAATCTTCTTGTCTCAAGGTATTACATTCACTTTTAGTTTTTATCTGCTAATAACTTTGAACTATTTTATGATTGTTGCTAAGGAATTTTATGCATTCATTCACCATTAAATCAATCCATAAGCTCTTAAATTGAGAAATAGAATCCATGGTTTAATCTATAAAATTTAGAGCCACTAAGCTAGAACAAGTTTTATTCCTTTACTCTTATGGAACAAACATCATCTTCTAGGACATCAGTTTTAACTCAGTTATATTGGCCACCAAAGACAAACATTATAATGATTTATTTTACTATCTAGAAAGGATTGTAGATAAAGATATTGATGATGAGAAAGGCTTTAATGATGCAAAATATAGGTTAGACATTCTATCACTCAAATTTTTAGGGTTACACAAGGATGCATCCAACCTAGAGGTACTCCCCTATGTGGACTTAGTCTACCAAATGTTTCTTCAATAAAAGTGTGTTAAAAATATGATTAAGTATTTTAATTTGGGATAAGACATTAATTTTATATCCAAGATATCCTTTTAGGCTTACTATGATTTGCCCAAACTAGAGATTGTTTATGACTAGGAGACTGTGACCCAATGGTTTTGAACCCATAAAATCAAAGAAGTTTTGAGGGTGTGGGATAAAAACAAGTGTAAATTTGTGTGTAAATATAAAATCAACTAGATCCCCATCACCCAATTCAATAATGAAGTGTGAATGGGGATGGTTATGATGAATTGACTGCTTGGGGCCAAGGACACAAGCCATGTAGATGAGAAGTGGGTTCCACTTCTATCAATGATAATAGATGATGCAAAGACTCCTTTGGGAGAAATCATAACCTACAACCTATCAAAATAGATTAAAAAGGTCATGGAAAACTAATGGAATCATTTATATATGATGTCCTACCTGTTGGATGTTATCTGTGTTACCTATAAGTTCCCCCAATTCACTAATTGTGATCTAAAATTAAAGTGAACTATGCCTCACACCTTTTCAAAGGTAAGAGCATACAAATACAAATAGGAGATGAGGGAAATAACCAATAACTTCTACCCAATTATGTATAGGGTCATCCATGAGAGGCCTATGCCTAGGTTATCATAGGAAATTATAACAACCTTACACACCTTGGAAGCCCTAATCTTTACCTACCATCATGATCCTAAATATGAATACAAGTTCTACATCAATACAAATAATGACACAAAGGTAAATTAGAGATTTAAGGCTACAAATATCACACAAGTTAAGGGGAGGTTGGAAGATATAAGTTTGTATGAGGTTTTTAGATATGAGGATACTTAGGTAAGAGCATCTATATTTGTAGTCCATGTTATTGGTGTTGAGGAGGAAATAACAATTGACCCCAGCTTAGTTAAATAATATTACAATCATTGTCTCCTACTTTGGATAAGGAGGTAGTTGATACTAAGAACAAAACTAATTAGGCTTATATTTTAGGAGCAACATCCAATAGCTCATCCTAGGTATAAAGTGTTACCTCGATGCAGGCAAGACCTTCAGTGGAGGCATTAGTTACACCTACTCCAACACAAATAAATTTAGTATTAGGATTACCTCCCATGCTTCTTGTCAAGGAGGAACTAGGACTAACAAGTTAGTAATGTGTTTATTTTCCTCCTTAGTTCTTATATAACCAACCCTTGAGCACATTTGGTGAACCCCCAACTCCAAACCATATAAACCTTTTGCCTTATAGACCCCTCACTAGACCTATGATTAGTCTTATGACTATGCCATTGTCCAGTATCAACCCTTTCATTATATCATCCACTTCCAAAGTCTATATGATGGACAATTATCCTCCAATTCTTCTTTGGTTTATGCCTAGGCTAGGTCCCTAACTACCTAAGAAAAGTCCCATTGTTATCAACCCCTAGGTTCCTTTGTTCCCAATTAGTGCTTCAGCGAGCACTAATTCTTCTTCATCTTCAAGAATGACACTTCCCACTTCATCCCCTAGTTATAAATTTATCCTACTCACCTCCATAGTTACTTCCTAGACATCTACCTTCTAGGGATTGATACCAGCTCAACCATTGCCATCATCCACTCAGTCTTAAAGTGGTTCTTCAAATAAATCTTGGATAAACCAAATGTATTTGGCTAAAATGGACTGCTAGGATTTTGTCATAGTGTACCCTCCATAGGTCACATTAAAATTTTACAAAAAGGTTGGAGTAATGAAAATATTAACCAAGAGGAAGGTCACCCATCCAAACCAAATAATTATGTATGAGTCAGAAGAGATGCTATTTAAACTAACTAAGAAGAAGAGAGCTTGACCTAGACAACAACAATAATATGAAGAGGACCCCCTCTCAGATCTAAATGCATATGTTGATGTAGCTTCTAAATTGGTAAAATGAATATAGAAAAGAGTAACTAATCTATAATTGTAGCACAAAACCATATTTCCAGAGGAGACCATAACCAAAGTGGAATGGGTTGTGGAATTAATTTTTGATATATTGAACACCTTGGCATAGTGCAAGGTAAAATGGGATGAAGTCTAAAATAGGATTCTCAAGGTAGAAGGTGCATATGGGACATATGATAGCAAAACAATCAACTTGGCAAAGTCAATTAGGATGAAAAGGTCTGAAGAATTGAACTTGAACCTCTTGGAGGATTTGAGCATTGATCAATCCTATATAATCAGAAGAAGGAAAGATTTAAACTAGTGTATTGATGAAATGAGATCCCTTGTCCAATCTCTCACCTAGTAGAGTGATAAAGTCATAACTCTACTTAAAGACACTAAGATCATGCACCTTACTAATAAGGATGGTTCTATTGTCAACAAGGATGCTTTTTAAAGCTAGTTGTAAAATTTTATTATCAATTTTAGGATACAATCCATGTCTAGGAGACTGACCTTTGGGTAGGACATGGTAGATTTGCCATCATATGCCAATCAAATAATAGAAAAATCTATGGAAATTAATGCATTTGTTGGACCTCTCTTGAGTAAGCATTATGCAATGGTAGGTCTTATAATCAAATTGCTAAAGGAACCTATTATAGATATAAAATTGATCGAAAATGATTATAAGAGATGATCTGAAACATGAAGAGGGTAGATAGAAGATGATAAACAAGTAGGCAGTAGGCCATAGATGGTCACTATAGGACCTTATTCTCCTTTAACCCCTCTAAAAATGTCTTCTTCTTCAGCCACACTAGGAATCACTCTTTCTTCATCTATTTTGGGTTCACATTCATCTTCTTCTACACTAGGCTATTCATCATTAACCACACTAGTAGGGTTCTAGCCTAGCACCTCAGGAATGAGATAGCCATTTGATAGGATTTCTCTTGATGAATGTCATGTCTTAATTCCCCATAATGTATTGTAAAATTTTCCCTTATTTTGAATAGGGAATATTCTTTAGTTTTAGGACATGAAGGACTTTGTCCACTAATATATGTCATATATCTAGTTCTCTTGTAACCATCTTAGGCATGAAAGAGCCTATATATATGGGGTTTCCCCTTAATTATACTTTAGAACAAAATTTTGGGAAATTAATGCAAATAGAGATAATTCTTGTAATTTGCTCATTGTTTCATCATTTTCATATTTTATTATTTCTCAACTTTGTTGATGACAAATGATTTAATTTTTCTAATGGTGAAATTTGATAGTAATTTTTTGAGTACATCTTGTTAGTTTGTGCTTCTCGTTATGCTAACAAAGTTGGTTAGTTATGTATGCTCTATTTTCCTTCTATTCTAAAAATGAATGTACTGAAAGAAATTTATTGTAGGTATTTATTTTAAAGCATACTTTTCAAATATATGTATTATATTTACCCTACAATCCCCACTACATTCATGGTATTTTGACTCTAGCACTAGGATCTCATGAATGTTAGTTTTATTTTCACTATTACTAGGAAGAACTAAAGAAATATATTGGTCTTTATTGTTGCAATGCAAACCTTCTTTTATGATCTACCCTTCTCTCCTTTTGAAACTTTTTAACATGAATAACTTTAGATTAATGCTCATTATAAATATACACTTGTTTTTTTTAATTTTGGGCATAAATTGGCAAAGTATAAGTCAAGTTTACATCATAACAACATAAAGAAATTTTAGATAGATTGTGTCACTATTGAGCTCCTATTATCCCTATAGTATGGTCTACTTACAGACTAAGAGGTGGTAGCCACATAATCATTCCACAAAAACTAAATTTATCCCTAAGGTCTTCCACTATCTACACTATAAACTAAGAAATATTATTATATTTTTTACATTATATCCTTAAAACAGATATACATCAACAAAAACCATTAATAAATTTCATTATTTTCTATGTCTAGTATTTAACATAGATGAGATTTAGGATATAGAGGGAATTCAAAGCACAAGGGTATAAATTATTCAAATTACATGAGGGAAGATAATGGTGAGCTCAAATTTTATGGGACCTTATAGGGCTCTACAAGGATCTTTTATAGTAATGAATTTAGAGGCTTTCATCATGTGAATTAAAACTTGAGCTAGTGACATGATCTTTGTTTAGCCATTTCCTTAATTGGATCTAATTTTATTATTTAAAAAAACTCAATTTAGATCATCTGATGGTGATAGGAATTTTTCAAGGGTTGGATCATAATCTAATCCCATCTAAGCCAAAAAATATTGGGAGGGTGGTATACACATGCATAGTTCTAGCCTTTGTGGCATTATAGATATACCTAGAGATGACCACACATCACTCAAATAGTGGCAAGATAAATAGGTACTATTGATGACTCTACATAGTGTATAATACTCCATAGCAACCCTACTTGTATAAATTAACCATTTAAGTGTAGCGAGCACATGTGCCAGTTAATTCATTAGATTGGGGGTTCCTAGTCCATACCATTTTCTAACTCATCTAGGGTTGTTATTAGGCCTTTTAACCACTTGGTGTCTGAGATTACATATAATATTTCCTCATTATATTGAGGTCTCATGGGGATTTGAAAACTTCAAGACCTATGATTGTACTGGTACAAATATAACTTTCCTATTGGATCAAGCCTCTTAGGGTTCTATTAGATCTAATACTTTATGTGTACTAGGTATACATGACACTCTCATTAGGTTTTGCCTCCTAGGGCTATGATATTTTTGACACTTCTAGGTGTACTAGATACATGTGGTTCTCTCCTATTTTATTAGGTCTTCCACGTCTCTGATATATCTAACACCTCTAGGTGTATTAGGTACATGTGATACTTTCTCATTGGATCAGGCCTCCTAGGGATTGGATAACACTGACATCTTCAAGTGTACTAGGTATGCATGACACTCTCCTATTATATCAGGCCTTCCAATGTTTCCATAACTCTAACACCTCTAGGTGTGTTAGGCACACATGTAACTCTCCTATTAGATCAGGGGCTCTTAAGGCTTTGATATTTTTGGCACCTCTAGGCATACTAAGCAAATATACCACTCTTTCATTGGATCAAGTCTCTTGGAGATTTTATAGCTCTAACACATCTAGGTGTAATGGGTATATATGAAACTCTCCATTGTATTGGAATTCTTAAGGAATTGATATAATTGACACATTTATGTGTATTAAATACATTTAACACTCTCCCATTAAATCTAACCTCTCAATGCTTTGATAACTTTGATACCTCCATGTGTATTACGTACATGTGGTGATCTCCCATTGAATCAAGCCTCTTGTGGCTTTGATAGCTCTAACACCTATAGGACCTAAAAACATATAATATGCTAAGTGATTTCAGAATAATTATATGAATAAGTGGTTACTTACTTATCAAAAGGGCCTCGTAGAGGGTTCCATCTATGATTCTAAGATTAAGGTGTCATGACTAAGATTCTACAAGCCACCTATTTTTAAAGATCGTATATGAAAAATAGTTAGTGCTCAAAAAAATATAAATATAAAAATACTTAATAATCATATTGGGACCAATATTTTTAAATAAAAAATCATGAAATATCTCTAATATAAACAAACGTGCCATTCATTTGAATTATACAAAATCTCAAAGACTAGAAATAAAAATGCAATAGAGATTTCAAAATGGATAAGGGTCAAACTAAGCTCAATAAAAGGTCAAAAAGTTTAAGATTTACATAATTCATTGGTTCCATTTTCTTCTATGAAAAGGGACATGTTTGTCAAAATAAATGGTGACTACATGGGTAAAATGATACCCAATGTTTAAAATTCAAAACTGTAGACCTTGATATTGAACTAATAAGATAAACCATTAGGAACTTGTTTCAATAGAACCAGGGAAGGAAAGAGAAACTTAAATGTGATTAAACACACAACATACTAGGATTTATTTCCTTCAAGGGGTCATCTTGTGTAAAGAGTGATTTATTTTCTTTTATCTCCTTTATAATTCACAATCAAGCTTAGATATGATTTAGGTGTGTAGATCTCCTAAAATGTGCTATTTTTTAAAAAATTATCCAAGGGAAGGCCTAAGCATTGATTTTCTACCAACAAAACATTTATATCCATGGTAGAGATATTTTTGGTTCTACTTCAGGCCTTGTTCCATTTTTGGCTAGGTTAGAAACCCTGTGATGGACATTTCCAAAATCACCCTTTCTTATGAAGACAGTTTAAAATTTATTTAGATATTAAACTTCATTTAATTATAATATTTTTATTTATTTCTAAACATTGAGGGTTAAGAACTAATCCAAGCAAGGTAAATGGTTGATTCAGTAAACTCTTAGCACTATGGGGACTCTTTTCTTATTTTTTTATTTTGCAATGACCTCTTAGTATTTTTAAGTGTGGTGATGACCTTTTTTAGAAATAAAATTGTTCTCAATTCACTTGCTCAATTTTGAATCAATGGCCTCTTTCTTACTAGATACAATGAAAAAAAATTCTATATCTATCAAACTATACAATAATGGAAGTTATATTTTTCTCTTAATTTTTGGACTATGTTTTCAATTTTGTGCCATCCTTTGAGGGGACAAAATTTGGGAATACAAGAACCAATTCTTGGTGCCATTTTTATCTTTTTTATTTCTATTTTTTCTCTTTTCCTCATCCTAAGATAAGAATCACACTTTTTTGCCTCTAAAAATAAATAATATACGGATGACACCTAAGAATAGGCATAGTAAGAACAAGGGATAACAGGCCAAGAAACAAAGAATGAACCATCAAAAAATAAACATATAATAAAAAGCAAACACACAATAAAAATTTAAACACATAATAGAAAAAGAAACTAATATAAGACTAATCTACTCCTAAACTATACTTACAACTAATCTGAGACAACTATATATAGCATAGATGAGATGCAGTGCTTCAAAAACTATCCATTCATAGGTAGAGATAAATCATTCCCTTAAAGGTCTTTCAATATGAAAGTGTTTTTCATGAGTAAATCAAAAATATAGTATAAGCCAATCTAAAGTAGATTTATTTTGGAGTTATATACTTTTTTCTCATGATATTTATCTCATAACAAGACTAGATTGGATGTGTTAAAGTATTTCACTCTCATTATCTTATCAAACCACCTTTTGATAGTGTCCTAATGTCTGCTAAAACTTTACAGGGCCTCTTATCATTCATATTCCATTTAGACAATGCCTAGTAGTATTGAATTCACTTTCCAATTATCCTCCATGTATTACTACATGAATTTATACTTGGGAAAGTTGAGGGTTACCAAGAATATTGATTCTAGGCCATATACTAGTAGAAAATTTGAACTTTTCATGGCTTACTTGTATATGGTGTGATCAACCCAGGGTACATACTTTAGTAGTGAGTGTCAATATTTGGGTCACTTCTCATCATATTATTAATTGCATTCATCACATTTTTTTAGTGGACTAATCCAACCCATTTCTTAATGGATAATAGTTTGATGAGAACTTTAGGGTGACACTATTCTCATAAACCCACTAAGTGAGTTCAATTGATTGGAATGCAGGACCACTATCGTAAACTAGTGAGATTATTTTTCCAAAACACATGGTTGTGTTTTATTTGAGTAATTTTATTACATCCTTGGTTGTGTTATTCTTTCTAGTTAAATCTTCCTTCCATCTTTTGCAGTAATAAGTTATTGTGAGTATAAAATTGGGGCCAATTAATGAATTAGAGTTGATGACTCCTATGAAGTCAAGTCCCCATTGAGAAAAAAGATTCTCTTTTATTATAGGTTATATTGATTTGGGTCTTAAAACAAACCAACAATAAGGAAAATGAGTTGTTAGGCCCTACCTCTCCTAAAATAAGGGAAAACCTCTTAGGAAAATACCTTTCCAAGGTCTTGATTACTAGGTCTTGGTATGATGGTCTTCACTAAGTTAGTTGATGTAGATTATTCCATGTAAGGGCCTATTTTAATGAATTAAGGTGCAATCATATTTGGCTAAGGAATTAGAGGGAGGTTACATAATTTATTTATATATACTTTTAGGGTTCGACCTATAATAAAAATCAAGCTTACACATATTTATATAAAAAATGGAAATGGTTAATTTATTTACTAATTCATCACGTCAATAGCTACAAAAATACTACACAAGTGATAAACTGAATGTAAAATAACAATAGAGATAAAAAAAATTAAATTCATCTTGCTTTTGTGATTAAACTAACTTGATTATAAATAAATTACAAAACAGAAAAAGATAAAGGGTTAAAATGTTTATTACAAACATATATGAATCTAGAATTATGAAACTGAGTGCATCCCATAATCATAATCTTCAATTGAACCAAACCTAGTATAACTCCAACTAAAGATGGTGTAAGAATCTAAGGAGGTTAATTATGATAATTAAAAACATAACTACCATACACATGCATAAAGAATGACTATATAGTCTCAACAGTCTCTAAATTATCAATATTTTCTTTTTTATTAACCAAATTTGGGATTCATACAATCATCTAAGTGTAGAAACACCTTTGAGGAAACAAAATTAATACAAGAGAAAGGAGAAATTATCCTAGAAAGTAGTAAAAGTGTATGGAAATAAATGGGCATAGCCTACTATATGTCTCTATTATAATTCATAAAGAGTCAGCCCTTATTACATTGAAAAATCACCCTTATATAGGCATGTAGGCCTCAATATCCTAAAATTCACATTCAAATTCAAATGGGAGGAAAATAAAATCCATTTGCATAAGTAGATGAGAATTAAATTTAAATTGGGAAATGCAGTTGAAACTTTCAACTAGATCATGCTCTTTATGGCTAGGAGAGTAAATTTTGTCTACCAATTACAAATATAAATGGTTTAAAGTGCCTTGGGATTGTAGTTTATATTTTGAGTATCTGAGATCATAGTAAAGTATCAATTTTTTCCATGGCAAATTTTTCCTTAACATCCCTTTTTATGCATTCCCAAATATGCATGACATGTTAGTATTCAATGTCACCACCAAAATTTCCATTAAATTTTGTCTTTTCTAATTAATTCTACCATTAAGATGCCTCTGCAAATCAATTTTATAGGTTAGATTGGATGCATAGTCTATTCATGGCTTTTGACAGTCTCGATGGCTAGATGGACCATCAAATTTAATATTTTCTCTTATTTGGATATGTAACCAATGTATCATTTACCTTGATGAGTCACTACCATATAACTCTTTCCTAACTTCTCTTTTATTTTCCTTTATTATGCAATAGCTTTACTTCTGTGGGTCTTATTTTTCCACTTGAAAACTTGTCAACACTTATGGGATTTAGTTTTTTTGTTTGATTTTTTCATCTCATGCCCATGTGGATTCTTTTCACTTTCTCAAGATTTTCATTCTTTACGCAAATAATGCAATGGTTTTGAGCTTCTAAGGTTTAATAGTTATGTTCCCCTGAGGTTCTAAGCTTATAGCAAGCTACCACATGGAATACTATCAAGGCCTCAAGATGATTAACTCTTCCATTTATACTTTAATTCTGCTAATCTTCCTTGGTTTTAATTTTATGGGATCATGCCATGTGGTGTGATCTCAGGGACTGAAATCTTTAAAAGTGACTTAACCATTTTTCTAAAAGGTTTTGACTCTGAAGTCATACAACACCATGATTTTGACACATGATATATCCCCTTAAGGATATGCCTGAAGCCTATTAACATCATCACTACCCTATATAGATATGTCTAGTATATTTTATCATCAAGATGATACCACGTTTGATCATCCTACTAATTTGCTTTACTAGAGGCTTTTTCACTTGTACAAATGGTTTTGGGGTGTCAAGTCACTAGGATTGTGACATATGGAATCATCTCATTATTCCACTTACCTAGAGATTTTGATAATTTAGAGATATATTAGGCAACTTATTTAAAATTGACTGTGTCAAAAGGCATTATGAGTGTGGTCATGACTGTCAGTAGATCAACATGTGGCATCAGGATAAATTAGGTACCTATGGGCATAACATGAAATGACATAGTTATCAACTTTCGAATGAAATCCAATGGTTAAGAGAATTAAAATAAAAATGTCTATGTAATTTTGAAATAAAAATGGCTAGGTCCTAAAATAAAATAAAAAGAATGCATAAAGCAAGCAAAATGTAACCATTTAAAATGAAAACAAAGCCATTTCTAAGCAAACTTTGACCATTTCAGTGAAATCAAATAAGTAAAATGGTGTACATGTGCAAATTATTCATTGATTTACATCAAATTTGACATGAAAATGGATCAAAAAGGGGGATAAAATAATGTGATAAAATAACCTACTATAATAAAGACCTTAACAAAATCAAGCTCTTTTTAAGGAAATCAACTAAGGAAAAATTAAAACAACCAAAAACAAAACCAATTTTATTGCATGAACATAAAAATGCAAGAGATTTCTAAGGGTAAAACCATAAAAGGATCTATAGAAGCTAGATAATTCCTACAAGTATTAGCAAAATTTATTCAAAAGGGAATTTTCAAGCATTTTCAAAACATGAGTCAATATTATTAACACCTTTCACTTTCAAAATATTCAAGTTGCTTAATTTTAACATTTAGATGTAAATATTAGATTGGACACTTAAATGAAATAATACTTTGAGAACAAACATCTCTAGTTTATTTAAACTCATCATCTAGCAAATGGTTAAACTAAGAAAGGTTCAAACAAGTAGATCATTAAAACTTTAAAAGAGGGCCCCCATTTTGGTTTAAAATGGGGTGTATTATGTGATCAACAAAAACTAATTAATCCTATTGAGAGATACTCCTAAGTATCTCAATAATCCATAATATTAAGTTCTTGTTCAACTTTGAACATTTATTTTAAGCAATCTTCCAAAATAAAATCAAAACATGAAGGTAGAAAAATTGTCTTCAACATATACATACTAAACTTTAAATATATCTAAATAACATCAATGTGTGATTTTATGGACTAATTCAATTACTTATAAATCACACATAATAAATAAAATTTGCTTAATTGATAAGCATTTCTTTAAGGATAAGTATTTTACAATTTTAGCTGATGGGGAGAGATGGCATGGGCATTGCTCTACTCCCAACTAGGATTTTATAGCCTCTATATAGATACCTTTGGTCATCTCCTAAGTCCTTGATCCACTACTAACCAAGATTAAAATCATATGGTGGAGTTTTCCAAGATCACTCTTTCAAGGAGAAAGTGTAAATTTTACATTTTAGTTTAATTTCCTTTGAAAGAGATTTTGATTCAATGTTTATCCATTGAGGGTTGGGGACCAAACCATGGGTCAAGTGATAATTATTAAGTACATAATAAATTAGATCAAACTATAAAAATTTGGAACTATCTTACTATTAATACTTTCTTTTTAGTGTATTTAATGATCCTTAAAACTAGAAATGTAGCCTTTCTAATTTCATACATTCTGTTATAAATCGTAGACCTTCAACATTATAATGGTACAAGGAAAATTAGTAGTTCATGTAAGAAATGGTATATGATTTAAGAAAATTTTATTCATAATTAATTCCATTTATATTACTCAAAAAAAATCCACTATTTTCATTCTTTAATCAAATAAGGGAACCCTTAGGCTAAAACAATAAGTTCAACTCAAAAATAGACACAATGAAGTTGAACTAGGTGAGGAAAAATGACAAAACAAACCCAAGAAGAAATAAATAATAGAAAGTAAAATTAAGAAATAAAAGAGAAATTATTTATAGGGGCTTCTAATCTAATCAAGCCTAGATGTAATGTTTGATGGAGTATCTATTGATAGGAAATGGAACATCCTCACTAGTAAAACACCTTAGGTAGAAAAAATTCTCACCTAGGATTTTAGAGATTTGGTAAGGATCAAGCCATAAAGAATCAAATTTTCCATTTATCCCTTTTGTTCATGAGCCATATCCCATATAACTACAAGGTCTGTGATCCTAAATTCCTTCATTTTGGATCATTTATCAAACTAGCATTTGATAAATCTCTTGATGTTTACTAAAATGTTGTAAAGTTGCATCCTAATTTTCTTCTAATTGCATGAGGTTCAAGAAGAAAGATTATATTTGATCATCTATTTCTAGGTAATATTTTTTAAATATCAAGGTAGGGATTTACAAATTGGTTGGGAATATATGATCTTGTCTATATACCAGATGATAGGGAGAAATCCCTAATGAAGATTTGATCCTAGTTCTATCAGACCATAAAACAAATTTAAGCACATTATGCCAATCCTTTGGATTTTTTTATAAGATTTTCTTAATTATATTCAATAAATTCTTATTTGTTGACTGAGCTAACCCATTATCTTTAGGTAATAATTTAAATAAAATTTAAGTGTTACCTGATGATCATAAGCCCATTCAAGTAACTATAAGGAGGAGAAAGCATGGCCATTATCACATACTAGCATAGTGGGCATACCAAACTTTATGGTAATGTGTTTCTCCAAGAATTGAATAACTATATCTATGGTGAAATTGTTTGATGGTTGGAATTCAACCCAATGAATACAATAATCTATTATTGTGATGATGAGCATGTGGCCCATAGAATAATTATCATTGATGGCTCCCATGAACTTCATTCCCCATTTATCAAATGGTTAAGCTTTAATGACTAGCAGCAATGCAATAGATGAGGTTTATTCATGGTGTGAAAAAATTTGGCAAGTGTGGAAAAAAATTTCATGTAGATGCACATATTTAAAGATATGTGGCCAATAGTAACCTACCCACAAAATTTGATGAGTTTTACTTCCTAAACCATACCTAGTTCCATATTTATCATGGAAATATCTAAGTACTTCAGTTGCTTCTTATTTATGCAAGCATATAAAGTATATACCTTCATGGTTTCTTCTATAGAGAGCATAGTATTTGATCATGAAATGACTAATTCTCAAGCATAACGCTCTTTATTATGTAGAATTCATGTGCCTAAGATGCTCATTGTTTAGCAAGTATCCAACTATTTATATGTGCCAATCATCATTTATGGTGTCTTGCATCAATTATTATTGAAAAATAATTTGGGGATCCATTTCAGCCATGGATTTGTAGATTATTTGACCTCTAACAATTTTCATCATTTTTAGAACTAGATCAAACTCTTAGATCATGGTTATCCATTTACCAAACCTCTCTCCCAATTCATTCTACATTATCAAGGCCTTCACAACTAGGTCAAGCACTACAACAAATACTTTACTATGCAAGATGTAAATCCTAAAAAATTTAACGACCTTGATCAAAGCAAAGGCTTGTTTATCTATCATGTAATATTGGAGTTCATCATTTTTGAGTGGGTTGCTCATGGATATCAGTCTTTCATCTTCCATTTGTTTCTTTTGGGTGAGCAAGGTAGAACTGAAATACTCTGTGGCCACTCAATATAGGTAGAATATTTATGTGTAATCTAAATTGATGAGTATTGGAATGTTTACAATGGCAAGCTTGATTTGGTCAAAATATCAAAGATTTTATGCTTTCATAATCCATATATTTATAATTTAAGCTTTTAGAAAAACCATGTCTACATTTTATTTCTCAATTTTTTGGATCATCACCCATTATCCTTCATCAAAATTTGTTTACACCTCAATAATATAATCTATATTAGCATCCTTATTAATCACGCTATTAAGTGTCCTGATTATCTCACTAATGCCTAAGATAAACTTCCTTACAAAGTTGATCTTGCCAGAGAATCACTTCAGCTCTTTCTTGGTGTTAGGTTGTGAGATTTTCAAGATTGCCTCTATTATATTTAGATCTATGGATATTCCCTTTTCATAAATAATATATCTAAGAAATTTCCCATTAGTTACTCTAAATATACATTTTTTAGGATTTAATGAAATTTCATGGTCTCTACATCTTTGCAGCACTTTTCTCACTTCCTTTACATGATTTTCTCTTCTTTTGGAGAAGATAGTCAGATCATCCATGTACACAACTATGAACATGCCCATTAATTCTTTAACATAGCATCCATTTCCTTCTAAAAGGTAGCACTAAATTGATCAAGACAAAAGGCATTCTCTTGTATACAAAGGCGCCCCACTTGGTAGTGAAAGTTGTCTTGATTCTATCGTGATAGTTGACCACCACTTGATTGTACCCTAAATACCCATCAATAAATACATAATTTGGGTGCCATTCACAATCTATATCACTTCATACAATGAATTCAAGGGTTGGTTATCCTTTTCATAAGCTTTTTTGAGATTATGGAAATCAACACATAATTTTATCTCCCCATTATTTTTCCTCACCCACACTAGGTTTTCAACCCATGTAGATTGTCTCATTAGGAAGATGATCATTATTTATAGTAGTTGCTAGACCTCTTTGAAAATTAGGGGATCTAGTAGTGAATTTATAGGCATTTATCTTTTCCTAAAGGATTGAAACCTATCTTAAAGAGGATAGTGTGTGTTAAGATATAAGTGTTGAATATCTTTAGATCTTAATAACTCCATGAAATTACATCTCTAAATTAATTGAGAGCTTGTGAAAAGTATCATTTCTCTTTTGGGGTACAAGTGGTGCCTATAAGCACACTTTTCACATCATTTTCACTACCCAAGTTACACTTATCCTGTTGCATACCTTTAGCAAGGGTAGACTTACCTTTATCCTTCTTATAGTTTATGTCAAGTAGCCTCTCCAACAAGATCATCCCCTTGGGTATGATATTTTTTTTCAAAATTATTAATGAATATTCATCCAATTTTAAGTATTCTCTATCATCTTCATCAATGATTTGATCTAAAAATACTTCACTATTGGTGATGAAATATAGGCTGTGTTGGTCATCATTTAAGACTTAGAAATTGCTAACATAGTTCAGGACTAAAGCTATAGAAACTATCTCTATTTATAATCTTCTCATTCTCTAATGGGCAATGGGTTCCAAAGTGCTCATAGTCATGGATAATGCATCTTTTATATATTTCTTCTTCCTGGAAATGATTGAATGCCAAAAGCATCAAAAGATTTTATCAAGCTCCATAATCTATTGTAATACCTAGACAAACATTTGTCATTACATGAATATTTACTTCTTAATTATCTAATACTAGTTAAAAATCACCCAAAACTCTGATATACTTTACTTTCTTACCAAGGGTGAATAGGAGTCCTTGAACTAACATTTCATACTGAGCCATAATTCTGGTGTACGCAAGTTACAGGTGGTAGGTAGCGAGATAATAATTCCCTCTTGGATTGATCAATTACACTCTAGCATTACATCAACTTATAGAATTTAAACCATTAAATGTTAATGTCTATCATTCTAGTTCATTACTCTAGAATATGTTGATGGTTTTTATGGGAGAAACATCACTACAAAATTCACCTATTGGTGCACCTAACCATCTTAAATTATATATTTGTTTTGCTTTTTGGTTTGATCTTTAGTGTAATTAGTAGGTCTAGGGGTATCTATATTTATCATCACTTGGTTGTAAGAGTTTGAGATGATATCCCCATTCCCACCAAGACTGATCAGCCTTAGTTTTTATATTATCAAGAGCAAATGCTAAGTTTAGAATTTGATGAGGACTTAGTGGATAATTCCTTCATGAGAGGGACAAGGATATAGTTATCCATTATAGTCACTTATTTTTGTGAAGAGAATGAAAACTCTTCATTTCAATTTAAATCAGCATGCCTCAAGCTTTCACACACTAGAGCAATGTCTAGAAATGAGACTATCTCAAGGGCTTTACAAAAGTCTTCTTTATCTAGCAGGTCTAACTCTTCCACTTTTGGATATTATTTCACATTAAGTATATTTATAGATAACTTATTATAATTTTATGATTCTATTTCAAGTGTGTAGACCCTGATCCCTATCTCTTCATATAGGATCTCATTTTTTCTATTATGCTCAGTGATATATGAGACATCTTAGACTCTCACTCTATTTTTATTTGGTTGTTCAGGCCACACCATGGTAGATACATGTGGTTGAAAGTAGTTTCCATGTAATTATTTAATGTTGTAGACTAGTCTCAACTTATTAGGATGTCATAAGTATCTAAGATATCCACCATTTGGATATTAATGAATTTTTTAATTTGTGGATTTGAGGCCATTTGCATATGCACATTGTTTATTTATCCTACCACCTTTACCTTAGTATTTTCCATTTAGACAAAATTTTGATTCAACTTCATAGGTGTAAGGCCTAATTTATGGAAGATTGCATAAATCATGACATTCCCTAAAGCATCTGAATCAACCAAATAGTTATGTAAGTGTTTGCCAAATATTCTAATTGTTAAGTGGAAAGGAGGAGTTTCACTATTCTCCTTATAAATAAAAACATGTGCATCATAAAAATTAACAGATTATTTCTTGTTATTACTAGAAAACTCCCTTAGAATCAATTCTCTTTGATTGGAAATTTGAAGTAGATCAAACATAGTTATATTGGATTTGGTTTTCTTAAGGTTCTTAATAATATCATAACTATGTTTGCCCTTTTCTAGTTGTTTATTATCTAGGGTATATGCATCATAATTTTTGGTTTGATAAGAGGCTCGAGGTACTTTGGGTAGAGGGGGATTATTACTCGAGTTTACATTAAGAGGAACCTAAGAGTTACTTAGAACAATATAAGTAGTTGGTTGATTTACTCCCTGGATGGAAATTGTTTCATCTCTAAAATTATCTGAAAGCATGGAACTCCTCCATATTATCTTCAATTTCATTTTCATCCTCAAATGGAAATTTCTAAGTTTCTAATACTAAGGTTGTGGTCAGTTTCCCTTCATCTTAGTTTTGATTATCATCAAGAATAGGCACAATTTCCAAATTATCCATCTCATTTTAGAACATGTTTGAGGTAGTTATGAACTATACATATTTTTTTATGCATGGTCAGTTGTGTTGAGAAATTTGAACCAAGTGTTTAATGCAAAATCTATGAAATTCATAGAATTGGGAGAATTATTATCATTTTGATTGTTACTATCTAGGGGAATGGGTACATTCCACTATTAGGCATGTAATTCCATTACCTATTGGGTCTTTGGAAATTGAAATTCCTACCTTGAAATGGGTTATTAGTATTTTGGTTGGAATTATGGGGTCTTTGACTATGCATGTTGGTCATGTCATTGGATAGCCTCTAAAAAAACTATTTTAGATTATGTACTTTAGGTTATGTGCTAGTTTGGATTGGATTGATGCTTTAGGTTGAAGTTTAGTCATAGTTTTATTTTTATTTAAGAATGCAGGGGTAATTGTGGGAACATGATTTTGAACATTTTTAGTTGTCATTTATGAACTTAAGTATGATGGAAATGTTTTCTAAGTGTTATTAGGTGCAACATACCCACTAGTGCTTGGTGAAATAGTAATGTTTTTGTACTCCATTAGCACCTACTAATAGTTTTTTGATTGGGGAACCACATGGTTGGGAGGCACATAAGGCATATCATTGGGCATGTATTTCATTGGAGTTAGATTTTAAACCATGTTTGGGATTATATATAGAGACCATGGGATATGACTCATCAGTGGTGTATTATACTAAAGGGCCTGATTGATCATGGGAATTTGATTGTATGCACCTAGTTGGCCTAATGAAGGTAGAGGGATAAGTCCACAACCTTATAGCACCATTTTCAACTTGATACTAACAACTTCATTATATGCCAAAAACAATGATATGAGGGCTACTAGGGTTCTTCTAAGGAACATCAAAGTCATCAAATCTAAACCCCTTGGGTAAGTTTGTATGTAAATTACTTCTATTTGAGTATATGGGTCCTTTAAACACTAGTATAGTTTTTTTAATCAAGCATTGAACATGATCATAGGCTCATTTTTCACTTTCTTGGTAGCTACGAAATAATGGTATCATATTATTGGGTCAATGGGGAGCCTAAAATGGTTCATAAATGCTAACTCTAACTCTACCCAGGTGGTAATAGACCCAATGGGTAATCCAAGATACCAAACATAAATAGTTTCTCCTAAGGAGTATGGGAACAATATGCAAACAATATCCCCATGTTGAACAAGGGTTCTAATTAATGCATCTTTAAAGGATTGGATATGCTCCTATACTATTTGTACACTTTTGACTATAAACTTGGGACAAAACTTATATGGGTTTTATGGGGAACATGATCCATACCTAGGACAACCATAGGACAATAACCTCCTTGTATAAGTCATGCCATGTTTTCCATTGGTAAAAATTGGGGGATGATAAAAGAGGTGACAAAGGGAGCAAACACAACCATTGGTGAACTACCAACTGGTGGATTGGGTTTATCCTTTCCTTTCCATTTATTATCACTCTACTTAGGTATTATATGGTTAGTAAGTTTTAATATCTCCAAGTCATCCCCAATATACTTATATCGAGTATTAATTCTTTTATTTTTTATCTTAAGATAAGCTTTTACCTAATGAAATAAAAGGTTTATAAAATGTCTTAGTTCAAGCCTTAGCTATGAAATCAAACCTTTTTTTTTTCCCTCTTTCTAACACTAAAACATGTTGATGTGGGTCTTGACACAAGCCATCAATTATGCAAATGGATTTTTAGGCCCTACCTCTCCTAAAATAAGTGAGATCCCATGAGTAAAATATCTTCCCAAGGTCTAAATGTACTAGGTCTTGTTATACTAGTCTTCACTAATGTGGTTGATGTGGACTATTCCATCTAAGGGGCCTATTATGTAGTTAACTTTGGTTAAGATATTTATAGAGAGGCTATTTACTTAACTTATATACACTTATAGGGTCCAGCCTCTATTAGGAATCAAACTAATACATATTTATGTAAAAATGGAACAAGTTTATTTCTTTACTAATTCATTTCTTTAATGGATACAATAATGCTATAATAGTGATAAATAAATGTAAAATAAAAATCAAGATAAATAATTAAATTTAGATTACTTTTGCTCTTAAATTAAACTCGATTACAAAGAAATTAAAAAAGAGTGGGGATAAAGAGATAAAATGTTTATTGCAAATGTAAATGAATTTTGAACTATCTGACTAAGTGAATATAGTGAAACCAATCTTTAGTTAGATAGACCTAGCATAACTCTAACTAAATATGGTGTAAGAGTATGGGGAGGCCAACTATGAGGAGAAAAGGCATAACTACCATACACATGTGTAAGGAATGACTATACAGTCTCAATAGCCTTAAAATTATCAAGATTTTCTTTTTGATTAACCAAATTTGGGATTCATACAACCATCTAAGTGTAGAAACACATTTGAGGTATAAAAACTAAAACAAGAGAAGGGATATATTAACCTAGAAAGTAGTAAAAGTGTAGGTAAATAAATGGGCATAGCATACTCTATGTATTTGTTATAATTCATAAAGAGACATCCTTTATTACAATGGAATGTCTCCCTTATATATTTATGCAAGCCTCAGGATCCTCAAATTCAAATGGGAGGTAAATCAAATCCATTTATAGAATTAGTTGATAATTCAATGTGAATCAAGAAATATAGTTGAAAATTTTAGCTAGGCCTTGCTCTTTGTACTTACGAAATTAAATTTTGTAATCCAATTACAATTAGAAGTGTTTAAAAGTGCTTTGGGATTATAGTTTAGATTTTTCATATCTAAGTTCACAGTAGTAGATCATTTGTTTTTGTGGAAAATTTGTCCTTAGTGTCCCTTTTTGTGAATTTCCAAATATGCATGCAATGCTTGTATTTAATGCCAATTCCTAAATTACATTTGAATTTCATATTTTCTAGTCAATTATGTCATTAATATACCTATACAATTCAAATTTGTAGGTTGGATTGGATGCACACTCCATTCATGGCTTTTGATGGTCTTGATGGCTAGATGATCCATCAAATTTAATATTTTATCTTACCTAGATACATAATCAATGTATCTTTTATCTTGATGTATCACCGCTACATGGATATTTCCTAGCTTCTCCTTTATCTTCCTTCATTACACAATTGGATTTACTTCTATAGATCCCATTTTCCACTTGAAAACTTGTCAGCACCCTAGAGCTTTAGTATTATTATTTTCTTTTATCATCTCATGGACATGTTCTTCATTTAGTTCTCCTAGGCTCTTAATTATTTAGGCTAATAGTGCAATGGTCCTTAGTTTCCAAGGTTTAATGGTTGTATTCCCCTAAGGTTTATAGATTATAGGAAGTTTTCATGTGGTGTCTTGTCCCAAATTGATTAATTCTTGGATTAATACTTTAATTCCTCCTAGTATCTATGTTTCTAGGTTAATGGGATTATGCAACATGGTGTGATATCGAGGATCAAAATCTTTAAAAATGGCTTAGCCATTTTTCTGAAAGGTTTTGACTCCAAAGTTGTATAATGTTGAGATTTTAACACATAGAAGATGTCGTTTAGGACATGCCTAGAGCTTGATGACAACATCACTACCTTATACATATATCTTTGAGATAAAGGATAATTGAGATGATACCATGTGGCATCATCCTTCTAATCTACTTGCCTAAGGATTTTGCTCTTATATGGATGGTTTTGAGGCATCAGATCACTAGGATCATGACATGTGAAAGAATATTACTATTTCACTTTATTGGGAATTTTTTCAATGTGGAGATCCACCAGGAAACTTCTTGAAAATAGACTAAGTGTTGAAAGGCATTCTGAATGGGCCCATGACTTCTAGGAGATTGGCATGTGGCACTAGGATAATTTAGGTCCCTATAAGCACAACATGAAATGACACAGTCAACAACTTTTGAATGAAATCTAAAGGTTGAGAGTATTCAAATGAAAATAAAAATATCCATGTAATTCAAAATAAAATTAGCTAAGTCCTTAAATAAAATAGAAAGAATGCATAAACTAATCAAAATTTAACCATTTAAAATGAAAATAAATTCAATTTTAAACAAACTTAGAACATTTTAACTAAATTAAATGAGTCAAAAATTGGACATGAGCAAATTTTTAGTCTATGTACATCAGATTTGACATGAAAATGGATCAAAAATGGGGCTAAATTAATGAGATAAAATAGACTATTATCATAAGGACCTTAGCATAATCAATCTCATTTTAAAGAAATTGACTAAATAAAAATCAAAGAAACCAAAATTACATATCTAATTTTATTACATGAATGTAAAAATGCATGACATTTCTAAGGGGAAGACCATAAAAGGCTCTATGGAAACCAGATAATCCATACAAGTGTTAGCCAAAATTCCTCAAAGGGGAATTTTCAATCATTTTCAAAAAAATGAGTCAATATGATTAAGACCTTTCACTTCATAAATATTTAGGTAACTTACTTTTAACCTTTAGATGAAAATATTGGACTAAACACTTAAATTAAATAAGACATTGAGATCAAACATATCCAGATACTTAAAACTCATCAGCTAGTGGATAGTTAAACTGAGAAAGGTTCAAATAAGTAGATCATTAAAACTTCAAAATAGGGTCCACATTTTGGTTAGAAATGGGATGTGTTGTGCCAAAAATAATGGGTTGGAGGATCACTACTACATGAACCTCATTCTTGGTGAATTTATGACACTCATGATAGGTCCAAACATGGTTATGCACATCCTTGAAGATGGTGGACCAATAATATCCAACTCGCATAATCTTGTGAATTATTGTTGTTCTTAAGGGGTGGCCATTGCCTAAATTTTAATGAAATTTGGTCATGACCTCTTTTTATTCTTATTTTTACAAACACCTAAGGTAAATTACTTCATCTTTATTATGATATATCACTCCTATCTTCATCATATAGTGATATACCTTCATATTAAAAGATTTTTTATGTGTTTTGTTCAGTCCAGAAAGAGGATTACCATAAAGGAGAAAATGGATGATTAGGTCATACCAATATTGGCTAGTCATTTATAATTGATTAAGTTTTACCATATTAATCCTTAATTTAATATTATTCATTAGTTGAGTGAGGCCTTGAGCTCTCACCATTCAGGTAGGTTTGATCTCTAGGTCATATTATTGTATTTTGGCCATCCGTCAACCTTTACATTATCCTGATTCATTTTATTCTAACATGTACTTTATTTATGAGTCTAGTATAATGGCATACACCTTGTTCTTGAGAATATAGTGTTGAAAATTATTTATGACATTCACTAAATCATAAGCATGTTTGTCCAACGTAGAGTATTTTAGCTCGACATCTTTCAAATTTGTGTTCATGAAGGCTATTTGATGTTATTCTTTTCCAATTTTTTGAGTGATCAAAATAGCTATGGTATGTTCAAAGGCAAAGGAATATATGTGTAATTACTTCATGTAGTCTAGGATAATTAGGACTAGTTCCTACATAATGGTATTCTTATTACCTTGGAAATATTTTTTTGGTAGAAGCATACCCTTCCATTTTAGCTTCCTATTTCAACATAGCATTCATAGGTTTAACAATCTCAACAAAATCAAATATAAAATTACATAAAAAGTTAATTTTTCTAAAGAATGACATTAACTCTTTCTTATTTTTAGGAAGAGCTATTTTATAAATTATATTTGATTATTTGAGATCAATGCACATACCTTTTTTAGTGACAATGTGACCAAGGATCTTACCTTCTATGATGCCAAAAAACACTTCTATTCAGTTTGGGGAGATACCATACCTTATGTATATCTCAAATATCCTTTTTAAGTGGTGAACATGATTAGACATGTGTTTTGAGAAGGCAATTATATATCCATGGATATGATTATGCACTTATTAATTAAGCCTTAAAAGGTGAAATCAAAGTTGTTGATATGGGTCTTGTGCACCAACCAAATTTTATATGAGGTAGCCTTTAACATTTTAAGATATTAATAGAGGTAAACTCCACTCCAAGGCATGAGTTTTAGGTATGGTTTAAATAACCTTATGGTGGAATAGAAAGTAGAGCATGTAGGTTATTGATTGGGTTTGCTTGTAGTTAAATGATTACTAGTAGAAAAATCAAACCTAAGTGGATGAGATGGATGGGTGATATATAATCTAGAGTGGGTAGATATCAGTCAAACAAACTTCAAAAGGAGGGAAGGGTAGATCAAAGAATAAATTTTTGTGATCTTAAAGGGTCACTTCCTAGGTTGGTTTCTTAGTGGACAAATGTTCTCAAAACTAATGCTTACTGTTTGCATCTATTGCACATGTACAGGTAAACAAAGCTATGAAGTTTGGGGAGGAGTGATATTATAAACTGTTAGAATAATGAATATTTAAGCTTACCTAGGGTTTATAGGGTAAGTTATTTATTACCTAGGGTTAATTTTATTTACCTAGTTTAATTTGTTTTATTGTTGAGAATCTCTCAACAATATATTTGTTCGTAGTATGTGAAAACAAATAGTTTGTTTTCTCTATTTTGTAATCACAACAAATAGTTTGTTGTCATAAAACAAACTATTTGTATTATAAATACTTTACAATCTATGAGAAAATAATGAGAGAATATAGAGAATTTATAATATTATCACCTATTTTTTAGGTGTGAGAAATTTATTTTATTCTCAGATATTATTTGCAGGTTATTTGTTGTGGGTTCTTTCTCCTAGATTGATCATGTGGATCCTGTGTATCTCCTGCTCATTCTTTCATGGTATCAGAGCTTGGAGTTCCAATTGAATATATTATTTCCTAAAAAAAATTTATCTATTAACACATTCAAAAACATTATTTTATTGATGTGTTACAGATATTTGTTATTCTCTCAAATTCTGGATCTTGTTTACAATTTTTTTTGGAAAATTTTGTACTTTATGCTCATTAATGACCGTACAGATTTCCAAAATCAGAATTTTTTTTCATAGGGGCATAGAAAATAAAGTCAGGAATCCATTTCAACTTGAATTCATTTCATGCTAGCCGTACAACTCTTTTATTCAAAAACTAGCTGACTGGTTCTTTTTGGCAGACTACAGTGCCTGTACATTTTTTTGATGTGGCAGATCGTACAGTCAACTTTTTTGAAATCTGAGACCTATTTGTGAAATTTGAATGTGCTAGCTTTCATTTCATATAAATTGTCATGGATTTGAACCAAGTTGTATAGTGTTTTGGAAGGTTACAATAGGAATTTAAAAAACTATTTTTAGTCTGCAGCATAGTCGTACGGTTTCATCCATTTTGAATGCCTTATACTGCATAAAATCAAAATATGATAATTTTATGTGTTAGCAGACTTCTCAAGATTTGATTTCCAGTTGAGAAGGATGGATTTGGACTAGGATGTAAAATCCTTTGGGCAGATCCAGTGGAGCTAATTATACATTTGCTAAGAGGTGTTTTCCTTGGCCTGTGTTTACAAATTTCTCAAAAATTTCTCTGATCACCAAGCCTTGCTAGAACAAGAGATTAATTATGATAAAGCCAAAGATTATTCAGCATTTATCTCACACATGTGAGTCATTTTGGCTTATTTTTTATTAATTTCTTAATTTTAGTGGTTTAAATGCAAGTCTCTAGCTCTAAAAGTACAATATGACTTTGCTAAAGTGGCTAGAGGTATTTTGTTAAAAATTGTAGGGAGGAAGTCTTGGGGTCAAATCCCCCTATATTTTTTTTCATAAAGCAATTTTTTTTACTTTTGTATAAGCTAAGGCTAAAAAAAAAAATTCATCGGGAGACGTTAAATTGTAATGGGAGGGGTGTTTTGAGGAAAAATGAATGTCTAGGTTGTTCTTGTCAACTTCATTGTCTTCTTTGAGAATGGAATCCTAAATGTTTGAACACCTAAATTCTACAAATTACCATGTTTGGAAGTTAAAAATGCAACAAATCCTTCAATCAAAGGGCTTATGGAGAATTTTTTTTGAAACAACACCTGCAACATTCACCACTGAAAAAGACAAATATGCATATGCTTGTAAGCAGGATGAGGCTCTTGGATTGATTTGCCTCAACATCTCAGATAATCTTCAATTTCACATTGCAGATGCTACTACACCAAAAGAGGTATGGGAAAAAATTAAAAACCTATTTGGCAAAGTTAATGAGTTTAAAATTTTCCAATTAGATGCAGAATTGAGTACTCTCTCTCCATCAAATTTCCCTTCAATAGATGAATTCTTGGCAAAATCCAAATTTATAAGGTCAAAGATGAAAGCTGGTGATAAGGATAAAAGTGATCAGGAGTGCATTTTCATAATTTTTTCAAAGTTGAAAGGACCATATAGTGTTTTTTTCTCTGCTTTTTATAATATGATGGATACATTAGGTGATGAATTCAAATGGCCTTCCTTTGAAGTTTTTTGTGAAAGATTGACTAGGGAGCAAACAAAAGTAATGGCCTTAGATGCTCTACCTAGTCCTAGTCATGCTCTAGTTGCTAATTCTTCTAAAGGAAAAACTTTAGCTAAGTCTAAACAAAAGCAAGCACCTTTAAATAACCCTCCAGAGTCCATCACCCAAACACCTCATCATTCTAAATCTACTAAGACCAAAAAGTCCTTTAAGCAAAAGAAGAAAACATTTGGTCCATGTAAATTTTGTGGTGGTCCTAATCATGATGAAAGTACATGTTTCAAGAAGATGGAAGCATTAGAGGCAGTAGTCAGAAAACACAAAATTTCCATTCCATCTCCATCCCCTTCTACTTCTCCTATAGGAAAAGGGAAAGCACTTTCAGCTAGGGCTATATCTTTATGTCATGATCAGTGGATTTTTAACTCAGGTGCTTCTCACCATCTTACACATTCTGAGGATCTATTGTCTTCTCTTATAGATTATAGTACATCAGATATTATTATGGGTAACTCCTCATAGATTGAAGTTTTGGGATCTGGTATTGTTGACAAACAAGATGGATGTTTTAACAATGTATTGCTTGTACCCCAAATCTCTTCTAATCTTCTCTCTGTATATCAAATATGTAATTTTGGTACTGGAAAAACTATGGAGTTTACTTCACATGATGTTGTAATAAGAGAATGTAATGATCCTAGTGAGATAGTTGTTACAGGTACAACAGACCATACTACAAAACTCTATACTTTTGATAAGTTTGATTCTTTTATGTCTTCTAGTTCTTCACTTATAGCACATGGTAATAATCTCAGCAAATTGTGGCATGAGAGATTAGGACATTTGAGTTATGGATATATGCAAAAAATGAGTACAAAACATCTTGTAAAAGACCTTCCTAAGGTCTCATGTATTGATGGGGTGTGTCCTGGTTGTCTAGTTGGTAAACAGCACCAAGATCCATTTCTAGTTGGTAAGGCCACACGTGAAAATGCACCCTTAGGTTTATTTCATAGTGATTTGATGACTTTTCCAACTCATTCTTTTTTAGGGGCTAAATATGGACTCACATTCAATGATGATTTCACCCGTAAAACTTGGGTATATTTTCTCAAGTTGAAAAGTGAAGTTTTTGAGACTTTTAAGGCTTTCAAAACCTTTGTTGAAAAATAATCATCTCTTCCTCTTAAGAAGATATGCACTGACAATGGGGGGAATATGACGGTAATGCTTTCTATGATTTTTGTATTGAGCATGGGATATAGCACCAGTTCACTGTACCACACACTCCTCAACAAAATGGTGTAGCAGAGAGGAAGAATCAAAAATTAAAAGAGATGGCTAATTGTATGATTCACTCTAAAAATTTGGGTCCACAATATTGGGCTAAAGCTATAAATTGTGCAAACTACATTCAAAACCATATGCCTCACAAAGTTGTGCAAAATATGACACCAGAAGAAGCTTGGTCTAGGATCAAGCCTGATATTTCAAATTTTTGCATCTTTGGGAGTCAAGCATGGGAGTTTGTTACTGATGACAAATGTAAAGCATTGGAGAAGAAAATCCAACCACTCATTTTTGTTAGTTATTATGAAGATGTAAAATCCTACCATCTTTTTGATCCTGTCACACATGATGTGTTGTTTTGATGGGATGTTCAAGTTGATGAACTACCCACTCCACAGGAGTGTACATCTAGTTCTTCTTCTCCCCCTCCTTCTTCTATTGAGGATAGTGAGGATTTACTTTCTATTGTTGATGATGATGATGTTACACTTGTTTAGCCACTACAGCCATCTTCTTCACCACCTTTGCCCAAGTGGGAAAAGAGCACTCTATAAGCAGCTGGTTCTTTCTCTTGGATTGATCTTGTGGATCCTGTGTATCTCTTGCTCATTATTTCATTGGTGATCCATCTGATTCTCATCACACTTGCTCACAGACATCCAGTGTTGCTCTTTTGGGACAAGCTTGTATAGATGATCTAGTGTTGTTTTTTGAGGCCATTGGTATACCCGAGTGGGACGTTGCTATGTATGATGAGTATTCTTCATTGATGAAAAATGATACTTGGGATCTTGTCCCTCTTCCTAAGGGAATAAAACTTGTAAAATGTAAATGGGTCTATAAGACCAAATATGCTATAGATGGATCAGTAGATAAGCACAAATCTAGATTAGTAGCTAAGCATTTTTCATAGGTTGAATGGGTTGATTACTCTGAGACCTTTGCCCCTGTAGCTAAGATGGATTCTATTCGGCTTGTACTCTCTCTTGCTGCTTCACATTCTTGGTCAATTTTTTAGATGGATGTGAAGAGTGATTTCTTGCATGGTGATCTCCATGAGGAGATCTATATGAAGCAGCCTCTAGGATTTGTGCAAGACTCATTATTGGTTTGTAGACTCCATCGTTCTCTTTATGGCCTCAAACAAGCTCCTAGAGCTCAGTAAGAGAAGATGGATAGTTTTCTTTTGAGTTTTGGTTTTATTCCTTGTGAGTTAGATCACAATGTATACATTTTAAAGCAAGGTGAGGAGCTTGTCATATTAGTTTTACATGTTGATGATCTTATCCTCACTAGAAATTTAGATTCCTTGATACATGACATCAAAGACAAGTTGGCAGATAGGTTTGATATGACATATCTGGGACTTCTACATTATTTTCTTGGTCTTCAAGTTTTTCAATCTTCTGAGGGTATCTCTATTGGATATTAGAAGTATTTGATAGATATTCTTCATTGATTTGGCATGGCTAATTGTAAGCCTAGCCTCACTCCATATCAAGCAGGTATTGTGTTGTCTGCCACTTGTATGACTCCTCTTGTTGATCCAACTTTGTATAGGCAACTTGTAGGTAGTCTGTTGTACTTGACTCATACCCATCCTGACATCACATTTTCTATGAACCTTGTCTCTTAGTTCTCACATGAGCCTCATGAGAGTCATTGGCAAGTAGCAAAGTGTATTTTGTGCTACATTCAGGGCACCACTCACTTTGCTATACATTACACACCACAAAGTTCTACACAGCTTGTTGGATACACTGACTCTGATTGGGCTGGTGATGTTGACACTCGCAAGTCCACTTGAAGATTTGATTTCACACTTGCTTTAAGTCCAGTTGCTTGGGCATGCAAAAATCAGACTGTTATTGCATTATCCTCTACTGAGGCTGAGTATCGAGGTGTTGTCAAAGCTAATCAGGAGACACTTTGGCTTCGATAGTTGCTTGGAGAGTTTGGCTTCACACAATAGGGTCCTACTACTCTTTGGTGTGACAACCAAAGTGTGATTGTCAATTCACACTATCCTATTGAGCATCAATGGACAAAACACATTGAGATTCACATGCACTTCATTAGACATCTTATTCAAGATGAAGTTTTTTCTTTGGAGTTTGTGCCTATAGCTGAGCAGATTGTAGACATCTTCACTAAACCTTTGGCTTCTCCTCATTATCTTCAATTGTGAGTGATGCTTGGAGTGAAGAAAGTTGTCCTTGGGGGATTTCCCATGAATTCCTTCCTTCCTTTATTTTTCATATATTTTGATTTATTTGTACATGGGTACCTTATCAGGCCTAGTAGCCGGGACCCATATTTGTTTGTCATTCTCCCTATGTTTTGCTTAAGGGATGGTGTTAGAATAATGAATATTTAAGATTACCTAGGGTTAATAGGGTAAGTTATTTATTACCTAGGGTTAATTTTATTTATCTAGTTTAATTTGTTTTATTGTTGAGAATCTCTCAACAATATATTTGTTCGTAGTATGTGAAAACAAATAGTTTATTTTCTCTATTTTGTAATCACAACAAATAGTTTGTTGTCATAAAACAAACTATTTGTATTATAAATACTTTACAATATATGAGAAATTAATGAGAGAATATAGAGAATTTATCGGATTATCACCCATTTTTTAGGTGTGAGAAATTTATTTTATTCTTTGATATTATTTGCAGGTTATTTGTTGTGGGTTCTTTCTCCTGGATTGATCCTGTGGATCCTGTGTATCTCCTGCTTATTCTTTCATAAACTTGATGGTCTCAGCTAAAATTTACTTCTTTTAGATTTGCTCTTGCACACCCTTAATTATAAGGTTACATCTTGGACCAAGAAGGCATCTAAGGTAGTTATGGCACACACTTAGAAAACTATACCAATAAAAATAATTCATGCACACTAAGAATAATAACACAATTTAAACCAATTTTTTAATAAAATATACTTACTTTCAATAGCATTTACACATCTACAGCTAGCATACATTAATTAAAATAATTATAATTTATCCATAGCTTTTGCACACTTCAAATTATTGTATTATATCAACCAAAAAATAAAAACTTCAATATCACATAAATGGAAGAATAAAACACCAATGCAATTACATGATAGTAAAATTAACTTCTTGTATTAATCAAATATTCCAACCTTTTGGAATGTGGAATTCTATAGTTATATATACTTTGGGAGAGGATGCCTCATCCTCCAAGTGTATGTAAACTCATAATTACATGTCCCAGTTAGAACCCTAGTTCTAATTTTAGTCTCAAAATTACATATTTTTCATGCTTGTGTCTAGTTACATTAATGTCAAAAATTAGAAGACCTATGTTAGTCAATGTAACATGTGCATGCTTACAATAATTCAAGCAAATTTACATGTTTACTCTAAATGTAAGTAGACTATAATCAAATTGTGCATGTATACATATAAAATTAGACTTCAACTCAAGATTGACTAAGTATTTGCATGGCTAGGTTAGGTTTTTAGAGGCACTAAAGTGGATGCTTATGTTGAAATGGGAGTTGTTATGCTGGAATTATTATTTGTTTTCAAATCTTGATATTTATTTTACCCAATGTCATACTGATATCCTATAATATTCATGTTAAGGAGCAGAGGCCTATGCACCTTATTCACTTGCTCTGAGAGCCTTACATGTTCAACTTCAGTAGTCTTTAAGTTAGATGTAAATATCCCAACTTTAGTGAATTTATTCCTAGAAAATTTGATTTGGCCTCTATGTCTTCCATGGTCTTCCTTTGTATGTCCTATTTTAAATTATCTAAATCTTGTTGTAAGAGCTTATCAAAATTGACCTTGCTAATGAGTCTTCCTATGGAATCCTTGGCCTAAGAAAAATTTAGTTCATTCAAAATTTTATAGAAGTGAGTCTCATGTTCCAAATATTTAGGCATTATTGCCTCAACTACATCAATCCATTCCTTGGCCTCTTATGTTCTGATGACCACCAAGTTGAAGGCATTGGTAGCTTCCAATGGTGCCATCAAGTTTAAATGTGCATATGCATTATCGATTGTAAAAATAATAATTAATTTAAATTTAATCTCATTTATTTTTAAATAATTAAATAATTTAGTGGTCTCTACTATGTGGGGCACCAATTATGCCCTCATTATACTAATAGTCCAAATGTTATGGTACAATATAGATGCTACACTTTAGACATCCATCTCAATTTGGGTTGGAACATGAATAATTTATTGTTGTTCTCTTAGTTGTTTCATCTATTTCTCTAACTCTATATGTTCTATTTGAGTTCCTTCATGAATTTATACTAGAACATATTTATGTATTTCAAGATAGGATTTAAAATATTCTATATATGGGGATTACGCTAATTTTCTATCTTTCCTCTTGGATAAAGTGAACATTTATTCTCTTTCTTCCATAATTACTACTATTCCAATATCATATTCCATCTTCCTTTTCCTCTCCCTATGTACACTCCCTGTAGATTTCTCTAAAACTATACTCAGTGGGAAATTCAATAATCACAAGATTAGGCCTTTTGTAAGCCTTTGATTGCATGTTTATTGCCCATTGTAGGAGTACTAGTTGGGCTAGGTCTATGGGTTGAGTGTACGACATTGTAGTCTCACCTAATGTGTGCTTCAAATTTTCTTCTAGGAGGGGATCAGGGAGTGAAGGCCATATTATATTGGACCAGTCCACTCCACCATATTGTGGTAGTGGATGGACTATGTATACTAGCATTTTCTTCTTCTTAGCCTTTCAAGTGGTTATCATAGTTATCTTTTGAGAAGGAGTGGGAGGAGGAATTGGTTGACTTAATTATGCAGATGAAACATGTAATTAGGGGGTGGATAATAATTCCCTTACTTTCTTATTGGTTTTTTTGGGGGGTGGAATAGTAGTGGAATGGATAGTCATAGGGATAGTAGCAGTGGATGTGGAAAGAGAAATTAGAGGAATACCAACTGAGGAAGTAGGAATTTCAAGGGTAGAGGAAGGATCCTCTACCTTTGGAATTAATAGATTTGTTTAAATAAGGAGTCAAATAGGATTAACCTCCACCTTGGGGACCAAAAGAGGAGGGGGGATAGGAGGGGTGAATGAAAAAGGAAAAAATGAATTAATTACAAAAAGTGGAACATAAAAAATAATAGGGGTAATGGAAATGGGAGAAGGTGTTGGCTCACTTGATGTTTGCTAATGAAATGGTGACTTGCCCTTTGATTCTTGGAGGCTCAAGACTTTTTCTCTTTGTAAGTTTTCCTCCTTATTATAAATCACATATCTAACTACCTCTTGTATGGATATATCTACTGATGGTCCTTCCATGGTTGGGATTTATAGAAGTGGCTAATCCCTTAGATTCCTTGTGTAATAAATGGTTATCTTGGGAGCCATGGAAGGAATCAGTTGTGTGGTTGAGGTAACCATAACAAAAACTTCTATAAATTATGAAACATCACCTTAGGTAGGGCCCTCAAAATTTTAATAATCTAAGTAGATGGGTTCTTCTTACTTTCCCCCCCAGTGACTTATATGGCACCCTTAGTTTCTTATTAACTACATTAAGTGTCATAAGGTGTGTTTGGGAGTATTTTCATTTTCCTCTATTTGTTGAGAAGGTCTTCTAGTCCAAAATTTAGATGTGTTACATCCTTTAACCTATGGGATTCTAGTTTTTACCTCCTTTATGGAAAGGGAAGGCTCCCTTTGAATAAGCTTTAGAAGGTCTTCTTTTAACTAAATTGACTATGCCCTTTCTAAGACTTGGTCATAATTTTGAGCATTGAGGAATAAAAAGGCATGATCATAGGGCTCATGTTGATATTCAATGCCTAGTCCCTTGATGTGATTTTGTACCTATCTATGGTGATCCCAATCCCTATGTGGCAATGAATCCAAGGAGTAGTACTCTCTATATTTCATAGCCTCATAGAAGTTATTTTGATTGGTGTAGCACATTATTCTAATCATTAAGTGAGACACATGAAGGTAGGATTTCTTCTTAGTGTGCATGTCCTCATCAATGCCCCACCATAGCTAGTAGGCTATTTCCTACTCCACCATCTTATCTAGGACATACTTGGGGAGTCACAAAGGTGTAACCTTATGGCCAATGACCATGATGACTATGTATTTAGGGTAGAGCTAGTAGTCTCCCCTGATTAATAGTGTGTCCTCCATATTCTTTAATATCTTAGGCAAGGGGGATTAATGGATGGCCCTCCATACCTATGGGTAAACATCATCAATGATTTGCATAATATTATTAGTTTATGCATATATGTGCATGAAGGACTAAGAATCACAAATCCTATTCTTTATATAGTTTGGAGGGGCTCTAGAGTGAGCCATTATGAATTTAGACCATCCCCAGGACTATGTCAAGAAATTAATACATCATGTAAAAGTGACCTCCTAGAGGCCTCTTATCCTTATGAAAAAATTTCTCATATAACCTTGCTCCAATCACTTCTCCTAATGCAAAGGTTAATTTTGATAATCTCAAAAAATAATGCAATAGAACCCATTCCAATTAGAGTAATTCCATGCATGGGTATCCAAAAATCATATTCAATACGGCCATCCTAATCTAGATTACCATTCTAAATTTTTTTATTAGGGTAGTACGCTTGTCCTTCAATTTAATTGTCTCTCTGGGGAGCATCCAACTGCTAAGTGTCCTATCAATAGATTTATCTTTCTTCTATGCCACTACATTGTGTAAATCATAGGTGGCATATAGAATAGGAAGTGAGTGTTATCTTTGAAATTTTTCACTAGAGGTGCATGTTGTGACCATCTTGTGCTTAATATGATGTAGGTTTACTCCTTTAGATGTCTTCCTTATGAAGAATAAATATCACAGGAGGTCAATACATTGCATGACTTTTGGGTTTGCATATACGAAGTGTAACCCTCGTCTCTTGAGTGGGAGAAGGTTTAAGTCTAATTAGCACTATGTTGGAGTCAATTTATCTTCATGTGTGCATGTGTCAACCTAGTGTATGGTGTCCCACAGTGAAATTAGTTGTTATAGTCATTATTGAATAGAGTAGGTTCAAAGAGTGTATCCATGTACTCAATAAAATATTAATGGAAAACCTTGAGGGAGGGAAGGTTCCCTAGAATGCCCTAGATGAGGATTCCATTGTTATTCAATCAATCTAGTACTATTAGAAAATTCAATCACTTAGATCTCATGAGTAAGTTATTAAGTCAAATACACTAGTGGTTAGGGTTTAATCATAGGAGAGTAAGTGAGTTCACAAGTTAGCTCAAGATTGAATGGGTATGTCATCATTAAAACTAATTTGATATAGCTTTGGCATTGATTTCTAGTTTATGTGTCATTAATTTCCAATGTCTATAACTTTGATTTGTTTATTTAATTCAAAATTTACCACCTCATTTGATGGGTATGTCATGTAGGCATTGTTGATGTTTAATAAAAGTACCACATCATTTCCCTTTTCCATTTATCATTTCATTACTTATTCAGCTTTAGTTTACTAAGTCAAGAGGCTTTCAGTAGTCAAAAGTTAGGAATCAAGATATATTAATGCTTTCAAGGTAGATGAGTATTATGAACAAAATCTCTAAACACATTTGTCAAAGACCTAACTGAGTGGAGAAAAACCCTAACTAATTTTTCCAAGGAACTAAAATGTGGTGAACTCTTTCATCAAACAAAAATGTTGAAGACCTGACTATTACAAGGATTTTCCAAGTAAAATCACTAAAAAAAATTTCCAAAGACCTAAATGTGTTAGATAAATTCACTAAAGGATCTATTTAAAAGATATAAATGGTGAAGGGTTATAATACCTAGATAATACAAGCTTTGGGCTGCATACCCTAAAATCCTAAATACTTTATTCCAAACAAATTCTCTAAAGGAAAATGCTAAATAGTAAATTCCTATAGGGTATGTAAAATGTGGGGTGCTGAAAACCTAGAATATGTTGAAGGGATTTGTTGACCAAAATCATCCAAGAAAATCACCAAAAAAACTACTGAAGATCAAAACATGTTGAAAAGGTTCAATAAAAAAAAGTTTTGAATAGTATCATCGAAGAGTAAGTTTTGAATAAAATCATTGAATACCCTTTTTTTCAAAGTAGCTCTATAGAATCATTTCACCAAAGAATATGACCCAAACCCTACATATAAATAACTTTTGAAAATAATTAGTAGGTTAGTCCCAAAATACAAAAAGGTACATTCATATACCTGTCGAATAACAAAATTTACATAATATGTAAGGCTTTTATTTTTAAAGGAATTTTGAAATAAGTCTAGAGGATAATTCTAAAAGATAGTGGGTCCCTTTTCTGATAATTAAAGAATGGGGGTATGTTGAGTACAATAAAAGGATCTCTTAAATGTGTCCCCAACATTAATGAGGCTAAATGGAATTCATTTATAAGTGAAGGTTCCCCATTTAGTAGTGAAATTAGTCTTGATTCTATCTTCTAGGTATGTTAAAACCTAATTAATCCATCCATAATAACATCATATGCGAGCCACTTACCATCTTAATGACTTCATATAAAGAGGGAAAAGTATAATTGCCTTTATTTAAGGCCCAGTTTAGGTTCCTAAAATTAACACATGGCCTGATTTATCCAATATTCTTGTGAATGAGAACTAAGCTAAACACTCATATAGAATGGTAAAATACAAAAATAATCCCATATAAAATAAGCTTGTCAACCTCTTTGTTAATAAGGGGCTCTAAAATTAAGTTCATAGGTCATTATTTTTACTTGAGTGGATTTTATCCTTGCTTAAGTAGGATGGTATTCATCATTACACTAGGGTTAAAAACATTAATATATTTTTAATGTATAGGAAATGATGTCTTTATATCATAAAATAAATATCTTTATTTGATATATCTCATTCAAGGTAAAATTGGGACCAATGTGGGCACCTTTGGGTTACTAAGTTAAGCCCAAGTTGATAATGAGTAATTATTGAGTGACATGAGATAGTTTATTTGGTTTATATGTGGACCTATCTAGGTCAAACACTCACTCAATCAAGATCATTCCCTTTGGGGTGTATTTTTCTCAATTTCATGACACCATACTCATCTTAGTGTTCACTATGGGGATTATCTCTATCCTTTTCATCTATGATCTAGGCACTAAAGACTCCAAAACTATTCAGGAAGTCTAATATATTCTGATAATCATTAAAAACTTGAAATTTTTCTATGTTGTTTAGGAATGAAGGGAATGGTATGAGTTATACAAAAAAGTGTTGTAACCCTAAGTCATCCAAGGGATCTATATTCACAACGGAAGCTTCTAGGGAATTTGTAACATAATTTTATTCCATAAGAATGGGGATGATGTTGAATATATCAAATGTTTCTATCAGGTCCTAGCTTTATTTTGTATGTCCTCAAGTACGATAAATTTTACTAAAACTTACTCCTAACTTGGTTGACTACCAATTCAGAATCCCCAAACACTTTTATCTCTTTGGCTTTATGTTTTATGGCTAGCCACAAGCCTAGGATCAATGATTCATAATCTGGGAGGTAATTTGTGTAAGGGAATTATAGGTAGCTAAATCTCATTTTGATTATGGGATAATTAACATAATCTTAGCACCAAAACCTTATTTTTAATAGGCCCCATCAAAGTATAGGGACCATAAACCTGATTATTTAGAATTATTATCAACTTTTTCCTTTACTTATCTTATGGATAGGGTATAAGTGTTGATGTTGGAAGATATTATGTTTATTTTTCCATTTACAACACTATATTTTGTCATTATGTGTTTCATTTAGGGCTCTCTGTCAAAATGGATTTGATTATCCACGCCCCTCCAAAATAAATACATATGTAAGAGGCTTGTGGCCATATACCCATTTAGGGTTTTGGACCAATCCCTATTAAGCAACATATAATATGCTTCTCAGATATATACTACCTAAATGTTCATAAAATAATGGAATTTAGGTTTATATTCTAACTGCATGTGCACATTCAATATCTTGCCTACCATTTTCACCTCAAACTTGTCTAGCTGGATAACTATTTTATCTAATTTGATAGGTGTTAACCTTGACCTTTCATATATTCTAGCAAACATGATGTTTTTTAAGGTTCCCAATTTGAATAGATAATTATGTAAATTCTTCCCAAATAATCATAATGTGAAGAGGAAAGGAGGGACCTAAACCTTATTCTTATGTATGAGCATGTTGGTGTTCATAATCTATTTTTTAGGGTGGGTTGGTTTATCTATTAGGGATTTTAAGAGATCTCTTTAATCAATGATCTATAAAATCTCATGCAATGTGATGTTTGCCTTATTTTTTCATGTCTTTTATATGTCGTACTAGTATTACCAGGAATAGGTTGAACCGCTTAAAAGGTCTTGAGGTTACTAGCCTTTGAGGGTGGAGTATCATTGCTTTATCTAATTTTAGGAGGGTTTACACCATTATTTAAAGGAGTGAGCATAATAAGGGTTTATTATTGTGATAGACTCTTGAGAGAATAAATATTTCATTATTATTTCTAGAAAGAGTGTACTTCATTAGTGTTCTCTTTGGGTTCATTATCGTTTTCACTAGGAAATTCAAGGGTTTATATCACCATATAAATGATCAAGTGTCTTTAATAATAGGGACATTAGGCTAGTTGGTGACATCCAGATGGTTTGGGACCACCTCATACCCTTCTATATCATTTTTTAATATGTCAAAGGTACTACAAAACTTAATGTAACCTAGATATCCATGTTGGTTAGTGTTATGTCCCTAACACTAGTTTGGTAGGGCCAACTTGAAAATATTGATTTCATGAAGATTGTTAGGTAAGGGCTCTAATTTGTTTTCAGAATAGATATATGGATAATTTAATCTCTATTAGGTGAAATTCCTAGTTGAATTTTCATTGTTTTTATTCTTAACCTACCATTGGAGGCCTAAGAAGTCATTAATAAACTTATGCACCATGCATTGTATAGTGTTCAACTCATTTTTTGTGGACTCTTGGGGATAATTTTGACATTGTTTACTTATATAGTCACATAAATTTATATTTAAGCTAAAATAGTACACTTGTGACACCCTTACAAATGCTTACCTCTTAACCTAATTTAGGGCCTTTTTTATTACTCCTAAACCACATTGTGTGTAGAAGACTCACTTTTATAAGTTGTTATATAACCCTTGATTATACTTAACCATGCTCCTATCAAATTTAGACCCATATAAGGACCTACCTAAAACCCATACTCTATAGATTACCCATTGGTTAATATCACTCTAGGGGACTATAATGTAGTACTCTAGTGTCCCACTTGCCACTAGTGTCTTCCCACCAACAAATGACTAACTTCTAAAATTCAAAGTTAGGGAAAGGTCAACCTGGGTCCCTAATAATCCCTATTCAAATAAATTTCATATATAATTATATATAAACACATTAATTTTTTTTTCATATAGGAGTCTTATTTACATAAAATCACCAAGATTAGAATTTCACATTGAGAGAAAACAACCTATTTTATCCAATTTTGAGTACACACAACCCTAATTATCGAAAGTTTAAGATTGAACACATTTTCCAAGTCACAATTCATAGTTTAAGTACCTAATCACATCATTTTTACACCATAATTTATCATATTTCACTAAATATTCACACACCAATGTAGCATGAGAGAGATATATGAAGCTTGATCCCCTTCAAAGTATTATTGTGTAGGAAACACTCAACACATTGGGTTTTGAGGACATGCCCAACTTCAACCACTAACACATTTTTATTCCAATTTATTTCATCACACTTGTAAAGATAAGGATATAGGGTTTTAAATCAAAATTATTCATACACTGGTCTCTGAAAGTGATCATAATTCCCTACACCAGACATAGTCCCTATAGGCAAAGACACAATAAACCTAAAAACCCTAACTATAGATTGTAAATGAGTAGGAGTGATACAAAAGAGGACTATAACACCATACCACTAGTGTACACCCCAAAACACTAATTTATATATATATATACATATATTGGTCCCTATTTCCAATCAACATATCTCCCTACACAGTAATTTTTAGGCCCAGATTTCCTTCGTAGACATAATTTCTAGCTATGTCATTATTTATTCTTGCACCTTTCTATTTTTAGTAATTTTCCATATTAAATTAGCTATAAATTATTAAGTGTTATTTATTTCTAAATTTAATTCTCCTAGCTTTTTGTAGTAGTTTTTCATCTAGGGTTTTCACATAAAGCCCAAACTTGATAAAACATACTAGTGAACCCTACTCTTATTTAAATGTTTCCAAACCCTAACCATAAATTTTTATAGGTTTTGTATCCTTAATTTTATTTTTAAATTTATTTATTTTTTATATTTTTATATATTATATCTTTTGTTATAGCATCCATCATCCAAGTTTCAATGTCATATTATATGGATAAAACATAATTTCTTCCTCCTTGCCTTTAAGAGGGTGATATTTACTTTCCTATAACTAGGTCCATGCTATGAGTAATACAAGAGGTTATGTCTCCCATCCTATATTTCCACATTAATATAATAAACCTATCCTTCATAAAACCCCTCCACCTCCCACATTTCCTCTTCAGGGTTTATACGTGCATATTCAATCTAAAACACCTAGAGTTTATGTTTGTGAGGCTTTAAAGAATAAAATAATCAATATGGGAAAGTTAATATCATCATTAAAAAATAAAAATACATTTATAAATGCAAATATCATTTTATTTGAAAATAATATCATGTATGTCAAGAATTTAGAATATATTGGTGTTAATCATGTATGTGCATCTTCATATAGCAAAGTTATGCCTAACAAATTTTCATACCAAAATTAGAAATTAAAATATAATATATATACAAGAAGTGATTAAAAAATTATGTAAATATCTAATAAGAATTCAAGTGAGATTTGAAGGGTATTTATTCAAAATTAGTTAATCAAACTACCTCCTCCACATCCTCTAAGGAGATCTAAATACTATTATGCATATCATAAAATGCATGGACATCATACAAATATTTTTTTGTCTTTAAAAAATAAAATACAATAGGTAATTTATATTTGTTATTTTATAATTTATACATCATTTAAACAACCCATAATGAAACAAGGTCAAGTGCAAAAAGTGGCAAAATCAAGCATAGTATAAAAGTGGTTCCCAACTAACAAATTATAGCAAGAAAAGGCTCAACAAACATAGTTAGAGTAAAAAAAGTTTTAAAAACCATAGTTAGATCAAGAAAAATATATAAATATACTTATAAATAATGAGGTATTAACTTTAAAAGCATTATGGGTTCAGACAACAATATCTACAACACTTTGGTTATCAATGTTAAGGATTGGGCAAACATGCGCAAGGAATCACTACTCCTATCTCTACATCTAATAATATTGATTGACAGGGCTAGGGGTATACTATAAATAATAATAAAAATCATTCAAAGATACATTTTATCAATGCAAAATAATAATAATATCAAGAGAAGTTACAAAGTCAAATTCAAAATAAGCAAAAAAATCATTCTTAGGAGAATTTTCCTAACAAAAGAGAGTCTAAAGCTATAGATGCCTATACAAGTTAAAGTTTCAAGTGTGGTCCCAAACGATTTGTCTCAAAATTATCCATATTTTATAAAGACTTTGACTATTAATCCCGTTATACATGGAAAGAAATGTATCAATGTTGTGATAAATAACACTATTGCAATGAATGTTTGTAGCATGACACTCTTACAATTTCTTAGATGTGATAAGGAAAAAAAATCATTTCTTAGATCCATTGAGATACTTTGCATAGTTGGGCCAAAAACATGTGCAATGGTATTTCATGTATGCATTAGTTTAGCATAATATAGTGTTGAATTAGGAAAATCATGGATAATAAAAATGGGGAAAATAATAGATAGAGATTTCAACCATGTCACATTTGCACATGAGAGTGCAATGATCATAGATTCAAGAGAATATAAATTTTATTCCAATAAAAAGTATAATAAATAAGGCATGTATTCTTATATTACACACATATATATAAGTAATGGAATATAATAAAATGAAATTGACACATTACATATTGTAAAGTAGAAATCATAAATGTCACTACAACAATATGAGGCAAATTCATCAAAATACTAAGATTCAAACTTTAGCTCAATTCAGCCACAACACACCCATAAAACTTCACAGTAGGTCATCATTCATATTTTCAACATAGGGCCTCTTGATTTTTATTCCATAATAGGACTCATTGGTTAGTATATCTATTCCCTTATACATGCTCTTTTTCAATATATTTAAAAATACAAAAATAGTAAAATATTCTCAGAAAATATAAAAATATAGGACTTATGTATGTTTATGTTTTCATTTAACATACATTAGTTCATTTTTCACAACTTTAGACACTTTATTTTTTTTTTAAATATCATATATGCTCCACACAATGTACATGAGTGACTATATATTACACATAACACTACTCCCAGATTCATTTCTAAGTACTTTCACTATCACACAATTAGAATGTATAGTTGGATAGGAGAATTGTGGAGTATAGTAGTGTAGATTTATAGTGTTCCTCCCATCATTATTATCCCATTGAGATTATGCTAATACCATTCAGTTCCAGACATCACATAGGCTTCCTACAATATGTACATTCAACAACTAGCTCACTAGGGCATAATATAGATATATATTTTATCATTTTTTGCACATTTTCCTACTTTCAGCTCATATCTATATATAGCCTTACATATTTTGATATTTCTCACTCACTAAAATTGTGATATTTTACTATTTATCTCAAGAACCTAATTTTCTCATGTTACAACTCAGCTCTTGTTTAGTCAAATTACATACTCATGCATGTTTCCATATTATTTTCCTAGCTTAGTTGATTGTATGCATTTTCTATTACATTGATGGCATTTGAATATGTCATTTCCAAGTGGATATAAACCATTATATCTCTGATTGTATGCATGTGAGTAAATTTTAACATGTCCTTGTGTGTGTCTTCTACGTGTTTGGGGGCATGTGAACATGTCTTTCTATGTGGCTCTATGCCTTCTTATTTGCTTATATGCATATGAAGACATTTGAAAATTACATTATGTGTATTTTCCATTCCATATTGAGTGAAATTTGAATATTTACCTTGTATGGCACCTCTTGGCCTCCTATTGTGTGCCTTATGTTCTTTGCATCTACTATTTGATGTGTGCATCATGGCCATGACAATTGATTGATTACCTACTTCCTTATCAATTTTCAATACCATGAAGGACCTCATGCATCTCCCCAGACATTTAGGTGCCTTTACAGACAGCATGCATCATATGAAAGTAGTTTAAACCAACCTTATATACTCATTTGATCACATTACATATATACTCAATCTTTCACATATATCTAAACACTTATTTGAATGCTTGTTTTCACATGTATATTACATAACTACTATGATAAATTTTACATATATAATGATGCCATATTTATCCATGATGCCATTACTACTCATATTTACATTTTTACATCATTAATTATTTTTATTTAAGTTATTGTACATGCTCAAAAATTCAACTCAAAATAGGGGGAATTCATAAAGGTTTACCTCAGAGATTAGACCTCATAGATTAGTGCACAGTCAGAAAAGAATAATCAAAAACTCAATTGCATGGTTTTAATTCCATAAAACACTCAAAAATCCCTTTTAGACACTAACACCACAATGGATAGAAGATCACTACTTTAGTGTCCTTCCTAAAACTATTTTATAGGTGCCTAAAAAATAGGCATTTTCATAAAATATGAAAATCATAATTTACATGGCATGATATCTTCTATTTTCATAATCTCAATTTCCATAATTGCTCAAATTATTTAGTTTAGACATAAATTTTCACATTTTGGGGGTATCATGCACGATATGTTTTTCCAATTTAAATCATATTTTTTGAGAATATTAGATGCTAATATTCAATTCTAGAATCCATATATAGCATATATCAACTCAAGGGAATGTGTAAGGCGCATGGCTTCCTCATAGTTAGTTTTGCACTAGTTTTATTTATAGAATGGCAACTTCACTTCATTATCCACACTATATACACTATAAATATATCATATTCAATTTTACACAAGTTTTTCACCATAAATGAACCTCAGTTTATATGCAATAGTTTATTAACCATTTTCACTAGTTTTTCCCCAACCATTTGCACTAGTTTACACCAGAATAATTTAAAATAGGAATTTCCAAGTTACTTCTCTTACATGGCTATGCAATTGTGAATTCAATACATATTGTGTTCTTAATAACATTCACCCATATATGATTATTATTGAATTCATAGTATAATCCAATCTATTCAATTTAAAATAACACTCCAAGGGTTCAACCCTCCATAGTCACCAATTTTGAACTAAGAAAAGGCACAATGGTTTGTGTACCCATTTATGTGTATTTTCACCTTGTCACTCCCTAATATTTTATTTATTACTTTTAAAATTTGATATTAAGTAAGGATTTGATATTATATATTTTCTTTTTTAGGTTTGAGTGGAGCACAACCCAACATTATGGCATACATCTATGACTAATCTTCACAAGGAAGTTCAAGTATGCACAATTTTTCATTTTACTCAAGCACTTTCACTTTGGTACATTAATATAATAAAAGTGGGGGGGATGTAGTCACATAAATTTAAATTTAATCTAAAATAGTGTAATTTTTACCACCCATACACACACATAGTTATGGACCTAGCTTAGGGCCCTTTTGATTACTCTTAGAACACCTTATGCATGAAATACTCATTCTTATAAGGTGTTACATGATCTTGATTATACTTAACCATGTTCTTATAAGACTTAGACCTATATTAGGCCTTTCTTAACATCTAGACTTAGTGTATTACCCATTTTACAATATCTCCCTAGGGTATTATAGCACATTACTCTAGTGTTTTTATTATCACTATTGTATTCCCACCAAATAACATCTAATTTACAAAATTCAAAGTTAAGGAAAGGTCAACCTAGGTCCCTAATAATCCCCATTTGAAGGAATTTACAATATAAATACATATAAATATATTAAAATCTTTTTTTTCATATATGAGGTTTATGCACAAAAAATCACTAGAATTAAATTGCACATTGAGATCAAACCACCTATTTTCTCCAATTCTTAGTACACATAACCTTAATATAATAGAGCTCAAGATTGAAAACATTTTTTAGATCACAAATCATGGTTAAAGTACCTAATCACATCTATTTTATACCAAAATTTAACATATTACACCATATATTCACACACCACCATGGCATGGGATAAATACATGAATTTTGGCCCCTCTTCTGAGTATTGATATATAGGCAGTGATCAACACATAGATTATTGAGGACATGACCAAATTAAATCAATGAAACCTTTTTATTTTATTTTATTTAATAACACTTGGAAAGACAAGGATCTAGCGTTTTGAATCAAAATCATTCATACAATGGTCTCTAAAAGTGATTGTAAGCTCCTGCACTAGACACAATCCCTATAGGTGAAGACACGATGAACCCAAAAACCATAAATACATATTGTAATTGAAAAAGATCATTGAAAAATAGGACTATAACACCATACCACTATTTTCAATGCCACAATTTTATTTTTTAGTCCTAGATCTAGTTTTTAGTCCATGTTACTAGTCAGCAGATCTCCCTACATAGTAATTTCCAAGCCTAAGTTTCTTCTATAAACACAATTTATAACTAAGTCATGATTCCTTATTGAACCTTTATATTTTTAGTAATTTTACATAATAAATTATTTACAAATAAATGAGTTTTATTTATTACTATAATTATTTTCTTGATTTTATAGAGTAGTTTGTCATCTAGGGTTTTCGCATTAACCCTAAATTTGATAAAACATATTGGTGAACCCAAATTTTATTTGAATTTTTCCTAACACTAACCATATATTTTCATAGGGTTTGTATCCTTATTTTTCCTATTTACATTTTTTGTTTTAGGATTTTCAAATCTGATATATTTTTAATAGCAACCATCTTCCAAGTTTCAGTGTCATATATGGATGAAACAAAATCTATCCTCCTCCTCACCTTCAAGAGGGTGATGGATACTTTCCATCTAACTATTTCCATGATATCACTAATCTAAGAGGTAATTAATCCCATCCTATAGGTCCACATGAAGTTAATAAACCTATCCTTCATCTAACCCCTCTATCTCCCACATCCCCTCTTCATGGTGTATGCATGCATGTTCAATCTGAAGCACCTAGGGTTTGTGTTTATGAGGTTATAAATGATAAAATTATCAGTATGGACAAGTAAATTTCATATTTATAAGATAAAAATAAAATTTTAAATGAAAATATCACATTATTAGAAAATAATATCATATGTCAAAGAGCATCAAAAATTATACATAGTTTCTCCCAAAAGAGCTTTATGTAATATCACATGTGCCAAAAATCTATAATATATTAGTGTTAATCTTGTATGTACATTTTCATTTATCAAAATTTTGATTTATAAAATTTTATACTAAAATTATAAATTATGATAAAATACATCTACAATAAGTGACTTAAAATTATTAAAAGGTCTAATAAGAGTTCATGTGATATTCTAATGACAAAGATTCAAAATCATTTGATCAAACTAGTTCCTTTACATCCTCTAAGGAGATTTAGATACTATTATGCATATCATATAATTCATATACATCATATATATTGCTTTTTATATTTGAAAAATATAATATAATAGGTAATTAATAGTAGTGATCCTATAATTCATACATCATTCAAACAACCCAAAGTGGAATAAGGTAAAGTAAAAAAAGTTACAAAATTAGACATAGTAAAAAAGTGGTTATCAAAGGACAAATTATAGAAAGAAAAGGTTCAACAAACATAGTTAGAGTAAAAAAAAAATCAAATATAATTATTTTAGAAATAAGAGGATATAAATCTACCTATCAATAATGACGCTATAGTTTCAAAATAGTATGGATTTGGATAACAATATCTATAACACCATGGTTATCAAGGTTAGCGATTAGGAAAACATGCACAAGGCATCACTACTCCTATCTCTACATATGAAAATATTAATCGATAGCACTTGTATATACTAGAAATAATAATATAAATCATTTAAAGATACATTTTTTTAATACAAAATAACAAGATCAAGATAAGTTACAAAATTAAATTCAAGATAAGTAAAAAAACATTAATAGGAGATGTTTTCTAACAAAAGAGAGTCTATAACTAGAGATGCCTATAAAGGCTAAAGTTTTAATTGTGGTCCAAAAGGATTTATATCAAAAGCGTTCATCTTTCCTAGATCCCTTGATTCTTAACCCCCTCATAGATAGCAATAAATGTACCAATGTTATGATAAATAGCACTATTAAAACAAATATTCATAGCATGACATTCTTAAAATTTACTGGATATGATAAGGAAACTTTTATTAAGAGTAATTTATTTAAATCATTTATTATATCCATTGAGCTACCTTTCATAGTTGGGCCAAAACATATGCAGCGGTATTCCATGTATAACCTTATTTAGCACAATATAGTGTTGAATTAGGAAGATCATGGATCATAACAATGGGGTAAATAATGGATAGAGATGCAAAAAATGTCACATTTGCACATGAGAGTGCAATGGTCATAGTCTCAAAAGAAAATAAAGTTTCTTCCAATCAAAATCAACAAAATTAAAGTGTGTATTTAGGTAGTACATACAAATATACAGATAATGTCATACTAGTAAAGGTAATAGACACAGCGTATATTGTAAAGTAGAAGTTAGAAAGGTCAATGCAATAGTATGAGTAAGATTCATCAAAATACTTAGATTCAAACTTAAGCTCAATCTAACTAAAATACTCCCATCACACTTCAAGAGTGGTCACCATCCCTATTTTTGACACAGGGCCTATTTATTTTGAATTCCTAACATGACTCATTGGTTAGTATATCTCTTCACTTGTACATAATATTTTCCAATATATTCAAAAATATAAAAATAATAAAATCTTCTCAGAAAATACAAAAATATAGGACTTAGAAATGTTTGTTTTCATTTAACCTACATTATTTCATTATTTACAAATTTAAAAACTTGATTTTTCCAATTTTTATCATATATGATCCACAAAATGTACATGATTAATTGTAGATTACACATAACACTACTCCTAGATTCATTTCAAGGTTCTTTCACTATCACAGACTTAGACTTTGAAGTTAGATAGGAGCATTGTGAAGGACAATAATGCACTACTCTAGTGTCCCTCCCACCACTATTATCCTAATGAGCTTATACTACTACCACTCATTTGTAAACATCACAAGGGCTTACTACAATATGTACATTCCCAAACTAGCTCACTTGGGGTAATGTATACATAGGTTTCATCATTTTTTGCCCACATTATCCTACTCTTAGCTCATATCTATATATAGATTACATTTTTTGATATTGATTACTCACTAACATTGTGATATTTTTCTATATATATCAAGAACCAAATTTACTCATGTTACATTTGAACTCTTGTCTGGTAAAATTGCATAATCATGCATGCTTCCATATTGCTTTCCTAGATTAGTATGATTGTATGCATTTTATATTACATTAAGGACATTTGAATATGACATTGCCAAGTGATTCTAAACTTTTATATCTCTAATTGTATGCATTTGAATACATTTTAACATTTCTTTATGTGTGTCATTTATGTGTTTATGGGAATTCAAACATGTCCTTCTATGTGGATCTAAACTTTATTATTTAATTCTATGCATGTGAGGACATTTTAACATGTCTTTGAGTATGTTTTCCATTCCATATTGAGTGACATTTAAACATTTTCCTCATATGAGACCTATTGGCCTTTTATTGTGTGCCTTGTGTGCTTTGTGTGTATTATTTGATATGTGTATCATGGCTATGACACTTGATTTATTGCATGATTCCTTCTCAATTTTCAATGCCATGAAGGACCTCATGCATCTCCATAGCCATTTGGGTGCCTGGATGGATATCATGCATCCTCCTTGAGTAGTTAAAAACATACTTCTATACTCAATTGATTACATTATATATATGCTTCATTGTCACATATATCTAGACACTTACTATGAATGTTTATTTTCACATGCATCTTATATAACTATTATACTCAATTTTATATCTATAATGATGACATGTTTCTCCATGATGTCACTATTACTCATATTTACATTTTTACATCATAAAAACATACTGCCTAGCTTTTTATTTTGAGTTAATTTATTTTTTAGGCTTAATAACTCATCTCAAAATAGGGGGCATTTATAGGGGTTTATGTTAGGGTTAGACCTCCCAAATCAGTGCATAATTAGAAAAGAATAGTGAAAACTCAGTTACATAATTTTAGTTCTAAAAAAGACTTACAAAGCCCTTTTAAACACTATCACCACATTGGATAGGAGATCATTACTCTATTATCCTTCCCAACACTATAATATAGATGCCTAAAATTAGGCATTTCTAAAAAATCTCAAAATCTCAGTTTGCTCAGCATGGTATCTTCTAGTTTCTTAGTCTCAATTTCTAGAAATACTCAAAATTGCTTAATTTAGATTCAAGTTTGCTCAATTTGGGGGAGTCATGCACATGTTTTTCCAATTTGAATCAATATTTTTCTCATAATATCATATGCTAATACTCAGTTCCAAAATCCATATATATTAGATATTAGCTTGGGGACATGTGCATGGCACATGGCTTCCTCATACGTAGCTTTACATTAGTTTTACAAATTGAATGGTAATTCTATGTAATTATCCATTTTGTATACACCAAGCCTAGATCGTTCTTAGTTTTACACAATTTTTACTCTAATTTTTCACTAGAAATGAACCTTATTCTGTCTATAGTAGTTGGTTCACCATTTTCACTAGTTTACACTAGAAATATTTTAAATAAAAATTCCAAGTTACTTCACTTCTAGAAATGAACCTTATTCTATCTATAGTAGTTGGTTCACCATTTTCACTAGTTTACACTAGAAATATTTTAAATAAAAATTCCAAGTTACTTCACTTCTATGTGTATGAAATGATGGAGTTAATCTATCTTGAGTTATTAATCACACTCACCCACATATGATTATTAGGTCACATACAATCTAATTCAAGGTATTCAATGTCAATGAAAACTTCATGGGTTTGAACCTCCATAGTCACTAGTTTTACACTAGGAAAAGACACAAAGGTTTGTGTAACCAATTAGGTGTATTCATTCCTTGTCACTCCCTACTATTTTTTTCTTACTTTTGGCATTAAATATTAAGTAAGTATTATATATTATATATGTTCCATTGTAGGTTTGCTTGGAACACATCTCAGTATTGTGACATACATATAGGACTCCTCTTCATAGGTAAGTTTAGGTACATAGCATTTTTCATTTTACTCTAGTACTTTAACTTTGCTTTATTAATATAATAAAAATGGGGATAAATTTTAATTTAATCTAAAATAGTTCACTTGTGACCACCCTTACACACACTTAACTTTGGACCTAACTTAGGGCCCTTTTAATTACTTCTAGATAACCTTTTGTATGGTAGAATCACTCTTCAAAGATGTTACATGACTTTAATTATACTTAATAATGTTCCTATCAGCCTTAAACTTATATTAGGATATTCCTAACACCTAGAGTCAGTAGATTACCCATTTTACAATAGCACCCTAGGGGAATATAACATATTACTCTATTATTTTTCTTGCCACTAGTGTCTTCCTACCAAATAATGACTAATTTATAAAATCAAAAGTTAGAGAAAGGTCAGCCTAGGTCCTAATATTACCCATTAAAATTAATTCTAAATATAATTCTATATAAATTCATTAAACTTATTTTTTCACACAAGAGGCTTAGACACAAAAAAATCACCAAAATTACAATTTCACATTAAGAACAAACCACCCATTTTTTCCAATTCTAAGTACACACAGCCCTAAGCCTAGAGCTCAAGATTGAAAACATTTTCTAGGTCACAATTCATGTAAAAATAACCTAATCACATCAAATTTAAACCAACATTTAGCATAATTCAATAGATATTCACACACCATTGTGGCATGGGATAAATACTTGAAGTTTGATCCCTCTTCAAAGTATTTATATATAGGCAATTATCAACACATAGGGTGTCGAAGACACATCCAAATTAAATTTATTAACCATTTTTATTATATTTTATTTCATTACAATTTAAAATATAAGGAGCGAGGTTTTGGAATCAAAATTAGTCAAATAGTGTTCTTCGTAAGTGATCACAAGGTCCTGCACTAGAGATAACCATTATAGGCGAAGACATGGTAAACCCAAAAACCCTAAATATAGACTCTAATTGGATAATATTTTTTAATAATATTAATTTAACACCATACCACTAGTTTCTACCCCACAATGCTATTTTATATGCCCAAATCTAGCTATTGGTCCATGTTTCCAATCATCAGATCTCCCATGCACAATAATTTTTAGGCCTAGATTTCCTCTACAAATAGTTTCTAGATAAGTCATTATTCCTTATTTCACATTGATATTTATAGTAATTTTATAGATTAAAATAGTTCCAAATAATTGGGTGTAATTTATTTTTACATTTATTTGCTTGATTTTGCACAATAGTTTGCCATCTAGAGTTTTCACGTAAATTCCAAATTTGATAAAATAATTATAGGGACCAACACTTGATTTTGAGCTTGAGGTGATACTTTTCCATTGATTGGATAATTAATCCTAAGTGTTAGTTATGTGTATCATGTCTCAAAGGAAATTTTTTAGTCACTAATATAAGTTGTGGCATTTGCATGTTCTAATTAGTGCTAAGGATAGGGTGCTAGGCAAGTAGATTTGGTAGTATGTTAGGGATAGTTAGAACCATTTAGTCTTAAGGATTAAAATACCTATATACTTTTATATATTCACCTTATTCTAGTTGTAAGTCCCTAATAAAGGGATATCTAGATAAAAACATTGAATTTTAAGGGTACAATACATTATTGTACATTTTGAGAGCTAGTTGGTTGTTTGGACTATCTATTACAATGACCCTACAATACTTTTTCTAGAATGTATCATTAAATGTTATTATGGGATCATTATATTCTCTCTTAATTATATAAAACTACTAATAAAAAACACTATGGTCACTAAATTACCTAAACTAAACCAAGAAAGTGTTGCTAAAATTCTACCATCCTATGATGGAATTCTCTGATAGGTTTTAAAACCAATCATGTAAAGAGTATAGAAGATATATATTCATGTTTAATGTTCAAGATTATCTAGGTTATATTATAATAATTTTTATGATCCTCTATCATGAACCTTCCACTTGGTTTGAATCATGGAAGGGATTAGGTCTTCGACTCCCACATTAATGACCTCTCTAGACTTCATGTCTTGAATGAAAATGTGGAAGAGGAGGTCAATGATAGACTAATTTCTAGAGGCCTTATATAGCTATAAACTAAAAACTGATTGCAATTCCTTGTTGAAATGGTTAGAACTGATCTCATTTTACCCCAAGATTACATGTTTAAACCTGAGAATGGAGTCATGAAAGATATAGAACACCACTTTTAGCTTGTTATTAGTTACCAATAATTTAGGTCAAAATTCTAGAACTAGAAAGAGTATCGATGCCAGAGGAGAAACAAAAGCTGAAGCAAACACTGAAAGTATCAAAGAACTATCATAAAAATGGAAAAATCAAGGGCAATTGGAAGATTTATGCTAAGATTGAGAGTTGAAGGCACTCAGTTACTTGGAAAACTCCCAAATGTGGAGCATGGGAACATTAATGTCATCCAAACCCCCACCTTTTTTAATAATATGAAATGACACTCTCATAATTATAATATCCTTGACATTAATTGACACCTAATTCACCAATAATAAGCTCTTCAAGGCATGGCCACATAAGGGCAAAACATTTTGTAGAGAATCAATTTCAGAGGTACCATGGTCAGCTAATAGGTTAGATGTTTTGTCAGCTTTGTGATAGATGTGTGACTAGGATATATAAGTGAACTTTGTGGCTGAGGTCTGACCTTCATCTAGGGTAGCACTGAGAAACCAATTCCAGTGAAAGCCATTACACATTACACCAATAACAATTTGAGAATCTTCTTTACCATTTGATTATTAATGCTCAATGAGCACACAAGTTTCAACCCTTTTATTAATGCAATTCAATATGTGTTGTTGTTTGTCTCCACCCAAAAGCTAAGAGAGAAGATTGAGATACAAGCTCCTGGAAAACATCTAAGCATACCCTAGGTCCCATAGGGCCATGATTGTAGGGAAGGATCCATCAAAATTAAGCTTGACCATATTTAGCTTGGGGGCCGACCAAAAAACCCCTTCATATTTATTCAACATACTACCTTTCACCTCATTAGGAGGTTGATTTTTGCTTCTTATGCATGGAATGCTCTATGAAAGAAATAGATGAAGGATGATGATTATTTAAAAAATATATATTATGCTAAAAATAGATTTTGGTTGATCATAAATAGAATCAATTTCCACCCTTATTTTGTAGTAAAAGAAATAGATAAGAGGATGGTGATATATGTATATTTTAGTGTTGCAGGGAGACACATCTCCCTAACCTTAGGATGTGTCTCATGTTTTGAGATGTGTTCTAGGTATAGGAGACGGGTACATAGTTATATTTTGGCATGGGAGACATATGCCTACCTATCCTTGTGTCTCCAAAAACCCTAATCATGAAAAATGCATTAAAAACATATAAAAATTACCAGAATGTTTGAAGTCGAGTACATTCGGTGGATCAGGTAGGCATCTTACTCAACACATTTTAGTTTTTTTATTATAAATTTTCAAAATACAATTTTTTTTGTTTGGCTTTCCTTTAGGGATTGCTGAACTTGGCACTGCCAAGTAGTGCCATTAACGATAAGGGGCAACTTTTGCCATTAATGACAATGTAGGGCTTTGTCGTTTGTGGCATTCCCTGGCAGAGTTGAGTTCGGTAATTCCTTTTTTTTGTTTTTTTAATAATAAATGTTATAAATTTATAATATTACATTTTAATTTTGAAATGTTGATTGGGTTAAAATTTAAATATTTAACAGTTTAAATTTGAATTGTTTTAAAGACTTGTTTTTAATATTTTACTATTTAATATTTTTTTATTTAATAAATTAATGTATATATATTTTTTATTTTAAATTTAAATGTTAAAATATTAATATTAACATTTAATTTTTAATATTTAAATAAAAATTTATACTTAAAAAGTAATTTTTAATAGTTTATTATTATTATTATTTAAATATTACCTTTTAAATTTCAAATTTTTAAATAATAAAAATTAATATTTAAATGTTTAATGGTTTTTAACTTTTTATTATTTTAATATTTTATTATTGGAGTACTTTTGGTTTCATTCATTTATTGAAAAGGAATCAATTAGGGTCGAAGAACATAGAGAACCTAGTGTACATTCATAGCACACTTCATCTTCTTTCTCATCAAGGCTCAAGGTACAAGGAAGGTCTTTCAGCAAAATAAGACTATATTCCCATTGATGGAGCAGTAGAGATATCCTTGGAAGATGATGTGCTTGAGGCAGATGGCCTCAATGAGTTTCCCCATGTTATATTACTTGTAGATGAGCCAGAGTTTGAGAGTGATGCCTATTTAGACAACATCTTGGCAAAGGACCTAAAGGATATAATTGATGTGACAGTTCATCCTATTGTAGTGGATCAAATATGATCCAAGTTTATATATGTGTTTTTTGTTTTTACATGCCTATAGTTGGAATTTCATTATATGTGATGACCTTTAAGCTTAATATGATGATCATGAGATACTTTTTTGCTTATTGCTAGTATTGGCATTGTAATAGTATAAATTTTATAATTTTTTTATAGTAGATATTATATGTATAATTTATAAATAATAAATATATCTTATCATCTCCCCATAGCCCCATCTCCTATTTTTCAAAACAAGGCATACCCATCCCTATCCCCATCTCCCCATACCCATCTCCTAACAAGTGTGTGTGTGTGTGTGTATGATAAAAATAGTTTTTGGCTTTTTCATAAATAAAATCAACCACTACTTTTATTTTATAGTTAACAATTTACGGCATGCTTTGAGATTATTTTTTACTAAACCCATAATTTTATAACTGAATTAGCTTTCTAGGCCTGTAGCCTGGTTAATATTTGAAATTTCACTTGTTACTTTGAATGAAGTGGATATTGAATAATGTCGAATGTGATATAAATTATTTGTGGCATTGTTTTGATCTTGTTATGTAGATTTTAAAAAAATAATTGAAGGCACTAAATAGGGAATTGTTGCTTCAAGTTTTGGAGCTCGTTTATGTACTAGTTGGGAGGCCATCTCAACATGCATGTAGAGTGGAGGGCATAGGTTTAATATTTAGGAATATTAGACCTATGTTGTTACGGACAAAATATGGTAAAGGAATTTTTTTAAATATGTTGCATACAAGTTTTGGAGTACATGCTGAAAACTAACGTATGTGGCTTTTATGTTTTACAAATATATACACATCTTTTTTTTAGTAAAATGAAGTTCACTAGTTCTATTCAGGCAAGAGCCACTTTGATTCACATTTTTCAGTTACAAATACAATGGTAAAAGCAAGCAATTGAAGATATTCGAAGGTATGACATGGGTATGAAATTGAATTGAGTCTAATTTTATGTTAATAACTAGGACTAAAATTATATGAATGGATATGTTCATTTGAGTTCAAAATAATAGCCAGTGTCGATCATGTGGGCATAAAATTATTTTCTTTATTATAGGCTTGTAAAGTTGATTCCTGCTACCAAAGTTTTCTAGAAACACCTTTGCCAAATACTCTGTATCGCTACTCTCTCATGGACAAGATAAAATTAAGCATTGGATACAAGAGTTGATATAGAAAGGACATATTAGGACTAGCAGTTTCCCTTTTGGTCACCATATTGTGTTACTTCTAGAGGATGGTCCATAGTGACTTTGCATTGACTACAAAACTATGAACAAAATGAATTTGAAGGATAGATACCTTATTTCCTATAATTTAAAATGCTTTGAGACCAAATCTTAAGTACTAGGTATTTCACCAAAATAGCTCTCAAATTAGGCTATCAAGTATCTATCGATGTTATGATGTATATAAAATTTAAATTTGCATTCAAGGAAAAGTAGAATTATTTGAATGATTAGTCATACCATTCGGCTTGACTGATGCATTTTTAAATTGCATGAGGACAATGAATGATATTTTACACTCCTCCATGGATTCTTTTATTTCCTATTTTTACGACTTTGATTTTCAATAATATATGGGAAGAATAAATGAGTCATGTTCAATAGATTCTCTAAGCCTTTCGCTAACATAAGGTTTACATTGATTTTGAGAAGTGTTTTTTTTTTTTTTTTTCGTGGAGCAAATTTGATACATATTATGCATCATTAATAAAGATTATCCTATGTTGTTTCGGTACTGGTATGGTTATGGGTACATTTTATAAATGCATAAACTCTATTTTTCAAATATTTGTGCACATATCAAAAGTATGATGTGACATGCTTTGTAGCCTATGTACCACCTAATAGGATTTCATAATCTATTTAGTTTTGTAATAAAAAAAACTTAATCATTTCTAACATGTCATACACTGCTAAGTTATTTATTTTCTTTTTTTCCCTTGATCTAAAATGTTAACTCTTCATCAATATATATAGCATGGTTGCTTCAACATACCCTCCTCCATGTCCTTTTATAAGTTGTACAAGGACTACTTAGATAATGTAGATTCAACATATGCACTGCCTCCACTAGTTAAGGGTTCTTATGTGTTATATGGAGCTACTTACATTGTAAGTTTTAGTTTTATATATTGGCAATAATCTTTTCTCTCCATGGCTAGATTGATTTTCTCTCTCTATTTAAGCTTGTTAGCGACCTATGGGTAAATATTTTAGATTTGGGATTTTCAATATTTGTGTTTACTTCCCATGAACACTGATGGCAATGGATTTATTTTTAATTTCTTGAGTTTGGAAATCCAAATAGATAGATTATATGTATCTTGTTTACATGACTCAAAGATGCTTCTGGGGGACTTCTTTAGATGAATTGTTTGATGGCCAGACTGATAATAATCTTCCAAGCTTGGAGGAGCAAGGTGTTTGTCAACTCTATCCTAAGGGGGGCAACATTGGTATGGTATTTTCCTATGCCTTATTTATTTAAAATGATTTTATAAATCCATGCATAATAAGCTCCACCCTCCATAATTTTTGAAGGAGGTAAAGTAACACACTTATTCATTATATCAATTTTTTCCTTGTTATTTTCTTTTTGAGACTGATAACAAGGACACAATCTGGAGTCCCTTGTGCATTTATTGTCCCTTAAAATGATAAGGGTTGAGAATTAAGGTGTATTTTTATCTAAGAACATGATTCTTTTAAATCATAAATATTATGAATAGATCGATGGCTTAATCATTATATCAATTTACAAAGGTGTCTAACTCGATCCATTGAGGTTTGATTTGTGCATCTATTTAGAAACATGCTAGAATTGAGCGGTAGCTAATTTGATGGAAATTAGTAGTTAGCTCATCCTTGTAAAAGTAGGATTTAGAATTTGAAGAATTATTAGTTGCAGAAGGTCCATGGCATGCATTTCAACAAAAAAAGCATTCTGACTCTTTTTTCCACACATTATTCTTTGTATACATGCTAGACCAAGTAGAAGCTGTAACATTTTTACTTTAGGTTCTATGTTTCTTTCCCCAAACTTCTAGCTCTTACCATGTGTCTCATACATTATTATTGTCATGGTCTATTAGATTAAATTTATAACTACAAGAATCTTGGGAAGCTGTTATCCAACATTTTGCTGAGTAGGAGGATTTGAACCCTAAGAATTAGAGGGGTTGATTTGAAGTTGGTTTTTGGATGGAATTTGTTGCAAATATCAAAAGTGCATTTCTTTAGTTTTTAAATGCAACAATAATTGAAAATCAGTAGTTATCTCAAATAAAGCTTTAATTTTAGTTTTTTTTGCCTTTTTCAAGTCAAATTAAGGTTAGGTGGGTCTCTCACCCTTGAATTAAAACATAAATCATTATTGATTATTACATAGGCACAATTTTCATATCCTAGTAGTTTAAGACTTACATAGCCCATATAGCAAAAATTGGGCACAATACAAAACTAGCTTCAGAAGTTTTCATGAAGGCAAGCTATTGGATTAAGAAATTCCATGCACCCAACATGACTAAAAGACTATGAGTTCATGAGTTAAAAAAATTACTTGTGAACTAAGTATTAGTATGGCTACAAAAATGACTATAGATATATCGATCGATAACATCAATAGGTAAACAAAGGCAATAATGGGTTAGGATCACCAACCATGAGGATAAATCATAGCTAAAATAAGGTACTAAAGGGGATAGATTGTTGAAAAAGTACTGCCATGTTCTTCATTGCTTATGCCACCAACATCCATGACACTTTGTGCCTTCCCATCTTTTGCACTAGCACCAAGAATAAGAGCCCCATTGACCCCACCACCTCAAGCACCACTGATATGAACACCACCATCATTTATCGATCCCCCTTCCTATGGCCGCCACTCCATGAGATGAGACACTTTCATCCCCACAAATTGGATGGACATGTCTACCCATGTGTTCTAGCTCTGAATTGAGGAGCAATTTCTCCTGGCCTACATGTATGCCTCTTGAGTTGAAGCTCCCTACATTGGTAGCAAGGGTAAACTGACAAGTGGGTTTAGATCATTGGAAGTGGGTTCAGACTCCAAAGCCTACCCTTGGAGGGTGGGCAGGGAAACATAAGGGGAAGCCAAATGTAAATGATTGTAGGCAAAGGTATAGTGATATAGCACTACCTTGTACCAAAGTTCTTTCTCAATCTCCACTGCAACTAATCATGTCTTCAACAATGCATTAGGTATTTTACTCCCACATTAAGGGCTTCTCTAGACTTCATGTCTTGAATGAAAATGTGGAAGAGGAGGTTAATGATAGATTGATTCTTGGAGGCCATATTTAGATGCAAACTAAAAAATCATTGCAATTTCTTATTAGAATGGTGTGGACTAATATCATTTAACCCCAAGATTACATGTTTAAACCTGAGATTGGAATCATGAAAGATATAGAACACCACTTTTAGGTCGTCAGTAGTTACCATCAATTTAGATCAAAAATCCATGATTAGAAAGAGTGTCGATGCCAGAGGAGAAACAAATGCTGAAGCAAATATTGAAAGTATCAAGGAACTATCATAGAAATGGAAAAATCAAGGGCAATTGGAAGATTTATGCGAAGATTGAGAGTCCAAGGCACTCAATTACTTGGCAACTCCTAAATGTGAAGCATGGGAATATTAATGTCATCTAAACTTCCCACTTTTTTTAATAATCTGAAATGATACTCTCATAATTCCAATATCCTTAACATTAATTGACACCTAATTCAAAAATAATAAGCTCTTCAAGGCATGGCCACATAGAGGGCAAAACATTTCATATAAATTCAATTTCATAGGCACCATGGTCAGCTAAGAGGTTAGTTATTTTGTCACCTTTGTGATAGATGTATGACTAGGATATATAAGTGAACTTTGTGTTTGAGGTCTGACCTTCGTCTAGGGTAGCATTGAGAAACCAATTCCAATGAAAGCTATTAGACATTACACTAATAACAACCTAAGAATATATTTAACTATTTGATTATTAATGCTAAATGAGGACACAAGTTTTAGACCTTTTATTAATGCAATTCAATATGTGTTGTTATTTGTCTCCACCCCCAAGATGAGAGAGAAGATTGAGATAAAAGTTCCTAGAAAAAATCTAAGCATACCCTAGGTCCCACAGGGCCATGATTACAAAGGGAGGATCCATCAAAATTAAGATTGACCATATTTAGCTTGAGGGCCAACTTCATATTTATTCAGCATACTACCTTTCACCTTATTGTGAGGTTGTTTTTTTATTCTTATGCATGGAAAGTTCTATGAAAGAAATAGATAGGGAATGATGATTATTTTGAAAAACATATTGTGCTAAAAATAGATTTTGGCTGATCATAAATAGAACCATTTACGACCCTTATTTTGTAGTAAAATGAATAGATAAGAGGATGGTGATATATATAGAATATGTTAAAAATAGGTTTTGGGCTATTCATTAATAAAATCAACTACTGCCTTTATTTTGCAGTTAACAATTTATGGCATGCTTTGAGATTTTTTTTACTAAACCCATAATTTTATAACTGAATTAGCTTTTTGGTCCTGTAGCCTAGTTAATATTTGAAATTTCACTTGATACTTTGAATGAAGTGGATATGGAATAATGTTGAATGTGATATAAATTCTTTGTGGCAATATTTTGATCTTGTTATGCAGATTTTAAAAATAGAATTGAAGGCACTGAATAAGGAATTGTTGCTTCAAGTTTTAGAGCTTGCTAATGTACTAGTTGGGAGGCCATCTCAACATGCATGTAGAGTGGAGGACATAAGTTTAATATTTAGGAATATTAGACCTATGTTGTTACGGACAAAAAATGGTAAAGGAATTTTTCTAACTATGTTGCATACAAGTTTTGGAGTACATGCTAAAAACTAACATATGTGGCTTGTATGCTTTACAAATGCATACACATCTCCTTTTTTTAGTAAAATGAAGTTCACCGGTTTTATTCAGGAAAGAGCCACTTTTATTCACATTTGTAGTTACAAATATGAAAGAAAGCAATTGAAGATATTTGAAGGTATGACATGGGTATGAAATTGCATTGAGTCTAATTTTCTATTAATAACCAAGAATGAAATTATATGTATGGATATGTTTGTTTGAGTTTAAAATAATAGCTAGTGTCGATCACGTGGGCATAAAATTATTTTCTTTATTATAGGCTTGTAGAGTTAATTCCTGCTACCAAAGTTTTCTAGAAACACCTTTGCCTAACACTTTGTATCTCTACTCTCTCATGGACAAGATCAGATTAAGCATTGGATACAAGAATTGATATGGAAAAGACATATTAGGACTAGCAGTTTCCCTTTTGGTTGTCATATTGTGTTACTACCAGAGGATGGTCCATAGTGACTTTGCATTGACTACAAAATTGTGAACAAAATTAATTTGAAGGATAAATACCTTATTTCCTATAATTAAAAATGCTTTGGGACCAACTCTTAGGTACTAGGTATTTCACCAAGATAGATCTCAAATTAGGCTATCAAGTGTCTATCAATGTTGTGATGTATAGAAAAGTTAAATCTGCATTCAAGGAAAATTAGAATTATTTGAATGATTAGTCATGCCATTTGGCTTAACCGATGCATTTTTAGCTTTCATGAGGATAATGAATGATATTTTTCATTCCTCCATGGATTTTTTTATTGCCTATTTGTATGACTTTGATTTTCAATAATATATGGGAAGAACAAATGAACCATGTTCAACAGCTTCTCTAAACCTTTCACCAACATAAGTTTTACATTGATTTTGAGAAGTGTTTTTTTCTTTTGTGGAGCAGATTTGATACATCTTATGCATCATTATTAAATATTATCCTTTGTTGTTTATGTAATGGTATGGGTACAGGTACATTTCAAAAATGCAAAAACTCTAGTTTTCAAAGATTTGTGCATATATCAATAGTTTTGTGTGACATGCTTTGTAGCCTATGCACCACCTAATTAGATTTCATAATCTATTTAGTTTTGTAATAAATAAAAATTAATAATTTTTAATGTGTCATGTAATGGTAATTTTTTTATTTCCATTTTTTCCCCTTGATATAAAAGGTTGACTCTTCATCAATATATATAGCATGGTTGCTTCAACATACCCTCCTCCATGCCCTTTTTATAGGTTGTACAAGGACTACTTAGATAATACATATTCAACATCTACACCACCTCCACCAGTTAAGGGTTCTTACATGCTATATGGAGCTACTTACACTGTAAGTTTTAGTTTTATATATTGGCAATAATATTTACTCTCCATGGCCAGATTGATTTTATCTCTCTATTTAAGCTTGTTAGCGGCCTATGGGTAAATTTTTTGGATCTAGCATTTTCAATATTTGTGTTTACTTCCCATGAACACTGATGGCAATTGATTTATTTTTACCTGCTCGAGTTTGGAAAGTCAAATAGGTAGATTATATATATTTTGTTTGCATGACTCAAAGATGCTTCTGGGGGACTTCTTTGGATGAATTATTTGATGGCCAGATTAATGATAATCTTCCAAGCTTAGAGGAGCAAGGTGTTTTTCAACTATATCCTAAGGGGACCAACATTGGTATGGTATTTTCCTTTGCCTTATTTATTTAAAATGATTTTATATATCCATGCATAATAATCTCTACCCTCCACACTTTCTAAAGGAGGTAAAATAACACACTTATTCATTATATCAAGTTTTTCTTTGTTATTTTCTTTTTTAGACTGATAACAAGGACACAATCTGGAGTCCCTTGTGCATTTGTTGGCTTTAAATTGATGGGGGTTGAGAATTAAGGTATATTTTTATCTAAGAACATGATTCTTTTAAATTATTGATATTACTAATAAATCGATGGCTTAATCATTATATCAATTTACAAAGGTGTCTAACTTGATCTATTGAGGTTTGATTTGTGCATCTATTTAGAAACATGCTATAATTTGGTAGTAGCTAGTTTGATGGAAATCAGTAGTTAGCTCATCCTTGTAAAAGTAGGATTCAAAATTTGAAGAATTATTAGCTATGGAAGGTCCATAGCATGCATTTCAACAAAAGAAATATTTTTGACCCTTTTTTCTACACATTATTCCTTGTATGCATACTAGACCAAGTAAAAGCTGTAACATTTTGTACTTTAGGTTCTATGTTTCTTTCCCCAAACTTCTAACTCTTACGATGTTTCTCATCCATTATTACTATCATGCTCTATTATATTAAATTTATAACTAGAAGAATCTTAGAGAAGCTATTATCTACCATTTTGCTTTGAACCCTAAAAATTGGAGGGGTTGATTTGAATTTAGTTGTTGGATGGAATTTGTTTCAGCTATCAAAAGTTCATTTATCTCGTTGTTGAATGCAACATCAAGTGAAAATTAGTAGTTATCTCAAAGAAATCTTTGATTTTTATTTTTTATTTTATTTTTTTGAGTCAAATTAGGGTTAGGTGGGTCCCTCACCCTTGAATTAAAACATAAAACATTATTGATTATTACATAGGCATAGTGTTCATATCTTAATAGATCAAGACTTGCATAGCCCATATAGCAGAAATGGGCACAGTACAAACCTAGCTTCTGAAGTATTCATGAAAGCAAGCTATTGGATTAAAAAATTCCATGCACCCAACATGACTAAAATACTATGATTTCATGAGTAAAGCAACTTACTTATGAACTACATATTAGTATGGCTATAAAAATAAACATAGATCTATCGATCGATAACATCAAGAGGTAGACAAAGGCAATAATGGCTTAGGATCACCAACCATAAGGACAAATCATAGCTAAAACAAGGTACTAAAGGAGATAAATTCTAGAAAAATTGTTTCCATGTGCTCCACTACTTATGCCACCAACATCCATGACACCTTATGCCTTCCCATCTCTTGCATTAGCACCAAGAATAAGAGCCCCACTAACCCCACCACCTCAAGCACTATTGATATGAACACCACCATCTCTTGTAGAGCCCCCTTCCTATGGTCCCCACTCCATGAGATGAGACACCTTCATCCCCACAAATTGGATGGACATGTCTACCCATGAATTCCAACTCTAAATTAAGGAGAAATTTCTCATGGCCTACATGTTGTATGCCTTCTGAGTTGAATCTCCCCTGCATTGGTGGTAGGGGTGAACTAGAAAGTGGGTTTAGATCATTGGAAGTGGGTTCAGACTCCATATCCTACCCTTAGAGGGTGAGCATGGAAACATAAGGGGAAGCCAAATGTAAATGATTACGAGCAAAGGTATAGTGATATAGCACTACCTTGTACCAAAGTTCTTTCTCAATATCCACTACAAGAAATTATGCCTTTAACAGTGCATTGGGTATTCTACTCTAACATTAAGGCCCTCTCTATACTTCATATCTTGAATGAAAATGTGGAAGAGGAGGTTGATGATAGATTGATTCTTAGAGGCCCTATTTATATACAAAATGAAAATTGATTGTAATTCCTTATTGGAATGGTGTGGACTAATATCATTTTACCCCAAGATTACATGTTTAAACTTGAGATTGGAATTATGAAAGATATAGAATGCCACTTTTAGCTTGTCAGTAGTTACCATAAATTTAGATCAAATATCCATGACTAGAAAGAGTATCGATGCTAGAGGAAAAATAAATGCTAAAGCGAACATTGAAAGTATCAAGGAACTATCATAAAAATGGAAAAATCAAGGGCAATTGAAATATTTATGCCAATATTGAGAGTCCAAGGCACTAAATTACTTGGAAAACTCCCAAATGTGGAGTATGGGAACATTAATGTCATCCAAACCTCCCACCTTTTTCAATAATATGAAGTGATACACTCATAATTCCAATATCCTTGACATTACTTGACACCTAATTCACAAATAATAAGCTCTTCAAGGCATGGCCACATAGAGGGCAAAACATTTCGTAGAGAATCAATTTTAGAGGCACCATGGTCAGCTAAGAGGTTAGTTATTTTGTCACCTTTGTGATAGATATGTGACTAGGATATATAAGTGAACTTTGTGGCTGAGGTTTAACCTTCATTTAGGGTAGCACTAAGAAACCAATTTTGGTGATAGTCATTTAACATTACACTAATAACAACCTGAGAATATCCTTAACCATTTGATTACTAATGCTCAATGAGCATACAAGTTTTGGTCCTTTTATTAATGCAATTCAATCTTCGTTGTTGTTTGTCTCCACCCCCAAGCTGAGAGAGAAGATTGAGATACAAGTTCCCAACAAAAATATAAACATACCCTAGGTCCCAAAGGGCCATGATTGTAGGGGGAAGAACCATCAAAATTAAGCTTGACCATAATTAGCTTGGGGGCCAATCAACAAACCCCTTCATATTTATTCAACGTAATACCTTTCACCTTATTGGGAGGTTGATTTTTGCTTCTTATGCATGGAAAGTTCTATGAAATAAATAGATAGAGGATGGTGATTATTTAAAAAAACATATTGTGCTAAAAAAAAACGTTTGGCTCATCATAAATAGAATCATTTACCACCCTTATTTTGTAGTAAAAGAAATAGATAAGAGGATGGTGATATATATAATATGTTAAAAACAGTTTTTGGGCTATTCATAAATAAAATCAACTACTGCCTTTATTTTTTAGTTAACAATTTCTGGCATGCTTTGAGAGTTTTTTACTAAACCCATAATTTTATAACTAAATTACCTTTTTGGTCTTGTAGCCTAGTTAATATGTCAAATTTCACTTTCTACTTTGAATGAAGTGGATATTGAATAATTCCAAATGTGATATAAATTCTTTGTGGCATTTTTTTGATCTTGTCATGCATATTTTAAAAAATGAATTGAAGGCACTAAATAGGGAATTGTTGCTTCAAGTTTTAGAGCTTGCTAATGTACTAGTTGGGAGGCTATCTCAACATGCATGTAGAGTGGAGGAAATACATTTAATATTTAGGAATATTTGACCTTTGTTGTTACGGACAAAATATTGTAAAGGAAATTTCTTAATTATGTTGCATACAAGATTTGGAGTACATGCTGAAAACTAACATATGTGGCTTTTATGCTTTGCAAATGTATACACATATTTTTTTAAGTAAAATTAAGTTCACCGGTTCTATTTAGGTAAGAGCCACTTTGATTCACACTTTTCAGTTACAAATACAATGGCAAAAGTAAGCAATTGAAGATATTCAAAGGTATGACATGGGTAAGAAATTGCATTGAGTCTAATTTTCTGTTAATAACCAGGAGTGAAATTATATGCATAGATATGTTTGTTTGAGTTCAAAATAATATCCAGTGTTGATCATGTGGGCATAAAATTGTTTTCTTTATTATAGGCTTGTAGAGTTAATTCTTGCTACTAAAGTTTTCTAGGAACACCTTTGCTTAACACTCTATATCGCTACTCTCTCGTGGACAAGATTATACTAAGCATTGGATACAAGAGTTGATATAGAAAGGACATATTAGGACTAGAAATTTCCCTTTTGGTTGCCATATTGTGTTACTACCAAGGATGGTCCATAGTGACTTTGTATTAACTACAAAACTATGAACAAAATGAATTTGAAGGATAGATACCTTATTTCCTATAATTGAAAATGCATTGGGACCAACTCTTAGGTACTAGGTATTTCACCAAGATAGCTCTCAAATCAGGCTATCAAGTATTTGTCGATGTTGTGATATATAGAAAAGTTAAATCTAAATTCAAGAAAAAGTAGAATTATTTGAATGATTAGTCATGCCATTCGGCTTGATCGATGCATTTTTAGCTTCCCTGAGGACAATGAATGACGTTTTTCACTCCTCCATGGTTTCTTTTATTGCTTATTTGTATGACTTTGATTTTCAAAAATATATGGGAAGAACAAATGAACCATGTTCAAGAGGTTCTATAAGCCTTGCGCCAACATTAAGTTTTACATTGATTTTGAGAAGTGTTTTATTTTTACTTCGTGGAACAAATTTGATATTTCTTATGTATCATTAATAAATATTATCCAATGTTGTTTTTGGTATTGGTATGGGTACAAGTATGTTTTGAAAATATCAAAACTCCATTTTTCAAAAACCTTGGTTTGGAAACATCATGGGTATGTCCGTACATTACACACACACATACACAATACATATTACTAATTTTTTAAGTGAAACATTTGAAATACATAGTATGAAAATATTTGTCTATAAAAGATAAAACACTTAAAAATATATATTATTCATTCATTCATCACTTCAAAGACAAAATTTACATTCAAATCTAGAATCAATCATCTAGATTGCTCTCAAAATCATGAATGTCACTCTCACTATTTTTTTACTTTATCATTCACTAATGCTTTCTCTTGCATGGGCCTCACTAGTGCACTGAATCTCCCAAAATTTATGCCTTAAGGGGTGTACAAGGAATGGGGTGGGATCAACTTGTGGCACTTTGTGAGACATGTTAAATATTGAAACCCTTAAATATTGTTAAGTCTAAAACCCTGAAACCTTGGAATCTGACTTAGTTTGAAATATGATAAGATCCTTGAAAACGTAGAATTTGCATTATAGCTCTTAGAGGTTTGTAACCAACTCTCAAACATCCTAAAGTATATAAATAAAATATAACTTAAAAGTATAAGAAAACTTATACTTAGATTTTTATTTTATTTATATAATGTCTAATTCGGGCTAGTTTTACATTTTTTTATTTTTTGTTGACTATGACTATTTTTTCCTCTCGAAAACATTTGGAAACAACATAGAAATACCCAAGTATGTCAGGAAAATATACCATATATTTTTGGGATGTACCTAGGTGTTTTTGGTACATTTATGGGGCATACCCAAAGTGTTTCCATACAAGAAACATTTTTTTGGGGGGGGAACGTTGGGAGAGGGGTGTTTCTTGCAACATGTTATCCTATCATATTTAATACGTTAGATGTATTGTTGATAAAGATGTTGATGTTAGTCTAGGATATTTATTTTGGAGGCATTTCATTTTTAGGCACCTCCACCTTAAACACCCAAATCCTTCATACTTACATTATGGGGGATGGCTTACACATGGGTGAAAAATCCATGGTTATCTATTTTTTGAGTTTATTATTTATTCTTTTTTATTGGATATTATACTCATTCACTATGCTTCACATGTTGTTACTCCCCATGTTGAAGATCTTCCAGTTTTTTCACTATAATTTGCCTCTCATCCAACCCTACATATGTGAATTTCTTAAGCCCACTAGAGGGAAGAAGATCCAGTGCTACTATTATAACTATGCCTTTGAATTTGGAATATTTATCAGAAATGCCTAGAAAGCAAAAACATCGCACAACAGCTCCATGTTGAACAATGAGCAAATTATGAAAAGATCTTGAGTTATGTGTTCTAAGCTTTGGGAGGAATTTCTAGCTTTAGAAGAGTTAGACAAACATTTTTGACTTATAGGATCAGTCTATTAAAGATATTTGGGGTTTCTTCCTCACTTGCAAAGACCTTTAAATACATGTGCATTTGTGCTTTTAGAGACACATATTCATTCAACAATATACTAGATTGATAGACATAGTGTCCATTGTCTAATTTATGTGTGAAACCCATGAAAACCATTAAAATTGATGTAGTCCATCTCCAAGAAGGTTACACTAGTGGTGTGCCCTTGATATAATTCTCTAGGTTATAGGTTTGACTATCAGTAGACCGAGGGTTTAAACTAGGTGGACATAAGCATGTTGATTCCCAATCTTGGTTAGCCTTTATGATTTACAATTTATGGGTTACAAATAAATAATTCCAATGATGGGAAACTTAACCACATGATCTAGCTAAGATAACTATTGTGGATCCATGAATGGGACATGTGGTCTATTAAGCATGCACTATTAAAGAAAGTGTCCACAGCATGGTTGCCTTATTATGTTACTATTCTTACAGAGTTATTGGGTACCATATGATTTTTACAAGTAATGAATGTCTTAAGTGAGAAAATTAGAGATATTTTTGGGAAGGAAATATCTAACCTGGCCTACACATTTCTTGTCTTAGTAGATGTTTAACATTATAGCAACAAGTGTTGTCTTTTATGGTGATGGGCCATTATTATTTGTTTTTAATGGTATAGGGTCACCACAAAATCACATAAGCTTACATTCCATGATTAATAATGCCATCTTGGGTGTCTAAAGGAGAGAAGAGTTATATGGCTATTTAAAATGCTTTTAATCATAACACATCACTATTATCATTCCCTACACCTTATCAAAGAAATGAAATGATTTTAATCGTGTCCACAAGACCAAATGGTTTATGGGACCACCGATTACATTGATTGCTCCAACCACTCAAAGACTCATGGGCCCAGCTATGTCTTTTATAATGTTGTTCCTTCGTCAAAAGTTCCACAATTTGTAACATAGATAAATCTACCAAAAAAACCCTTTTAGGTTGTTTTAGGTTTCAAGCTCTAGTTGCTAGTGTTTATCGACATAACTTACCTTGTGCTGCCCACAACATAATATTTTTTAGATCATAAAATTGTTGATAAAGCAACTGATTGTATTGAGTGGAAACAAAATGGAGTTCATGATAATCTAAAGAATATTAGCACCAAATAGAGGCAACACCATGGCCACAATTGGACACTTACAAAATGGATGGCTCAGATGCTCTTCATAGAATGATCATATCTCTTTATTATGGACCATGTGCCATCTTCAAAAAGGTGGGGAATGTAACACTTCAGAGCTTAATCTTCCACCTCCTTTTATTTTTCATCTTATATTTTAATGCCTTGGGACTTCATATTTTCCATAGATTAAACCTCTAGTAGCTAATTATGGATATGAAGATCAAACACATTATAAATTATTTCTATGGTCATTGATAAAGTTTCAAGTCACTTATTGAATCACAAATCAAGATTTTGTTTTCACACTTGGTCTCTCTTGTTGGAGCAATAGAAACCATTGCTTTTTAAGGAGTGTGATTGACTTGGGTGGAAACATGAGAACCGTTGGTTCTAATTTAAAGCATGTTTGTCTAGCTAGAAATAGTGAACTAGGAATTTGACTTAAGAGAGGATGGTTAGTATCATGTTAGTTTCAAAATAAAAATGAAATGAAAGAAACACACTAACTAGCATAACATCTCTAGGCCTAAACACTAGGGAGAGCTTAGTTAACAAACATGAATAAAACACACAACTAAAATTCAAAAGAAACCCTCTTTTACCTTCCTTGGATGCTACAAAATGCTTGTTTTAATGGCTTGCTTGGCTTGTGCTCATGAACTCTTCATCAAAGGAGGCTTGGCTATCTCCTCTTCTCCTTGGCACCTTGTGGTTTTTGCTTGGCTTGGCTTGAAATCAATTGGCATAGTAACACTAGTTTGCATGAAGCTTTTGGAATAAATATTGCATTATAACTTTTCAAAAACTAAGCTTAGAAATAATGTTCATGGCCTCTCTATTTATAGATTTTTTAGAATGTCTAGAATCAACCTGAACCATCCATCCTAAGATTGAGATGTGTGGTCGAGGATTAATTCAATTTTTGGAATTAAGTTTATAATTATCCTCATCATGACATTGGAATAAGGGGAAATTAAGAGGCATGGAGGGCATCATGGAATGCATTGATGAGGAATGATGAAAGGCATTGATGAGGCATGGAAGGCATGAATCTTGATATTTATGGCATTTATGGCCTCGAGATGTCTTCCCAAGAAATGAGGTCACCTGATTATGCAAGTATTCAATATTCATTTCCAAAACAAATTATTCAACAAGTTTCCTTGGAATTATTACTTATGTCTTGATTTGGGTTAATTAGATCTTAAGCATGTTTAAACACTTTGTGCACAAATTACTCAAATTGATCAGAATGTCTTGTTATTAGTCCAAAATTTGACTGGATTGGAATTGGAAGGTGATGTCAGATGTGTTGGATCCATTATCCCATTTAGGATGTTACCAAAAATAAATAATGAAGCTAGATGTCTTGTGTAAGAGATTTGATAGGAAAGAGCAATCCAGAGAACCTAGGTGCAAAATTGGCATTTTGACTCAAAATGATTTGATCAAAGTTAGCTGACCCATAAATTGCAATGCCCCATTTAGTGATACCCTAGCCAAAATTGACACAATATGTCAATTTCATATCATTTAGCATGTTTTAGGTTATCAGTGGCTAGATTTAGGTGTCTACAGTTTGCCCCTATTTGGGAAGGCATTGCAAGATATAAGCACAATAACATCTTCTCAAAGAATGAAAAGATCTTATATGCCTACAACTACAATAATGATAAACTAATTATATGATGCCTCGTAGAGGGAATGATTGGCACAAGTAGGTTGGCAAATGGTCCCTTGATAAGAAGTGAAATGAGGGGACCAAAAAAAGGAAAAATGATGGGGTGAAAACACAATGATTTTGAAAATGTAGTCAAAATCACTGAGAATGCAAGTGGGATGGTGTACAATGGTTTGCCCAAAGGCAATTATAAGCATTATATCCTGATAGTGGCAACATGGTATGATAACATAATGATTTGCCCAAAGGCAGTTATAATCATTGAGAAGATGGATCTACCCCAATTAGGACAGACAAACAAGAGAATAACATGCCTTTGTATGGATAGAAAAAGTAAAGTGGTGATAACACAATGATTTTCCCAAAGGTGGTTATAATCATTGAGGAATGCAGGTGGGATGGTGTGCAATGATTTTCCTATAGGCAATTATCATCATTGGACCCTGATTATGGAAAACATGATAAACTTGGTTGAGGATGATGATAAATTAACACAGAGGGTAATGATGAATTGGAACAACCTACTAGTAGGGAGATGCTCATCTGAACTAATAAAGGTTGAAATTCTTTCATGGTTAATTACTCTATTTGGGATATGATTAAGATAGAATCAAGATGTCAGTATTGAAGAGATGCTTCCATTGATGAATATACTTCTTAAAACTAATGTTTGTTGTAGCACATGTTGGTAGGCATCATGGTATAACATCATGAGGACTTGGTCGATATATGCATAAGGACTGACTCTCGTAATCCAATACTCAGAAGAAAATAATGCACCAATGATAGAAACCATGATGATAATGTAAACATATAAATATGGATGGATTGAAGTGTAAGTATGGGCAAGGAATCACCCAATGAACACACATAAACTAAATCAAAGAAATAGTTTTGAAAGCAAACAAACAGACAAAATAAGCAAAAATAAACAAACAAATAATGCAATAGAAAGCATATGAACATTGCCCCTAAAAAATAGATGATAACTTAACAAATGAATAAAATGGGGGAATAAAAGAAAAGGAAGGAGGTGGCTGAGTTATCTCCATATGCACTAGGCAAGTGGACATTGCCTACATAGTTTTATGGATGAATATCCAACAAAAGCTTTAGGCCAAATGTAGTTCTCTCAGGGAATGGGAATAATGTGATAATTGAGGAAAACAAATAGAATGGATGTGATAGAAGAAGAGGAATGGTCTTGCAAAATGGCAAGTGCAAGAGAGAAAATGCCAAAAAGGATGGAGAAAGTAAGTGACAAGTGGTTTTCTTACAACTTAGTAAGGGTTCCTAGAAACCTTAAGGCAAAGAAGTGGTCAAATGTTTTTGGTTTTTTAAATGATTTTACAAATGTTTTTATATTTTTTTGAAGTCTCTCAACTTGATCAAGAATGATGAGACACTAAATGGATCAAGCTTTTAAAATGGTGAGAGCGTTCAAACTTAGCTTGCTCACAAAATGGTAAGAGTGTGACTTAGGTTGCTTGCAAAATTATGAAGTCGTGGTGGAAAGGGTGACTGAGCTGACCTTAACAAGTATCAAGTGCTGCCTACATAGTCCCAGAGGAGGACCTCAACTAACTATAATTCTACCCTTACAATAGAGGAATTTGACTAGTGTAGTAGTCAATTCAAATAAAATAGGCGCAGTTGGTAAAAAGGCATAGTATTACATAGGAAGTGGCAAGTTGGTATGCCAAGGCTTAATAAACAAATGTTGCCCCTATTTTGACCATAGGTGGTTATAATTAGGACACAATGACATGGATCAATGGTACTAATTTGCACAAAGGCAATTATAATTAGTAACAAGACCAGTGATAATAAATGAATAACAAATGAAGGATGCAACAATCAAAACTTCTGTCATACTACTCCAAAATACGATCTATGTCTAAAGTAATTGAAACAACTAATGAAACTAATCAGATACCTCAATGCTAAAAATGTGTAATGAATGGAAAAAACCAAGGTAAAATAAGCTAGGCTTTAAAACACATTAGGCTGATAGGTTGAAAGCGTAAAGTGGATACGGCTAAGAGGATGGATAAGAATGATATTTTTATAAAGAATAATAGTGATTAAATAACATAACTAAAATGATCTTTATAGATAATACACCTTTGCACTCAAACATAGTACCACTTGAGATGAATAATATTCATCAACTCAAGAAGTACCTCTCTGTCTAGTGTGGTAAGCCTGTATGCTTCTGATCCATAATCTGTAGTAATGATGAAAGACCCTATCTAGTTTGGTTTGAATTTTTCTTTATGTTTCTTCTTAGCTATGATATTCTTTGGGTTTTCTTTAAGAATAAAATCACCAGTTCAAATGTTTTATAATTAACACATTGATTATAGTGGCCTTTGGGTCAGTTCTAATATGCCTGAATATTATTGAGCATATCTATGCATTTCTCATTAAGTAGGTCTAGCTCTTACAAGTGAGATACTCGATAGTCATGATCATCCAAGACATGCTTGAAATAGATGTATAGAGAAGGCAATTCAACCTCAATGGGAAGGATGGCTTCAGTACCATAAATAAGCGAGTATGGAGTGGCTCCTATGGGGGTACAATGATTGGTATGGTATGCCCAAAGGGTAGGGAATATCTGAAGGTGTTAGTCATGACCAACGTCATTAACAATATTTTTGATAATGTTAACAATTGTTTTATTGAGCATAGCTATGCATTTCTCATTAAGTAGGTCTAGCTCTTACAAGTGAGATACTTGATAGTCATGATCATCCAAGACATGCTTGAAATAGATGCATAGAGAAGGCAATTCAACCTCAATGGGAAGGATGGCTTCAGTACCATAAATAAGTGAGTATGGAGTGGCTCCTATGGGGGTACAATGATTGGTATGGTATGCCCAAAGGGTAGGGAATATTTGAAGGTGCCAGTCATGACTAACATCATTAACAATATTTTTGAGAATGTTAACAATTGTTTTATTTGATGCTTTAGCTTGGCCATTATATTGAGGGTAATATGCTATAGAAAAATGTTATGTGATGTTATATTCAATACATAGATGGTCTACATCCTTGTTCTTGAATGATCCTCCATTATGAGATATAATGTCCAAGCGGATACCATAACAGTAAATGAGACGGTTGAAGATGAAATTAGAAATTTGTTTTCCAATCACATAAGTGATGGGTATAGCTTCAACCCACTTAGTGAAATACTCAGTGGCGGTAAGGATATGTTTATGGCCATCAGATGAAGTGGTGTTGATCTTCCCAATGAGTTCAAGTCCCTATGTAGAAAATGGCCATGGTATCAACATTAATTTCAAAGTTTTAGCTAGGGCATGAATCAGATTAGCATGCCATTGCCATTTGTCACACTTCTTTACATATACCATGGCATCTACATCCATCATGGGCCAATAATAACTAGTATGCAAGAGCTTTTTGGATAGGACTACCTTTCTAGAATGAGCTCCACATACTCCTTTGTGAACTTCTCTTAACACTAATGTAGGTTCTATCAAAGTTAAATAATGAAGCAAAGTTTCATCAAAACTACGATGGTAAAAGGTGGATCTAAGTAGAGTATAACGAGTGAAATGATGAAGGAAAGCTTTAGTTTGTTTTCAAGATAGGTTAGGTGGTAGAACTTGGTCATTAAGGTAGTTATAGAGGTCTCAGTACCAGATATAATTAGGACCAAAAATATCACAAATCATTACAACAGTTAAAGGTTCATGAGTTGGTGTTAATAAATTCTCCATGAGGAACTGATACTATCTAGCTTTATCTATTTGTTGAATTAGAGAGCCAATACTAGCCACCATATCTAAAGTTCTATTATTATCCCTTGGTATATGCTCAAATTAAATGTTGGCAATTTGTTGCTTAAGAGTGTCGACCATGGATTTATTTGGAACTAGCTTGTCATCTTTGGTCTGAAAATGATTTATGACCTGATTGATGATTAACTGAGAATCATCATAAACTTAGAGATGAGATATGTTCTAATGCACTACCTATAGAAGTCTTGCAACAAGTGATTCATACTCAACCATGTTATTTATACAAGGAAAGCTAATTTTAAATGATTTAGGGATTAGATCCCCCTGTGGTGTAATAAATAAGAGGCCTGCCCCTGATCTATGTGCAGTAAATGAACCATCAAAATATAGCTTCCAGTGTTGCTCCTAAAGAGGTGTGTCAATGATGGTCATTATGGATTCATTAGGGAAATGAAATGTGAGTGGCTTTGTGTCTACAAGAGGTGCTTTAGCATGTTGATCTATAAGAACTTGTATTTTGATTGACATACTCTATGTCAAACTCACTAAGAAGTAGGATCTATTTGGCCATTCTACCTTGTAAAGTTGTTTTAGATAGTAAATACTTGAGTGGATTTACTTTTGAAATGACCATGGTCTTATTATTCAACATGTAATGGCATAGTTTCTGAGCTATGAAGACCATGGCTAGATAAGCTTTTTCAATAGGTGCATAGTTCTGTTCATATGTGACCAAAGTATAGCTTAGGTAGTATACAACATGCTCTTTTCCATCATCATCATGTTGAGCCAAGAGTGCCCCCAGAACATTATCAGTAGTGGATAGGTATAACAAGAATGGATTTCCTGGTATAGGAGGTAATAAAATAGGTGGATTAGCTAAATAGTCCTTAAGTTGTTAAAAAGTTGTTTGGCAGTGATCATCCTAGTGAAATGTAACTCCCTTCTTTAGAAGATATGTAAATAGATGATGCTTGTATACTAACTAAGAGATGAAGCATTGGATTGATTGGATCTTACCCTGCAAACTAAGGAGTTGCTTCAAATTGGTTGCTGGTAGCATCTCAGTTATAGCATGGACTTTGTTGGATCAACTTCAATACCTCTACAAGACATGATGAAGCCAAGTAATTTACCTGAGGTCACACCAAACACATATTTCTTTTAGTTGAGTCTAACTTTTTACTCTCACAATCTTTCAAATATCTTATGTAGCACTACTAGATGGTCGGCCCTGGTTTTGGATTTTCTTAATATGTCATCGACATAGTATTCAAGAATATCACGCATCATATCATGGAATATGATAGTCATATCCCTTTAATATGTAGCTCCAACATTCTTAAGACCAAATGGAATTACCTAATAATAAAATGTTTTCCATGTAGTGGTGAACATTGTTTTATGTTGGTCTTCTGGTGTTATTCTAATCTGGTTATCTCCTAAAAAGCCATCCATGAGTGAAAGCATTTCATAACCTACCATGGATTCAATGATCATGTCAATGTTAGGTAATGGAAGGTCATATTTAGGACAAGCTTTGTTTATGTCTCAAAAATTAATACATATTTTTTATTCCTCTAGGATTTTTGCTAATAGATACAACATTAGATATCCATTATGAGTAGTCAATAGATTGGATACATCGTGCTTCTAAGAGTTTCTCCAACTCTTTCTTTACTAATAAAAAAATGAGAGGATGCATCTTATGAATATTTTATTTTACTAGTTTGGCATCAAGATTGACCACAAGGTGGTGTAAAACCAAGGTGGAGTCCAAACCTAGCATGTCAGAATAGGCCCATACAAAGATATCTACAAATTCCCTCAACAGAGTTGTAAAAACTTCACGTTCCTCCTTAGTGAAGGATGCACCTAATTTTATCCATTTTGGGTCTAAAGGAGTCTTGATGTTTACATCTATTATATCTTTGACTAGAAGGTTCAAACTATCTTCTAGAATAATAGGCAGTGACTTGAACTGATGGACTATGTCAGGGTCCTCTGCTAGGACTTGCTCTTTAACTTCTCCTAAGCATGATGAATCTGAGTCACCTAATGGGAGATCTAGCCATGTGATAAAAATAGTTGGAAATTCTTGAAGAATTTGATCAAATATTTATTGTTTCTAAAAACTAAACTTAGATCCACAGGCAAGTTCATCGTTGTTGGTCTCTTAGTCTAAATTCAAAGAAGAATGAACACCCCCATCTAATGGTGCCTAAAATAGGTTTTCACCATTAGATTGGCCTTTTATTTTTACTTTTTTCTTGGTCAGAAAATGCCTTAAAGAGGTTTTCACTTGGTGACCTCAATATTTTACTTATTTGTTTTTGGCAAAGGGTGTTCACCCACTCTCCAAAAGAGGATTTAGGATCTAATGTAATTGAGAATCCTGACTTGTGATCTCCCAATGGAACATTTTCTCTAAGGTCTAAGAATTCACAGAATGCCTCATCATTTTGGAACTCATCAATCGACAAAGTGGATTTTTCCCTCCTAATCTATCAATTGGGGATAGTATAATGGTAATGGGCTATAATGAGTGACCAGGGTAGGGTACAAATGACATTGGTATCGAATAGGTTTGTCTCAACTAGGTCATCAAAGGTGAGGTTGTGATCAAACTCTGCTTCACTATCGGCATCATCCTCACTAGGCATTGGTGATGGAATTCGAATAAGATATGTGGGGTCACCCCCAGGAGGTTTAAATCCAAGTCCATTGGGGATAATATAATGGTAATGGGCTATAATGAATGACCAGGGTAGGGTACAAATGGCATTGGTATTGAATAGGTTTGTCTCAACTAGGTCATCAAAGGTGAGGTTGTGATCAGACTCTGCTTCACTATCGACATCATCCTCACTAGGCATTGGTGATGGAATTTGAATAAGATATGTGGGGTCACCCCCAGGTGGTTTAAATCCAAGTCCAAAAGGTCTTTCATACTTAGTAATGAAAATTGGCTTGATGGTTCCATGTTGATTTAGTTTGAGGCCTCTTCCTTCATAATTGTGATGCTCCATGATCCTATTGGGAATAGGATACTTTACACTTTTATAACAATCAACTTGGTCATCATTGTATAGCCATGATTCATCCCCTTCAAGAGGGTTGAGTTCTAGGCTAGATGTTGGTACAAATGTGACAAGTCCCTTATCTTTAATCTTTCATTACCAATGCATATGTGGGGTGACTTTAGGTCACCCAAAGGTTTTCTAATTCTAAGGAAGATTAGAAATATGAAATGTACCATGGGTCACATACTCTCCCAGTCTATTATCTAAAATGGTGAAATTATTAGAAGCTTCAAGAGGTAGCATGTGGGAAAGGGATCCAAGGTATTAAGATCTATATAATTATTCAGTGAAGGATCAATAAGTATGGTCTTTCCTTTATCCTACTTGGAACTTGGATTCATGTCTTAATGATAATTTTAGCTTTGAAATTTAGCTTCAAGATGTTTGCAGTGTTCATATGTGTGTAAATCTCCTAGAATATTCACTTCCATCCCTAAGTGGGAAAACTTGATACATTGGTGCAAAGTTGATGGGACTGCATGAATCTCATGTAACCAAGGCCTACCTAGAAGTATATTATATGATAACTCAAGATCAAGCACATGACAAAGTGTATCATGGGTCAAAAGCCCAATGTTAATGGGTAAATGAATGGTGCATTATGATTCTCTTTCCTAATTATCATAGGCTTTCTAGTTGGATATCTACCATTTTGTACCCAAGAAGCTTGATGAGCTTTAGAGACACTATGTTGAGGCCTGATCCATTGTCTATAAAGACACATTTCACTTTGTGTCACTTTATATAAACTTGTATGTATAATGGATTATTATGGAGTGGGCCAAGGGAAGACATATCACTTTGGTTAAATGTGACTTGTTGGGTTGGTGCTAGGTGTCCAACCAAAGCTTGAAATTTATCAGGGGATATGTCACTAGAAATAGTGGATTGGGTCAAAAATTCATTCAAGATGTTCTTGTAGATTATTGACATTGGTATTAAATATATAATAAAAATTTGTGTTGGTGTCTTATTCAATTATTCCACAATATCAAACTTCTTATCTTAGTCAGTAGTGAATGGTTTATTTTGAGACTAAATGGTTGGTTGGATGATAGGCAAAGTGGTAGATGGTTGCGGGCCTGAGATAGTAATATTTGACCTCCAAGTTGTGATTACACAATCATGATTAAAAATTGGGCCATTATTTCTAAAAAATGTTGGGGATGGTGTGGGATTAGATAGGACAAGTCTCAGTTGTCGGTGCACTTGTATGTGGTCACATGGCAAATGCGAGTTGTCAGTATAAGGTTCAAAGGTGGGAGTCTTAATTTATTGGTTTGCTTGTATGTAGTCCTAGGTCAAAGAAGGATCATCCATGTAATTTGGTTGATTTTCATTATTTAACAATGGTCTAGATTGATTAGTGCTTGGTCTAGGATTAATGGAAATGGTATTAACAGTACCCCCTGCAATATGACCTACAACCATGTTGTAGTCAAGTGCAACTACATGGTAGGTTTGTTGGTTTTTACCATTCTAACCTTAGTTTTGTCTATTATTCTATCATTGTGGTTTTTAATGTTAATTTTGTTGATTTTTTTGGTTTAGCCTTTTATTTTGATACTATTGATTTTGTTGTTGCACTGGTGACTGTTGTTGTTGTTGTTGTTGTTGATTATTCTGTTATTGCTAATTATTATGTTAGGGAAAGGGGTTTTGATAAATCCCAAAGTTTGAATGGAAGTGGAAGCACTATTATCCAATGTTATCTCCCCATTATCTAATATATTCTCAATTAAACGTTTAATTTGGACACATTTTCATAGATTATGCCCATTGACCCAATGATAGTCATAGAATTTGTTTTCATGGAACCAATCAGGACAAGGAATACCTTACAGATAATGCTTTGGTATAGGCCAACTAATCAGATTAGCAATAGTAAGCTTGTGAAATATATACTCAATAGGTTCTCCTAGGTCACTAAAGACATGATGTGTAGGCATGATTCTCCTAGGAGGAGGGGTTTGCAATGGTAAAGGTTGTTATCTTTGTTGTGCAGGTCTTGGTTATTGTGCTTACAAAATTAGTTGGAGAGGTTGTTGGGTAGGAGTAAAATAAAAAGGTGGTACATATGACGTTTCCACCATTTAGACATGATGTGACTCGATTACTCCATTTTCCATAACATTCCTATTGCGATTGAATTGCTTTGGTCTTTCTTGGTTATTGGCCTGTACGAGTTGTGATGCTTGCACTTGCATTGTATGTTGGTTTTGACCATTTCCTTGATTGGTACTTAGATTCTAATTGATTGAATTAAGATTGATAATCCCTTTATTAATAAGATCTCACTTAATCAACAAGCCTTTGTCTATGATTTCCTTAAAAGTATGTGTACATTGTAGCTCTAGATGATATGATATCTCACTCTGCAAATTTTTGGTAAACACATCAGTTAATTATATATCTAGTAAACTATGGTTGAAATGGCTTACAAGGGCTCTCCATCACTGTAAATAACTTACAAAACTCTCACCAAATTTTTTCTTTTCTTGTGTTAAGTCCACTAATGAAATCTCATGCTTGAGATTATAGGAAAAGTGTTGCATAAACTTATCAAAAAGATCATCAAAATCTATCACTAAATTCTTAGGCAACTTTCAAAACCACTCTAAGGCTTGTCCAACCAAGCTCCTTGGAAACAACATCAAAAGGTATGTGTTGCTATATGTCACTGGTTGACATGTGATAAAGAATTTAGTTAAATGGGCCTTAGGGTCACCTTTCCCTTTGTATTTATTGAATTTCAATGGTTTATATCGTAGATGAAATGGTATTAGCAAGTACTCCATGTTGAATGAATAAGAACACACATCATCCAACTTAATATTTTTAGTCTATTTCCTAGCCTGAATGGTAGCAATTACATCCTTCATCTATTACAATTCTTGGGATAGTAAACTAGAAGGAACATTGGTTTGAGTGAGAATATTGGTTTGGGTAGATGGTTGATACGTCACAAGTGGGATGCATGACCAGGGTATGATGGAGATATATGTTGGGGTATATTGGTTTGGTTGGGAAATGGACCAAAAATATGCATACCTGGATTAGGATGTACTTGAAATTGCACATTTGGTTACACGATATTCTAGTTTGGGTTGGCGATGAAGGTTTGACTAGGAGGATTTTGTAGTTGGGATGGACTGATATAACTATACTATGCCTGATGTGGTTGAAAAGGGACATGTTGTTGACTAATCAAACCTTGCATTTGAGTGGAAACTTGTGGACCAAAACCTGTCTCTAAATTTGTGGCACATTTTGAACCAATGCTTGTCTAGTAGGTAATTAAGAAACATGGGAGCCTCCTTGTTGCATAAATCTCTATGAGGAAGTGAAAGCAGGTTACAAATTTGGCATCTATCACTGACTAATATTTGTACATTGTTAACTAGTCATCATTTGGTTTTGGATTGGTACACTGATCTGTGAGTGAGGAGGTATATTTACCACTACTTGATGAGGTAGAACATTAGTTGCCCCTTTTTGAGGTGTCAATATATTTGGCCTCTATTACATTGGTACACTAGATTGTACCTATTGTTGCAGAATACTACTCATCACTTGTTGAGGAGGAGTAGGTTTCATCACATTCAGCTGTTGAGGCATGACATTGGTTGTTCATTGACTACCTAATCATGTTGGTTGTGCACTTAAGGAAGCAACTGGTTGAGGTTGGGATGTAGAAACTCCTACTCCCTGGTATGATGATCCAATCATGGTATTAGCTATAGGCACATGTTGTTGACTAGTTGTTTGTGTGTTAGTACCACTTGGATTGGGATTGGATGTTGCTTGCACATTATCCACTACATTTGGCTCACTATTTTAAAGACACTTCGTCAATAACAGGCATATGCATCAAGTTATCTACTGAAGTGGTTTACATGAATGGGTTAGAACTAGGATTATCTTGTCCATTTAACTCTATCAACACTCTTATTGAAGGAACTAAGTCAATAATAGGTTTGTTCATCATGTTCATCTGATTAAAACTATGTGCTAGATTCAGGTAGGTTTGATATGTTGTCTGCATTTGGTTAAAGTGGTCTTCTGTGATATTTTTGCCTCAACTAGATATATTAGGGTCTTGATACATTTTTTGGACTAGATCCATAGGATTTATAGAAGAAGGTTGTTGATCATAAATGATATTATGGGGCACTCTTACTAGGCTTGGTAAATTTTCATGGGGAAAGTCTATTAGAAATTTGGCCCCTACATCTATGGCTCTAACCAAAATATAATCTTTACTCTCTAATAAATGTCACTCAAATAAAAATGGATCATACATGGAAGCCATATTAGTAGAATATAACTGTTGAAGAATAGGCTCATCCACTGTGGGTATTGTAGCTAGGTATTGTGTGGTTTGTTCTTGGTCTTGTTCTGAATAAGGTGGTATGTTAACCAAATAGTTAGCCAAGGGATCTTGGATTTGTACACCTAATTAAGTATTATAAGAGGGATAAGAATCCATCTCATAGGGAATATTCTCTGCATAGGGGTCTTGCACCATTTCTTCCTGTGTAACCACATTACTAATTCTTGAATTGTACATGAGTCCACTACAAGTGTAGGAATAGATATTGGGATCCATAGTCAATGTTTTTGAAATAAAAGGTCAAAGAGTTATTCAAACTCTCAAAAGACAATGTCTAAAATAGATGATGTTTAAACTAGGTCTAGATTCATCAAAAAGATCAAAAGGTTTATGTAAACATTTAATGAAAAACAAGTTAGCGTTAAATGTCCAATGTCTCACTGTTCACACAAAGATGAGGAAGTAAATAGGCCAAAAATTGAAATGCCAATCTCTAAGGTCAAAGTGTTTCACATCAGTCTAATCTAGAAAATTAAAAGTTGCTAGATCTTTTGGCCAAACGAGGCATCAAAAGCTAGGCTCAAACAAGGCAGGTGCTAGGACTCTTGGCCAAATGGCATCAAAAGCTAGACTTTGAAAATAGATGTAAGTTTTAATCTAACGAATTTCAAACACTTCTAAACAAACACTAGGCATTTGATTCATGGACATGACCTCAATCAACTAGGTATAAGGTATGAAACAAAAGGCACTTTAGAGATAATTTATTTTCTCATAAATAATGGTATAAAACTTGGTTCTTTTGACAAATAAGCTAGACAAAAGTGAACAGTATAACTATGCTAAATAAAGGATCACAAAAATACACTTGGATTGGTCTAAAAATGTAGGAACAAATTTGAACTCTATGCAAGAGGGTCTATGAAATAATATTTGAAATGTTTTAGGTAGCATAATGATGCTACACTACCCAAAAGGTGTGACAAAAAAGTTTGTTTCAAAAACTCTCTAAGGCAAAGATAGTTTCCCACAATTTTGACAACATAACACTATATTTCTTGACTCCAAATGTTATGGTGCATAGACTCAAAGTGCAAGTGTTTAGCACAAAATGGCTTAAGTCTATCAAGTGGTGATAATAATCATGAGTCTTAAACGTACTTCAACCCAAATTGGAAATTAAACCTAAGTTCCCTCAAGTTTAGTGCGAATGATGAACCCACTTAACACATCAACCCTATGAACTTATAAAGGTGCAATTTTGAATTTAGATTATAAGTGAAGGACTTAAACAAATTTGGTAAAGGTATAGACTCAATTGGGTAGCATAACTGCACCAAAGTGGATGATATGACTCCCAAGATTTTGATGAACTTTGAACAAGGAAAATTGATAATTTCATGTGTGCAGTAGAATGCCTCTTTGTTCAAATTAAAATGAGGACTATGTGTTTGGTTTGAATTATTTGTTTACACCAAGTTTTGAATCCAAACAAGACTTTAATCTAGGACAAGACTCTACTCATTAATCACTCTTAGACTCTAAATTGACAAGGTTGTTTGGTATTATTGGAATCCATCAATTTACATCATTTGTGAGAATTTTAATTGTTCATCCAAAAGTAAATGCACATTATATAGTAGCATTTTTACACCCCCTTCTCTCAAATGATAATACTGCGACATGGATCTTGAGGTGCACCTTACACAAACAATACTTCCGTGACAAGTGGGGATTTATCTAAGATCTAACAAGTTTTTGAACATTCTAGGGGAATCAATTTCACAATGAATTTCATGCCAAATAATTCAAAATAAAAGCATGAATTTTGGGTCTATATCACTTGGCTTATTGCAAAAAGGTCTAGTCCTTTTTGTAACCACTACATCCTATTGTTCGCTCAGTGTAGTGTGATGTCCAAAGTGCCAGTATGTCTCATGTGCAACTCCAATGAGGATCCAAATGAAGTTAATGCCAGGAGGTGAAACCTTGGTCAAAGCTTCCCTAAAGAACTCATGGGAGGTGATGAAGTCCCCCTCACAATCCAAGTTTGCATAAAAATAAAGAAAGCATGAAATAGAAAGACTTTAGGGTTGTTTTCAAGGTCATTCAAACTTTGATGAGTTTTTGGGGAGTGCTTTAGATGACTTTATTTCTAAGCCTTAGACTAGGATATTTTCAATAGGAATGGCACTTTTGATTCTAAGGGTTCCCTAAAGGGGACAAATGGAAGAACATACACACAACATCCTTCTTCTTTCCAAACAAAAATTAGACCAAGAAACTATTGAAGACAAAAAACTTGGAAAGATGAGTTCATTTTTAAGCCCAAAAGAAAATGAGGTGGTGTTCATTTGACCCTTTGGTCTTAGTTGTAACTTTTAAAACTAATGCTAAAAACACTTATTTAAGCACCTAAAATGTTACTTTAAGCACCAAAATAATGTTTCTAATTCATTTTTAAGCATGAAAAAGGTGATTTAAACATGTTTTTTACAAATGTCAAGCTTGGTCCTGCAAGAAAAATGTTAGCATGTCCTTTAGCCCTTGAATCTATTTTGGGTTTGAAACAATGAACTTTAAAAAAACAGCTCTTAGGTTTGTGTTTTAAGAAAAACATAATGACCGATGGTGATTATATAACCGATGATGGTTACACTTACTAATCAATGATGGTTATCTAACCCACATTGTTTATACCAATAATGACCGATGATGACTATGACAACTGATGATGTTCTACTAACTAACGTCAGTTACTGTGTAAACCTGTGATAAAGAAAAATGGCAAAACAAAGTTAGAAAATTAATTTGTAAAATTTTTAATGATCCAAATGAAGATTATAAAGTTTTAGAATGATCTTCTTCATGTGTGGGATGTGTTTGGTCCCATTGGGCATGTCATTATGTGAACTAGGAATTTGACTCAAGAGAGGATGGTTAGTATCGTGTTAGTTTCAAAATATAAATTAAATAAAATAAACACACTAACTAGCATAACATATCTAGGCCTAGACACTAGGGAAAGCTTACTTAACAAACATGAATAAAACACACAACTAAAATGCAAAAGAAACCCTCTTTTACTTTCTTTGGATGCTGCAAGATACTTGTTGTAGTGGCTTGCTCGATTTTTTCTCATGAAGTCTTCATCAAATGAGGCTTGGCTATCTCCTCTTCTCCTTGGCACCTTGTGGCTTTAGCTTGGCTTGGCTTGAAATCAATTTGGCATGGTAACACTTGTTTGCATGAAGCTTTTGGAATCAATCTTGCATTATAACTTTGTACAAATTAAGCTTAGAAATGATGTTCATGGCCTCTCTATTTATAGATTTTTGAGAATGTCTAGAATCAACCTGAACCATCCATATTGAGATTGAGATGTGTGGTTGGGGATTAATTAAATTTTTGGAATTAAGTTTATAATTATCTTCATCATGACATTGGAAGAAGGAGCAATTAAGCTGCATGGAGGGCATCATGGAAGGCATTGATGAGGCATGGAGGGCATGAATTCTGATATATGTGGCATTTATGGCCTAGGGATGTCTTCCCAAGAAATGAGGTCACCTGATGATGCAAATATTAATATTCATTTTCAAAACAAATTATTCAACAAGTTTCCATAGAATTATTAATTATTCCTTGATTTGGGTTAATTAGCTCTTAAGCATGTTTAAGCACTTTGTGAACAAATTACTCAAATTGATCAGAATGCCTTATTATTGGTCCAAAATTTGACTAGATTAGAATTAGAAGGCACTGTAAAATGTGTTGGATCCATTATCACATTTAGGATGTTACCAATAACAAATAATGAAGGCGCATGTCTTGTGCAAGAGATTTGATAAGAAAGAGCAATCCAGAGTACCTCGGTGTAAAATTGGCATTTTGACTCAAAATGATATGATCAAAGTTAGCTGGACCATAAATTGCACTACCCCATTTAGTGATACCCTAGCCAAAATCGACACTTGAATATGTTAGTTTCACATCATTTAGCATGTTTTAATGTTTTTAGGCCAAATTATGCATTTTGGGTGGAAATTAGCCAAAAGCCTAATTGGAGGTGATCGGTGGCTAGATTTAGGTGTCTACAGTAATAAGTATATTGACCTAAGGGTTATCTCTAATTCCAATGCCTAATGTTAGTGCTAGATGGTGCTATCATTAGGAAATGCCCCTTGAGGTGGTTGCCAAAGCTCAACAACATCAAAAGTCCAACTATTGAAATTTGAAATGCTTGTATTCCTAAAATAGTTGCCTTTTGTCTCTATTGACATTAAATGAATAAATGTGCATCAAGTTTGGGAGGAGTTGACCTTGTATTATGGAATTATTATTCACTTCTACATATATTTCCATTGATTTTTGTTAAACTAGTAAAATAATTGAATCTTGGTCTAGTGTTTATATCTTTGTGCTCTTGTTGACCAGTGGTTTTGTCTACATGGTTTCTAAATACATTTCTTGATCTTCTCATCTTTATTAATTCCCTCTAATTGTTTTAAACCCCTTATGTTTTATTATTGTGTGTTTTCATAAACACCTAGAAGTAAAAAGTTTGAGACATACTAGATAATATGAATTTGAATTTTAAATGGCTTTTGCATTGTAGGAGGAGAGAGGAGGCCCAACAATTTCTTAAGGAATTACATGCCATTCTAGGTGATCATTTTCCTTGAGGAAAATATTCATGGTTAAACCAAGGGATTATTTTTGGACCATTTTTTTCACAATGCCTTTTTTTTTCCTTCTCAAAATTAGATGAACCAATTGAAAAACAACTTTTAATATAAAACCAAAGGAATTTATATGTTGCATAGTTATATTAGATCATCTCCTATGGTACAAAATACATAGAAAAAAATATTTCCTTAATCTATTGCAATGCATTTGAACCTTATAATTTTGAAATATAAGACATAATTTTGATCCATTATATTTGAGACATTCATGTTTATGGACACCAATATTATAATGTTAGATTAAAATAAAAATTTAAGTTTATATCAGATTAAAACAAACTATGAGTTTTTACTATGCAAGTACACATATTACATTCTCTACTAGGTTTGTGCTAACATGAATATAATATTTGTATTGAAAGTGTTATACAATGAGATATTGGCAATTCCAAGAACAAACATGTATTAGTTTTTTTTAATTTCATTTTTTATATTAATTCATCTAAATATATGATACAAGTTTTTTCATAAATATAAAAATATTAATATATTGAAATATGAAGAGGTGATACAAGACGATAGGTTATAAATGTGTAAAAATAAAATCCAAACTTCAACTCAAAAGTAAAGATACGAAGATATGTGGTACAATCCTTGGCATGTTATAGTTTACACATTATTCGTTGTTGGTCCAAACTAAGTAATGGTTGATATTTATTTGTGTTAATAAGACTTAAGATTTATCCATATTTTAGAATTCAAATATTGGAATTTCCACATTTTTGTTTTTGTTTTTAGACTTAAAAAAAAGTAGAGTGGGATGATTAAGTGTTAGTTTATTTTGATTCCATTATTGTGTTAAATCTCCCTTATTCCCATATAGTGGACCCTCTAGTTTATGGTCGTTATTTACATGTTGATAATGAATGTAATATTATTACCATCATGAATATATTTATCATTTTTTTAATAATTGGGGATTAAGGTTGACTATTTGGCTAACTGTAACATATAGGCAAAGTGCACCATAATTCTTAAAAATCATAAAGACCTACATGATAAACAAAACCTTCTAATTTCTAAGGATGGGGCTTTGGGTGGTAATCAAATGAATGTTTGTTGATGTGCCCTTCATAATCTTGTAAGTTTTTGTTGCAAATTTTGTGGATAAAATAATGACAATTAGTTTTGGATGCCTTGCTAATGAAGTGGATTTCAAATAGGGTGAAAATAATATTTTGGCTTATTGCTTTTGTGATTGATGAAGAAGGTTCCTTTGTTAAACAATGACATCATCCTTATGTTATTTTGTGGTGAGACCATAAACTCTACTATTTTATTTAGCATTGTATTCATTTCAAGGCATTTAAAAAAAATATGGCTTTCAAGCTACTTGTGTTGTCTTTGCTCTTGTTCTCATGATGGCCGCACCATTTAAACTAAAGGTTAGGTTGACTAAAAACCTAGGGAGAATGTTGGTGATGCTAAGGATGATAGGTCCCATGTGATTTCCTACAATTTTGACTTTGTTATGGATGAATATGCAAACTTAGTGGACTTAAAGAAACTAAAAAATTACCTAAAAAAAATATTGGTGAAATATGACATTAGAAAAAATTATTTGCCATTGGAAAGAATTGCTTTGCAAAGGCACGTAAAATGATCCAAGGCTTTTCAAGGGGGTGTTTACTAGGCAATTTGAAACCTAGCTTTAACCTTGAATGAATTCAAATAGCATGGTTAAAGAGCTCTTAAATGTTATGCCTTACAATGATCAGTCTAATCTTGTTTGAATACTCTAAAGATTGTCTATATTCTTGTTGCTCAAAATGTGCTTATAAATTCTAAAATAATTTTCAATCATTAATCTGCTTAAAATAGATATACAATTATAATTGTAAAGAGTGTGTATCAGATAATGTCTTATCAATGTGAGATTTTGAAAGGATTGTATCATTCTTATAACATTCCACTTTCCACTATTCCCTCTAAACTAGCCAACATAATTGAGGAGGGTGATTGTTATTTTAAGGTAAATAAGTCATGCATGAGAATATTTATTATTAACTCTCAACATGTTGGGGAGAGTAGTTAGACACAAGGTGGGCTTGGAAGATGTCATTATATGTCATCACCATGTTGATCTAGTCCATTGATGAGGATGTAACTTTAAACTCCATTTCTAACAATGGGGCAAGGCCCCAATTTTGGTAATTTATGTTAGATTGGTTATCACATGATTGGTTTTGATGATGCTACAATATGTGGAATGATTATTCAATTTTATAGGGCTATGGAAAATTTGTTTAAATGATGCTATAGGTTGTGTGAGATGATTATTTAGTTTGATAGGACTATGTTTTTATGATGTGGTACACGAGATGGTTTCTTAACTATTGTTAACTTGCAAACCCATTCTCAATTGAAAAACAACTAATGAATTAGGCCAGTTATTTTATGTACCATTCGGTATATGATTCACTTGTTCTTCTCATACTTCTTATGATGGACTGTGCTTGTATGAAGATGTTGCTAGTTGATAGAATTGTTTTTTGAGGGCTCCATATAACATGTGTTCTTTAACTTATTGATGATATGTTTGGCTGCCAAGGGATTGTTAGGGGTGGAGACATCATGGGTTCATTAATATATTTATTTAAGAACTATTTATTGCTGCTAATCAGTATTTATAGCTGATTTTTTCTATGCAAAACTATGGCATTATATGTTATAAAAAACCAATAATGTTAATAAGTAAAGCCATCTTTTCATTGTATAGTCTTTCTGGTATTTTATATGTTTTGGTGTAAACATCTTGTTTATGATCCAAGCATAGGTATATAATTTGATTTCCTACTAGCTAAATTGGTTTTTACATATTTTGTGGGACTTTGGGGTCTCTTTTTAGATTGATTTATTGTTCCATTTTTAATCAATTTTGATGAGAAGCATATTTATGCAATAATATTTGAATGTAAGTTAATGGCTCATCAATTATATGATAGAAATTTTAATGGGAAATCAAATGTGGACCAAAAGATAACACACAAGAAGTATTCACTTCATACAATGCCATAAATTTAAAAATGATTTACTTGATTTGATATGTAAGATTAGTATTTGTATTTATTGATTCTATGTGATGGTTTATTGTTCTATTACTTATCATGGAGGATTATGTTGGTTTAAGTTTAGAATATTAATGTTCAAAAAAGAAAAATATTAAAATATTGTAACTTATAAACTATATACAACATTTTGCTATTCCCTTACATCTACATATTATATTTCTAGTTTACAAAAAAATCATCAAATTTAGGTATCCATATCAACCTTTAGGCAAAGTATGACTATCAATCACTATAATCAACACATTAAAAATCAAATAAATCATTCCAAAATTTTGGACTTATAACATCATTTGACCTTATCACTTTTTTACAATGCAATACTAAATTCACACTTTTTAGTAGTTGTAATGAACTCTTAAAATTAAGTAATTCACATAAATGGATGGACATGTGAAAAATTGGATTCTTGTAAACCACGTGACATAACTAGTTTTATTATTAATTGTACCAAGCATGTGCTTTAAAAAGTATTTCACAGTAGATGTTATATGAGTCCGCAAAAACTTTTATGAATAACCCTATCCTTTTTTATATACATATTAATGCAAGATGTTGATGTTGACTCATATACAATCATGGAGGTATTTAGGATAAAGTACCCTTAAACAGTCTCCTTATCAGGTTGTAGTTCCTTTAGTGATGTTCAAGGTTCAAAAGTTTTGATTTTTTTTCTAAGTTGTTCCTCCTCAAATAGTTTGTTTGGATTAACTACAAAAAGGATCAAAGGGTCTTAAAATGCAAACTACAAAGATAAATCAAAATTCCTAAAATTTAAAAATTCAAAATATTGTGTTTTAATTAATTCCACTTCATAATAAACTCGATAATTTTTATGTAGCTTTTCATATTTTTAGGAAAATAATTTCATTTTCTATTTTTTAAATATTCATTATTGGAGTCCACTTTCTACATAATAGTTTTTAATTAGATAACAACCTTATGGTATATGTGTTAATATATGTCAATCCCTTAGATGTTCTATTAAACTTGATTAATTATCTTTATTTTTCTATGTGTACCATTTTAGAGTATTATGTGTTTATCTTGGACTTTAATTAGACTAATGTAATGCAAATAAATTAATTATATTTAATTAAGGATTAAAAACAAGTGTAAAATACACTACATACAAATAGAAATGTCTAATTAATTGTAAAAGTTAGCTAGGAAGGTAAATGCATAGATTTGGAGGTGTATCTTGAATAAATCATTGTCATAGATTGTTGTAACTCAACATGAAGATATGTGGTCGGACTTGCTTACTAAATTTCCTAGAAAAATGGATTTGATTGGAATATGGTGTTAGGAGCACCAAGATTCTTTTGGTAGGTGATAAATGAAAAATAAATAAATTTATGATAGGGTTCCCATGCTTCAGATCTTCTATTTACATGCTTTGATTTGTGCACCATGATTTTGGTGCACATGCAATATTCAATTATATTTACTCTAAAGACTATGGAAAATAAAGTGAGTTTTAGGGATGTATACTAGGGTTAGTGATCAATGTAAGACTAACTAGCTATCTTCTTGCCAAGAACCTAGGTGGAAAATAGAGCTAAAACAAGTAAATTGCATAAATAGAAATTAAAAAAATAGAAATTGCTTAAATGGAGGTGACTCTATCTAGGGCTATAATAATCAATAAAATCATAACTTATAAAATGATAAATGCTCCAATGATTACTTCAAAAATGATAAGTGCTCTAATGATAGCTTGATTTCTCCTATAATTTCTCTTTGAGTGATAATAACGATAAGTGCTCTAATGATAGCTTGATTGTTCTTATAATTTCTCTGTAAGTGATAATAACCTCTCATGTATTATTGATATTTAATTTCAAATGAGCTACAACACTTGTGTATTTACAAAAATTGAATTCAAATCAGGGCCTTATTGGCATGTGAATCGACTTTTAATGTTTAGAAGCAAAAAATAATGACATAGGGGATGGTTGTATCCTTAGAAAATACTAACAAAAAGGACCAAAAGCATCAAAGTAATTTCAACAAGAACTAGGAGTGTAAGGCATTTCTAGGATAAAGCCCTAAAAGCATGGGAAACAAGATATAATCATGGGGAGTTAAGAGAAAGGTGGTTGAATCATTTAAAGTCAACAAATGCACCACTGAAACTTAATTTGGACTAATTATCAACAACATGAAATAAGACTAAATAAATGCCTTGGAATTATTTTTAGTGGTATATATTTTACCGCACTTGAGGTGTGTGTGTGTAACCACACATTTCAAAGTATAAAAAGGATACAATTGCACATCTAGATCTCTCGAAATGATGTGCTTCATAACCCACAAAACTACTAATTTTTACACAAAGTATGGGTAAGTGTAATATCATAATAATTGATAAAATAAAAAATAATTTAGTAAAATACCATCAAAGGAGATGTGAAGATGAAGTTGAGCTTAGTGTTCAACCTATTTTTGGAATAAGTGATACTCAATAGGTTAAACTTGTATGGTTAATTTAGATTATAATATATGGCATTTGAGCATAAATATGAATGTAATTGATTGAAATAAATCTGATAATTTAATTTACTATTTATAGAAATTAGTAAGGAGATAAATATACTTCACTTTAGTGTCTTAATAATTGACTGTGATTGTGTTCTAATAGTGGGAACAAACTAGAATCAATGATTCATCAAGATCTGCAATTGATTATCTATGTGTTCAAGGTCAGTATTATCATCCCTAGGTAGTATCGTTAATGGTAGTGACCAAGGCTAACATTACTATAATCCTAGAAAAAATTACCTCGCTATGATCATAAAGTATACAATGTTTGTATGATATGTCTCTATTTATGCGATCTCTGACCCTCAACTACATAAATAAATCTAAAAATGAACTTCATTTTCTTTAAAATCGTAGGTTCCCTTGTGAATAATGAAAACACGTAAAATGTGAAGAAGTTTAATTCGATTGAGTTAACTCTAATCATCCCCATTGATGGCTAATTGTTGTGTACATATCCAATACTCCAAAGAGTGAATTCAAGCCACACATAGTTCTTCCCCTCAGTGTGAATGTGTAATTGTGCTTTTTTTCTTTATGAATGCACCTAGAAATTTGGATTTGATTTTGACAATGTGGCATTTGACCTAGTTTGAGGTGTTTTAGACATGGATGATGACTACTCATAACCCACAAAACTACTAATTTTTGCACAAAGTATGGGTAAGTAGAATATAATGACAAATGTTAGAATCAAGAATAATTTAGTAAAATACCATCAAAGGAGACATGAAGATGAAGTAGAGCTTAATGTTTAACCTATTTTTAGATTAAGTTATACTTAATAGGCTAAACTTGTATGGTTAATTCAAATTATAATATATGGTATTTGAGCATAAATAAGAATGTAATTTATTTAAATAAATTTCATAATTCAATTTACTATTTATAGAAATTACTAAGGAGATAAATATACCTCACTTTAGTGTCTTACTAATTGACTTTGATTGTGTTCTAATAGTGGGAGCAAACTGGAATCAATAATTCATCAAGATCTGTAATTAATTATATGTGTGCTCAAGGTTGGTATTGTCATTCCTAGGTAGTATCGTTGATGGTAGTGACCAAGGCTAACATTACTATAATCCTAAACAAATTTCCCTCGCTATGATCATAAAGTATAGTGTGTTTGTATGATATGTCTCTTTATGGATATTTGATCGTCAACTACATGCATAAATCCAAAAATGAACTTCATTTTCTTTAAAATCATAGGTTCTCTTATGAAGAATGAAAACATGTAAAATGTGAAGAAGTATAATTGGGTTGAGCTAATTCCAATCACCCCCATTGATGACTGACTATTGTATACATATCTCATACTCCAAAGACTGAAGTCAAGCCACACATAGTTCTTCTCCTTAGTTATAATGTGCAATTGTGCTCTTTTTATTTATGAATGCACCTAGAAATTTGGCTTTGATTTTGACAATGTTGGGACTTGACCTAGCTTGGGGTGTTTTAGACATGGATGATGACTACTCATAACACACAAAACTACTAATTTTTGCACAAAGTATGGGTAAGTACAATATAATAATAGATGTTAAATTAATAATAATATAGTAAAATATCATCAAAAGAGATGTGAAGATGAAGTAGAACTTATTGTTTAACCTATTTTTGGATTAAGTGATACTCAATAAGCTAAACTTGTATAGTTAATTTAGATTTATAATATATGAAATTTGAGCATAAATATGAATGTAATTGATTGAAATAAATTTGATAACTCAATTTAATGTTTATAAAAAGTACTATAGAGATTAAGATACTTCACTTTATTGTCTTACTAATTAACTGTGATTGTGTTTTAATAGTGGAAATAAACTGGAATCAATGATTCATTGAGATCTGCAATTGATTGTCTGTGTGCTCAAGGTCAGTACTATCATCTCTAGGTAGTAATGTTGATAGTAGTGATCGAGGCTAACATTACTATCCTAGACACATTTGCCTTTCTATGATCATAAAGTTGTGTATTTGTCTGATATGTCTGAATTTATGTGATCTATGACCCTCAACTACATGCACAAATCTAGAAATGAACTTCATTTTCTTTATGATCATAGGTTCTCTTATAAATAATGGAAACTTATAAAAGGTGAAGAAGTGAAATTGGATTGAGCTAACCCCAATAACCCTCATTGATGATTGACTACCGCATATATATCCAATACTCCAAAGAGTGAATTCAAGCCACAGATAGTTCTTCCCCTTAGTGTGAATGTGAAATTATGCTCTTTTTCTAAATGAATGCATGTAGAAATTTAGCTTTGATCTTGAAAATATTGGTACTTGACCTAGATTTGGGTGTTTTAGATGTGGATGATGACTATTCCTAGTGTTTTATTTAAAATTTGGGAAGAATAGGGTAGATTTTATCAATGTGCAGTAATGTGTATATGCTTTATAGATAAGTGCCAAGTGAATACTAAGTGTGTATTTGATTTGTATTTATATTAATCTTTTTAGGTAATTTTTCACATCACCGACATGCTAGGTGAATGGACCAACTTATAAGAAGGGGTTAATTTTGAAAAATAATCATTGCTTGGCAAAATAAGGTAATTTTAACCTTAGGACAATGAATTCGGTATTACTTTCTCAATGTAAGGTTAGTGTTTGGGAGATATGATGAAAGTGTGGTGATCTAGAAATATCTGAACAAGATATTTATCTGATTTAACATAGACTAGAGTGTTCATGTAGGTGACTAACAATAACTTAGAATGGACTGGGCTAATAAACAAAATGTGTGTGTGTGGGAATGACATGTAAGAACTATTTGGAGATGCACAAGTCATGTAGGATAAATTTAAGTCAATATTGGCATTTCCAAGTGTTAAATACTAGATTTTAGTGTATACAAAGCCGCCCCCCCTGCTCACACTATTATTATAGTATTAAAATGCAATGAAAATAGTAGTGTAAAAGAATAAATAAATACCTGAGTGTGTACACTCCACTTTACATTTTTAGAAGGCTCCAATTGTGCATGTTTCCCCAAGAAAAACGTACAAGGAAAATGTAGCAGTCAATGTCCATAGAATAAAATTGGAAATATTATACTTGAAACTTGAAATTTGTAAAAGTGAGGAAGGAATACATTTGTGTGGGAGTAAATTGTGTTGCATTTCAACTTGTTGGAGATGATGTTTCCTTATTGAAGCATTGGAGAATTGTATTTCCCTATTGAAGCACATGGAGAGCATGATGGAATTAAAGGTAATCATTCCCCATTTATAATTTAACTAAGGCAAAGGTTGTGGATTGGAAGACAAATGCCCCAACCCATATGTAACTAATCCAAAACTAATCTTATAACCCTAAGATGATAAGGTGAGACCAACATAATGGGTTCAATATGGGTAATGCCATCATCATTGAGCATTTTTAAACATCAATGTACATACCTCAAAATCATGAATCAACTGTTACAGACAAGCTTATAGATTCAAGTTTGTTCCACATTTCAAAATAATTGAAAATACTACATATTTAAAAATGTGTAAATTTGTAAATGCGAATGAATTATAATCATGACCCACTAAATTTGAATTAATTGTAAATTATCATAATGTACATAAATTGACATCATGCCCAATTGAAATCTAAAATGGTGTATATGTGCATGAACTAGTATCATGCCTGATTGAATATGTCTTGTAAAATGCAACACATGTGCCTTGCACATTCCCTAAAATGTATATGAATCTATAGAAATATGAATTTTGTCACTCATGGATTGAGAAAATGGAGTAAATAAGCCTATACATGCCCCCAAATTTTATGTAAAGATTGTAAATAATTATCCTAATATGATATTTAAACTCTGAAATCTATAAAAGTACTCAAATTTTCTCATGGAGGCTTTGGTCTCTATGATAGTTCCCACTAATATGCCCCCTTTTGAGGTGAGGGATATATCTTTCAAGTCACTCGTCTCAAAATAAAAGTGAATTGTATCATGTCATGTATAAAGATAATATCATGTAAAATCATGTCTACATGTGGAGAGTATGTCATCATAGTGATGTATATATCATCAAGTCATATTTGTAACATATGAAATGAAAGGGCATATAAATGGTTAACCCAGTCCAGTCAATCGATAGAAGAGGATCAAGAGAAGTGACTTTAGGATCAGTCTAGTTGATCGCTAGAAGAAGATCAAGGAATATCTTATTTTGTAAGTAGATTGGTGCTTGAAGGTTGCTACCATCATTGGTCACCCCCTTTAAATATCAACTAGATAATACTTTACATTTTGATCAAGGGTCAATCAGTTGTAATCTTTTTGCTAGGCATCATCATCATGTTCACAATCCATTGATAAATATTCGTACTAAAGGAACATCTTTACGCATAGGACCCATATTTTTTTTCTAAACTTCTTATTGTTAAAAGACTATATAAATACATGGTGAAGGCAAACATGTCTCTCTCAATCACTCTTGCATCTCTAAAATTTATGCATGTATAGTTGCATATGGTAATAGGGAAATGAACTACCATATTGTGCTTTAAAGAAATGAACTAATACACTTTTGCCAATTAGTTGCAATTTTTTATGAGTATTAGCATGCCAATTACATATATTATTCATATTCCTCTTAAGATTATGTGAGTATAAAATCTCACCATACAATAGAAGGCAATTTAAAACCTTGCTTTTGTGCCAAAATAATTTAAATGCTTAGGCAATTCCTACTTTATCAAGGTGTCCATTGATAGAAGTGATAACATGGTAAGTTGTAGAGACAAAGCATTCTCATGTATATGTATTAGGAAAATTAAATTTATCCTTGAATTGAGTATAAAATTGGGTTTTTTAGCAACATTTATAGAAATATGTGATTTTGAGTAATTAGATATGTGTTTAACTATTGCATTTTTTTCTTCATTCCAAATAATTCTTATATTAGCTAAGGAATGGTAGTAATCAAAGATGTGATACATATCATTATTGCTTAACTAATATTTGAGTTCTTGGAGGTTGTGCTCAGAGAGTGGTTGCTTTCTATTCTCAATAGCATATCAAAAATGGGTATTTAATCTATCCCCAACTTGCCATGGTATATGTTTCCTAAGATTTTTTGTTCCTTTGAGATCACATGTGGAATTTTTTGATACCATTGTTAAATAGTAGATAGGAGTTCCATTCCCCTTCAATCATGAGAGGTAGTTTTTGATAACATGGGTAACTAGTGAATAGAAAATCAGTGTTGGGGGAAACATTTATTTCTCTTGGATGATATCACTATATGGGTGGTTGAATTCTTCCATAAGCACCAGGGAATTTTTATTGTTAAGGAATCCTATTTTTTTTCTTCATTTCTTTATATCTCTCCCTCGTGTGGCCTTTCTTCTTATTTTTATGCCTTTTAGTCTTTTTATTTTTTTGGATTTCCCCCTCTATAACCTTATTATTTTCCATGGTTTATTTATTCCTCACCTTTTTGTTTTTTTCACTTTTGTTATGGTGAAGTGTTTTATCTCTTTTGTCTCTTTCATTTATCCTTATTTCTTCTCTACTATATTTGTATTTAATGTTATAATATCTTCCTTTCGATGCCCCTCCTCATTCATATTTTATCCAACTATTGTTCTCTTTCCACTATGTTACTAGTTTTATTCATGGTTTGGTTTATTATATAAAAATAGTTTCAAGTGTTATTGATAGTGTTTATTTATGTAATTGCTTGTTTGATTCCAACATCTTATCTTTGTTCCTTATGGTAGAGTGGATGCTTTAGATAGTGTGTTTGGTTTTTTCCCCTATTGTTTGGATTTTCATTTGTTTTTAAGTATGTTTAGTTTTTTCCCCTATTATTGGTATTTTCATTTGTTTTCTATAATTTATTCTCTCCTCATTTGTTTTCTATACTTTTTTCTCTCCTCTACTTTTTCTTTAGTTCTTCATTGCTATTTTTGGTCATGGGGTCTTTTGTTGTTTTTTCCCATTTGTCTTGATCTAAAAATTTTGTTTAAAATCTCTATGTTCTGTGGACATTTTATTTATATTTTCCCTTTTTATGGCCTTTCTCATTTTATTTTACACCTTTTAACCTATTTGGTTTTTTGAATTTTTTTATTTCTCGCCATATATATTATTTCCTATGTTTTTATTTCCTTAATCTTTTTTCTCTCTTTCCTGATAGTGAAGTGATTTCTCTATTTTGCCTCTTTCATTGATGTCTCTTGCTTACCTAAAACCCTAGTTAATGCTCTCCTTGATTTATTTTCACATCCATCATTCTTCGCCCCTTTATCCTATTATTATTGTCTTTACATTATGTACTATTGGTTCTATTAGAAGTTTGGTTTATAACACGAAAATAGTCTTGATTGGTATTGATTGTGTTTGTTTATGTAATTGATTGTTTGATTCTTACATCATGTCTTTACTCCATATGGTAGAGTGGATGCTTTGGATGGTGTTTTTCCCTATTGTTGGGATTTTCTTTTGTTTTTTGGGATAATTTCTTACCTTATAGTTTTCTTTTGATTTTTTTCTTTTCGGCATGGTGCTTTATTATTATTTTTTCCTTTCTCTTGCTTTAATGTGTTTATTTTGAAGTGCTCTCTCTTCAGTAGACTTTTTATTTTCTTGGATCCCCATTTTGGTTTTATCTTTATATTTTCCACTCATGTGGCCTTTCTTCTTTTTGTTTGTGCTTTTTATCCTTTTTGTTTTTTTAATTTTTCCCTCAGTTCGCTTATTTATTTATTTATTTTTTATGTTTTCTTTATTCCTCTCTCGAGTTTTTTATTTATGGAAAAATGTTTTATCTTTCTCCTCTCTTTTTTTATCATCCTTTATTCTCTCCTCAATCTCTATCCCATTTTCTCTTTTCCATGTCCCTCCTCCTTTTCCCTTTCCATTATTTGTTCTCTTTGTATTATACATTGTTTCTTTTATTGGCAGTCTAATTTATGACACAAAAATATTCTTGAGTATTATTGATATCACTTGTTTATTCAATTATCCATTTGATTTCACCATCCTACCTTTGCTCTCTATGATAGAGTGGATGTTTTGGATGGTGTTTGGCTTTTTTCTCTTTTATTTGTATTTTGTTTTGTTTTTTTTGGGTTTTATACTCTACTTTTCCTTTTGTTTTCATTTTTATTTTTTCCTTTCGGTGGGGTCATTTATTGTTTTTTTCCATATTCTCTTGCTTTAAAACTTTCATTCAAAGTTATCCATCTGGTGGACTTTTTCTTCTCTCGGCATCCCACTTTGTATTTATATTTATATTTCCCCCTCTTATTTTTTTTCTCCTTTGTGTGTACACCATTTATCCTTTTTGGGTTTCTTATTCTTTGATTTTTTACCTCTATGGCTTATTCATTATTTCCTACATTTTATTTCTTCCTCTGTCTATGGTTTTTTCTCTTGCATTATGGTGAAGTGTTTTATCTTTGTTTTGTCTCACTTGTTGATCCTCCTATCTTATCTCCTTGAGTCCTATTTAAGGTTATCCTTGACACATCTCGATGCTTCTCCTCCCACATATTTTTCTCCCAACGATGTTATATTTACACCATGCGTCATTGGGTCTATTGGAAATCCTTTTAATCCACTATGTGTAGGTCAATATTGTGATCCTTGACTCTTTAAAGTCTGAACACAACTGATATTTCTTCACAATGAGTGATACCAAAAAAAATCACATATCATGCAGTTATCACTAGGTGGGTAGATTCATATATTTGTATTAACTTGCACAACCTTGTGTAATCACCCTGGGATTTATCCTACTTCACTTTGGATAAGTACACATAGGAACTTGAGGTGTATAGCAAACTATCTAATTATTGGAAATTTTTGGGAGCCAAGGAGACCATGTAGCCCCTGATCCTTCATCCTACAATGCCATAAATTTAAAAATTATTTACTTGATTGTATATGTAAGGTTAACATTTGTATTTATTGATTCTATGTGGTGGTTTATTGTTCTATTACTTATCACGGAGGATTACACTGGTTTAGGTTTCCAATATTAATGTTCAAAAAAGAAAAAATATTAAATTATTGTAACTTATAAAATATATACAACATTTGGTTATTTCCTTGCATCTACATATTGTATTTATAGTTCATAAAAATTTGGTATCCATATCAACCTTTAGGCAAAATATGATCATCACTGACTATAATCATCACATTAAAAATCAAATAAATCATTCCAAAATTTTGGACCTATAACATCAATTGACCTTATCACTTTTTTACAATGCAATACTAAATTCACACTTTTTAGTAGTTGTAATGAACTCTTCAAATGAATTAATTCACATTCATGGATGGACACGTGAAAAATTGGATTCTTGTGAACCATGTGACATAACTAGTTTTATTCTTAATTGTACCAAGTATGTGCTTTAAAAAGTAATTTTTCCTAGTAGATGTTATATGAGTTCACAAAAACTTTGATGAATGCCCCTATCCTTTTTTTATATACATATTAATGCAAAATGTTGGTGATGTTGACTCATATACAATTGTGGAGGTATTTAGGATAAAGTACCCTTAAACAGTCTCCTTATTAGGTCGTAGTTCTTTTAGTGATGTTCAAGGTTCAAAGTTATGATTTTTTTTCTAATTTGTTCCTCCTCAAATAGGATGTTTGGATTAACTAGGAAAAGGCTCAAAGGGTCTTAAAATGCAAACTAAAAAGATAAATCAAAATTCCTAAAATTTAAAAATTCAAAATATTGTGTTTTAATGAATTCCACTTCATAATAAACTCGATAATGTTTATGTAGATTTTCATATTTTTAGGTGAATAATTTCATTTTCTATTTTTTAAATTTTCATTATTGGAGTTCACTTTCTATAGAATAATATTTAATTAGATAACACAAGGTTAACTTATGTTGCTATGGGTTTAATCCACCTTATGGTCTATGTATTAAAATATGTCAATCCCTTAGATGTTCTATTAAATTTGAGTAATTATCTTTATTTTTCTATGTGTACCCTTCTAGAGTATTATGTGGTTATCTTAGCCTTTAATTAGACTAATGTAATGCAAATAAATTAATTATATTTAATTCAACATTAAAAAGAAGTGTAAAATACACTACATACAAACAGAAATGTCTAATTAATTATAAAAGCTAGCTAGGAAGGTAAATTCATAGATTTGGAGGTGTATCTTGAATAAATCATTACCGTATATTGTTGTAACTCAACTTAAAAACATGTGGTTGGATTTGATTACTAACTTGCATAGAAAAATGGATTTGATTGGAATATGGTGTTAGCATCACCAAGATGTTTTTGGTAGGTGACAAATGAAAAATAAATAAATTTATGATTGGGTTCCCGTGCTTCACATCTTTTATTTTCATGTTCTGATTTGTGTATTGTGATTTTGGTGCACCTGCAATATTTGATTATATTTACTCTTTAGACTATGGAAAATAAAGTGAGTTTTAGCACTATACAATAGTGTTAGTGATCAATGTAAAACTAACTAGTTATCTTTTTGTCAAGCACCTATGTGGGAAATAGAGCTAAAAAAAAGTAAATTGCATTAATGGAAATTACAAAAGTAGTAATTGCATAAATGTAAGTGACTCTATATACGGCTACAATAGTCAATAAAACTATAAATGCTCTAATGATTGCTTCCAAAATGATAAATGCTCTAATGATTGCTTGATTTCTCCTATAATTTGTCTTTGAGTGATAATAACTTCTCATGTATTATTGATATTCATTTTCAAATGAGCTCTACATACTTTCATCCCTAGAAAAATTGACAAATTAAAGTTGTCAACCACCCGCTTGTTTATATGTTGTGCATGTATATTTATATGCATCCATGTACTTGGGATTATATTATTTTTTACATTAAACATGCCTATAACAGAGCCTTGCATAGCTCTACTAGGCATAATCCACTCCAGACATGTCTTGGGTTCAAACTAATGGTGCTAGTAGACATATCCTACCATACACCATTTGAAATAGTCTTATACATAGGAAATGAAAGGCAATTTTTATTATGTAGCACATATAATTTTTTCACCACTAAGTTCATCATATAATCTCATACTAACAACTAAAATATAAATAACACCATGATTCACCAACATAACTCATGAGTTCAAGGTGGGGGACAAGGTCTAGTTGCATATTTAGAAGGAGCTAAATTTATAACAACACATAAACACACAAGATTATATCTCTTCAGCATAAACCTAGACTAACACGTAAGTCAATTCCACAAAACTATTAAACCATGCTAGCAAGCCAAGTATACATGATTATCTAATGCAAATGGATTTAAACACACTTTTTTAACCATTCAATTTATGCATCTAACATGAGCTAGTTGTTTGTGGTGTGTGTAAGGTACTAGTTGGTTTCTCTGTATACCTTTGAAGTCTCCATCTTCGTCACCCTCTATGATGATGCTCTTCCTCTGACATGCTCAAGGGATGAATTCCCTATGTCCACCTCACAACATGTAGTTAATTAGCTCATATCACATGATAATCATAAAATAATACTATAACTGAAACAATACATTAATATGTTCAAAATGTAAATGCATACATTAATCTAACTCATAGTTAGTAATCATGTATCATCATCTAATTAAGAAACATTCTATTATCCCATAATATCATAAATCTCAAGCTTAGTCAAAAATATAACCAAATCTAAATTTGTTAGCTATAGATATCCATGGGTAATCTAGCAAGTTTGCCTAGCAAGGAATTGGGATGTAACAATACCAGCAGAACGTTGGGAATAATTATCAATGGAATTCATTAAAGTCTACCTAAATTGGATAACATGAATGTGATATTAGTGGTTATGGATAGACTCACCAAATACACACATTTTTGTGGGTTTTATCATCCATTTCAAGCTAATACCATGGCAAAAGTATTCATGAAAAAGGTACAAAAACTTTGTGGCATTTTTAAAATCATTGTGAGTGATCATGATCCTATCTTCACTAGCATATTTTGGACTAAACTATTTTCTTCATGGGGCAAAAAACTTTCCCATAGTTTATTTTATCATCCATAATCAAATGGCCAAACTAAAATTATGAATAAATATCTCAAAAGATACATACATTGTTTTGCTTCAAAAACACAAGCATAATGGTCCAAGTGACTTTCATAGGCAAAATGGTGGTTTAATACATCATTTCACACAATGACAAAGATTACACCATTTGAGGCTCTCTATGGCTACCCCTCATTTTCTACTACATCGTATTTGTAGGGTCATTCTAAAGCTAGTACAATCGAGGATCATATTCAATTCTAATAGGAATTAATTTAAGTCCTAAAGGAGAATTTGGTTATGGCTCAAAATAGGATGAAACAACAAGCTGATCAACACTATAGTGAGAGGAATTTTGAGGAAGGAGATTGGGTGTTCCTTCATTTACAACCCTGTAAACAAAGGTCACTTAAAAAAGATAAAAACCTCAATCTTGCACCAAAATTTTATGGGCCCTACAAGGTTCTACACCGGATTAGAAGTGTCTCTTATAAGTTAGAACTTCCATCTTCTTCAAAAATCCATCCTATCTTTCATCTTTCATGCTTGAAGAAAGTAATTGGTTCCAAGCTTCTGGTCCAATTCAAGTTGATTGATTTAGATGAAGAAGGGAAGTTTATTATGGTACATGAGACTATTATAGAGACACAACTAAATAAATTATGTAACTGAGCCATTTATGAATTTATCATCAAATGGAATAATATACCCACTGAAAATGCAACATGGGAGGATGAATAATTCATGCAACAATAACCTGAGTTGATAAGTATTGATGGAAATTTAAAGGGGAAGGGCATGTTACACCCCTAACCTTATGAGCACTAAGGTTATGGAATAAAGATCATGTTGGGTGAATAATTTGTCACCAGCTAACTGATGGGCAAAATAGGTTGTTTCAACTATAGCATAAGGAGATTGTTCGGCCAAATGTGCAGGTTTATCACATCAAAAGGGGACAAATCTCTCCTCTCATCAAGGGGAGGTTCCCTATAACTATAAGGCACTATAAACTATATATATATACATATATATATAGATATATATATAAATATATATATATATATATGTATGTATATGTATATATGCATAAAATAACACTCAGGGGTAGGATAACACCATCCATCTCTCTTTTTTTAGAGATGATGTTCACAGACAAAGGAGAAATCTTGGGTGATTGCTGGAGGTACTTCTCTTTTTTTAGAAGTAATACTTAGTCAACATCCAAATTCCTTCTTGGGTAGTAAAAGTAACTAAAATAGGGCGTAATAACCAGCAGAATGAGGTGTAGCACAAAGTCTCCCCCTCCACTGCCAAAGAGTGAAATATGAAGGATAATGGGGGCACAAAGTCATCCCAAGATCCTTTACATAGAAATAGAAAAACAAACATGCTATAGACAATTGTGGCAGCACAAAGTCTGTTCACAGTCAGCTTTAGGACACCTTCCTGATTACTTCCACTAGTTTTACTTATAAAAATTAAATGGATAAGAACGCATTCATGAAATGGACATATGAACAATCCCCTAAATAACACAATTTATTACAGCACAAAGTCTGAAAGTAACTTGCTTTCTCATTCATATAACAAAATATGATTAACAATCTGAGCTCAAAGTCTCAGTAAATGCCTTTCAATTTGGGCAGAGTTTCACTTCTGATAACAGAGAGATCTCCTTTGCATAAAATAAGAGATTACAATATATATCAGCCAAGAAAGACTTGGCACTTTGTTTCATGAAATGGCCCATGCTACATTGAATGCCTTTAATGCATTTCCAGTTCTGTCAAAGGGCTATGCTAGAATAGGGCATCGGCCTTAACTATGGCATGCAAAATCATCTCAAAAATATTCTCCTTAGCATGGGTCATCTGATCTATTTCTAGATATGTATGCAGTTATCTACTCACTTTTATTCAAAGGAAGAAAAATAGGTCATGCCTTTGAATGTTTGTGCACTCAGACGTCTACTTGGTGGACTATTCCACCTACTAGAATAACTCCCCCATAGATATTTTAGTATTCCTATAGCTTTCCCTCTTTCCTTATTATATCTTGTTCTTTTCTCATGATCTAAGCTATCAGACTATCTCTTCCCTTTCTGCTAGCTCTTTCGACTCCTTCTTCAATTGTTCACTGAGTTTTATCTTCAGGTTTTGTGCCATATTTGAAAATAAATAGGCATTTTATTACCTTAAATTTGACATCCATGGGGATGTCATTGGTCACTTGATCACTTAAACCACGTTGAACCTTGAACCTTTGAACTTTGAAAGTTCATTGGTTCAATGGTTTGAGCAGTCCCTTGGTTCAGTCGCTTCCTTGGTTCAATTGCTTCCTTGCCTATTTGAACCTTTGAACTTTGAACCATTTTGGTTCAAGGTTCAACAGTTCATTCTCTTTCTCAGAATCTTTTGTTCTTTCAAACTTTTTGGATCATTTTTTTCTGTTGAACTCGTTGAACCTTTGAACTTTGAACTCTTTTGGTTCAAGGCTCAATGGTTCAATGGTTCACTCTTTGTTCTTCAAATCCTTTATTCTTCTAAGTCTCTCAAACTTTATTGAACTCGTTGAACCTTTGAACTTGTTGAACCATTTTGGTTTAAGGTTTAATGGTTCAATGGTTCAACCTTTACTCTTCAAAGCCTTCTTTTCGTTAAGTCCTTTGAAGTTATTTAAACTTTTTGAAGCAGTTGAACTTTGAACCTTTGAAGCGCTTAACTCTTTAAGTATGTTGATGTCGTTGAACCTTTAAACCCATTGAACCTTGAACTTTTTGAGGTGGGGTTCAATGGTTTAATATTTTGTTTGAAGCCTGCTGATAAGTCTTTTGATTGAACTTCGGCGTTGAACTAGCCTTGAAATTGCCTAAATGTTGGGAACTTATTTCTGAGAAAGCCTGCCTGTTGAACCTATGAGTTCTCTGGCTGAAAAATATTGAATAATTGAAGAACTTGGATGCTCAAAACAATTTTGAAAAAGAAAAGAGAGAATTTTGGCCTATAGAACCAAAATAGTTAATATGTTGTCCTAAAAATAAGTAACAGATTTTGGGAACAATAGCTAGCTCCAGTTGGGGAACTTCCATCGATTGTAAAAATAATCAAAGGGAGTAGAATCCAAAATCTTCAGTGCCTTTAAGTATGCCATTAGGATATAGAGTCATGCTACCCAAAAAATAATGGCACCAAAAAGAAATGAAAATGAAAAACACCAAACAGAACTAAAGACTATACAAATATACATATGTACAACTAATGTCACCTGATACTTCAAGGATTGAAGTGCTTCAAATGTTGTCAACTGTGAGATAATGAAAATGGCATGCCATCTCAATACTTCAATAGGAAACTATTTTCACCATTGATCTGATGAATAGCAAATGGGCCTCTCCATAAGGAATCAAAATTCCCATGCATTCCCTTTGGTTCTCTTCTCTTATCCCATAACACAATTTGATCACCAATCTAAAAATTATGGGCTTTTGCTTTTTGGTCAAATAGCTTCTTCACCAAACTTTGATGTGCAATACTTCAGTCTACCACCATAGTTCACTGCTCATCCAGCTCAGTCAAGCACATGATCCTCTTGTCGATAGAGCTTTCATATGTCTGATCTTTGACAGCCTTTGCCAATTTTAGCACTAGTAATTCCAGGGTGATTGGTATCTCTACGTTCAAACCATATAGAAGATGGAAAGGTGACATACCTATTTCCCTCTTGGGTGTAATTCTATCTACCCATACAGCATCAAACAATGATTTATGTCAAGTTCATTGGTTGCCATCTACTAGCTTTCTAATGATGGTCACCAGGTTCTTGTTGCTCGATTTTGCTTGGCCATTTCCTTGTGAAAAATAATCAGAAGAGTGGGAGAGGGTAATCTCATAATTAAAGTATAACTAATTAATCTCATGGGAAGAGAAATAGGCTGCATTATCTATCATAATCTTGGTTGGGACCCCAAACCTGAAAATGATGTTTTCCTTAACAAAATTGCATACTACTTTTGAAGTAGCATGCTTGGCTAGAATAGGTTCCACCCATTTGGTGAAGTAATCTATGGTTGTGAGGACATAATCATGTCCAGTGCTTGAAGATGGGTTTACAGCACCAATGAAATCAATTTCTCATTACTGAAATGGCTCTTCTATTACCACTGGCTTAAGAGGCAAGGTAGTTAACTTGGGTCTTCTAACAAATTGTTGGCATAGTTCACATCTTCGTACCCATTTATATGCATCTTAAAATAGAGTAGGCCAATAATACATGGCTCGGAGAATCTTATGGGTAGTTACAGGAACAAAAAAATGTCCTCCACAGGCCAGATTATGGAAAGACTCCAAAAGTTTGTTTTACTGCACTTTATCCACGTAGCAAAAGAATACTCCATCGAAGTTCCTCTTATACAGGCCGTTGTCCCAGAGGACAAAGTTGGAAACTTTCAACTTGACAGTCCTCTTTCCTTTACAAGACAGGTGAGCAGGACACTCACCATAGGTAAGGAAATGACCAATGTTTGACTACCACTAATTCATGGTGGTAACAAAGAGGATTGTTGGTGTGTCTTCAATTTCTGCTTCTTCATGCCTTGTTTCTTCTAGTTTATTATCAGTAATCAATTGGCAGAGACCCCTTCTTCACATAAGCTTCATTAGTTTGATAACAAGATCAAACTCCTAGATTTTAGAAATCCAATTGCCCCTTTTGGTTTCAAACTCTTGTTAAGTTAATATGGATTTGACTGTGGTATCAGAAACCAGGGAAATAATATGTGAATTCAAGATGTAGAAATGGAAGTGCTTTACTACCTTTACCACTGCATAAGCATGCTTCTTTAGATTTGAATATTTTAGTTCATGAGCTTTGAGAGGATAGCTCATGAAGGATATGGAAGATTCCACACCTTCTTTGTTCTGTTAAACCAAAATTACTGAAAGTGTGTGTTTGGAAGCATAACTGTACATTGTGAAATCTTTAGTGTAATCTGGACAAACCAGAATTGGGGCATGGGCAATAGTTGGCTTTATGTCTTGAAATGCTAATTTGTCTTCTTCAGTCCAGCTGAAAGTGGCATTTCCTTTCATCATGTCCACAATGTGGTGAGTCTTCTTTACAAACTCAGGAATGAACCTTCATAACAAATTCACCTTTCCAAAGAAAGAGTGAACTATAGCCTTACTTGTGGGTAGAGTAAGCTCCTAGATGGATTTGACTCTTTCTGAGTCAATCTTTATGCCTTCTCAGGATACAATATGTCTGAGAAGTTTCCCTTTTGTTACCCTAAAAATAGACTTTTTGAGATTTAGAGAAATGCCATTCTAGTGACATCATTCTAGCACTTGTTACAAATGATGTAGGTGATCAGGATGATGCTCGTAAAAGACTATTAAATCATCAAGGTATACCACAATGAACTTACCCATTTTATCTTTGAAAGTAAGGTCTATTTCTCTCTAAAAAGTGGTGCTAGCATTTATCAGGCTAAATGGCATTCTTTGATATGCAAAGGTGCCCCAAGGCGTGTGAAGGTAGTCTTATGTTGGTCTACTTCACCAACTTCCACTTGATTGTACTCCAAGAAGCCATCTAGCATTAATAACATCTTTAAACCAGTTACTATTTGAAAGACTTGATCCATGATGGGCAGAGGGTAATTATCCTATAGGGAGGATTGATTCAAATTCCTAAAATCCACGTAAAAGCAAATTTTTCCATTCTTTTTTCACAGGAACTATGTTTACAATCCATGTGGAATGATGGATTGGAAAAATTATTCTAGCATTCAATATTTTTTATATTTTAGATAGAATAGTATTTGATATCTTTGGATTATACTATCGAGATCTCTACTTATAAGGCACCGAATCACTCTTGAGAGGAATTTCATGGTGAATTTATTCAGGCTTGAGTGACTTCATATCATCATATGAGTACGCTAGAACATCTATGTACTGGCAGAGCAGAGTAGTAAATTTGAACCTCTCTTTAGGAGTGTAGCACTTCCCAATATTCACCATCTTGGGATTTTCCTTGGTACCCAAGTTTATCTGATCAAACTCCTGGGAGGAGCCTGAATCCATTTGCTACTATTTTATGAACCTATCGTGCTTGTCAAATAGTTTCTCAAGGGAAACCAATTCTTTAGGAATTTTATTCCCTTTTAGCTGCAAGAATTCTTCACCTACATCAGAACTTGTTTTAGGGGTTGATTCAAGTTTTTTAGGCTTACTGCCTTCGAAGTGAAGCTATTTAAATCTATCTTTTTATTTTAGAAAGGTGATGATTTGGTTGTCACCATTGAATACTTGCCAATGATTGGCATTGTCAGGCACACTTGGTCAAAAGACTAGTTCAATAGTGTACATGTCTCTTTTAAAATCTTGGTGAGAAACCAAGAGAGTCATCGAAACAGCTAATGCATCAGCTCAGTCATTGAATTCCCTAGGTGTTGTAGAGATGCTGAAAGCATTAAAATTTTCAATTCGATCCCAAACTAGATTGTGGTAATGGCATAATCTCTCATTTTTGGTTTGGTACAAGTTCTAAACTTGGCAAACCACCAGCTCAGCATCTCTTTTGGCATGAAGGAGTTTGATGCCCCTGTCTTGAGTGGCCTTCAATCTGAGTAGCAATGACTCATATTCAGTAGTATTGTTGGTATTGATAAACTACAATTTATATGAAGAAGGAAAAATATCTCCTTGAGGAGATATTAGAACAATCCTAGCTTTAAAACTGGTAGAAGAGCAGCTATCATCAAATTACAGAATCTACATGCTAATAAGAACTATGCTTTCCTCAAATTTTCTTTTAATTACAGTAGAGGATTCTTTTGCGCTTGTACTGCATTCTACCAATCCTTCTACTATTTTGTCTGAATCAATTGTCAGGCTATCACATTCAGGAATTTCATCAGATGCCACATGAACCTCTTCCATGGATAAGAAGTAATTACCCACACTTGAAGACTCAAATAGAATTTGAGCTTCAGGTGATGATGTTTGAGTGACAATGTATTTTGCCTCCTTCTCATGGAGCAATCTCTTCATGACGCATTTGATTAGGATCATTACTTTAGATAGGTCCATGCTCAACTTGCCACCCACATCCTTGTAGAAATTTCATCCAAGCAGAATGTCGTATGAGGCTGGGACGTCAGCCACTAGGACTGTCATCTTGATTCTCTTTTCTGAGAATGCTGCAAATGCAAATTAGGCATCCTTGATTTGTCCCAACAGTGGCACTTGTTTGTTCTCCATGGAGAAACATCTCCCAAATGTCTTGGTTAGTGTAAGACCAAGGGATTCAGCCACTTTGGCAAGCATGATGTTGTCAGATGCACCTGAGTCTATGATACAATTATTCAGCTGGTGTCCATTTATCACCAGGGAGACATAAAATGGTTTTGTCCTCTTGGGAGTAGTAGGGGGAGTAATCACACAATTATTTTGGGTGGATGTGTTCTTGGGGGGACCAGGAGTCACTTTCGAAACTGTTTGTCCTATAGGGATGACTTTATCCTTCACACATTCCACTAATCTATCCAACTGTTCAGGGTTGGATTGCAAGAATTTATATTCAGTCATTTAAATTTTGGTCTTCTTGACATGGTCAACTATGTCAAATGACTGAAATGGACTAGGAACAAAAGAAGGAAGTTCATCTTATTATTTTTTAGGGGGGTACTGATTTGTGAATTTGAAGTTGGAGATGAAGGAATGTTTGGATTACTTACTTTTTTACTACTCAACGAGTCTTTTGATTGAAAAGGCAGAGTGGTTCCCTGCTTAGCAATTGGAATTGTTGGTTGAGAATGCTCCTCTATTTTTTTCTTATTAGCTTGCTAGATTGACTGGTTTTAGGACTAGATGAATACAATGTATGATCCATCAAGTGCTTCACCTTTACTTCTAGGTTCATTCTGGTAATTTAGGAAACCAATGTTGGAGTCACCAACTGATTCTTCTTGGTCTGATGCAAAGAGATTAGCGTCATCTTTAGGGTTCAACTTAGGCTAGAATGAGAAATTAGATTCTATTTCAAGATATCCAACAACTAAGTTGGTTAGAGCTGCCTCAATATCAAGTTTCCCCTATGGGAGAGGAAGATGATTTGGCTGCCCTTGATTCTTGGCAGCATTTCCTTGATATGACTGATTAGGAAATGTTCTCCTTGGTATATCTCTGTATGAAGGAGGGTTAGACATCCCTTGTGTTATTTGATTTTTTAGAGCTACCAACTCATTTGCTAGCTTCTGCACGATTGGATTAGTGGTGCCTATAGATGGATATTCAGAGGATGAAGAAGATTTATCTTTGTTAGGATCTCTTCTTATCTTCCCTGCCAAGATGAGATCATCTTCCACCTCAGTGGCCAAATCCTAAGCTGCAGCAAGGTTTATCTGGCCAGCCCGTCTCAATAGAAAACTCAATTCAAGCAGCTATGAATTGATGAAGAAACATTTAAAGTTCTCAGTTGTTGGCTGAGCAATGGTAGGAATCCTGTTCCTCGCTTATCAAACTTGCTTATGAAGTCCCTCATAGGTTCATGAGGCTCCTTCTTCATTTGTGTCAGCTAGGCCAGCAAGGCATGCACATCTTCTATAGGCTTGAATCTAGCTTCAAATTTGGCTTTGAGGGTATTCTAGTCTATCACAATTTGGGCCTGCAGATGATAGAACCAGTCTGCAGTAGTCTTTGTAATGTTTCTACAAACAGCTTGACTGCTACGTCTTCGTGTTCCACACCTATCACGCCACAGGCTATGCTGAAGGCTGCAATATGTTCATCATGATGAACTCTCCCATCACCAAAGAATTTGAGAAAATTCTTTCTTGAACTGCGTGGTAGCTCATGTAGAGGTGGAGTAAGATTAAGTGGACCAAAAGAGTTACCCAAGGGGCCTTGAACTGCCATTGTATGATTATGGAAAGGGGGGATAACAAATCTTGGTGGGGTATGTATGGGCAAAGCTCTGCTAGTAGAGGAAAAAGAAGCTCTGCCTTGTGTTGGTGACCTGGTGTTGGTAGGAGGAAGACTCCTAATTCGTTGAAGATGAGGTTGTGGAGGAAATAACTCAAAATTGTTCTATTGCACCAACTCAAAAATAGGGTCAACAACAGCTTTGGATCTCTGGTTTCTCATATACCATAGAGCTGCCAGATTGTAAAGCTGAAATGGATAAGCAGAAGGACTGCTTCAATTTGAAGCTTGAGGCTTCAAACTACACAAAACAATCCCCAACAGAGTTACCAAAAACTGTTGGGTGAATATTTTTTCACTAGCTAACTGATGGACAAAATAGGTTGTTTCAACCACAGCATAAAGATATTGGTCAGCCAAATGTGCAGATTTACCACATCAAAAGGGGACAAATCTCTCCTCTCATCAAGGGGAGGTTCTCTATAACTATAAGGCGCTATATATATATATATATATATATATATATATATATATATATATATATATATATACAGAAAATAACACTCAGGGGTAGGATAACACCATCCATCTCTCTTTTTTTAGAGATGATGTTCACAAACAAAGGAGAAATCTTAGGTGATTATTGGAGGTACTTCTCTTTTTTTAGAAGTAATACTCAGCCAATAGCCAGATTCCTTCCTAGGTAGTAAAAGTAATTGAAATAGGGCGCAATAACCAGCAAAATGAGGTGTAGCATAAAGTCTCCCCCTCAACTGCCAAAGAGTGAAATACGAAGGATAATGGGGGCATAAATTCATCCCAAGATCCTTTACACAGAAATAGAAAAAACAAACATGCTAAAGACAATTGTGGCAGCACAAAGTCTCTCTATAGTCGGCTTTAGGACACCTTCTTGATTGCTTTCACTAATTCTGCTTGTTAAATTAAAAGGACAAGAATGCATTCAAGAAATAGACATATGAACAATCCCCTAAATAACGTAAGTTATTACAGCACAAAGTTTGAAAGTAACCTACTTTCTCATTCATATAAAAAAATATGATTAACAATCTGAACTCAACGTCTCAGTAAATGCCTTTCAATTTGGGCAAAGTTTCGCTTCTGATAACAGAGAGATCTCCTTTGCATAAAATAAGAGATTACAATATATAAAAGCCAAGAAAGACTTGGCACTTTGTTTCATGAAATGGCCCATGCTGCATTGAATGCCTTCAATGCATTTCTAGTTCTATCAAGGGGCCATGCTAGAACAGGGCATCAGCCTTAACTGTGGCATGCAGAATCATCTTGAAAGTCTTCTCCTTAGCATGGATCATCTGGTTTGTTTCCAAATATGTACGTGGCTATCCACTCACTTTTATTCAAAGGAAGAAAAATAGGCCGCACCTTTGAATGTTTGCGTGCTCAAATGTCTACTTGGTGGACTGTTCCACCTAATGGAATAACTCCCCCATAATTATTTTAGTATTCCTATAGCTTTCCCTCTTTCCGTATTGTATTTTGTTCTTTTGTCATGATCTAAGTTATCGAGCTATCTCTTCCCTTTCTGTTGGCTCTTTCAGCTCCTTCTTCAGCTATTTGCTGAGTTTTGTCTTCAGGTTCCACACCATATTTGAAAATAAATAGGCATTTTATTACCTTAAATTTGACATCCATGGGGACATCATTGGTCACTTGATCACTTGAACCATGTTGAACCTTGAAACTTTGAACTTTGAAAGTTCATTGGTTCAATGGTTTGAGCAGTCCCTTGGTTCAATCGTGTCCTTGGTTCAATCACTTCCTTGCCTCTTTGAACCTTTCAACTTTGAACCATTTTGGTTCAAGGTTCAACGGTTCATTCTCTTTCTCAAAATATTTTATTCCTTCAAAAATTTTGGATCATTTCTTTTCTATTGAACTCATTGAACCTTTGAACTTTGAACTCTTTTGGTTTAAGGTTCAATGGTTCATTCTTTGATCGTCAAATCTTTTGTTCTTCTAAGTCTCTCAAACTTTATTGAACTCGTTGAACCTTTGAACTCGTTGAACCATTTTGGTTCAAGGTTCAATGGTTCAACCTTTATTCTTCAAAGCTTTCTTTTCGTTAAGTCCTTTGAAACCATTTGAACTTTTTGAAGCGATTGAACTTTGAACCTTTGAATCGCTTAACTCTTTAAGTTTGTTGATGTCATTGAACCTTTGAACCCGTTGAACCTTGAACCTTTTGAGGTGGGGTTCAATGGTTCAATCTTTTGTTTGAAGCCCGCTGATAAGTCTTTTGATTGAATTTTGGCGTTGAGCCAGTCATGAAATTGCCTAAGTGTTGGGAACTTGTTTCTGAGAAACCCTGCCTGTTGAACCTTTGAGTTCTCTAGCTAAAAAATCTTGAATAATTGAAGAACTTGGATGGTCAGAACAATTTTGAAAAAGGAAAGGGAGAATTTTGTCCTGTAGGACCAAAATAATCGATATGTTGTTCGAAAAACAAGTGACAGATTTTGGGAACAACAAATCATAACCTTTATCTTTCATTTATTAATTCTTAATAGTTATATTGACATAATTTCAATGAATGGATGTGACCCTTCCCTATTATGGGTGTGACCCTTCCCAATTATGGGTATATATATATTATGGAACATGGCTCTCCATAATCATCATAAGTTTCATTATTGAATTCATTTCCTCATTTATTTTGATTAGTGGAGGTTTCCCCCTTGAATTAGATAATATTTGAATGTTATTTATATTATTATAAAGAAATATCCGAATAGGTATTCAGAGAAAGATTTATTCCTCACCAACATATTTATTAGTGGTTTTAGTGGTCATGTTCAGAGATCCATTAGTGAGATTGTGTTTCCATTATAGGTTAGACCAACACATATAGTGCTCGGTTCTTAGTAATACCTAGTGTAGGCATGTTTGATATGTTATTGGATAGTCCACAGATACAACAACTATGAGCCATCCCATCCATAGTACACAAATGCTTAAAATATATACATGCAAATTAGGTGGTCAAAGTTGAGGATATTCCATATGAGTATCCTCTACCTATTATAAAACTAACTACAACATAATTACCAATTAAAGTTCCAACATAGTTATCGAGATAACATAGTTATCAATTACAACTTAGATCATAGTTCATATTGTTACATCATATAGTTTAGTAGATTTACTAGCACAGGTGATGTCAACTCCTAAAATATTGACATATATGCATAATTTCTTATTAATACCATTATTAGAGATACCCTTACATCATAAATATGTCAGATTCTAGAAAGCCTTCCTCCATTCACTTTTTACTAAGATCAGTATTAGTGGGTTCTCAGGGTTCTCAACACAAGGCACCTATGTCACCTATAGCTTCTTCTACTAGATGGGTTCCTAAGACCACTATAGTTCATAGGACACCAAAATCAGTTCCACATATTCCTAGCACCACTACACATGTAGATACATATACATATACATATATAAATTACTCAATACAAAAGATTATGGGACAATAGTTACCCTTTCATATAGCATGCATGATCACAATTCCCTTATTTGACATAGGTCATAGTGATAGTGAGTCTCCCATGAGACCCATCATTTAGTATGCTCTCTCTCTCTCTCTCTCTCTCTCTCTCTCTCTCTCTCTCTCTCTCTCTCTCTCTCTCTCTGATCCTTGTAAATAGTTCATTTTCATTTTGCTTGTACATAGTTTATTTCTAAAAAATACAAAAATAATATAACATGTCAAAAATGCAAAACATTCAAATAATTCCTCAAAAAATACATAAATTTAGATTGTATGTATTTTTGTGTTTACATTCATTAAATTTTACAAACACTACATATGTTAGCTACCTTAGTATAGTCAGTTTTAACATACATACATGCTTCATTTTTTCTTGTTGAGTACTTGTAGATTGCTTACAAGACTTAGGTCCACTACATTGATCTAGACTTGCTATTATCTACCCACTAGGGCAATATACACCAATTCATGGTTATTCACTTGACACATTCACCTACTTAAGGGTATCTTATACATAATTTTGATCACCAGGTTTCATCCTTACATACTATACATTCAAACTTTATCATTGTTATTCTTACTCAGATTTTTTTTGTCAACTATCATTACTTTAGACTCATCATATGTACATCCTCACTCTTACACATATTTGTATTACATATTCATGCATGCTTTCATTTATATCTTCCCTAGTTTAGACTTGATTATATCTTTATGCTTCTTCTAGTCAAGGGCATTTGAATATGTCATTTTTATTTGGCTCTACACCACTTTTATTTAAGTATGTATGCCTTAGACATATGCCCATGTCCCTTGTGTGTGCTTTCCTAATTGTATATGTGGACATTTGAATATGCCCTTCTATGTGGATCTAAGCCAACTTGTTTGTTGCTTATGTATGTGTATATTTAAACATGTCTTTATATGTATTATTTTATCAGATTTAGTGATATATGTTGATGTCCTTTGTATTGTGGCCCCATGGCCTACTTTGTGTGCCTTATGTGTTTTGCATGTATCTTTTTTTGTATGTGTTATGACCATAACACTTGACTTTACTTGTTACACACACCAAGTTTTAATGCCAAGAGGGACCTCATGCATTTACCCTTCCTACTTAGGTGCCATGATGGACATCATGCCCTATCCCCCTATGTAGCTACCCAATTCTACTCATATTTATTGTTGCATACATTGATTGCATATATCTTGACACCCTTATGAAATGATAGACATGACATACATCTTACATTACATACTAATGCTTAGATTATCTTACATTTTGATGTTATGTAGGCACATCATATTGGATTATCACACAATTATCATAAATGCTTTGTCTAACACATATTTTACAAAGATTTTTATTTTGAGGATAGTTATTACATAGGTTCAACAACTAACCTCAAAATAGGAGTCATTCACATGGGTTTGTCACAAAGATCAAGCTCCTATATGTCACTCATAGTATATTTTTCAACACACAGGATCAATTATAGAAAATCGGACATCGATAAATATAGAGGGAAAATAGTGACTCAAAAAGCAGTGCAGTAACACAAAATTCATATTAGAAAGACATTAATACCCAAATGGGGACACTAACACCACATGGTGATACTATTCAAGATATGGTGATATTGTTTATTAGCTTTAGTTTTAGAACAACTTAGATTGGCCAAAATAGTATAACAAGTATAATACAGGTTTGCACAGATCTAGTTACAAGTTTATCAGTTATACTTAATTTTTACTTAGATCCATACTAGCTCAACTCATATTCATATCATTTTCTCATATTGGGGGCATTATGTGTGACATGATCATTCCCATATTCAATTCATATATCTAGATATAGTTATTACAACTCAATCTCTAATCAATATACTCAAATATCATATTGGGGGCATGTGCATGGCACATTATTTCCATATGCTCAGTTACACATTGATTGATCAAATGGAATGACAAATTCCATGTAATTATCTACATTGTATACACTTGACATCATATTCTAGGTTATCACCAATTTCATGCCTTACTCCATCTTTAATGGTTGGCATTCTTGAGTGGCCTATAGCTGCTTAATGTAATTGAGTGGCTGCAAAGTTGACATACATAGTTAGACATACTCAATTAGACATTTTTAGTACTTTGTGCAATTTAGTTTTAGATGCATCTACTACACATGGGTGGGTGATGATGGATTCATAGCCTACTTGAGTTTTTGAGCCACCCACATGAGAGAGTTAGACACACTATCAGTCCAATCCAGGTTATTCATAGGTCATAATCCACCAAGCAGGGTTGGGCAATGATGAATTCAAAACCAGAGCGAGTTCTTGAGCCACCTACACATGAGGATTGAATAAGCTATCAATTCAGTCCAAGCTATTCATTGATTTATCACTATATATATGTATACACATAGGTTGTCACCAGGGTCGTGCATTGGTTCACATACCCAATGAGGTGTATTCATTCCTTTCCTCTTTCCCATCTCTTTAATAAATTTTACTCAATTACTTCTATACGCAGCATAGTCTTTTACTTTTGATATCTCTTAAGTAAGGACTGATTTATGCATGTTTTATTTTTAGGACATGCATTGGATCATGCTTCACATACTCAGACTTAAATTCACAAAATCAAATTTAGATTCACAGACTTCACTTCCTAGGTAAGTCCAAGTACGCTTATTTTTGCTTCATCCTAGTCATTTTGCTTTATTTCATTTATAACATAAAGTGTGAGGTGGGAATGTAATCAACTAAAAGTGGTATTTGAGTGCTAAGAGTGCTAATTGAGCCAACCTATCCCTAGATTAGCCTTAGACCTATCTTATATCCTATTATCACACTTATGCAACCTTTGTGTGGATCACAAGCATCCCTAGTCAGCTCAAACATAGTCCCATACCCTCATTTCTTGATCCTAACCCTTTATGCCCAATGTTATGCCAGTTGGACATTACCACCCTATTAAGGACACTATAGCCATGTGGAGCTAGTGTCCACAAAATGGTGCCTATGTCCTTTACCCTAAATTTCTTGAATGAATACATTTTCAAAATTGAAAGCCTCCTAAGGTCAGCGTGGACATTTTTTATTATCTACACAATTAATGTAATAGTATAAATACATGAATTTTAGAATTATATCCACTAGATGGAAATGAGATGCAACATACCTATTCAAATATGAAATAAGTTGAACAAAATTAAGGTTATCAATCTTTATTCTACCCTACTTTTACATACTACCATTTATAGCATCCCTAAGCTCGTATTTTCCATATTTCTAATCTCAAGCACACTCAAGGCACTCAATGCCACTATCATACTAGCATCACTTGCACTTGCACCAACACTTAGGTGGGGAGAACTACATCAGGCTTGATCCCTCCTAGGAGTATTGGTATGTAGGCAACTCTCTTCACAATGGGGTGTTGAGGATGTCTAACCTATCCTACTAATGAACACACTTTTTAGATCATACCCTACTTGTAAGGAGGATTAGGATTTACATCATAAATCAGTCATTATAGGCACAATATAGAGTTTTATAATTTGTGCATGTAGGAATAGACCCTCAAAATCTAGACACAAGTGCACGAAAATATTCGAGACAATCCTACATAAAGGACATTAGTGCCAATATTAGGACACTAGAGCCACATGGTACTACTGTCCAAATGTGGCACTAATGTCCAAAAGGGTTTCTAACATAGGGATGTAGTTGAAAACACTCAGACTAGCTTCCATCTTAGTTTTTATCACTCAGATCATTTGTATCAGGTGTTTTCCAGATAACTCTTTATTTTAACTATATATTACTATTTTTAGAAAAGTTAAATCTAGTCAGTTTTGTAACAAATTAGTGGTTATATTTTATGCATATTATTTCCATAATTTAGTCTACTCAACCCTTTAATCAAACATAGAATTTACATAAGCTAAACCCTAAAAGGTTAAAACAACCAACTATAGAAGCCGATGTCGTGCATATGTTAAAAAATGTGTGCAATGCCAAAAACATGCTAATCTGATACATGCTCTAGCTCAAACACTCAAATCAATGACTATGCCATGGCTATTTTTAACTTGGGGATGTGACCTCATAGTAAATATTAACCCTACATCCTTATATGTCCATAAACATATCCTTACCACCATATAATACTTCACACAGTGGGTGGAAGCCATTCCCTTAACTTACATGACTAGTAAACAAATATCCACGTTTATTTGTAATCACCTCATTTAATACTATAGCATTCCCTCTGACATTATATCTGATAATGGTGGTTCATTAAAAAATAAAGATGTCAAATCCCTTTAAGTTGAATATCATATTACCCAACATTTTTTCACTCCATACTTCCCACAAGGTAATGGCCAAGCAAAGGCATCTAATAAGACCATTGTATATATCCTCAATAATATATTCAATGATGTTGGGTGTGGTTAAAACTTGTAACTTTTATGTTCCCTCTGGGCTTATCGTACTAATTTTTGCACTCCCACATGAACCAGACCTTATCCCCTAGTCTATGGCACTAAGGCCATTCTTCCTGTCGAGGTTGAGGTTCCTTCTCTACGTATTTCACTGAAGCATATCCTTGATGACAAGGATTACAAAGTAGCTCATTTGTAAGAGCTATAATTATTATATGAAAAATGAATAGAAGCATTAAATAGCCTTCAAGCATATCAAAACTAGTTGTGTAATCAATACAATAGGCATGTAAAACATAGAGAAATCAAGCTTGGTGATCTTGCACTCAAAGAAATTAAAAAAAACACCAATGTTGAACGTAATAAAAATAACAAGTTTAATCCTAAATGGTTAGGATCCTATGTTATTATCGTTAACTATGGCTCTAGGACATATGGGTTGACTATGCCAAAATGAGAACTTGATGAATTGATGAACATAATACATCTCAAGTGCTTTTTCACTTGAGTAACCTAAAATATTATTGATGAAGATCATTTACTTCATGTTGCACAATAACCTTATTTGTATTGTATCATGTTCCTTTCCCATCGTGCCTTTCCTATTTACCTCAATTTATTTCTCTTCTCCCATTCTTATTTTGAGCTTGGTTATAATCCATTAGTACTTCAAACAATGTCAATGGTTGGATTCAAATGCAGTTTTAGCAAATGATTCAGACTGGGGACTATTGCATGCATTCCTTAAGTGGTAGTTTCTTCAAGCATTATGACAGTGATCTTGGAAATTGCATCCTTCACTTTTACCAAGTTTTGTATCATTATACCTTATTATACCATTATTTTTGTGTTATTTGCCTATTCACAAGTTTTTTATTACTTAATCAGATTCCTTGTTTTAGGGTGAACTATAATGGTTTGAGGTCCATTTAGACTATGTAGGTAACACTCAATGTTTTTTGAGGTCAGCTCGACTGCCCTTACTCCTACACTCTCACCATTTTATGAGAAAATTAAGCCAATGCTCTTGTCATTTTGTGAGTAAACTAAACTAACATGCTCGCCCTTTTGTAATGAACCTAAGCCAATGATCTCATTATTTTATGGGTAGCCTAATCCAACGTTCTCATCATTTTATGAGCAATTTAAGCCAACATTCTTACCATTTGGCGAGTTAACCCATTTTGTATTTTGTAATACTCTATTGAGTTGAGATGCTAAAAACCCTAAAATTTTAAAAATCCTAACAAATAACCAAAAAATTAAAAAGTTTAGAAAAAGGTTTAAAAAATCCATAAGAGATATTAAGTCACAAAATTTCCACTTAATTTGTCATCCTTTTCAACAATGGATTTACCTCTATTATGAATGGCATTAGTTACCACATTTATCGAATAAGAGCCTCTTATTCAACTATGAGCATTTCTATTTGCCTTTTCCATTTCCTAATTGTGTTCCATCTTATTTCTTGGAAGAACTACATTAGCTTGAGGTTCGCATGGACTATATAGGTAGTGTTTGGATGCATGGGGCATCTCAGGTCAACTCAACTAGTATCATTGATTGAGATCATTTGTCAGTTTCATGGACCATTCCTTTTTATCAATTTGTATCAAAAATGATCTCACCCTTTTCAAGTCATATTATCATATGCTCTCTCCATTTTACGAGCTCATTCTTGTTATAAGCCTTATATGCAATGAAAACTATGAATTAATAACATAATTCATTTGTGAACACTCACCTTTTATCTTTCAATATGTATTAGCCCTAAACCATATTCTTGTAATTTTATAAGTTCTTGTCCTTGACATTTTCATAATTGTGAGCACAACTGGCTTTGTCTTACGCTCTCATTATTTTGTGAATTCATTCTTCTTTTCTGATATAATCAATTGTCTTTCCTTATCATCAATTTTTTTATATCCCAAATCTTGGGAGAACTACATTTGGCCTGAGGTACATGTTAGGCCTATTGTCCATGGGACTATGTAGGTAGAATCCACTTGCTTAGGGCATTTGGAGTCAGCTTGGCCACCCCTTCTTTATTCTTCTATTCCCCCTTTTTTCCATTCCTTTACTATTATACCTATGTAGTTATTCCCTATATCCTAGGGCCAACCTTTTGCCAATCATAACACTTCTACTACACATGCACAAATAATTTCACTAACTAGTTTTAGTCTAGGCTTTTCTATATTCTGTTATTTGTTGCATTTGCTTTAGATTAATTTGTTTATTGTATTTACCTTAGATTAGTGTGTTTTTTGTATTTGCCTTATATTAGTTTGTTTATTGCATTTGTGTCATAGGTAGTTCCTTCATTTTATTATTCTTTAGTTAGGTGTGTTATGTTTGTTTGTTTCTTACTTATGATATTTGCCTTCCGTGTGTTTGCTTACTTTAGTCTATGCTTTGGTTCTTCACTTAGGTTTTTTTTTTATTATTAAATTTGTTTATTTTTAATTGCTTGATGACTAAATTATTTTCTCGTGCATCCCTTCTCATTGGTTGTTGTAAGTTTATTACATTATGTTTACACTTAAGTCTTGATTTGTTATATCTTGTACTTGAATTATGAGTATTTGTATTTACTTCTACACTTAGTTTATTGAATTTTATTCACACTTGGGATTTGATTGATCTTATATCATGCCTAATTTGTTTTAACTTACATTTAGATTAAGTTTTTCCATGCTTAGGACACACATTATTATTATGGTTTGTTTATAACTATGATGTATAATGGCACATGCTACAACAAATTAGGCCAAATATCTCTCAAAAAATGGTGCCAACAATATTTATCCTTATTCATAGCAAACATACCCAAGCAAACCTAACTCATAAGCACCAAATCACAATGATTTTACTACATGCTAGTTAGGACATGCATCTCCGTACTAGCAGGTCCCCCATGATCATACCATTCCCTTATGCTAGATCATCATTAATCCATGTTACATATTCATTGTGTGAGATACCTTTTCCAATTTTCCATTATATGGAAAATTATTTAGACAAATAAATGATAAAACTAGGTCAAAATTGATTATAATCATGATGATTCTTCTGTACTAGGTAAACTAATGTGCCAATGATAAAACCTACCTTATTAGGTAAAAACATTATTTAGACCTTTCTTACCATTAGACCATATCATTTTCCTCTTTTTTAAGGCTCATTCAATAACACTATTTGTCTTGTGTTCCCTTGAAGGGGCATCAAGGGCTCATCAACTACCCTCTAGGGCATCAACTTGTGCCTGTTGGCTTGTAACAACCTATGGTTGTAACACATCATTATTCAATCATTGTCTTATTTTTATTCTTAATGACTTTTTCATTCTTTGAGAAGATGTTAATGTGACTATGTCTTGTAAATGCCTTCTCAAATAAGGGGAAAATGTAGACACTCCTTTTTAGTCACATTCGTGTCTAAACTAACATCAGACCAATTTCCAACAAATAACACAATAAGCTTATAAATCACCAAAACACCAAAATTCATCTACAAATTATATGTAAATACCCAAAATCACATCAATATATACCTATTTAGGATAATACATTGTACGCAACAATAATCTCTCACCGATTCACTTCAAGTCAAATTGTGATCTAGCAAATTGACATTTTCAACCAATAGTGCAGAACAATTATTCAAATTTTAAAAATTGTAAAAAGCATAATCATATTCACTTAACTAATTAAATCCAACTAAATACTTGAGTGAAAAATCCATATCAAATTAATGAATTTATATTTTAGTAATTCATGAATTCGATAAATATATGAAAATGTGACATCATCATGACATAAGCAGTCACAAATTCAAAAATGTAAAATATCAACATAAACGCAATAAATATATGAAAGGTTGAGCCATGCCTATTGATTGATCCATTATTCCAAATATTAATTGCGTTATTTATGGCCTTGGGCCTCTAAAATTGAATGGATTTATGGCCACACATCTTGATCTTGAGATGGATGGTCACAAATTAGTCTCCTCGTTTCTAAAAAACTACAAATAGGAGAATCCTCATACACGTTCAACAAGATTTTTTTGTGCAAACTTGCTATGAAAAATTATTGATAGAAAGATTCACAAGAAAGTCATGCCAAGCTAATTTCCAAAGTGAACAAGGGGAGATTATGCATGTGTACCATTAACAAAGACTCACTGTCCACAAGCCGAGCACATTCCACTCTTAGGCCAACTAACAAATTGAATTATCAAGGAAGGTGAAAGATTTTATTTTTGTCTTTTTTTATATATTTTTATTTTCTTCCCCAAGTATACAAACTTGGAATGATAGGCTTATATGATTTTTTCATTGATTTATCTTACTAATGCATAGGCTAACATCGTCCTTGGATTCCTTGATTACATGATTCACCTATAAAAATGGGTTATAAATGATGGGTTGGGTTAACCTCAACCACTATGTGTTGAGTGGTTGAATGTTGCATACATTTCAATACTCTGAAAAGGGATCAAATCATATGTAGTTCTCCTACCTACCTATGTGTGTGTTCAATCAGTGATATACTAGTGTGTAGTGCAATCTTGTTTAGTTTTTGACCCTTGACAACCTATGATTTTGACCTTGTAGTAGTATTTATACTTGGCTTAATAGTTATACTTTATAGGGTTTTTTTAATTTGGATTCTTAATGGCAGTGCCTCAAGGATGTGCAAATGTATTCCTTAATGTAATATATGCCTATTAGATGAGTATTAGATACTTACTAGATGAGTGTTGATAGGAATAATATTAAGCTTGATATGATTATATAATTAAATATTTTAGGTAATTTTCATCCGAATTGACATGTGAAATGTATGGGCCGACCCAAAGGAAGAGTTTGAATTTGAGAAAAGATTTATTGGAGAGCATGTAGACAGGTCTAACCAAGGCAGAAAACTTCAGTAACTATATATGTTTGACTATGTTTGGAGGAATCAAGGAAACATGAAACACTGATATGATATTAGGTGACAGTCTGCATAAGATGATAAGCTATTTAGGCTAAGACTAGAGAAATCATTTGTGTAAATAACAAAAAGTTGGGAAGGCTAGGCCCATAGGTAAGTGAATGGCTAGGAGATAATCTGATCAAGAGTTAATTATGTACGCACAAGTCATGTATACTAATATTTGGTCAAAAATGAGATATTCAAGTGTATAATACCAAATTTATGTGTTTATAGTGACATTATGTCACCATTGTGTGTTACATTGCATGCCTCCATGAGTGAGTATTGATGATTGTTAAATTGTGACCATTAATATGTGTGATATTGACTAATATATTTCATGTTTTTTATAAGTGAATTGATTATGTTTTTTCATGTCATGCATTATTTGTCTCAAGGATCCTCTAATCCATCTCATGGCCATGTTTTCTATATTGGATTTGAGTCATTTCATGTCTTGAGTGCTTATGCATGTCATGATCAAGACATTATGTGCATATCTACATGGTTCTTGAGCATGTGGTGTCATGATTAATATCATGCATTATTATACTTGTGTGTGATACCATGATTCATATCATGCATATTTTATGTGGCTTATTGAATATTTATATCTGTAATGATCATTACTATGATGATTGTTATTGCATGTTTAATTGTTATATCTACTTGACATGACACTTACTGGAGAGTTGTCAATGATGTCATTGTGATGTCATTAAAGTGTCCAAGTGAGTGGATGAAGTTCCTCGATAGTCTAAGAGACAATGGCAAAGTGTGCAATGTGTTTGCTCTAGTATGCTTGAAGGAGGCTTGGTTGATCTTCAGTTTTGACATGGCTAGAGATGTTTAGGAATGAGTGTGGAGTATTTAGCATGTGCAAGGGGTACTATAAGAGGTTTTATATGATTTTAGTTCTTATGTGCATGAGTTTATTTAATCTGATTGATCATTGTCTTCATCTAGACATTTTAGGTCTAGTGGTAGAAAATCTAAGTAGGCAGTTTGTTGATGTCACCATTGCCACGTGTGGATGAGTCAGGGGAGTTGGTCATATGGTTGTGATCACATTAGTCCTTAGTTATTATATGTTAAATTTAAAGTCATGAAATAAATTGCAACATAATATTTAAAAGTGAAAATTTGGGCTCCTAGGCAGTTTGACAGTGTTTTTCCATACTTAGCCAAATTTGCAATGTGATAAGAAAAGCTGACTAGGCATTTTGATGTTGTTATATATTTCATGTGTGAAGGTGTGAGGAGAAAATGTTTATACCATTTTATTTAGTTTTGTGCCTGGTTGATTTTCACTAAATTTTAGATCATGTGATGAAGTGCATCAAAATATACGCATGTTCAAAGTTGGCCTCCCAAGCAGTTGTTGACATAGTTGGCTCTATTTCAAAAGAAATCTGAGTGAGTAGGTTAATGGAGTTATATCTTGCACATGTGAAGGTTTTAGGAGAAATTTGACAAATGGTTAGATTCTCCTATGTGAGGATATCATATGGTCCAAATTTCAAATCATGCATTTAAGCGCAATAAAAGTTATTAAGGTCCAAATTAGGCCTTCTAGGTAGATAAGCAATGGTCCCCATAGTCATTTTTTGCATGATGTTGAAAATCATGACTAGATGGAGATCCAACGATTCACAAGAGTTCATACATCTAGATCTACAGTGCATAATAATTCAAATGAGTCAAAGGGTTCATTGGTTAATGAAGTTAAATATTGTGTTCCTTACAAAAGGATCACCGAAGCATTTTCATTCCAAGATGTCTGAAAGCAATGAGATGAGGACAAGTGTTTGAAATTTGACATCAAGCAGAGATAAAGATTGAGCTTCATCTAAAATTTAATGGTAAGTTCAAGTTTATACATATATGGATTAATGGTGTGTATTGAGTGAGATGTTTTCAATGTTTCCAATGATTAACATAAATAAATATTGAGCTATGTACAGAAGATTGATGGTGCGTGATTAGTTAATATTTCAAGATTGCATGAGATGAGGTCAACTATTTAAAGTTTAATGTTTCAAATTTAGCACGCTATGTGTTAAATATTGAAGAAGATTGATGGTGTGTATTTAATCTCATTATCAAGTACATGAGATGTTAGCATGGTGTTCAAGGTTTAACTATGACCATTTACATTTGAATATTTGAATTTAACAAAGGAAAACCCAATGCTCTATATTTTGGCTATAACTTTTGATACAGGTAACATTTGATCATGGTGTAAAAAGTGAGCTTGCATAAGACTCCAAGGCACATCTATAAATATAGATTTGAAGTTTTGAAAGTGTGTAAAATCAAAGTTATTCAGGTTCAAAGTTGATTGTGTTTTCATGTTTGTTTTGCAAGTGACCCGAGAAGGAAATTTGAGCTTGTATTGATGTTGTTTCGATGTTTCATGATGACTTAGTTATTGAAGAGTATTGTAGACTCTATGAGGATAATTTGTATGGATTTTATAGGTATGATAAATCTATCTTGAGTATGAACAATACTTAAGAAGTTGACTGTGTGTTCATTCATGGTGAATGTGAGCACAAAATGTTGTTTGAGCAAATTGTGCTCTAGCAGAAGAATGTATTAGGGACTGTGATCATTTGAGGATGTCAAAGGGGTCATATGGATTGGCTCCATGTATTTATAATTAGTCCTATGTTTTTATTTTATTTATATAAGTTTCAAAGAGGTGAATGGGTCTTCATAGGACCTAAAAGGGGACTTAGGCCTATTTGAAACTGTATTGTGCTTAAGTGTGACCCATGTAAGATGCCTTAAGGGTGAAAACATGTTTCGTGGCCGATAAGGAAAGATTATGGACTTGATATTTCATGAAATATATATAAAATTTGAAATCAAATGTGATGTTTTATGTGGCTTGTGGAAGAGATACGTAAGATACTTGAGAGAGACTTGTGTGTGGAGTATGTGTTGAAGCGAAGAAATGAGGATAGATAGTGTGCCTATTTGATGAGTTGATCAGTAGATCAATTTTTTGACTGAGTGTATGACTTTTAGGTCATACTTATGATGATATAATAGTGCCCTTATAGTTTGAATATATGTGAAGAGGTCTGAGTGTGCATATGAGGACAATTTGAGTGAAGAAGGAGAGAGATTATGGCATGCCTATGTGAGAAGCCTATATAAGATAGAGAGGGAGTTTGTGTAGTGGTTAGATAATCAGAGATACATCATTAGGTGTTGAAGACATCCGTTCTAAGGTAGATGTGTTCACTTCAAAGTAGGGTCTAAAAGACTTGATCTTCCTTAGGGGTAGTTGCTCCTTGTGAAACATGTGTTTCATTAAAGGCCTTTGGTCAGGAGGATTTGATCAAGTTTTTTTTGTCTAAAGGAGTTTACCTGTCTCTTGTTTGTAATTTATTATAGGACAAGTAGTCTATGTGTTGTGATATTGAGATTGGGTTTTATTCCCCATGAAGTTTTCCCATATGAACTATGTGTTATGTGTTTGATCTTGTGTATACATTGAATGAATGAACTCTCTTGTTAATGTTTCTTGATCAAATTTACATATGTTGATTATTTAATAGTTTGAAAGGATTGGAATTGAAATATCTAGGCTCACTGATTCACCCCCACTCTTAGCATTTGTACCTTCGACAACATTTGTATGCTTTGGGTTACATGTTTCATATGTGTATAAATGATCAGATATTTATATGATAACATTATCTAATCATGTTAGCACACATACTTTACATGCTTACATATTTTCTATATATAATGATGTATATAACTCTTTTCTTTTGAGGTGAGTGATTTTTAGGCTTCAACCTTAACCTCAAAAGGGGTTATACTAGTGGGCTTGTCATAGAGATTTAGACCTTGATAAACAAACAATTTATATTTTGGATTAGATTACATGATTTAGATGAGAAAAATTGTAACAAACTATATTTAATATTGAGATAGATTACATGATTTGGACGAGACATATTGGGATAAATTATGATTCAGATTGTGACATATTATGATTTATATTGGGATAGATTGGAATATTCACACATGCAAAACAAATTTTACATGACTATAATGAACAAGTGACATATTACATGACATGATGAGACATATTACATGGATCAAATTGAACATATTTATCTAGGTTAAGTTGAATAGGTTATCTAATTTATTAGATTGGACAAAGTGACATAAAATTTATGGAAATCTATATCACATTAGGACATAGTTTGACTAAATTTATGGGCATGGATCTTGTTCATCAACACACTTTTCTATTTCTATGTTGAGAACTATGGTATTGCATAAATAAATTGAATCTAGAATCTGTCTGCAATGATGAATCATCATTTTCAATTTTACATAGGAGATTGGTATTGAGCTTCATCCCAGAATACAAACCTAGTACATGATCCATCAAAAGAGTTATGATGACATTTTAGCTTTCATTTGGGCATGATCACCCTATGGAATTCTCAAATAAGTGCAAGTGGAAACTTCGTTCACACACTCAAAAGTCTATTTATTCCTTAGTTTTTCAATTTCAAATATTTTAATGAGATAGATGGGTTTACATTTTCTATCATGAGTGGACATTGATTTCTATATGTTTCATAGCTAGTTTTGTATGGAGCAAGTTGGATATTCAAGGCATACCTAAAAACATAAAATGTATTTATACTCAGGTACTAAATTGTTTAATTTATCATTTTAATCTAGATTTTTCAATATTAGACTAAGGGGGGAATTTTTAGACACATAAATTTGGTATTAGACACTTAAACATGTTAGTTTTGACCAATCCTTGACATACACAAATTGTATGTACACATATGATTCTTGCGAATCCTTCTCTCTTATCTATTTTCCTATATATGGATTAGACCTTCCTAATTTATTGTCATTCATATATAGGACCTCCCTAGTCTTTGCCTAAATGGTGTGTCATCATAAATGGATTGTCACCATATTCCAAATCATTGTTTCTTCCTTCATGGATAGTGTTGGCAATAAACGAATGCTGGCAATTATTGACAATGTTCACCTTCACTAGTAGTGTCCCAATTTTTCTAAATGATTATTTTTTAAATTGAAATCCTTCCCTTAGGTCAACCCACATGTTTCACATGTCAGTTATGGAGGGAAAATAAACAAAGACTCATCTATATAAACACATCAAGTTACACATTAGGGAATACATCTACATATCCTTGAGTCACTATCCTAAAGCATTTAACTTTGAAAACCACTCAAATGAATAGTCAATAAGGCAAGTTTGAACACCTAAAACAAGGCCAAAGATTCATCTTGTCAGTGTCAAAATCTAATAGGTTGCATTGTATTTTATGTGATCATTATTGAGCACACATACACATAGGTGAGATAAATAAATATGGTTTGATATTTCTTAAGAGTATTAGAATGAATAAAATGGTCAACTACTCAGAAGGGTGTGGTTGGGGCTATCCAACCCATATTTTTAACCCATTTTTATAGGCCAAGTAAGTGTTGACATCAAAGCTAGATGTTTTAACATTTTAGGTGTTTACTAGTGTAAATCCTAGATTGTTAAAGGGATAAGTAAAGAGAGGGTGAATACAAATATATATTGTAAATAGATAATTTAATTAATTTACCTAAAATAGTGAGTGTAAGGAGAAAATCCACTTATCTAGAATAAAACATGCATCATTGGATAATGATAATGATGAAACAAGTCAGGAGAATAACCTAGAGTCATTTCATTCTAAGACTAGAGTTCTTACTACCTTAGGACAATAGCATGGTTAGTGGGATAATAACACATTGAGATATTGGAAAAGGAACCATGCTAATGTACTTTTGTAGGTATGGGCACTAAGAATTTTGGTGATGCTATGGGGGGTCTTTTAGATTTAGTAAGTGTATTTATGAGCTTTCGATCATTCTTTTGGATCACTTTTTGGTTGATTTCCCTTCAAAACCTTAATAAACACTTGCACACATGAAACAATAACATCATCAAATGCAAAAAGAAGGGTAAAAGTGGGTTGTGGGGTATTACGATCATGTGATGTAGAACCCCTACTGTTTTAACCACTACCTACATTAACCCCAATGATATGGGTCTCAAATTGCATGTATTTCTCCCTTAAGAAATGTGTATAAATAATGTACACAGTATACTAGAATAAATTTTTCTTAGGCCCTTTTTTATCAAACATATAGATTTATGTATGATTTTTAGTAATATACAAAGCGTTGAGCTATAATATTGACTAATTTTTATGTAATTATGTGCCAAAGTAGTAAGTGCTATATTTAGAATTCCTTGTGAGGCTCTTTATATAGAAAGAACTTTAATTCAAATGTAAGACACTTATTTGTAGGTCAAAAAGGTGAAAATATAGATAAAATCATAAGAAGAGACCCAAACAAAGGTAAGGACCTAAAACAATCTAAAAATATGATTGTTGGACAATAGTGTTGAGGTGAACACTAGTGCAGTGCGTTAATGTCTAGGACCATGTTATTGTCTTGCAGGCAAAAAACTAGGCTATGAATAAAAAAAGGGCTAGGGAGACTATGATTGGGATAGGCATGCCATAAGACCACTTAAGGTGCAAAAATATGGGAAGACAAGACATAATAAAGACCAAAAGACAAAATTGACCATGCGAACAAGACCTTTATTCATCATTAAGAACTTCATGTGAAAGAGCTACGAAAGACATAATACTTGTGTTTTCTTGACCAATTTAGGGTGTGTACATCCCCCCCCCTTATTATAGTAATGTAATGGAAATGAAAGTACTAGAGTAAAGTAAAAAGAAAAATGTGTACCTTTACTTACTTATGTGGATGTGTTATGGACCTGGCCCACTTCTTGGCTAGTGAAGTGGATAAGCATTGGAATATTGGTTGTGAAGAGAAAATACACAATGTGGGTATCCCCTGTAATGAATCTGAGTAACCGATTGGATTGTGAGAAACAAAGACATGTTTTCCCCCACTCTGGTATGTGATTGGATCTAAGTAGTATTTTGTAAATATGGAGAAACATGCCTTGCTTGCCCTCACTCTAGTATGTGACTGGGTCTAAGTAGTAATCTGTAAATATGGAAAAATAGGCCTTGCTTGCCCCCACTCTGGTATGTGATTGAGTCTAAGTAGTAATTTTTAAATGTGGAGAAATAATCCCTGCTTACCCCCACTTTGATATGTAACTAAGTCTAAGAAGTAATCTATAAATATGGATAAACAAGCCCTACTTGTCCCCACTTTGATATGTAACTAAGTCTGATAAGTAATCTATAAATGTGGAAAAATAATCCCTACTTTCCCCCACTCTGATATGTAATTAAGTCCAAGAATAAATGTGCTTAGAGGTTGAAATTGTCACTCAACTTGTGCAATCTAGGTCTAGTGAAAACTACTGATCAACCATTATAGATGGATATATGACGTAATTTGGTGAAATATTGGTGACATCTTGATGACAATCTGAGTGCAATCGAGTAGCTTATGCATAGAGAATGGTATAATTTTCCATTTTATCTATATAACTAATGAAATAATGTGGGATCAAGGACATGTGCCTTGCATCATGCCCCCAAACTTGATATTTGAGTAATGTAGTTATGTATCTCATGCATAAATTTGTATGTATATATATATATGGATGATGTACCATGTACATGCCCTTGTATTCATAATTTGAGTCTGAATCTTTATCAAAATATTGTGTAAAATTTGAGAATCTGAACTAGTATTGTAAAGCCCTAGAAATCTAAGTCAAATTATGTATCTACTTATGTGAGTATCTGAATAATAAAATTGACTATATATCCAAATCACTTATTAAATTTATGTATCTAAATATCTAAATCAATTTGTGTGTCTTAGCCAAACTATGTGTATGAATCACTGAATTGGGAAATATGATCCAAACTGTGTGTTTGTATATCTGATCCACTAAGTATCTAAGCCAAACTGTATCGATGTGAATAGTTGATATATGCCCCCCTTTTGGTGAGAGAGCCAAAATTAGGGTAAGGGTATCAAACCAAAAGTGATACTAATAGGTATGTTAGTAAATAGTTGGAATTGATAAGATGATTGCAGGATCATTATTTTGACAATTGTAGAGGAATCATTTGTAAATTGAGATTGAGATAGACCTATAGTCTATGGTGAGTTTGTTAAGGAAAAAAATAAGTTTTGTTGTTTACAAAGTCAAATTTATTAGGATAGAAGTGTAAATGGTACGACGTAGCGGATATCATTAACGAGTTTTGCACACAAGAAATGGATCAAAAATTAGAGCCATGGTTCTTGAGTTGTCATGATTGGAAGCTTTTTGGTAATAGTTGGATAAATTTGTACGTAGGGCCAACTTAAGGTGGGTGGAATTTTTAAAACATTGGTTAAATAGCTTTGATTTATTGATTTCAAAAATAATTTGAACTTTCTAATTTGAGATAATTGTTTCTCTAAGTGAAGAAAATATGTCAAAGATATGAGGTGTGAATATGACCCAATACGAGGAGGTGGAGGCACTTATCCAGGCCAACAAGGAGGTCACCTTAGTAATAATTCCATCATTTTCTATGTTTCTAAATTGTTGTCTGCATTTTTCACATCATTTGAGCCAGATTAGGGATTTTTAGGAGGGTCACGTTATTGTCTTAAGGACAACACTAGTGTTCAGGGGTGTCATGTTGTCATTCATAGACCATGCTAGTGTCTAAAACTATGGTCTTATCTGCAGTGATAATGTCCTATATACTAAACCTTGAAATTTTTTATTTGAATTTATGTTTAATGATTGTTTTAACATGTATATTTGCCATACATAGATGTTATTATCTTATTCTATGTATTTTATAGGCAGATGTGCACATGAGGGAGTTTTATAGTGTCAAATGATTGAGTGCTTACATGGGCTACCCTTGACAAATGATGAGAGAGTAGTTGTGGATAGGGATGGTTTGGATCATGTGGCATCACTTGCACTAATGCCCTAGGATTGACATATGATGACTATAGTATATGAGCAATGGAATAATGATACATGTACTTTTGGGCTACCCACTGAAGAGATTATTATTACCTTGGAGGATGTGTATAGGATACTTAGATCACCCATTACTAGTCAATGGGCTATATTATTGGAGGTAGCTGAAGATATAACCATAGACTAGACCTCAAGGTATTTTATGGCCATACATATTAGGGACCCGTCATCGAGGGAGTAATAATGATGTATTATTATATGTGATTGTTACAGTGAGTGTTTCGTAGTTGAAAAAGTTTTTGGTGGTGTTACTAATTTCATTTGTTGTTGTTGATGGTAGTGGTTTATCCATTTCATATAGGATGCATGGTATTATTTGGGACATAAAAGAGCACGGCACCAAATACTTGTGGGTTTGCATCATATTAGCCCATTTATATTAGGATTTGTATCATTTTACTTAAGAATTATGTGGTGGTGGGATTGGATCATCGACATTGTTACATTGTTAGGCTTATGAGCACATTGTAGTGGTTAGACTAGAGGGTTTCCCACTTGTGAATTGGGTACATCCTCAAGTATTTATGGTGAGATGGATGGGCACAACTCCTATGTGATTGAAGAGCATCATGCATTGTCAATGGGTGTTGGATTGAGTGACAACCAAAAATATTATTTAGAGACACTATAGGGAATTTTAAGGATGGACCAAGGATGGGATGCAGTTGAGATGGATTCAGGTGAATTTTTGGTTGTATGATCGATGAAACATAATTTTTGAGAGATTCCAGTATGAGTAGGTGACATGACAGTTTGGGGTGGTCCAGGATGTGCCACCTATACCATGGGTGTGGTTGAGGAGTAGTTAGGCCCCATCAAGGCTAAGTAGTAGATAAAGACCCATAACATCTAAGTTGGCTCTAATTATAGTGATAAAATGAGATGTTGTGATAGAGATACTTGATGTAGACTATGTAGGGGCTACTAATTCCTTCATACTATGGTTGGGACAACACAGATGGTCAACACTATTTATGGGATATGGGGTTGTTATGGAGGATGTACTAGATCTATAACCCATTAGAGCAGTTGAGGGTATGTTGTTATTTGTAGATTTACATGCTTGGTTTGTTTAGTATTGGCTTATTGGTTTGTTTAGTCTAGTCTAATTTATTATGTTGGTACATGTAGGTGTAAGATATGATGAGTACTGGGAGACCATCATTAAGGCTATGCTATAAGAGCTTACATGGCACATTCTCGATGATGTTGCAGATGATGGGTTAATGGAGAGGCTCATAGGGGTTGTAGGCATCCATGTCCACTTTTTTGATTAAGTAGCCATTGCCACCACAATATATAGGAGGATAACAATAGATAGAGAGGAGGCTCATGCTAAGTTACAAAGGTGAGCTATGCCCCTACCTAGTAGTTTGGGTGGGGTAGGTAGTAGGATCATGGATGACTATATTCGTTTATAGCAGGAGCATGCAAATTGGTGGCTAAGGCAATAACGCTACATAGAGGCAATGCCATCATAGGGATCAGTCTCAGTTTAGATTTAGAAGGGATACAAGGACATCAATCTCTAGTGTGTATGAGAGTGAGGGTGATAAGGTTGGTCCTAGTGACCAAGCTCCTATGATTGAGTGAATGTGTATCATCATATGAAAACTTATTTCTAAGTTGTGTGTGTGTGTGTGTGTGTGTGTGTGTGTGTGTGTGTGTGTGTGTGTGTGTGTGTGTGTGTGTGAGTGTGAGTGTGTGTGTGTGAGTGTGTGTGCGCGCACGCGCGTGCGTGAGTGTGTGTGTGTGTGTGTGTGTGTGTGTGTGTGTGTGTGTGTATGTGTACATGTACCTATTGATATATAGATATCATGTTATTTAACACTTTGATTATGACATTATTTATTTGATTAGATGTTTGATTATATTCATGACTTATGTGTTGATATGGAAATGTATTATATGGCTAGATAATGTAATCGATTTTAATTATATATATATATATATATATGTTTGAGTAGATATTGATATTGAATTAAGAATGTTAGTTGTTAGTATCAATGACATAAAAGTCTTATACTATATGTAAGTATTGATCATGTGACTACAACATGCACTATCTGAATCCCAAGGACATAGTAAATAAGTGACCATATTGCTCATGTTGTGTAGGTGTAGAAGTAGACTCAAGAACTAATACTATTGGTGGTGTACTATTGGTAGCTAGATTTTTTGATTTTATAGAAAATAACTTAATCGATTATCTTATTGAAGCTATGCTCTATTATACATTATGTCTTACAAATGTTTTAATTGGTTGAACTAAAATTATACTTTGGTCTCTATGATCTCTGCCAAATATCTTAATTGATTGTCATGTTGAAATTGGGGGTTGACTTATTTTCCCTTTTATCGTCATGTTGTTGTAAGTATGTTGATTTTTGTGAGTCAATTTCCATCTCTACTAAATCTTTAGTGTATGGGATCTCGCATAAGTAGGTTTCTTATAAACCATGTGGCTCATACAATGAGTAACCAATGTCTCCTTGCAAGGAATGTCCTGGGATAACTCACTCATAGAGGAATGTGATTTAGGAGAGTGTGGAGAAGGAGATATCAATGCCCTGTGTGTGAATGTTATAATGCCTTTGTCAACATACTAATTAATACGACCTCTGAGTGTACAAAAATTATTATCCCAATATCCATTGATTTGATGATAATCTAATATGGTTTGTTCCTTATTCTGTGCAATTGATGTGTCAAATGATGGTGAGTAGGAGGAAGTGTGATCATCCCCCTATCTAATAATGCAATCAATATATCATGAGGCCTATCTATAATCAAAAAATGTATATCCCCTATATTAGTGTCATATGCTTTACTCACTGTGGAAGATGCTATATGGAGTGGCTCTTTGCCTTTGTTGAGTATCTTGATTGGTTGTTTTAGTTTGACTTTTTTCTCAATCATAGGTGGATTAGGTGCCTATACCATATTGGATGATGATGACTATGAGAGATCTAAATAAATATCTACCTTAGAATGTGTCTCAACTAGTCCCAAATTCTTCTCTAACATCATAGTTTTGTAACATAGATGATGAAACGACAGGGATGTCTCATATAACAATTTATCTTTAAGAGGGAAAATGAGGCCTTTAGCAAATATGCACCATGTCTCTAAATTTTTCAACTGGTAGATCAATTATTGCATACATTATTTGAATCCTATAATGTAATCATTTACTATTTTTGACTCACCTTGGTGTAGTGAAGGAAACCTCTCATATGTGACTCGAGGCCCCTTGTTCTAAATATAATGTATGATAAAGACTTCTTCTAACTCGTCATATGTATGTAGTGAACCACTGGGGAGTGAATGATAGAACCAATTTAGTGCTTCATCCTTTAGACTTTTGGGAAATAAATGTAGGATAATCAAACTACTAGTGGTATGTGTCATGGCCTTTCTATAAGCTTTGAGGTACAAGTATGGATCTTCATGTCCATTGAACTTTGGTAATGTTGGTACGTAAAACTGCTTTGGTAGTTTTACTTTGACGATCATTCGTGGAATTGGAATTCCATGGATAGCATTGGAATCAACCCAATAGTAGTATGCTTTGCTTTCCAAGGTGAGCTAATGTACTTGTTGTTGTAAATTATCCATGACATGCATCAAAGATATTACCTCTTGAGAAGGTATGTTAACATCATCATTTAAACACTAAATCTTATTGTTAATTTTAACCATCGATACACTATTTTGTGGAGTATTATTAGAGGTATTAAGTTGGCTCACCATAACATTTGGAGAGGTGATAGCTTGGACCTGGTGAGAGGGAAATTGGTTATCACCCTCATGGAGGTTAAAATGGGGAATAGGTGCTACTATAGTAAGGAGGGGTGGAGGAGATTCATTGGTATATCTTATTTTGTTAATTTGTAAAGAAGTATCACATGCTAATGGAATAGAAGACACATTGTTATCATGTGAATGTAAACCATGTAAACTACGAACATGAGTATACGTTTATACATTTTTATTTGATAACATGTTATTGTTTGAATTAGCATTTGATAAGCAATCAATTTTGACATGAAAGATGAGTGACATAGAGAGGATTAGACTCAATTTCTTCTTCACTAAAATCATAGTAATCATTGTTATTCCAAATTTCATCAAAATCAAAATTTATTTCACTTATAGAGGTAAGAGAAGAAGAACTATCATTTTCATGCTTAATAAGAGGAGTAGATGAAGGTTTTAACTTTTTACTACCATGCAACATATCATCATATGTAGGTGGAATGCAAAGTGTATCTTCACTAGCTATGAGTGGACTGCACATGTTATCATTATTTTCAATAATGGAGTCAAGGGCAGAATAAGTAATAATCATATTTTCAGTTTGCATACTATGATATATAGGAGAAGGGTTAGAGATATTTGAATTATATATATTTTGCATGGAATCCATATGTTTAGCTTGAAAGGTAAAAGAAGGTGACATCACAATATCATCTACTTTAGTGTATAAACTTGTAAAAGGTGTAATATCAATTGTACATGATTTTTCGAATTGAATTGAGAAAGGTGAAGAAAATGCATTTTCCTTTTCTATGTTATGAACATCATGTGGACAAATAATATTGTTTGAATCATGCAAAATTAAATTGATTTTATTTCTCTTATATTGGTTCAATTGGAATAAAAATGTAGCAAAAGTGATTGAAAAGCTAGGATCTTGTTCAAACAAAGCACTACCTATAAAGAGTTTTTTTGGCCTTATGTTATTAAGTTGATTTTGAGAAGTAGGGGAAGAGAGAGGAGATGGAGAAGAAGATGCATCTACTCTATCCTCATTGTCACTTATATTAGCATGCTCATAGTAACCTCCATATCCATCATTACAACAATCATCATCATCATCATTATAAATAAAATCATGCTCATTATCATGTGCTAGTGTACAATTTTGAAAATTGGTCTATTAATTTGTATAATTATGTGAAAAGTTTAAAAATTGATCAACTGGGTGAGGGGGAAGAGGTTCTTTAGAGGTCATTTTAAACTTACCACAAAAGAGGATGTAAAAAATGAACAATAGACAAACAATGGGTAGAAGGTAGTTCAACATAAATATATTTGAAAATATGCTATATATTTAACCCAAAGTACAAAAAATCATAAATTGACTGGAAACCCTAAGGGCTAATGTTTGGATGTATGAGGACCTAGTATGTAGATCTAGGGTTTGAAGGTAGGCAAAATTTTGAAATATTTAATCAGTGAAACCCGAATAGAGGACTGATATGGATTAGTTAGGATGTGTAAAAATCATGAAAAAATTGGAATTTTATAAACCCTAATTTGTTATACAAAAAAGGAAAATGCAAACCCTATGATGGAACAATGGTTATAAAGCAATATTCAAAGTAAGTCAGGTTCATAGAATGATTTAACTTTTTAGGTGTTTACTAGTGTAAATCCTAGATTGTTAAAGGGTTGAACAAAGAGGGTAAATACACACACACATTGTAAATAGCTAATTTAATTGATTTACCTGAAATAGTGAGTGTAAGGATAAATAGAATAAAACATGCATCACTGGATGATGATAATGCTGAAACAGGTTAGAAGAATAGCTTCGAGTACTTTCATTTTGAATCTAGAGTTCTGATTGCCTTAGGACAATAGTGCAGTCGGTGGGACAGTAGGCATTGCACTATTGGAAAAGGTATTGCATTAATGCCCTTTTGTGAGCAGGGGCCCTGAGACTTTTAAGGATGTTGTGAGGGGTCGTCTAGGTTTGATAAATGTGCTCAAGAGCTTTTGATCATTCTTTTGTATCACATTTTGGCTGATATCCCTTCAAAACCTTAATGAACACTTGCACACATAAAACAACAAAAGAAATGGGAAAAGTGGGTTATGGGATATGTTATTCTAATCGATGTCTACATTAACCTCAATGATAGGGGTCTCAGATCACATGTAGTTATCCCTTAAGGAATGTGCATAATCAATGTGCACAGTATGCTAGAATGATTTTTGATTAGGCCCTTCTTTGATCACTCCTAAAAATCTATGTGTGATGCTAAGTAATATGTAGAGTGCTAAGTTTTACTATTGACTAATCTTTATGTGATTATGTGCCAAAGTAGTAAGTGTTAGATGTAGAATGCCTTGTGAGGCTCTTTATATAGAAGGAACTTTAATTTGAACGTAAGACGCTTGTTTGCAAGCTGATAAGGTGAAAAGATAGATAAAATCATAAGACGAGATCCAAAGAAAGGTAAGGACCTGAAACAAGCTAAAAATATGATCGTTGGACAATAACATTGAGGTGGACACTAGCGTAGTGTGCTACTATCCATGATTGCACTATTACCTTGTAGGTAAAAAATTAGGCTACAACTGAAATAAACATGGCAGGCGATCCTGTGACTGGGATAGTGCATGACATAAGACCACTAGAGGTGCAAAAAATGGAAAGACAAGACATAATAAGGACCAAAAGACCAAAGTGACCATGTGAACAAGAGCTTCATTCATCATCAGGAACTTCATATGAAAGAACTATGAAAAACATAGTACTTGTGTTTGCTTGACCAATTTAAGATGTGTACACCAGAGTTTCAAGGCAAAGGAAGACATAATTATAATATGTGCGTAAGAATGAGTATCTAAAATTATTAAAAAAACACCTTGACAGGCAGGCACAAATATATTTGGTAGAATAAAACAATATTTAATATAGAGACAATTATAGTAGATAGTGGACATATCTGGTCGTCGTATATGTTTGATCCTTATCAATAATATCTTGACACATTTTGATATTCAATCTCTTGAACTACGTGATTATATATCCATTATAAACTATGTTTGACAATTGTGGACAAACAAAATATAATATAACATAAACAAGCTAAAAACCCTATCCTAGTTTCATCTTTATAAATAGCAGGGATCATAAATCATCTGCTTTTACAATCGAATATGCCTAATGAGTGTTATATCTTATGTAATTTGAATATTCATTAATTTGATTTATTTAGAGTACTAAATCCAAAATAAGTTAAAACACATGGCAACCCTCCTTAAAAGTATGCTTGCTCTAAGTTGTGTATTGTGTGTCATCGCTCGTACACACCATACATTTCTTGTACACAATAATTTATTCCTCTTTACAAATTAATTTAGTATGAATGAATGTGTTACTCTCACCTTTTCATACTCAATGTTATTTGTATTATATTTGGTCTTCAAAACTTATTTAAAATTGAGAGTTAATAATTTAATTATTTTTGTTATGTAAAAAATATTTGACGCTTTCTATAATGAAAATCATGTAAGTTATTTATAATTATTATTATTATTCAATTACAATATTTTTTTAATTTCAATTTCAATTTCTTTCGTTTCAAATTTAAATTAGAATATTATATTGTTTTTGTAGACGAGTAGACATTAAAACAAAAATGATGAGAGGATGCCAATGACAATGATGGTTGTTATGATAGGAATGAAGAGAAGGAATATTAAATAAACATATTATTTAGTGTTTTATTTGTTGGAATATATGGTATACAAGGGAATATAATTCATGGATTGGAATGTCCTTTTCACTTTACATTTCTTATATGGGTGCATAAATGGAAATAGGAAATTCTTCTTCTTATAAGTAATATAATATACAAAAGTGTTAAATATGTAAAATTTTATAATATATAAAAGTGTTAAATATGTAAATGGGAAAGGGATATTTATAAATGGGAATGGTATTTTTTTTTAAAGATTTTTAGTATGTTGAGAATATATTTTTGTGTAATATAATATACAAAAGTGTTAAATATGCAAAGTTTTATTTAATATAATAAATATATAAAAGTGTTAAATAAGTAAAGTCTTATTCAACATAATGAATATATTAAAGTGTTATGTATATAAAATCTTCCACAATACAATAATATTTTAAGTTTTTATTTTTTAATGGTGGAAAAGATTTTTTTTTAACTATTTAAATGTTTCATGATGATTTATTATTAAAAAATAATAATCAAACAAAGCCGAATAAATGCAAGATCAAGAATGTATCCTCAAAATAATCAGGATGGTCAGATAAAACACATCAAGAAAACCAGAAAAAGTAAACCCTTAAAACATCTTTGTTGAACGGACAAAATCGAACAAATGAAAACGCAAATCTTAGACATACAATAACAAAACCACCACCACTATCGTCGCCACCAAAAGAGTAAGCCAAATCACTTCTACGACTATCACTACAAGAACAAACCCTAAACACAAACCACCACTAAATAAAAAACACAAACTAAAAATACCAAATAAACATCATAAAAAATACAAAACGAAAAAACACCACGCCACAAACACTACAACCCAAACTTAAACGTAAACCAAAACCACACAAAAGAAGAAAAATATTTTTTTTAAAAACTAATCCCTTTCACTTTTAGTTGGGAAATTTTTTCCCGAGCTGTATCTGACAAGCAAGATTCCCAACGTTGCCCTGGTATCTATCTAATTGGAAATAATATCATTTAAAGCGTCTATTTCTGAGAATTGTATTCCAACAGCTGAGGTGGCAACCAATTCCTTTGAAAAATTCTCTTCCTCCTCGTGAAAACCATAAATATTTCTCCTACGCCTCGCCAACCACGACCTCAACTCACCATTTTCATTGGAGCTTCCTCCACAATTCCTTACAGACATCAGGGCTTCGAATCTGTTTCATATATCTATGTTTGTCTGCCTTTGCATGCGCCCTTATTTCCTCCTACAGCAAACCAACTGTTTTTAGCTAAGCCGCTTGAACCGTTGAGCTATTCAGATTTCAGAAGAAAAAGAAAAGAACATAGCCATGGCCATGATTTTGGCTTCGCGCAAAGAGGTTTTCGCAAACGCAGGTATGAAAAAGTCTGGAAAGAGGGTGGTGGATGTTCGTTCGGACACAGTGACGAAGCCGACCGATGCCATGCGAGCAGCAATGGCGGAAGCTGAGGTGGACGACGACGTCTTGGATTCGGATCCCACGGCAGACGAGTTACAGCAACAAATGGCCAAATTTATGGGCAAAGACGCTGCTTTGTTCGTGCCATCTGGTACCATGGGGAACTTAATTAGCGTTCTTGTTCACTGCGAGGTTTGCGACCTAAATAACTTAAATGCTTGCTTTCTAATAATGGCTCTTGGAGCTCTTTTTAAGCGATATTTCCAAGGAAAATCATATCTTGTTGTTAATTACAGAAAACTCACGCCAGCTCCATTGTAGATGGATTCTGATAAAGATTTTTTTGGAAACAAAATATGTGCGACCTAAATGAATTCGAAAAGGAACACACATTGTCATTATAATTTATTACACAACTTCAAAATCGATATAACCAAACAGAGCTCAGACTAAACTAAATTTTCAGCCATCTTCTAAATAAGTAAACAGTCTTTGAACGGTTCAGCTTGTTTTTCATTAAAAATTTTAAAACTCAATATGAAAAATAGAAAAGACTTCTGTATTGAAAATTTTCCTTATGTGCGTTGAATCAAAACAAAGTAGGATGATAAAAGAAGAAAGAGTGATGGATTAATGGCGAAAGCCACTACTTATTATCTTTGCTAAGTTTCTAGAAGTGGGAATAGCTTGGAGCTGAAAAATAGATATTTTCTTATGGCCCAAAAAGTTGATGCTTAAATTAGATTTTTGAAATTCACGTCATATTTTTATGTTCACGTTTTAGTTTGTGTTGGATTTGCAATCTCTTGCCAACATTTTTTTCTGGGTTCCTTAACCCTAGGGGCAAAAAAAGAAAAAAGAAAAGAAAATATGCGTCTGAGAGGTTCTACACATGACATTGGATTAAAGGACGATTATCACCATTAGTGATTATTTTTAATTTGACTCGTTTTCATGGTAGCATTGCAGGGGAGGAGCTTCTTTATGTTAAATCTCTGAAAGATACTTGCTTTGTCAAAAAATAATCACCTCTTGTTGAAAAAAAAGGCTGTTGGACCTCTTTTTATATAATATTTGCAGTGTAAATGATATTGCAATGATGTGCTTTTGGATTTGCCGTTTTCAGGTATAAATGATATCCTTTTTGCTTTTTTCCGGAGAAAAAAATGCTCTGTTCAATTTTCAATTAGTCAAATAGCAGCTATTAATGGTTGTCTTTACTTTTTATATGACGTGACTGGGTGATGATTTCATGGGGAGGGGTTTGTTTCTTTGAAATCAATTCATTTATTAAATTATTTCAAAAAAATAATGCTTCTATTGTAAATGGTTACTTTCTGTTTGGTGGGTCCTGGACCTCTTGTCATACAAATACATGCAGTGTAAATCATGCAATTTTGCTCTTTCCATAAAAGTAATCTCCCTGCTGAAAATAAAACACCCGTTGTCAAAAATAATGGCTGTTGAGCCTCTTTTGATATGATATTTCCAATCTATGAAATATCAATTTGTGCTTTTTTAAAAATAAAGGCTTTGCTGAAAATGCTATGTTTTCAAAGGCCCGGCCTTTAATTTTGCTATATAGCAGCTTTTAAAAATCGTCTTTAATCCCATTTGATTTAACTTCTTTGTTGTGAAGTGCACACTTTTGTGAGTTTTTTCAGATTAGCCATATCTTTAGCTCTTAGTTTGTTGGTTCTAAATTTGAGAAAGCAAAACTTTGTCTTATAATAATGGCATTGAATTAGGCACGCGGTAGCGAAGCGATAATTGGAGCAAATAGCCACATACATGTCTATGAAAATGGTGGAATTTCAACAATTGGTCATGTCTATCCCCATCTGATTGAGAATGAAGCAGATGGTACAATGGACTTGAAAAAAGTCGAAGCTGCGATCAGGCCTTCAGGTGATCATGACATGTATTATGCTACAACTCGCCTTATATGCATAGAAAACACACATGCAAAGTAAGATATTTTTCTGCACTCTGGAATCTCTCTGCTGTTTTTCACTAGCTATGTTAATTAGTCATATTCAAGGTAGCCAAGAATCAGTAAAAATTTATGCAGTTTTACTTAGTTCCGAGTTTAAACTGGATAATATTTTTGAAAAAGATTATTGGGATGGAATCGTTATCTTTGTTTTTTTAATTGGAATAAATTAATTCAGTTTATAAATCCTGTGGGGTAGAATTAGTACCAACTCTGTAAAAGGACAAGGGCGTAATTTCATGTTTTTTGTTCGTTTAAGAAATGAAATGTTGTCAAGTATAACACATTTTAGAATCCCAGAACAAACCCTTTCTTTCCTGTTCCAGTGTTCATGTTGATATGGATATTGACATTTTTGTTATTATATTAAGTATTTCTCTCTGCTGACCATAAGCATCATCATATTGGTGGGTATTTTTAAAGGTGGAGCAATTGTCATAATAATGACCTGGCTTCAAGCTCTCTAAGTATGATACCGTATTTAATAAGGTGGAGCAATTGCCATTATGATTACCTGGCTTTAAGTCCTGCTAACCATGATTCTCACGTATGCAGCCACCTCTACCCGGGAATGGGACCCCTTGGATGGGGTTTTTTAGCTGAAGGAATTCGTAAGCTTCATATATGATCTTCTTGGGGCGTGCTTCCTGGGTATAATTCCCTCAGGTCGTGGAAGTTTTGAAATCTACCCAATAAAAAAATCAAGCCAACTTGTATTCTTTTGAAAATACTTAACTATAACATCAATGTAGGACATACATCATTACTACCTTCACAATTGAATGAATCTTTAACCGTGAACCCCCTGTGGCAGAGGACAGTCTGATTCTAGTCTTATCATTTTTCCCATTTTGGATCCCCACATTAATTGAGTTCATGTCAGTATTATATAAACTAGGCTTATGTCTTATGAATTTTACTAGTTCTCAAAATTACTCGACTATTTTTTCCTTTTTTGGTTTATCTACCACTCATGGTTAGGTGATGGTCAAAATGAACTACACCTATGATTCTACCAGGAAGATTGGCAAGTTTCACATAGATTATCTGAGTAAAAAGCTATGTACAGCGATAAAATTTTATTACCAATTCTGGAATGAAGAAGATTTTGAATTGAGCTTATCTTTGGGGAAAAATGAAAAAAGTAGCTGCAATGGCATGTTAGGACCAAGTGAATTTTGTCTTCATGTGCGGAGTTTTTAGTTGTTGTTTATGTATTTTGTCACTATGCAGCACTGGTGGCAGATGTATTACTGCAGAGTACACAGACAAGATAGGAGAGTTAGCAAAACGGTATGGATTGAAACTACATGTGGATGGAGCTCGTATATTTAATGCTGCCATAGTAAGCACTTCTTATTAATTCAAGTATTAACACACATCCATTAGCAAGCAAGTCTAGATCATCTAGGGAAAACCTAATTCATTGATGTTATGGAAACTGGATTTTTGACATATTCCAAATATGAAAGTCTTGTATCCAGATCCCTCAGTTGTTTTTTGTGTACCATGAATTTGAATCATGCACTCTTAAGTAAAGCCTATGAATTTTCTCTGCTTGATAACTTTGGATAGCTGCAGTTGGATAGCTGTAGTAAGGAACAAGTCATTTCCTCTACATTATTTAGTGTTTATATCTTTTTTGCTAATACTTTTTGATGCTTTTCTTCAGGCATTGGGGGTACCTGTAGATAGACTTGTTCAAGCTGCGGATTCTGTTTTGGTATGCTATGGTTAATTAGTTTTCTTGGTCTACGTTCTTAAGCATTTTGCAGTTAATTCTTTGAACATATTGGTTGTGTTTATCGCTATGCATTGGTGTTTTTTCTCTTAGTTTAAAGATATTATTTTCCGCTTTTGATATGTTATGTTCATTTGCAGCATTTTGGTCCAGGGCAAAAGCTTCTTGATGCTTGGATACCCCTGCGTACTATAGTTGTATTGAAATTTTTGGATTCTTCAACAATCTGATATCTGCATATCTGAATGCAGGTATGCTTGTCAAAGGGTTTGGGGGCCCCAATTGGAAGTGTTGTTGTGGGTTCACATGAATTTATTGCAAAGGTTTGTAGGGCTTGCTTTTTAATATTTTGAGGTCTAATAAGGCCACGATTTTCTTTCAAAGTGCCTAGGTCTTATGCTTGTTCTTTTTTAGTTTAGAGGTTAAATATTAATATAAGTACAGTAGAGCAAGGTAAGACTAATGCAAATTTAACCTGTCAATGTTTAAGAATTTTAATATACTGACATGCAGGCAAAGAAGCTTAGGAAGACTTTAGGTGGAGGTATGAGACAGGTTGGAGTATTATGTGCTGCAGGTCTCGTTGCATTGCGTGATATGGTTGGTCAGCTAAAATATGATCATCAAAATAGTAAAATTTTAGCTGGTAATGTTTAAGTCACCTTCTTATTTTTTCAAAATATGTTTGCAGGATGGTTGTGATATTTTCTTTGGAATTTCTGTGAGAAGGTTATTAATTGTCACATTATAAAGATTATTTAACCTTTTTGAAATATTGTGAAAAGAAACTACATGTTCAATTTTTATTGTTATTGTTTGGAATTGGTTAAGATTAAGGTAGAGTGATTTCAAGTAATTGCACCTCTCCTTATTCGTTGTCCTTGAAATTTTTTATGGAAAAGTTAATTGTTTTAGTTCAGTGCATTTCTTCCATGATTGCACGTGAAAACTTTTATATTCCTTTATGAAGGCCCTTTCTCATTGTCTGTTTTCCTTCTTGCTTACTAGCAACTTGACCGTCATTGCTCACCCCTTCATTTTGTGGTAAGTGACTTTTGGTCCCCAACCATCATACATAGCCAACACTTACCCTTTGACAAGATTCACGGTTTGCCTGTTCCTTCTTCACATTTGTACTAGCTATACTTAGGGTGTTAGTTATGTTTATGAACTGCATGTGTAAATGCTTATCCTACTCCTTAACCATTCTTGCAGCACGATTGTAGATGTTTTCCTTTTTCCTTTTGCAGAAAATGAAAAAACTTTCATATATCTATTATGTCCCTTGAGGTTGTACACAAGAAGCTGACTGTCAATCGATGCTTATTTTAACAATTAGGTTTTGACCTGTCTCTCTTTTGTGTTATGCTATAAACTCATCACTTCTTCCTACTCTTTTGGTATCAACAGCTCCATCTTATTTTCTACTCACTTTCAAAACCCATTTCTATGTTATGACATTAACCATCTAATGCCATGTTTAACTTTTATTTTTATTAATCCTTTTCTGCTGATAAAAGCATCTATATTCATGAAATAGAGAAGGGAGTGGGAAGAGTGTTTCAATTCTATTACACCCCCAATTGGCCATTTGAATAAGAATGTTTTAAAAAAAAAAAATCTGGAGAAGAAGATCAAGGGGGTGGGTTGGGGGTGTGCTTCAATTGTATCATCTTCCCTATCAGCCATCCCATTAGAAAACAGAAAAAATGGTTGGGGAAGTGTTTCAATTATTTCATGTCCCCCATTGGCCATGATGTCAATAGAGAAGGAAAAATCAAGTCTAGATGATGAGGGTTGGAGGGAGAGTTTTAATTGTATCACCCCCCTCATTGGCCATCCCAATAAAAAAACAATGACATATTTAGGTCGGAGAAAGTGAAACTGCGAATCATTTCATGTTAGATTCACACCCTCTATCTACCATTCAAAAGGAATAGATGAAAAATTGATTCTAGAGAAATGGCTTTAGTCCGTTATTACATGAATTTACCAAGAACACCTTTTGTGTCAATGAAAGGACCCAAAGGGTGCAACAAGTCTGTGATGATCTAACAATCACACTGGTGGGATCTACCATGATATATCATACCTCGGCTTATATGCGTACGTGGTAGTTTATAGAACTAGGGCTTTGGTGTGATGGAATTTTTTATTCACTTCCGTGAAGAGATTCTGATTTTTCGCAATATCCTCTTGTGTCTTACTTATTTATAATTCTGCACATGTAACTATGGTCTTGATATAAATTCCATCCTTGTATATATTTGCTTTTGTATTATGTTGTATTGAGCTCTTGTACACATCTCCGAATTTGTCATCTAAAACTTATTTTATTACTATCTAGTGCAACCATCATTATTTTAGTGGACAAAAATGAGGGAAAAAACTGACTAGTTTTCAGCTAAAATGTTTGCTAATGCAATAGCTTATACTCAATGTTTGTCAAATGATATGAACATTATTTTTAATTGCAACATTCATCTCTAACTTTTATATTCCTTATTCTATATACTGAAAAGATGAAATGATCTGGCCTATCAGATATACCAATACCATATGTAACTCACGTTTTCTTCCATTCTTCCATGTTTGAATAGACTTATTTCTTGTCAATAGCAAGTAGATGCCACAAAGAAGTAAATACACAACTTTTACACACGCTAACATTCAAAGGCTCTTTTAAATGTTTTTCCAATTATGTATACTCAAATCTATTTCTTTGGATCTACTTAATGCACACAATTTGACATGCAATTGGTGAAGTTGGGTATATGTGCACTACGTTCATGATGACATTTGACATGTAGGTTCTGATGTAAATAGTCATTCAGGAAATCATCGCATGACTTGAGTGGGCCTGATGGCAAAGACACGTGTTTTCTGTAGAGGAGGCACTAGCTCAAATCTGTAGTGAGGCAGAGTATGTATGCCTCATTAAACAAAATACAAGGAAAATGGAAAAACAATCCCCTTGTGGGATTCCACAAGGGGTGTTTCATAGTGGCATAAACATTACCTATCTAATATGTTATCTACCATTAATGCATGGAGTGGATATATTTTGATATGAGTAAATTTGAATCAAATTTGTATATATGTGTGAGATATCCTTGTATAAGTACTGTGGTTGGTATGCCATGTCAATATGTACTTTGTCACAATTAGCAAGTATTTGGATCCCACATATAATCCAAGGGGAAAAGGTTATTGTGTAAAATAATGGAGAGGAGTTGAAGAAGAGTTCCTCAATGAGTTGAGCTGGTAAAAAGTTGGCCACTATGGTTTTCGAAAACTCACGTCAAAACTTTCATACGTATTTTTGCTTTGGGAAAATATAGGAATGAATTTGGGTAATACATTGGCAGAATATCTGTTCATTAAATATTTTAGGATTCTGCAATCCATACAATTAGAAGACAATTTTTTTGGGAAAATTTGTGTGAATGTTTTTTGAAAGTTATTATTCAAAAAGGATTCACATTTTTTCCCAAAAATATTATATTCTATTCTTTCTTCATGTTTCCATGATGGAATTGCTACACCCTTAGTGTATTGGGGGACTTAGGATATGTGCGACCAACTAAGGCGGGCATATCCTTTGACTTAGTCATATGATAATTTCTCTATTTGCATATTGGCAGGGTTAGTCAGCTTATAAAGTCACCATATCCTAATTAGGGTATATATAGGAGGTAGTGTTTAGTATAGGATCATCATATTACAAATTTTGTTCTTATTTTAAGGATTATGGATGTTGCCTCCTTGAATTGGCCCCGTCTTTTTTTTTTTAGTATTTTGCTCTCATATTGCGTGGATCCACTCTATTTTGTGCTTATTTGTGAGTTACCATTGCTAATTTGTTCATGTTATCTGTTGAATTATGATCTACTAGTGTGAATACGCTCTTGCAATATAGTAAGTTCATTACAAGCGGTATTAGAGCTTTGATTTGGGCAAAGTTTTGGAGGCACATTGAGGCTTTGAAGAAGTGAAAATTATTATTCTTGGTAACTTGTTTTTTTTTCTAGTATTTTTTTGTTTTCCTAGATTTGTTCTATTCAACTGGGAATTAGTGTTTGTTTGTGCATGGGTCTTTGGGGGGAGTGGTCAAAATAAAAATAAAAATAATCTATGGGGAGTTTGGGGTTTTTCCACCCTTTTTCAATATAGTAGTTGTTGGATTCATCTTTTCGAGGTGATCTCAACATAGGGCTTTGGTTACACTATATTTTGGCAATTTTTTGGGCTTACGTTTTTTTTTCAACTCTTGAGCAATATAACAAACATTGGATTTGTCTCTTTGAGACAGTCACAACTATATAGGTGCTTGTTAACCCTTAGTTTTACTTCCAGTCATGTCACATCATTACGCCGAGAAGCATTCTACAATGGCATCCGGGATGGTGGTGGTGGGATTAATGTTGAGTGTGTTCACTTTAAATTCCGATCTTAAATTTGATGTCCACTTGAATGTCACTTAAAAGATCTTCCGTTTTACGGTGGACTTTGGAGACCCTTTTTTTTTGGAAAAATTAGTTTGAGTTTGACACATTGGTGTAATTAGATAGACACGATTTGTCTCTAACCAATGGGAAATTTGTGAAAAAAGTAAGTGTTGGTCTTGGCAAGTGACTCACCCTCAGAAGTTGCTCATTAGATTGAACATTCTGAGAAAGCACCTGGAGATCAAACCCAATAGAATGGAGTCCCCTTGTTTTTAGGATCTGCCAGTGATCCAAGGGCCAAGATTTCACCGAACAAACATAGCATGGGAAAACATATGAACTATTCCACTAGAGGCTCACATTTAGTTGTGACTTCAGATTCTTCAGTGGGTTACAGGTATGGTCAAGACTGTATAAATGTATTTACAGAGGGCAAGGCAATCACTCATCAAAAAAACATAAAAGGAGCAAAACAGGGTAGGGCAAAGAAGAAGTTTTGTGTGAATATGCCAAACCAATTAATGCCAATAACTCATCAAGGCTCACTTGGCTATAGTAAACCACTGTATCACTAGTCCAACTAATGCACAAACCACAATGACACAACAGACAAGCTTCTGAGGGCACACAAAAGGGAAACACTTCATCCACAATCTTTTATCCAGCATACATGTTATTAGCAAGTAGCAAAGTGCACACCATAGCTAAGAACATTTTAGAGTAGAGAGAACATATAAAGAGAGTGAACCTAATTAAACTAGCAAAACTCGATTCAATTATATTTCCAGTAGCAGTCCAAGACAATAACAATATTTGTAGAATCAATCAGAATTGTATTCAAATAATGGAAGATAAACAATGCATAGACAAAGTCACAATTGCAGGTGTATTCCTGACAACATTTAGACAGAGTCTTAGTGCAAAATCTCTCAACCTCTCCTACAAACAAACCACTGGGCTTAAATAGATCAATTCAAGCTCAAAGTCATTAATTGCATTCAGCTTCAGGTAGTTGGCAAAATGAAATTTGAAACTTCAATTCCAAGGCTACCCTTCACTGCAAATCTGATCAAATCTACTTGTCATTATCGTAGTTAGTTCAGACATGACATTCTCCTTCCAGAAGCAATTTGCAGTTGAATTTCTTCTTCGACTCTTGTCTCCATGAAGCTCTATGCAGTTATTTGATTACTCCCAATGCCACTTTCTTTCTCTGCCACTTGGCGTCTCCACAAACTTACCACATTTTTGAATGGATTGAATAATCGTTATGAAAATATTTGTAGCAATCCCCTGCCTTGGACTTCAACGCAGTGCTAGATCAGTGTTCATATACTAGGCACAAGGAAGCAATTGGGATTGCATTGGGACTACCAGCCGCCCATGCTTTTGCGCAATCGATTGCTATGCCTCTTTAAGGTTGGGTTTGTCTTTCATGCTCTTCGCATAATCCCATTGTGCACACCATGCTAATTATTCTTGTCTTATTCACGATTCAGATGATTTACAATTTGATTTTGCAAATCAAATTGAATGCATAGTCGAATTTTGGCTTTTGACGGTCAGACGGGTCATCAATTTTAAGCTCATGTCTTTCTGGCTACACTGCCAATGTGTCCTCCATTGGATACATCATGCCAAGTATACATGGCACCTCCCAGTTGGTCAGATCTTCGATTATGATAGGGTTGACATCGTCCATGCGGTGTCCTTTGATTAGCCCCTCCAACTCCACCTATGCTTCATTTTGATTACCCCGGGGCCTTGAGGGCCCCATCTATCGATGCAAATGGATTGGACATGTGGCTCTTTGTGATTCGTTGGGCTCTATCGGGTTCAACATCTATGTTAGATTCGGGAGACTAATGCGTCTGACAACAGTTGATGTGGCACCTACTAGTTGGGTCGGGTTCTCCCAGGCTCTGACATCTCTGTTAGGACTGGGAGATGGGCCCTTCTGACTTCGGAATCACTGAATGGGCTATTGATTGGTTCTCGGTCTGACAATTTTGACATTGTGTTAGCATGAGAGTTTGATTTTGGGATTGACACAGTCCATGTGTCATGTGTTGATTGGTTCCCAGCCTCTGGCAAATTTTGACAATTTTGACACCCGAGGAGACTGACTCTGGGAAACTAATGCCGAGAACTCTCAAAAAGCTAAGTATAAACTTCTATTTGCGTTGAGACTCCCTAGGAAGTTGTTGTGTATCACAGTTTGATTGAATTGGGCCAGAGAAAGTTCTGACAATCTCGAGAAGGGCCAAGAAAGCTTGGGAAGGACAAAAATATTCTAAGTTTCAAACTTCCCTTTGGGCCTCCTTCAACACTTAGCCAATTTTAATTGATTTTCACCCAGCCATAGACTCCAAGATGAAAAGATGGGTTCTTGCGACGCGACTCCTTTTTTTCCTTCGTCGCATGATTGGCTTTGCTTTTGTGGGTCCCATTTTGCCACTTGGCAACTTGTCATTATTAACAGGCTTTAGCTCTATTGCTTGCTTTTGCCATTCCATGGCCACATGGCCTCTCCTTGTTATCCCTAGGCTCTGGCAAATTGGGAGACTGACAACTCTGACAACAGTGTTGACAGCTCCACATGGTGCTTGTTGGTTGTTTCAACCATGACACAATGAGATCATGCCATGTGGCCCAATCCTTCTCTCTCGGAGCTCGGCTAGGCTTCAAATTTACACGGACCACCTTGGGATAGTGGAGCAGCAGGATTGCACAATGCGGTGCAATCTCGCTCACCCATTTGTCTAGGGCTCTGATAGCGGGATCAAAGCCAAAACTGACTATAATTACTAGGGAAAAGCAACAAAAAAACTTTGAAACAGTTAGATAATTTGCATAAACCTAAGGCGAAATAGTCTAAAAGGAAGCTATAAAATGTGTTTCAGAACACAAGTAGACAAAATAGACTAAGATTTAGTAGATTGATGCAAATTGAAGCGCTGAAACTAACTCACTGCTAGATAAAATCTTAGACTGAACTGAAGAAATACAAAGACATTAAAGTAAACTCATTCAGTTAGTTGCAACTAATAATCTAGTAGATTGCCAAGAAGGCTGATTTAAGCATGTAACCACAATGAACTCCTGAAAGGTACTGTTGACCATTTTGTGAATCCTGCATGCCAAAATGGGCACCCCCCCTTCTTTTGCCCTAAAACTAGGTCTTAACCCTTTAAAAATCAAGGAAAAAGTTGCTTTTGTGCAGTTGCAGGTGTTGTCTCATCAAGCATTGCTCTTTTCTAGCATTCACAGAGCAAATCGGGTTCTCAGAACAACATTACTTGTAAGCTTTACAAGTAATAAGCAGGAGCACTCGACAAACCCAAAGGGGTCTATGGCCAGTTCCAGTGCAAGTCGGGTTTTGCAAGGTCCTTGCCAATTTTCATGAGTTGGAGTCATTCACAAACCCGAAAGGGTAAGGAAGAAGCAATTAGGTTTTGAGACGTCTTTACTTCAAAGCTTTTGAGTAAGTCCTTCAGAAGAGCTCGAATTGGTCTTAGATGCTTCTTAAGGCAAGTGTTTTTCCACAGAAGGCACCTGGGCGTTTTGTAGGGTCATTTCCAATTTCCTTGAAGGGTAGGTGCCCTTGTAGGAGGCACTTCAAAGATAAAGCGGGCCTTTACAAAACTTTCGAAGGGTATGTTGGAAGACATAATGGATCTTGCGGAGGGCTTTTCGTCGGTGTGAGGATCAATACAAAAGTTTCGAAGGGCACTTTTGGCTCGAAATGCCCTTGCAAAGGGCAGCCGGTTGAAGCAAAGTGGACCATTTCCATTTTTTCAAAGGATCACTTTCTTTTCAAAGTGGACCATTGCAACTTTTTCGAAGGTATTTTTTCTAAAGGCAAAGGTCATTTCACTTTTCCGAAGGACCATTTCAACCTTTCCGAAGGGGCACTTTCCCTTCGAAAAAGTTCGTTTGCAAAAATGCTGAAGAAATTGTCCTAGTGAGTGATGGGCCCGTGAACATCAACTTCAGGGTGATAAACTAGCCGTTGGGATTCAAATGTCCAATGACGGGCCCGTGAACATCAACTTTAGGGTGATAAACTAGCTGTTGGGAAGGAATTCAGAACCAAAAGCCCGCTAAAAGAAAGCCGAAGAGTGCAAGCCCAAAAGAGAATTCCTTTGGACAAAATGTCCAAAAGAATTAAGTGAAAGCCCGAAAGCCCGAAGGACGAATGAACGAGCAAGCAAAGAAAGGAACCCAGGAGAAAATAACAAGCTCCCGAGAGCTCGAATGGCTAAGGGCAAAAGGGAAATAGCAAAGTAAAAAAAAACAAGGTGGGTAACCGAAAACGCTTCCACGTGCACAATAAAACAAAAGCTCAAAATGTTCCAAGTGGCGTGACAAGTCAAAGCACAGACCCCAGGATGAACCAGACCAAGGCAGGTGGCATAGGGGTTGTCAACAAGAGGAGTAAATGCACTTAGGTGAAATAATCTCTACCAAAAAACCAATAAAAGGATTGGTTTTCGAACTATAGAGGAGAGTAGCCCGTGTTTTTGTGCTTTGTCATTAATGCACAACGAGTTGTGCCCAGCACTGAAGAGAGCATGGCCCAGTCAACACAATTTGGGGATGGCCTTGTCAGTTGCTAGAAGAAGTATCCCATGCTTTTGCAGGCCCAGAACAGCAAGGGCAGCGACTTGGACACCTACAACATGACTCTCCCATATGCAATTGGAAGGATACGACAACAACATGGGCTTGTGGTCACTGCAGAAGTGTTTAATACAGCATGGGTTTCCATCCCTTGACTGGTCAATTATCTGTTTCCAAGCTCTCTAAATATTTGTAACTTTTCATTTGAGAGGGGATATCTCAGCATTGTATGGCGAAGCCTTGAAGAAATTTACCTTTAATCTCCATTGAGCTTGCACTTTTGTATATGTCTATGGTTTTATCTTATGTTAAGTCATTTCCTTTTCATGCTTTCATAAGTTTATGTCAACATATCTAGTGTATTGTGAGTTCTTCTCTTGCATGTCAACAAGAAGTGTCCAGCTCAGAGTATAGGTGCATGTGAACAAGCTGTCCATAGTGTGTCTTAGAACACCTCTGTTAGTTCTTTCTCCCTGTATCTCCATAGGATCCCTTGTTGAAACACTGATGCAGGAAAGGTTCTCATTTGAATGAAGTGTATGTTTGCTTCTCTCTGGTGTAAAGTGTATGTCAAAGCTGAGTAGACCAACCAATTTGGTGCATCACCGCATTAGTTAGGTTATGTTTTCAGTATTTCTCTCTTTTCACCTCCCCATTGTTAGCAGTAGGAAATCTAGGGTCTCAAGGTGCATCAAGGGGAGCTAGCCCCTAATTTAGAGATTCATCCCTCAAATTTGCAACCCACAGCAAGAGGAATGTCTCCATTGTGTCGCGTGGAGGAAGAGAGTTGAGCCTCTCTTCAAAGGGTGCAATCCACAGCGTCAAAAGGTACAAGACCAGATTCCAAAGCAAAAGAGGGTCCCCGTTTTCAACTTGAAAAAATGGGGCATGTTGGATCCCAATAGTAATGAAGTTATAAATAATTATGGTACGTGAAAAGTCCAAGATAAAGGCCTCGAGATTGATATTTCTCGACGTTTTTCAGATAGATGTATTTAAGATATTTGTACTAGTGGTAGGTCCTATCCACAATAGGGGAAAGAATATAGTCACACCAATAAGACTCCTTCCAAGGAGGATATGTAGCCAGAGATTGACATGGGATAGTCTGAGGAAGATCCTTTGACATGGGAGCAAGTTGAAGTGAGAATTCAAGACATGATGAGGAATACTTACAATCTACCTTGGCAAGGAGGAACTGAAGGATATGGCTATGAAACCAAATATATCTTAGCTCCAAATAAGCATGGAAACCATATCTACAAGTTTGAATCAGCTCAAAACATCTATCCACAATTTGATAGAACTTCAAAAGAAGTTTTTGCTCGGCATGACCCATGAGACAACTGATTCTATCTCTTCGAATGAATTGGTAGATCCACACATTACTCCCCCTGATAGAGCTCTGATTTAGCAAACACACGATTCTATTACGAGATCTTGACATTTTATGTCGAAGATGGACATGCACAAATTTGATGGTAAAGATTCACACAATTGGATTTGTAAAATGGAGCATTTTTTCACATACACCAAGTCCCATGCGGACAAAGGGTCGCAATGGCATCTCTACAATTGGAGCTAGATTTATTAATTTGGTATCATTGGATGTGTGCTGAAAATAAGAAAGGTGGTATCATCACATGGTATTCTTTTATGGAGGAGATTACAATGCATTTGTGTGGGAATTTGGTTGTTAACTACTTCAGTGAATTTTCCAAGCTAAGACAAACAATTTTGGGCAAGGAGATTATATCCAACAATTATAGACCGTGTCTTTGAGAATGGAGGAGGGTTCAAAGGAGAAATTAAAGGACCTATATCTTGGCAGATTGAAGGACCACTTTCAATACGAGGTACACTTGTTTGATCCATTTGCCTTGTCTGATTCTATGACTAAGGCAAGAAGGTTTGAGGAAAAGGTTTTGGCTACTAGTAGATATGCATTCACTAGCATTAGAGATCGTAGCAATCTGACACAATGATTTCCTCAACCTACCAAATTAATGCCTCAAAAAATCGAAGAAAAAGAGGGCACAAGGGTTATGTTTTAATTATGATAGCAAATATAATAGAGGACATAAATGTGTTGAGAAGAAACTATTCTAAATTGAAGGAGCACCCAAATCAAAAGAAGAGGTTAAAATTGTTAAGGAACCTAAGGAAGAATCAGACAATCCACATCCGACTATCTCTTTCCAAGCATTATCAGGTATTAGTACCCCATAAACCCTCAAGGAAGTGGGATTTCTGAAGGAATGAAGAGACTTTTCTCATCAACTCGAGTAGTAGTCATAGTTTCATCAACAATTTGGCAACACGTTTGAATTGTTTTGTTTTTCCAACCCAAAATTTCAAGTCATGATTGTTGATGGTGGTACAATCAGTTGTTCAAGAAAATGCCATAATTTTAAACTTGCCATGAGGGACTAACTTTTGACTAGTCCTATGTTTTCCATTCCTATGGGGTGACATATATAATTTTTGGGAACTCCATGGCTCACTACTTGGGCACAATAGAGATGAACTTATATGGGATTTTATACTTTTTTATTTAAAGGGAAAGCCATTTGAATTGACAGGTTTACAAGAAAAGGCACCACAGATGGTAAACTCTCTTCAAATGCAAAAGCTTCTAAAAAAAGGTTTGGTTGGGTTTGTAGCACAATTATTTTCACTAGAAACTCAACAATCACAAGGGTCAACACCGCTAGATCTTCAATCTGTCGTGGGCAAACATTTAGCAGTTTTTGGTGATATGTTGAAAGTTCTTCCTCTTAAAATAACTCATGATTATGACATTCAACTTTTACCATGCAACCAACCACTGAACATTAGACCTTATAGGTACCCCGTATGTGCAAAAGAGTGAGTCTGAGAAAATGGTATAGGAGATGTTGGAAGCATATATTTTTTGTCATGGTCAAAGTGCATATTCTTCTTTACCGATGATGGTGTGTACGAAGGGTGATAATTTGCATGTGTCTGGACTACAAAGAACTCAATAAATTCAACATCAAAGATAAGTTCCATATTCTTATAATTGTTGATTTTCTAGATGACTTACATGGTTTTATTTATTTAGAAAAAGTAGTTGTCAAATCTAGGTATCACCAAATAAGAATCAGAAAGGAGGATATTGCAAGACAACATTCAATACACAACAGGGCCATTACGAATTTCTGGTTATGCCTTTTGGGCTTACAAATGCCTTTTCTACATTTCAAAGTTTGATGGATTCCATACATAATCCATTTTTGCAGAAGTTTGTCTTGGTGTTCTTTAATGGTATATTGATCTGATAGAAAACATGGGAGGACCACCTACACCATATTGATCAGGTTTTACAAACTCGCAAGCATCATCAGCTTTATGCGAAATCTTCCTAGTGTGCCTTTGGAGTCAAGAAGGTGGAGTAATTTTGTCACACTCTCTCATGAAGGAGTCAAAGTGGATCCTAATAAGTTCAAGGCCATGGTAGAGTGGAAAGTACCTAAAACCCTCAAAAACCTCCGTAGATTCTTTTTTGGACTTATAGAATACTATCACAAATTTGTCAAAAATTATGACAACATCCCCTCACAACTCTATTGAAGAATTATTCCTTCATTTGGAATGAGGAAAAAAGTCGGGCCTTTGAGAAGCTTAAGGAGGCCATGTCCACTAGTCCGGTTGTGGCCACCCTCGAATTTTCCAGAACTTTCATTATGGAATGTGATGCTTTGGGGTATGGTGTGGGTGTGGTCCTCATGGAAGAAGACATGCTTGTTGCATCTTGAAGTCTCAAATTCAAAGGTAAGAATTGTATTAAGCCCATTTATGAGAAGGAAATGTTGGCTATTCTTCATGCAATCAAGAGATGGAGGGCTTATCTGATGGGAAGACACTTTAAAGTCAAGATGGATCATGATAGTTTGAAATACTTCTTTGAAAAAAGGCTATCATTAGAAGAACAACAAAAATGGGTCACTAAGATGTTGGGGTATGTCTTTGAGAACATCTACAAGAAAGGAAAGGATAATATAGTGGAAGATGCGCTCTCAAAGAGGGATGAAAACTGAGAGGCATTGTTGTGTGCCATGTCCATATTATAGGAGGATTGGGTGGATGAGGCAAGATCAAAATGGCAACATGACATAGATACATGGAATCTCATTCAACAACTTCAGCAAGATCCGAGCACTTCAAATCAATTCGAATGGAAATGGGATTCCTTGTGGTACAAGGACAAGCTATACCTTTGCAAAAACTCAAGCCTCAAGCATAAGGTTTTCGAAGAGCTCCATACTACTCCAATTGGTGGACATTTAAGATTCTTGAAGATGTATCATTGGATCAAGCAGGATTTTTTTTTGGGAAGGGTTCAAATGGGATGTATAGAAATTCGTGGTAGAATGTTTGGTGTGTGAGAAAAACAAAGATGAGACAATTACGAATTTGAGTCTTTTGTAGCCTTTATCTACTCTAGCCAACATTGGAAGAAGGTTTCCCATAGACTTCATCATAGGATTTTCAAAGTCATAAGGGGAAAATGTCATCATGATAGTGGTAGACAGACTCACAAAATATGCCTATTTTTGAGTCTTGTTGCATAATTTTGTAGAAAGTACGGTGGCTGCAATGTTTATGGAGACAATTAAGAAGCTACATAGGATCCCAAAGATTATAGTAAGCCATGTCCCCATATTTACAAGTAATTTTTGGACCTATTTATTTTCTTCTTTGGATACTCAACTAGCTCATAGCTCTTCATAGATTATAGTAAGCGATTGTGACCCCATATTTACTAATAAATTTTGGACTGATTTATTTTCTTGTTTGGGTACTTAGTTGGCTCATGGCTCTTCATATCTTCCCCAATGAGCAAAAAAAATTGGTCAACAAGTGCTTGGAAGGTTAGCTGCATTTTTTTACTTTCGATAAGCGGTTGCAATGGGTTACATGGTTGTCACTAGAAGAAAGGTTGTATAACACTTCCTTCCATACTTTATTCCAATATTACCCCATTAATGGCATTATATGGTTACCGTATGCCATCCACCACCTACCTAGATTTCGAGTAGTGGAAGAGCACATTTAGCACCAATAGAAGGTATTTTCTAATCTCAAAGAGAAGTGTCCATGAAGCTACATAGGACCCCAAAGATAATGATAAGTAATTACGACTCCATATTTACTAGTAATTTTTGGACTGAATTACTTTCTTCTTTGGGTACTCAGCTGGCTAATAGCTCTTCATATCATCCTTAATTTGATGGGCAAACAAAGGTAGTCAACAAGTGCTTGGAGGGTTATCTACATTGTTTTACTTTTGATAATCAAGTGCAATGGGTTACCTACTTGCCACTAGTATAATGGCGATGTAACACCTTTTCCATCTTTCAAGATGTCCCCATTTATGGCATAGTATGGTTACCGTCCATCATCCATCACCTCATACGAATACTAACATGGGGTACTTTTTAGTGTCAAAGAGAACTTGTCATGGCACAAACCTAATGAAACAACAAGCTGGTCCAACACAGGGATCAAAGATATTTTGAATTAGGAGATTGGGTTTTTTTTTCTGAGGTTTCAACTTTATAAAAAAATGTCTTTGAAGCATCAAAATAAGGATAAAAAAGTTTCCCCATAAGTATTATGGTCCTTATCAGATCGTACAAAATATTGGAAGCGTGCCATACAAATTGGAGTTACCTCAGTCAGCAAAAATACATATAGTCTTTCATGTTGCCCATTTGAAGAGCATCCTTAGCTAAAATATTCCGTCCTAGAGAATTGCTTGAGTTTAATGAAGAGAGAAGAACCATCTTGGAACCTAAAATGATTCCCCAGTCATGAACTAAGAGGTTGTGGTCAAGGGTGGTCACAAAGTATCTTATAAAGTGGAAGAACCTATCCAGTGAAAATGTGACACGGGAAGATGAATCCTTCATACAAAAGCATCCAAAGATGGTCCACATTGAGGACAACGCTTGTTTGAAGGGGGGGGGAGATGGTACACTATGCCCTTATCCTATTGAAGGTCTTAGGCTATGTGTATCCAACTTTAGGTGAGCATCGGCATTGACTTAATCATATGAACATTTCTCTATTTACATACTTGTCAGAGTAGTAGGGTTTTGTAGTTCCCGTAGCCTAATTAGGGTATATATAGGAAGTAGTGTTTAGTAGTGGATCCATCATACTATGAATTTTGTTCTTATTGTAAGGATTGTGAAGGTTGCCCCCTCGAAGTGGCCATGTCTTATATTTCAGTATTATGCTCCCATATCGCGTGGATCTACTCTATAATGCTCTTATTTGTGAGTTACTGTTGTTAATTTGTTCATGCTATCTATTGAGTTGTGATCTATTAGTGTGAAAATACTCCTGTGATATAGTAAGTTCATTACATGAATGACCATGCATATTGCTTGTTTTGGGTTTTTTATTAGTTCCAAATATCATTCCATGAAGGATATTATTGTAGGTTTAGTTTCATTTTTTTTATTTTATCAAAATCATAATTTTGTGCAAAATATACTTGTTTGTTATCCTTAAAAATAGATTCCATGGGATGTAAAACAAATTGTGCTGGATACCCATTATTTTCCTCTAAATTTATATGTTAGATGACTCCACTAAAATCATAATGATCATGTTATTCCATTTTTTTTAAAGCTGGGTGGCTTCTTCTAGAGACCTTTGCATTTCATAAATGCATTGTTTTGGTATCAGACTTTGTTATGTTGTCAATTATTTTATTATTGGCATTGATAGTGTGTGTTACATATATTTCAATATGAAATGTTGGTGTAGATGGTTGTCTTAAATGACATCAGTTGATCTTCCAAATAGCACATTGAATGTCAGGATAAGAACACTAATGTGATTTGTCCTTCCTCTAAAAAGAATTGTAATTTATACTACCTATTAAATAAATATATTATTCTCTCCTATTTTGATTTTGTTGTGTTATGTTCATGGGTATGCATTTGAAATCTGTAAATAGTATTCATTGGTAGTGTAGATTCCAGGGAATCAAATGTGGCTCTACAGCTGATCATTCGGGAATCAACCTTCCCTCTCAATGGCTTTCCCACCATCTCACCATGCACTTAGGAGAAGTTAATAACTGGGGAGAGTTGTTGTCAACCAGAATCCATGAGTTTCTCTCTGAAAAACAAAGACTTTTACATGACCTAGCATGCCATTGGGTTATTTCTAGATGCAGTGTATACTCAATCAATTCTGGAAGGGGATATGAGTTCTGATACAACTTACAACCTAGCTTGGCCATCTTTATTTTGATGAAAACATTTGAAAATTCCCTTGGCTGAGGCCAAAGACAAAATTATAGAACATTGACCAACAGGGATGAACCTAGGCATATCTGCAGATGCCCAGCAGTATCCTGGGCGTATCCGACAAGTATCCAGGGGCAAAAAGGGTTTTATTTATTTGTTTTCACTTGACAAAAAGTCAAATATGGATGTCAAAAAACAATAAAAATTAAAATAAATTATAGAGGAAACACTAAAAGCAACATTCACACTAATTTTATCAAAAGAAAACATCAACAACACATTTACCCCTCATTGCATATGTCTTGATTTTTGTGTATACATTATAACATTTGCACTATATACTTGTTTTAAGACTAATCTAAGTTTGACCATTGAATATCATGACATTTGGCATCAAAATATCAGTATGTTTTGTGATTATTTAACTTATTTTGTTTACTCTATGCATAATATGTGGTTATATTTTCTTTTTTGGCCATATTATATATATATATATATATATATATATATATATATATATATATATATATATATATATATATATATTTGTATAGTGTACCGAAAAATGTATAAGGGCAAAAAAATTGCCGAACTGGCATAGCCGATTCTCCATACCCGTACCTGTACCCAAAATGAATTGGCTACTTAATGTTTGAAACATTACATTCTATTGAACACACCTTCAAATACCAGTATTTAATGCTACAGTCTACTATCAGTGCGTGATCCAAAAGTGAGCACTGAGAAAGAGAACATACATATGGGATATGAAGAAGATTTTACCTCTTTAAATGCATATCCTTCTCAGATAGGGCCAAGTAACTCTCAGGACCCTGACAGCGGGTTTGCTCCAATGCATCTTCCTTGGCTAGACAACAACAACCAGTACCAGACATTATCTCAATTTCTACATAATATGGTACCCATAGCATGATCTTTCCTTGATATTGAAAACACGGTCAAGGATTTAGGTGTCATTATCTGGCAAGCTCAAGTTTCATTTATTTTGAATGAGATAGCCCACATTCATAATTTTTTGGAAGAAGACTGTCACTTGGAGTTTGTCTGCATTTTTGTGAAAAAAGGGTGACCTGAGCGTAATACTTCAGAGATGTCTTAGCAGTGGCTACCCTCCAGGTCCTATCTTGTAGTTGCTACTCCTGTTTTTGGTGTGTTCAAAACATTAACTTTTATTGAACACACCTTCAGATACCCGTATTTAATGCTATAGTCTACTATGTGTGAGCAACACCAATTTGAGAACAAGGACATTAATGTCACCTTTGAAAATGTGAAGTCAAATGGAGGAACATCGTGCAATATTTCAAGAACAGCTCCGCCAACATACCCAACTTACACAGATCCAAGTTAATAATGTTGTTGAGCATGAGCAGTAGCTGACACAGCTAAAGCTCGAGTGGCTGAACTTTTGCTGGTACACAGTGAAATAGATCAATTGAAAGGTAGGCTACATGAGGCAGTTCAGAAGGTCAAATGTTCACGGGAACATAAAATGTAGTAGAGAGTTATCTGAAGGAATGCACTATGGAGATCTATGCAGTTAGAGCTGAGTTGAAGCAGTTGAAGTCAAGTAGGGCAGCCTCTTCAAGATCACGCTCAGCTAGAGCATCTATACCAATAGGGATGCCTTCCTCTTCCCCTCCACCCCGTTCTTCTTAAGAATTTCCAGGGATTTTATCGGAAGGGAAGGGACTCCAACATGTTTTAAAGGGGGGATAAATGTAGATCATTTCTATTAATAAAGCATTGTTTTTGTAGCCAACTTTTATATGTTGTTAATTATTCTATTGTTGGCTTTGGTAGTATATGTATTAGTTATATTTCACTATGAACTGTTGGTGTTGATGATTATGTCTTAGCTGACATCCCTTGATCTTTTAAATAGCAAGTTGAATTTTGGGGTAAGGATGCTGATGTGACAGGTCATTGTACTTTAAAGATATTGTTTTCTCCTATTCTTCCACGTTATGTATTTATAATTCTGCAAATATTATTATTCGATACTGTACCATCTTGTAGCAAACATCATCATCCCTGTTTTGGCACCTTAACATTTCTCATTTGATTTGTCAAAGCTTCAAGAAGTTTGACACTCGTACTTGTCCTCTCTATAATATGTTGAATCTTGTGCAATGTGTTGACTATATGATAAAATTTTCAGTTTTTTAAATTTTTTGACATATTGTTCTTCTAAAATGTTCAGTTCAATATGTTATCTAGTACTAGATAGGCCAATTCCCTCTCCCTGTTTCTCTGTTAATATTTAGATGGGTTTTATTGAAAGTAACTTGTTTTTTGAAGGGTATTTGTCAGTAGATACCTTTTTGGGAATTGGTTGATATCTACATCATGCAAGAAAAAATATAGTAGAATATTTAACCTGAATATAAATCTAGCATTTTAAGGTCAACATGGTAAAAATGCTAAATTCCAGTATTTCTTCTTGCATGCATTTGCCTGGAATAAGAAAACTTCTATATCATATTAAATGGCTGTTGTGTCAGGTTGGCTTAATTTCTAGACAATTAATTTTTCTACAAGTAAAATCTCAATTCCAAAGCATTTTCTTGGGTTTCTGGTTTAGTCAACTGCCATTTTTCAAACACATCTTCGTAAAGTTTAAGAAGATGTCGACACTTCTACATGAACCATTTGAAGCGAGATTTAACAGTACATATTATTCTCTTTAATTTATAGTTAAATGCTCTATTAAAGAGAATGCTTTACAGAACTTGCTTGCTTTTCCCCTTTGCAGAAGGTTTAAATGCCATTGATGGGCTCCATGTGGGATTGGATGCAGTTGAGACAAATATTGTAAGTATCCTTAGTTTTGATTAATATATCTGATTTCTTGATGAAAGGTGTTTGTTTCATTTACATTTGCTCTTTCGTCTGTTTTGATATGCAATTTTGAGTTCTTACCATAAGGAATAATCTATGGAAGCGGTTATGGCATCGTAAAAAATGCTTCTGATATAACTTAGTATTTGTTTCTCCAAACAGGTCTTTGTTGATATTTCTGCCGATTCAGCCTTTGGGACAGAAGAGCTTTATGAAGCTATGAAGGACAAAGGCGTTCTTTTTATGCCAGTGGGTCCTACAAGGTTGGTGCTCATGTTTAGGAGATTTTAGGACATGCATATGCTCTATATTTTTTTTCCACTAAAATAGTATTTTTTTGGCTACCAAATTTTTTGATGCAACATATCCTTCCTCAGGAATACATGCATACTTTAAGAAATCATCACCTTTCGTAAATAATAAGCTTTAACAAATGTGGCTTACCAAAGTTTAATATAATGATATATCTCACTTTTTTGTCATGCTTGACTCTAAATGTTTTCTGAGGCATTTATAATTTTGGGCTTATCTTAGCGAAAAACACATCAGCATGATGAGAGATGGAGTACACAAGGTTGATGTGTGTACCATGTGCTAGGTGTCATGATTGATTTCCAAAACATTGTGTTTGCATGGATTTGAACATCTCTTATCAAAAAAAATTCTCTTTCGTAGGTATTTGAAATCATTGTACAATATGTTTTTTGGACGAATAGATTCTATATTACCTAAAGAAAAATAGTACAGACTATTTGTTGACGCTGTGGATTGCACCCTTGACAGAAGGCTGAGCTTCTGCCTTCCACGCGGCACAATGGAGGCTCCTCTCTTGCCTGTGGGTCTGGCAAAACTGAGGGGAGAATCTCTAGATAAGGGCTAGCTTTTTTTGATGCATCTCTGAGTTATTCCAGTAATATTGCTAATATATAAAAGAGGGGGGGTTGAAAAGAGAAAAATACTGAAAACAGAAACTAACCTAATACGGTGATGCACCAAACAAGTTTGATCTACTCATTTACTCACACTTCAGATCAGAAGAGGACATGCATACACTTTATCTGCTGGAAAGACCAGACTGTAGGGAGCTCAACAGGGAGGCTTAATGAAGACGCACAGAAAATGAACTTACCATAGGCGCTATAGGAAAATACATTGTCTGGTAACCCTCTTCTGCCTCTGCGCTCTTGATATAGCACTTCTTGTTACCTAGAGGAATGGTGCTTTGTCTCTACCAAGTATGTTGGTGTCAAACTTGTGAAAGCATCATGGAAAATGACTGGACACAAGGTTAATACTCAGGCACACTCAGAGATATATCTAGCCAAATAGAGGTAAAAACACATTCTATTGATTCAAGGTGAAAAATTGGCAGGGCCTTGCCTTACAAAATGAGAGATCCCTCTCTCACAATGAGAGTTTACAATATATAGAGAGAAAAAGGAAGCAGTGGCGCCCTTTTTTACAAGTGGCCCATGCTGCGTTGAAAACATTGGGAAGAGGAAGTCGCTGAAAGAACACGCTGTGTTAGTTGCTAGTATTGACTTTGGTGTTTAAATCATATTAAATGTCATGGTGAAAGCATGGGCCATGCCCTTTTGTCTGCAAACAAGACCGCTTCTTAAAGAGATTCACTTGGTTGTGTGCTCATTAATGCAAAATGAGGAAAAACAAGCCGCGCCTTCACTTTTCGCGCTCCTTGATGACCACTTGGCGGAGACTGTTTTAACCACTGGAATAACTCCTTGTGCCGACACCTCCTTTTGCCACCTAGACTGTTTTGTCCATATTTGTGCTTGGCTCCTCGGGCTCCTTTCTCAATGGGTCGCTAAGTTCACTCTTGACTTTTGTCTTTTCCCGGCTTTTGTCTTTTCCTGGCCCTTTCGGCCCTCGGGGCTGTCTTCTGTCAATCCTTGGCTCTTTGGGCCCTTTGAATTCCTTCAGATTCGCGCTCAATCATTTAAAGATCAACAGTTATTTTATTGCCGCAAAGTTGACGTTCGCGTGTCCGTCACCATTTGAAAGCCAACAGCTATTCCATCGTCCTGAATTAGATGTCTGCGGGCCCGTCGCCCCTTTAGTAATTCCTTCGGCTTCACTTTTCGAAGTATTCCTTTGGGCTTTTCTTTGTTCGGGCCTTTGTCGTTGAACCCTCCCAAAGGGAAGGTGTCCCTTCGGGCTTGAAGAAAGGTCCCCCTTTTGGTAGCCAAGAGTCCCCAGCAAGGGCGCTTGCCCTTCGGGATCCTTCGGGCTGCCTTGGCTTCTCAATTCCTTCGGACAAAATGTCCGAAGGAAATGTTCCCTTCATGTTTTGCCGCTTGCTTTCTTTCGGTCGGGCTTTCCTTTCAGGGAAATTCCTTCGGACAAAATGCCCGAAGGAATTTCTTCAGACTTTTTTGTCCGAAAGAATTTGCCCTTGCCATTTCCTGCGGATTTCTTTTCGAAGGGTTTTCTTCCATTTGGCTCTTTGCCTTGTGAATTTCTTCGGACAAAATGTCTGAAGGAAATGCCCGAAGGAATTCAACCTGTGTCCACTCCTTGGATTTCCTTCGGACAAAACGTCCGAAGGAATCTTTTGTCTTTTGCCTTCTCTTTCTCCGAAAGGAAACTCTGCCCCTTTTCTGCCTTGTCCACTTTCCTCAAGGAAAAACTTTGCTTTCCGCAAGGGCGCCTTGGGTCAAAATTGCCCTTCGGACCTTGCTAAATGGTCCCGTTTGCACCTGATTGCCCTCCGCAAGGGCACTTGACCTTTGGGGCTGTAAGAGACTTTCATTCCTGCTGTCCCATTCCCTTGTCAAAAGCTTGTCTAAGGCATTAGTTCAAAGCGAAATAAGCTCCATATTGAACCGAAACCTACAGGTTTTAGATCTATCAATCTTTTATAAGAACATGATTTATTTCAAAGGGAAAATGGGCGTTTGTAGAAGGTGGATACATCCAAGACTGACGGTTCAGAATAGTATGGAAAGAAGGAGACCGACTTTGGCCTGCAGGACCAAAATGGTCAACACTATTTACAAAAAAATCTAGTGGTATGAAAGCACGACACGTTACAGCCACACTAGGCTTCAAAAAATCCTAGGAAACAACCACCAAGAACAGTCTTAAGAAACACTGACTGCAAAAACAAACAAACAACTAGACAGGCATCACAAAGAGACCAATGGCAGGGGGATCCTTGTCATCTGGATTGCCCTACCCAACACATGGAAGGTCCTCCCCTTAGGCGCGAAGTCCTAGTCAATATTGGCATTGTTCACTACTTTTGCCATTTCCTCGGTGTCGTCCTGGAATCCTTATGGATCTACTGTGACGGGCAAGATTGCCAAGGCCGGACATGGAAACTTGTTTGGGAGAGATGGAAGTGCCCAATTGTCATGATGAGCAGGAGGAGAATCCCAACTGCCACATTGAGCAAGTGGAGGTCAGCTTCTACAAAGAGTAGGAGGAGACTCCCAATGTAGGTGGAGGTGTGTTTGTGCAGATGATACCTCGCAACACGGTTGTGAGAACGACAACGGGAACAATTCCGTTGGTTGCCATCATCAATAGTAGAATTAAAATATAGCTATATTTATTTCTTTCCAAATAAAGAAAATAATTTCAACTCTGAAAGTATGCCAAATATGTGTGTATTTTGCAGGGATCATAGGTTAGTCTCCTGGGAGAATATTCTACTAGATGAAAGGCTTTGACCGAAAGGGTTTGAAAAAGTCACGATTCCAAGTTCAGGTTATTTGAGCCTTTTTGAAAAACCAAAACAATACTTAAGGATCTCTGAGTGCCCACAAAATGGTCACTTTGGCTGAATAAACCCTAAATGAACAAAGCAATGGCAAAGGAAAAGTCCCTGATACAACAAGCACCATGCAAAGTGTGCGAGCTTATGCTCAAGAATAGTACTCCACATTGATTGAAAACATCTACTCCATGTGTGGGCAGCAAAATGAAGAGACCAACGAGCATTAAGTGTTGGAGTTGTGTGTTCACACTAGGCTTAGAATAACTAATTATTATTTATCTAGCCTAGTTTTGTGTTAGTTCACACTACAACAAGAGGTAAGCTTAAATTATGGAGGTTAGTTGGTTGCGTATATTTGCACATAATATTTGGTGAGTGCATATCTGTCAATCACAACTAATAGTTTGTTTTCATAACAAACCATTTGTTGTGAATTCAAACTTTCCTGGTTATATATTCCAGGACTCACTTGTATTATATATCACGTATTGCAAATGTTGAGAGAGAGACTTGGATCCAATCTGCTGTGTGTTGTGTGTGAATGGCTTACTAACTACGGTAATGGTTTGTGGATGAGATCCTTGAAGTGAGTAGTGAATACTCCAATATGGTATCAGAGCACCTTCTGCAGCTATTGCTCATTGATTATTTTTGTTTGTTATTGCCCCAACCATACCACGCCGTATGATATTCTGTATTGGATCAGTTTGGGCTGTACCTGTTTTGAAGTGTTGGGATCTTGCATTGGATTTGTTTGAGTTTTTTTAAACTCAGCATTGGGTTTTTTGCTTTGGTGCTTGTATGTTTTAGCAAGCATTTGGATTGGCATTTAGCCAGTCCATACCGCATCATATTTTGAAAGCTGCATACCCCCTACAACAGGCTGTACAATCTTCTGCAGAATCATTCCCAACGCTTGCCATTCTCCAGGCCATATCGTATGATGCTTTACCATTGGCATCAGTTTTGGTTTTTTGCACTAATGGTTATCATTTTATTGACATCATACAGTTTTATTGAAGCATTGGGTTTTATATCGATTGGATCTGAAAGACAAAACATTTGCTATGCATTAATTGTTTTCTGATCTTTTCAAAATTATACCATTGCATTGGCTTGTTTGACCATACAATAATTTGGTATATGATTTGATCTGATTGAATTACTTAAGCGGCATTGAAATTCCTAATTCGGTGTGAAGCAAAGTTGAAGTGTATAGTGTGCATTGAAATGTTGATACTCCGCATCGATAGATATTGGGTACGTTGAAATTCAGCAACAACTGCTGTCCACGTGTTGCTGTCCACCATTGTCTCCCATGAACTGCGCTCAAAGCTTCCACAGAAGATCGGGTCTCCTCATTTCCTCAATAGTCCACCCAATGCTCCACCTCACTTGTCTTCCCTCGCCAGCCACCGTGGAATTGTTCTCCCACTTACCACCATGATCTATTAAAAGGAGGATTGGTGGCTTAATGTTTTTGCTAAGTCTTACCTCCTCCTTGAGGTTTGTGGTTCGAGTCTTTCAAACAAATTTTTATTAAAAGGAGATTTATTTTCTTTTTAAAGGTGGGGTGGGAAATAGTATAATGTGAATTGTAATTTTATGTAAGGTGTTCAATTCTTTATAAAGTGGTTGAAGAATATTGTATTAAGGGGTGGGAGGGTACTTTTTTGTGTTAATCAAGGGGTGGGGTGCATTTTTTGTTGAGAGACTTTAAATTGTAAAGAGGGTCAACTTTATTGTTACAAGGACCTTTTGTCACATTTGGACATTTTTTGGCGCCTCCTTATTCATTCTTGTACCTTATTCCTCATCAATTTTTGTGCCACTTTTAAATCATTTTAACTGTGGACACATTATCAATGATCTCCGAAATCCATATTTTGGGGTGTCGAATCTTGTTGAGTTTTTTGTGTTTGAGGTTCATCTTATTATAATGGCTTTGTGCCATGACCTCCACATGATCACGTAGGTCAATAATACCTTGTAGTTGGAAAATGCTATGCTCTTCTTAGAAATATGTGCACTTTAGGACGACATAGTCAAGTTTATAGAAGAGAATAGGAAGATCAAGAAGCAAAATTCCATTCTCCTCTCCTTCATTTCCGACAAGGACACCCTTACACGCACATTTCAGAACACAATTTCTAGTTTGCAGCATTAGATGTTGGACTTAAATTCTTTTGTGCCTAGTCCATCATGTGAATCACTTCCTATTCTCGAGTTTGATAGGCATCCACTTGATGCGCTTTTAGATTGTGACCTATCAGATCCTAAGTCACCTACTATATTTGATATTCCCCACTATAGATCCACCAATATACGTGCTTGGTTCTTTTGAGAAACATACTATTGCCATTGGTTCCCGCATACTCTATTCCATGGGTCATCTTGGCAGAGGTATTGAGAAACATTCATGAGGCATCGTTTCTCCTAACTAGCTTGTTCGTTGGGTTTGCTCGCCACGACATTGGTTGTGATGCAAACGTGTCATCTTCATTGGGGTCATTTGATAACAAATCTCCTATTTTCGTTCCCTCCACTCTTCGTGAGGATGTTGAGCAACACATGAGTTCTACTTCACCTTTAGTCAGGCATGAGAGTTCGAAGATTGCTACAGTTAGGCACGATCAACTTGACACACTTTAAGATGTTTCCTTGCATGCACCTTTTATGTCCTTTACACCTACTTACATGAAGACATCGTCAATGTTCTTTGCAAAGATTATACCAACATGGTTCCTCCATTATTCAATGCCTCCCTTATTTTAGGAGCAACTCTCTTGGGATCTTGATGGCGTCTTCTATAGATTGACAACATTATAGAGTTTCTTGCGTCATTTTGTGGTTTATTGTTTTATGGGATCGGATTTTAGTCACATAGAGTCTACAGAGCCATGAAAGGTTTGATGTTTCAGTCCACGATACGTACGTGCTCTATTTTGAGAATCTATTCTCTACTTTAGTTGCTTGACTTTCCCATCACCACCAAGGCCATCTTCTTTAGAGATATTTTATTTGTACCTTCGGTACTTATTCAACATGTTGACAGTCCCCTGCAGCTTGAAATGGAGCTATTCTAGTGCATATAGTGTCAACTTGTCAATGTTCAAGAAGTGGACTTCATCCACTCATTTAGATTTTTTTTGCATCACTACACCCAATCAGTAGCGTGGGGGCTATGTGGTGCAAATCCTGCTTCCTCGGGTGTCATGTCCCTTGATAACCCTTGGTGCATCGCATCTTCTATTTCAAGTAGTTGATTGAATTCAGTTTGGTGAACTCTTGCATTATTGACACCGCTGACAATCTCCTTGAATGGAGCTATTTCGATGAAATATAGTGTTAGTTGTTTAAGTCCTTCACTTGGTATGTTTGTAGTTCCCTTCTTGTTTTGTCACCTTGGACACATGAATTTTTCATTTCAAATCACATATTCCTTATGGTCCTGGTCTAGGTGGAATTCCCAAGACTTTCTTTACCATGTTGGCATTTTATTGAGAAAATAGCAACCACTATGGGTTGTCATATGTCAAGCAACATCAAAAATTTAACTGGCTTGGCCCCAAAAATAGATTTGCATTGAAGTCAACCATTGATGTGACCTTAAGGAGTCTGTTGACATTCAAGTTGGTGACTCTTGTAGTTGGCTTTGTCGTTTTCACGGGCCACCTTGTTTTGACATTGCTTAGTTAGATGCTTAACTACCCCCAACTACCACCTATACCTTCCCTGCCACTTGTTGATCCATCTGGGTCTGGAGACGTGGAAGTTATGTAGGCTTCGTTTAACTTGCCAAGTTGTCTATGGACGTGCGGAAGGGATCGGTGTGCAACTATTGGGAATTGCATGTGCATTGACAAGTGCGCGCTTGATCCAAGTTCTGTGCAAGTCGAGTCTTCTTGGAAAAAAGTCTTCCAGATATCCCCTTCCATTTGTGGCAACTCATTATTGATTGAGTAGAGAAAAAAATCTCCTACTGAATCACTAAACCTCTCTTCTTGGCATGGAAGTTTCAAATCTGTTATAACTAACTAGTACCTTATTCATTCTTATACCTTATTCCTTATCAATTTTTGTGCCACTTTTAAATCATTTTAATTGTGGACACATTATCAATGGTATCTGAAATCCATATTTTGGGGTGTCGAATATTGTTGAGTTTTTTGTGTTTGAGGTTCATCTTATTATAATGGCTTTGTGCCATGACCTCCACATGATCACGTAGCCCAATAATAACCTATAGTCGGAAAATGCTATGCACTTCTCTGAAATCTGTGCACTTTAGGATGACATTGTCAAGTTTATAGAAGAGAATAGGAAGATCAAGAAGCAGAATTCCATTCTCCTCTCCTTCATTTCTAACAAGGACACCCTTATACTCACATTTCAAAACACAATTTCTAGTCTGCAGCATTAGACATTGTACTTAAATTATTTTGTGCCTAGTCCATCATGTGAATCACTTCCTATTCTCGAGTCTGATATGCATCCACTTGATGCTCTTTTAGATTGTGACCTATCAGATCCTAAGTCACCTACTATATTTGATATTCCCCACTTCGGATCCACCAACATGCATGCTTGATTCTTTTGAGAAACACACTACTACCTTTGGTTCCCGCATACTCTGTTCCATGGCTCATCTTGGTGGAGGTATTGGGAAACATCTACAAGGCATTGTTTCTCCTATCTAGCTTGTTTGTTGGGTTTGCTCGCCACAACATTGGTTTTGATGCAAATGTTTCATCTTCATTGGGGTCATTTGATAACAAATCTCCTATTTTCGTTCGCTCCACTCTTCGTGAGGATGTTGAGAAACACATGAGTTCTACTTCACCTTTAGTCAGGGATGAGATTTTTGAGATTGCTACAGTCAGGCATGATCAACCTGACACACTTTCAGATGTTTCCTTGCATGCACCTTTTATGTTCTTTACACCTACTTACATGCAGACATCGTCAATGTTCTTTGCGAAGATTATACTAACATGGTTCCTCCACTATTCAACGTCTTCGTCCTCCCACTGCTCCCTTATTTTGGGAGCAACTCTCTTGGTATCTTGATGGCATCTTCAATGGATCGACAACATTCTAGATTTTCTTGCGTCATTTGGTGGTTTATTGTTTTATGGGATTGTTTTTTAGTCGCACAAAGTCTATAGAGCTATGAAAGGTTTGATGTTTCAGTCCACCATATGTATGTGCTCTATTTTGAGCATTTATTCTCTACCTCAGTTGCTTGACTTTCCCATCACCACCAAGGCCATCTTCTTTAGAGATATTTTATCTATCACTTTGGTACTTATTCAACATGTTGACAGTCTCCTTCAACTTGAAATGGAGCTATTTTGGTGCATATAGTGTCAACTTGTCAGTGTTCGAGAAGTGGACTTCGTCCACTCATTCAGATTTTTTTGTGTCACTACACCTAATCAATAGCGTGGAGGTTGTGTGGTGTAGATCTTGGTTCCTCAGGTGTCATGTCCCTTGATAACCCTTGTTGCATCGCATCTTCTATTTCAAGTAGCTGATCGAATTTAGTTTGGTGAACTCTTGCATTATTGACACCGCTGACAATCTCCTTGAATGGAGCTATTCTGATGAAATACAATGATAGTTGTTTAAGTCCTCCACTTGGTATGTTTGTAGTTCCCTTGTTTTATCACCTTGGACACATGAATTCCCAAGACTTCCTTTACCATGTTGGCAGTTTATTGAGAAAATAGCAGCCACTATAGGTCGTGTCATATGTCAAGAAACATCAAAAATTTATTCGGCTTGGCCCCAAAAATGGATTTGCATTGAAGTCGTCCATTCATGTGACCTTAAGGAGTCTGTTGACAATCAAGTTGGTGACTCTTGTTGTAGTTGGCTTTGTCGTTTTCATGGTCCACCTTGTTCTGACATTGCTTCATTAGATGCTTAACTACCCCCAACTACCACCTGTACCTTGCTTGCCACTTGCCGATCCATCTAGGTTTGCAGACATGGAAGCTATGTAGGCTTCATTCAGCTTGCCAAGATGTCAATGCACGTGCGGAAGGGATCGGCGTGCAACTATTGGGAATTGCGTGAGCATTGACAAGTGCATGCTTGGGACTTAGCTGAATTTTGCGCAAGTTGATAGTCTTCTTGGAAAAAAATCTTCAAGATATCCCCTCCCATTTTTGGCAACACATTATTGATTGAGTAGAGAAAAAAATCTCCTAATGAATCACTAAACCTCTCTCCTTGGCATGGAAGTTTCAAATCTGTTCTAACTAACTAGCACCTTATTCATTCTTGTATCTTATTCCTTATCAAATTTGTGCCACTTTTAAATCATTTTAACTGTGGACACATTATCAATGGTATCCGAAATCCATATTTTGGGGTGTTGAATCTTGCTGAGTTTTTTGTGTTTGAGGTTCATCCTATTATAATGGCTTCGTGCCATGACCTCCACAGGATCACGTAGGCCAATAATAACCTGTAGTCGGAAAATGCTATGCTCTTCTTTGAAATCTGTGCACTTTAGGACAACATAGTCAAGTTTATAGAAAAGAATAGGAAGATCAAGAAGCAAAATTCCATTCTCCTCTCCATTTCCGACAAGGACTCCCTTATACGCACATTTCAAAACATAATTTCTAGTCTGCAACATTAGATGTTGGACTTAAATTCTTTTGTACCTAGTCCATCATGTGATTCACTTCCTATTCTCGAGTCTGATATGCATCCACTTGATGCGCTTTTGGATTGTGACCTATCATATCCTAAGTCACCTACTATATTTGATATTCCCTACTTTAGATCCACCAACATGCGTGCTTGGTTTTTTTTGAGAAACATACTACTACCTTTGGTTCCCGCATACTTTGTTCCATGGGTCATCTTGGTGGAGGTATTGGGAAACATTCACGAGGCATCCTTTCTCCTATCTAGCTTGTTTGTTGGGTTTGTTCACCACAACATTGGTTTTGATGCAAACGTTTCATCTTCATTGGGGTCATTTGATAACAAATCTCCTATTTTCATTCGCTCCACTCTTTGTGAGGATGTTGAGTAACACGACTTCTACTTCACCTTCAGTCAGGCATGAGATTTATGAGATTGCTATAGTCAATATGAGATTGTTATAGTCAGGGATGATCAACCTTACTTGTAAATGTTTCCTTGCATGCACCTTTGTTGTCCTTGTTGACCATTTTGGTCTTGCAGGCCAAAATCGGTCCCCTTCTTCCCTTGAATGTTCTGAGCAGTCGATTTCGGGTTGCACAAGTCTTTCAACAGAAGATGAACCAGTTCAAAGAATGAAGATGAGCCAGGGCAAAAGAAAGTCCAAAGGCACTTTTCAAAGGGGAGCCTATAAGCAAAAGGAAGTAATTCTTTCGGACTTTTGTCCGAAGGAATACTTCGGATAATCCAAAAGACCATTCAAACAAGCAAGGCAAAGGAAGTACCCTTCGGAAGGGTCGTTTTCAACATTCCCGAAGGGCACCTACCCTTCGGGAAGGTACATGAACGAAGTTGGGACATTTTCGTAGCACCTGGGTGCCCTCCAATTTTCCTGAATGGCATTTTTTTCAGGCAGTCGAAGGAAAAGACAAGGACATAATTCCTTCGGACAGAAAGTCCGAAGAAATTTGGAAAGGCTACGAGCAAAAAAGTCCGAAGGAAAACAAGGAAAGGACAAAAGTCAAGAGTGAACTCAGCGACCTGCCAGAAAGGGAGCCCAAAGAGCCAAGTGCAGAAATGGATAAAACAGCCCAGATGGCAAAAGGAGGCATCGACTCAAGGATTTACTCCTGCAGTTGGAACAGTGCCTGCCAAGTGGTCATCAAGGGGCACAAACAGTGAACGACGCGCCCTGTTTTCTCCACTTTGCATTTATAAGCAGACAAACCGCGTGAATGTCTTCAAAGAGAGGTCTTGTTTGTAGACAAACGGCGTAGCCTATGTTTTTAAACACTTGAAGTCAAAGCAGGAGCCGACACAGCATTATCTATCAAGCAGCTTCCTCTTCCCAATTTTGGGAACGCACATGGGCCACTTGTAAAAGGGGCGCCAAAATTCTTTTCCAAGAGGGGCGCCTTTTGTTCTCTCTTCTCTATATATATTGTAACTTCTCATTTTGAGAAGGGATCTCTCACATTGTAAGGCGAAGCCCTGCCATTTTTCACCTAGAATCAATAAAATACGCATTTTTTACCTCTATTCTGGTTGGATATATCTCTGAGTGCGCCTGAGTGTTAGTCTTGTGTCCAGTCATTGCTTCGTAATGCTTTCACAGGGTTGACACCAGCGTACTTGGTATATACAGAGCGCCATTCCTGCAAGTGATAAGAAGAGCTGTTCTTGGAGCGCAGAAGCAAAAGGAGATTACTAGACAGTGTGTTCTTCCTACAGCGCCTATGGTAAGTCCTTTTACTGTGTGTTTCCATTAGAGCCTCCCTATCAAGCTCTCTACAGTCTGGTCATTTTACCAGTTAGAGTGTATGTATGCGCCCTTATGGTTCAGAGTGTGAGTGTGAGTAGACCAAATTTGTTTGGTGCATCACCCTATTAGGTTAGGTTCTGTTGTTTTCAGCATCCTTCTCTCTTTTCAACCCCCCCAATATATATATACATATTAGCAACTTACTGGAATAACTCAGATGCATCAAAGGGAGCTAGCCCTTATCTAGAGACTCTTCCCCCAATTTTGCCAGGCCCACAGGCAAGAGGGGAGTTTCCATTGTGACGTGTGGAAGGCAGAAGCGCAGCCTCTTGTCAAGGGTGCAATCCACTGTGTCAACAGTCCTTTGCTCCTACTTACATGTAGACATCATCAATGTTCTTTGTGAAGATTATACCTACATGGTTCCTCCACTATTCAACGTCTTCGTCCGCACACTGCTCCCTTATTTTAGGAGCAACTCTCTTCGTATCTTGATGGCGTCTTCAATAGATTGACAACATTCTAGAGTTTCTTGCATCATTTGGTGGTTTTTTGTTTTATGGGATCGTTTTTTAGTTGCACAGAGTCTAAAAAGCCATGAAAGGTTTGATGTTTCAGTCCACCATACATATGTGCTCTATTTTGAGCATTTATTCTCTATTTCAGTTGCTTGACTTTTCCATCACCACCAAGGTCATCTTCTTTAGAGATATTTTATCTGTACCTTTGGTACTTATTCAACAGTTGACAGTCTCTTGCAGCTTGAAGTGGAGCTATTCTGGTGCATATAGTGTCAACTTGTCAGTGTTCGAGAAGTGGACTTCGTCCACTCATTCATATTTTTTTTTTGCATCACTACACCCAATCAGTAGCTTGGGGGCTATGTGGTTTAGATCCTGCTTCCTCGGGTGCCATGTCCCTTGATAATCCTTGGTGCACCGCATCTTCTATTTCAAGTAGTTGATCGAATTCAGTTTGGTGAACTCTTGCATTATTAACACCGCTGGCACTGACAATCTCCTTGAATGGAGCTATTCCGATGAAATACAATGCTAGTTGTTTTTTTAGTGATCAAGTAGTGGATATAGACCACCAGTGCAAAATCGAGTTTAAGTGACTCTCCGTCTACCAAATATCTACTTCAGCATTGTGTTTGAGTCTTGAGCCGTGCTTCTTGGGATGCCTTGCAACATATGTTAGCTTTCTCCACTTTCGTTGTTGTTACTAGTTTTTGGGCAACCTTTTGGTACACATTTTCACCCATAGTGACTCCTTTTTCCCATTTTTTTGTAAATGGGTTCCTGATTTGGCCTAGTTGCATGGACCCATATTTAGGGATTTGTCTCCTAGCTTTCTCTTTTCTCACTCCCCACTTAAGGGAGTGTGTTGGAGTTGTGTGTTCACATTAGGCTTAGAATAACTAATTATTTATCTAGCTTAGTTTTGTGTTAGTTCACACTACAGCAAGAGGTAAACTCAAATTAGGGAGTTTGGTTAGTGGGTCATTGTGTATATTTGCTTGTACTATTTGGTGAGTGCATATTTGGCAACAACACAACTAATAGTTTGTTTTCATAACAAACCATTTGTTGTGAAAACAAACTTTCTCAGTTATATATTCCAAAAGTCCCTCGTATTGTATATCATGGGTTGTAAATATTAAGAGAGAGACTATGATCCAATCTACTTTGTGTTGTGTGTGAATGGCTTACTAACTTTGGTAATGGTTTGCGGATGAGATCCTAGAAGTGAGAATATTGAATATTCTGATATCAAGCTTGTCAACCATGGGAAAAATAGGCGACAACGATTCATATCCCTTGTTGGGAGTATAATGTTGAAAGAAAGTTTCAACATGCCACTTCCAATCTTTCCACCATGGTCTGACAAAGTTCATTGATATTTTATGAAGCATCTCTGCAGGGATATGGTCAATAATCTCCTGAAAGAACTCTATGTCATTTTTATTTAAACGGAACTTGGCCTTAACTTCTGGCCTAGAAAACTAAGTTCGAGTCCGCTTGTTGAAAATATCTTGCATTGTGTGCATTCCTCATCGAAAGAGTTTGAGAGCATGCACCCATAGCATTTTTGCTAGAGGAACATCATGAAAATCAATGATAGACAAACACCATAAGAAGTGTTGATTAATAGACAACACGTCTCTAAACCCATCCCTATTTCAAATAAGCCATTGTTTGATTCTTTCCCATGCTTTCTAGATACTTTCAACAACAAAAGACCCAACCTCTTTGATAGGATCCCAAAGGATAACAAGGTTAGGAAAGCCTAAACCCTTCCAAGTCTCTCTTCCATGAGGAGATCCTTCATAAATACAATTGCGAAGTAAGACTTTCCAAGCTTATTTCCCTTCAATAGTCCGAATGATGCACTTGGCACACAGAGCAATGCCTTGTCAACTAATGTCTAATAGACCCATCCAGCCAACCTCCTTGGGGAGACAAAATAACTCCCAAGCTACCCGATGGAAACCCTTCTCATATTCAGAGCTTGCCCAAAGCAATTTCTCTAACTTTTGGTAGGAAGCTTTAGAAGGGACCCAACAAGACAAATAATACATAAGCTGCAGTAAGCACTTTAGAACAGATTTGAAACTTCCATGCCAAGGACAGAGGTTTAGTGATTCAGTAGGAGATTTTTTTCTCTACTCAATCAATAATGTGTTGCCACAAATGGGAGGGGATATCTTGAAATGCAAAGGGTATTCCTAGAAACTTAAAGATTTCTCCATGTTGGATCCATTTCCATTCATACTTGTTCAACCAAGGAGGTGAGGGCAAGAAGGATTGTTTGTAGCATTGAGTCTTTTACATTGAATGCTTGAGACCAAAGTTAGGCAAAAAATATCAAGACATTGAATAGCATTCTTGATATTCTCCTCAAGAAGGGTGAGAAATTAGTCGTCAACAAAATGCCCATTGACTAATTGAGCGGGCTTATTGGAGGGTAAGGAAATGCCTTTAACCAGATCTTGCACTTTAGCATTGGTCAAAAGATAGCCAAATCCCTCTATTGCGAGTACATACAACACGAAAGCTAACGAGAAACCTTTTCTAATTGAGCGAAACAACCCAAAATGCTCTGAGCTAACACCGTTGGTTGATAGATAAGCTGAAGCTTCTGCAAACAACATCTGAATAGACTGAAGGAAATTGGGACCCATAAGGATTTTAACATAGCCAAGATGAAAGGCCATTCAATGTGGTCGTACGCTTTCTCAAAGTCAATCTCGATGAACATCGCTCATTGATTAAATCTACATGCTCACTCCATGCCTTCCACACAATAATGATGTTGTCAAGAATATATTTGCTTTAAATGAAGCTAGTTTGATTTGGACTAACTATTAAAGGTGGTGGATGTTGAATGTGCAACACGAGGGGTTTGGCTATAATTTCATTTGACACATTGAGTAGAGTGATCGGTGCCTAGTTGTAGATCAACTCTAGGTCGCCCATTTTATGTATGAATTTGATATAACCTCTGTTGATATATTGGCCAAGCGATTTGGAATTGAAATCTTTGCAATTTACTTCGAAAAGATCGTCTCCAACAGTATCCCACAAAATTTTGTAAATTTTACACGGAATGCCATTGCAATCAGGAGCTTTTTCATTGGCCATTTGCAAAACAACTTCGTGTAAATCCTGAAAGGCGAGTGGCCTATAATAGGCAACTAGTTGGGGTAGCGTAAGCTTGCAAGGGACCACTGACAAACATTGCTGAAGTGCATGTAGTCACTCATGAGAAGGGTCTTGAGCTTTGAAAACCAGCTAGGAATGGCGAACAAAGGCTTGAACCATAGTAGGCAACTCAGTTAGCTGCTAGTCAGCCTCTTTAATGGCTTTGATTTGCTGGGTAAAATGTTTTGCTTTAAACATTTGAACATATTCTTTGGAAACTTTATTGCCTACCTTAAGCCGATGCAGTTTGGCTTTAATTTGTGCACCATACACATTGTAGGCATTTGCAATATGAAGGCATTGCCACAACGCTGCTACTTGCAGCTGAAGAGGCTCATGAAAGGGCATTTGTTCTATGGTGGTCATCATGCTACTCAGCGTCAAAGTGGTGGCGGAGTAAGTTTTTTGGAGAATGCATGCCAATTGAAAGCCTGTAATATTCCAAATAGGAATATACTACATTAATTTGGTTTCCTCGGAAAACCTATTTTTTTATAAATATAAATATTGCATTTAAAATAATAAATTAAATAAAATATAAGTCCACAAGGGTTTTCGTCCTTGGGCTGTTATAATCACAAGGGTTTTCGTCCTTGAGAGTGGTTGTATAGCATGACGCTTATACGAGTTAGATGATTGAATTCATAATTGGATGCTTCTCATACTTCCACATCTCTTCTCCCTTATATACCCTTTAAAAACTTCTCACAAAGGAGGCATTCCATCCAAGAGGCACCTCTTCACCAAAAGATGTGACTGTTGACATTTTTGTCGACAATTCCGTTAACATTTCCGTCAACAATTCCATTAACATTTCCGTCGACATTTTTGTTCACCTCTGACAACAATTCCGTTTTGACACTTTTGTTTACGTCCGAAAACAATTTCGATTGATATTTCCGTTTAATGACTATTGTATTAAATGGCAACGCTGCTTCCTGGCAATGATTTCTCCTTGGCAGCGATTCCTTCGTGTGAAATGATAGTGCCTCTCCTTGAATTCAGCGATCTCCTTCTTGGGGATATTACATACCTCCCTACCTCAAATTGCTTGTCCTCAAGCAATTGCCAATTGGAATGTCCAAGAAGTAAGGCTCCTCCCCATGTTGCATCTTCTATTGACAATGTAGAAGTAGAAGGATCACATGAACTCCATACGAGCAAATACCGTATGACAACCTCAGTCTCATTGGGAACCACCAAAATGTCAGAAAAGTTTGTATACATTTTCCATGAGACAATTTTACAAAGAACCAACACTCTGAAATCTTTAGGTTTCTTGTCAATCAAGAGGTGGATGCAAACATTTCCAGCTGCCATGTACTTTATCTTACGCAAACTCTTTAAGCCATTCCTTATGATAGAGTACCAAGTACATGTAGAATTTCCATGGAATGCAAACATAGATCCTTTAATGCCTTGACGTTGATCCACGATTTTCTCTTGTTCAAAATCATAGAGAAGTATAAATGTATAAATAAATTCCTGCACATTCAACAACACATATATTATATTTTTAGAGTCTTCTGCAGATAACTTAGCTTCATTAAAATTATCAGATTGATAATCCTTTTGCAGCCATGATATACCAGACTTCACAACTAATTCAATTTCGTTGGAATAAGGTTGCATCTCTGAATTCGGGGGAAATAAATCTATTCTCTATGGTAAATATAGTGAGCTATGCTTGGAAGATTTAACGGTGAAATGAAATTCCACATGACTATGATAGACTGTAGGGGAACACCAAACAAAATATCCTAGTTGCTCTTTGTAAAATGGCTTATCAACAATATACCAAAATGGGTTTACCATAGCATGTGCTCTTGTGGAAAATAGATCTAGTTGGAAACTAATCTGAACAAAAGTATTCATATCAAAATTGTTCTTAATAACTTTATTCTTTACTTGTTGAGCTCTATGCGGAAGATCTAGCTTTTGATAACCGACTGAAACTTGTGCAAGTAATGCTGACACAAATGTATCTTCAAACAAATCTATAATTTTATCAACATTCACTTCTGATAGTTTACCATGGCAATGACCAATGATATTGATGAACCTAAACAAATCTAAGAGAAATGTTGTCATGTTTGGAAGAAACAATGAAAGGAGGTAGGAAAACTGGTTATCAATGTTGGGTAGTTTGCTCAAATATTGTGAGTGCATTTTAGATTCCATACTAGCATTTTTATAACTCCTTTCTCTGTTCTCTCTTACAAAATCAGAACTTCCCTCTGTGGCCTGAAATGTTTTGACAAATTTAAATGCTAAGAGCAATAGCTTTTCTCTCAAACCGCATATCTTGATTTTAGAAATGTAGGTTCCAGACGCACAAATTCTGCTATTTAACGGAGCCATGTTTGTTTGATATGAAATCTCTTGAAGAACATCCAAGAATAGAGAAGCATACATTTATCATAGTACGTTGGACTTTACCGGTGAAAGCCCTAATATATTATCATAGTTTATGATGAAGTAGGCCTCTGTATTAAGAATTTTATTTACTTTGTGATGCCATACTTTGATTGGATGATCATCTACTACACATTTTGGAATTTCAAGGTTCTGTTAGAAATTCTTCATGCTAATTTATTTTGTTGTACAATAATGCTCTGGCATATAATTATGTTTAAGTGGGAGATGTAAAGTGGAGACTCTCAACAAGGGCCTTTTTCTTTCCTCTAAAATAGAAAATAAAATGTTTTCAACAATGTAAAGACCACCAAACCATTGTTTATGTTGGACATTTGACAATTCATAGGGCAATGATTGGGTCACAATGTCAACTTGCATGTTTTGTGATTTTAAGAAATTTAAACTTTCTAATATCAAGTTTGGATCCTATGTTTTGAATACAAGCTTCCCATGAAGAATGTCTTCTTCCCTATACACTAACGAAGATTTAACCATTTTAGATGCAAAGCCAAGTTCAAACTGTTGAGACTCATGTTATTGTAACTCTGGGATCCTGAAGTTTGAATTACGGATAACTTCAAGCTCCTTAAAAATCCACGCTTGAGGACCTACATCCTCTAATAGCTGATTTATGGATACACAACCCTTATATTTAATCTGAACAAATTTGGACTTTTCATCCGGTTGTTAGGTTCACCACATCCTTGGCATGCCATTCATCAACATCCTTTAATAACCCATCATCATAGTTTATTTCTTCCAATATCACTTGAGCCTCTCCTACCGAAGAAGCAGACATGGAATCAACTTCTCGTTCATTTTTTGTTGTGGATGACTGTGTGTAATTTATCTCTAAGTCACAGCCCTCAAGTGCAGCATTTCCAAGATTAACAGTTACAGCTTGATTGTCTTTATTGATTTATGAATGTTTTAAGCACACCTCCAAGGACTCTCCATGTTCAACATGTGAATTTCCTATTACTCCAAGATAGCCAGGCAAATCTAAAAGAAAAGGTGCACATGTAGAGTCTTGTTTGTTATCCATGATATCACTAGAAGTCTCTTCAATATCCTTCAACGAGTGAGGTGCATTTAATGATTGTTCATCTTCCAAGGCATCGAGGTTATCTAGTGGACATTTTTTTCCATATTCTATCAATTATTTTGGTTGGCTCTCCATCTTGTTTATTTTTAAGACCGTAGCCCATGATATTTTGGTTGGCTCTCCATCTTGTTTACTTTTAAGACCATAGCCCATGATATTTTGTTGATAGTGTGCATTAATTAGACAATCAATTGGTTTATTAAACTTAGAACTTGTGTTCAAGGAACAATTCTCAAGACCTCTCTCTTTCACACATTGAATTTTATCTTCACTCTGACATAGACAACACATATCAACATCATCATTAGTGTTTTGGATAGATAACTCGTGTGCATCTCTAATATCCAAAGTTTTTATGTCATTCTTCCCAATAGACAAGTCTCCATAAATATCAACTTCTTTTTGGATAAGTATGTTTGGGCATTCCCTTAGTTCAACGTTGGATGCCTCATTCATTTGCTCCTAGATAGGGAAGTCAGTCTTGGAATTTGTCATCTTCTTTTCTTCTGGGACCTCTTGAAAATTGAATTTCTCATCCTAAGCAGTACTGCCAAAACTATGATTCACAAACTCGTCTTCCTCATAGTGTCTGTTTCCATTCCATGACTTTTTAAAATCCAAATAGTTTGAAAAAGATATTTCTTTTCAAATCTCTGCTGAAAGGGCATTGTACGGCTCAAAACCGCCCATAATTTCCTTATGTAGTGACCCCATGGTTCATAGCTGGCAAGAAAAACAGCTTTGATACCACTGTAATATTCCAAATCGGAATATTTTACATTAATTCGGTTGTCTCAGAAAACCTATATTTTTATAAATATAAATATTGCATTTAAAATAATAAATTAAATAAAATATAAATCCACAAGGGGTTTTGTCCTTGGGATATTATAATCACAAGGGTTTTTGTCCTTGAGAGTGGTCGTGTAGCATGACGCTTATATGAGTTAGATGATTGAATTCATAATTGAGAGCTTCTCATACTTCCACATCTCTTCTTCCTTATATAGCCTTTAAAAACTTCTCACAAAGGAGGCGTCCCATCCAAGAGGCACCTCTTCACCAAAAGATGTGATTGTTGACATTTCCGTCGATAATTTCCTCAACATTTTCGTCGACAATTCTGTTAACATTTCCATCGACATTTTTGTTCACTTCTGGCAACAATTCCGTTTGACACTTCCTTTTACTCCCGAAAACAATTCCGTTTGACATTTCCATTCATATCCATTTAATGACTACTATATTAAATGGCAACGCTGTTGCTTGGCAGCGATTTCTCCTTGGCAGTGATTTCTTCATGTGAAATGGCAGTGCCTCTCCTTGAATTCAGCGATCTTCTTGGGGATATTACAAAACGATAGATATGAGGAAAGTGTACTATGCACTTGATGGTGTCCGACCACCAACCAACCAACTGGGACTACCTATTGGCTATGGAACAAGGTTCTAAACTCCCTAGATATGGGATAAAGTGGGACCATGATTTAAAAGGCTAGTAAAAATGAAATATTGTTTTATTTGAATTTTGGGACACTTGAAATGCTAATCAATATGAAATTGTATTCGCAGATGGTCGGAAAGGACAATATCCGGCAATGTCTCCATTAGCAACGAAAAATAGTTATCAAAGGAGAAGTATGGTTGCGTGGAGAGCATGGTTTTTTTATGTCGCTTTAAGACCCTTTCAGATCTGGAACACACATTAGACCATGTGTTCCAAACGATAGATGTGGAATGACATGAAAATTGGGGTCATAAAACCCAAATTTATTATGCATATACAACCACGCCTCTCATTTGCTAGTTGTCTACTTCATAGAGAGGTGAGCGATTTTGTTAGTTTCCAAATCAAGCATATTAAAGCCACCACAAAACACCCAATGCGCCTCTGGCAATTTGTCAACAATCCAATGCCATAGAGCCACCCTTTCAATAGCATCATTAGATGCATAAACATTAATTATAACAAATGAACAGTTTTCAATTGTTAATAACACCCAAAGAACATGGTTCAAAGGGTCACACCCATGATCCACATAGTAAGGCCACCATTTGGAGAAATAAAGGTAATAGTTCCTCCACACCCTCGATCACAATTACCTGTCAGGGCTAAACTATCAGCCCAAATAACTTTACTGATAACTGTGAGCAAAAATCCCACCTTAATTTGCTGCAGGGAAAGAATGTACATTTTTGGAAATCACTAACTGTAAGCAAAAATCCCACCTTAATTTGCTGCAGGGAAAGAATGTACATTTTTGGAAATCACTGCCAGAAATTGCGCATTACGTATCTGCAAGCTGGGTCTGTGAGACCTTGTACATTCCATGAGAAACAATTCATGGATTACAATAGTTCAGGGCCATATCTTCTGAACCTACGCTCTTAAGGACTCCAAACCCATTATGCAAAAACTGTTGTTGGTTTGTTTGTAAAAAATCATTAAGATAAAACAGGGACTATGTTTCTGCAGCAAATTATTCCTCCTCTAATTGATGAGGTGAACTGTGAAAACATTTGGTGACCCCTACTGTGGAGAAACATATTGGAGACTTGATTGCTAATCTTGAGAAATCTCTTGAGAAGTAATTTGAGAAGTCAGAGAGCAATAGCAGCTAGAGGTGTACTGAAAAACATAGTTTTTTCCGCATCCTTAGATGTGTTATCTTGATTTTGAAAGTTCTCCCTATAGGGTTGATCGACTGGCACTATTGCCTTGGATACATCCTTTGCACGAAGACCTAAACTAGGGTTATGCTTCGCGATTTTGATTTTGTATGCCCCCACAATGAGGTTTGTTGCCAAACTCTTGTTATGGTCAATATTGCGTCCACCAACAGTGGTCCAACCTTCTTATCCACTAGACTGAGGAGTTTTAGTAGATGGCTTTGACATGTTTTTGTTTTGAGAGGCAAACGAAGGACAATATTTGATTTTGTGTTCAGAAGATTGGCAACAAAACATGTTCTGGGAAAATCAGTATACAAATATTTATGTATAGCAAGAGTCACTGACTTGAATGTCAACAGACTCCTTAAGGTCACATGAATGGTCGACTTCAATGCAAATCCGTTTTTGGGGCCGAGCCGAATAAATTTTTGATGTTTCTTGACATATGATATGACCTATAGCAGCTGCTATTTTCTCAATAAAATGCCAACACGGTAAAGGAAGTCTTGGGAATTCCACCTAGATTGCGACCTTAAGGATTATGTGATTTGAAATGACAAATTCATGTGTCCAAGGTGACAAAACAAGAAGGGAACTACAAACATACCAAGTGGAGGACTTATGTAGAATAAGTGAGGCATGTTGTGGGTTGGCAAAAAAAAAGCCTTTGGTCATATTTTGGACAACACCCAACCTAAAACCATGTTGCGTCCATGCAGACTGTACCCAACATTTTAACATACTTTTAGAGGAAATTCTTCTGACAAAATTAACTATTAAAGAAAAATTGTTCAAGCCATTTGCATACAAAATCAATTTCAGGAATGGGTAATACTATATCAGGCGGAGAATCATTACCTCATGGGAGACCTTCGGGATGAACTTCTGAGGTTCTTGGCTGGGGCCACCATTCTTGACAGCTTCACAAACCATACTCACATTTTCAACAACTGGACTACTGTAGTGAGATTCCATTAAATAGGCAGAGGCTGCCTGAGGTCGATACTACCTATAAAAAACAATAAATGCAAGGACAAGAAATATATCCTGCAGCTTTCTACAGAAAAAATGGTATGAATGCAGGGAGACACAGGAAAAATCAGTGACTCCATACCGTGTGAGCACTTTTTCCAAGTATACTGTTCACTCATTATACAATATTGATTCCCATATTGTGCAAGGAATTGAATTTGTTTGCTCCCTTTGAGGACCCTGTTTTTGTCCTTTTAACCATGTGTTATGATTTTTCAAACTTTTTAGGGTTCAGACCTTCATATTGGAATCCCACTGTTTTTGTTTGTATAGAAAACCAAGAAAATGGTATGTCCTACTAGGAATCTAGCTTAAAATTGTAGAGTGGGAACTAAGTCTGTTCTTTTAGAAAGTCTGTGAAACATGGCAAGAGTATTTTTTGGATTCTGGAATCTTGTTTCTCCATATTGCAGTGGAAAGCTCAAGACTTGGGTCAAAACTATACTAGAAAGAGTACAAGACAAGTTTTAGAAATGTCTGGTAGTGAACTTGGATATAGTTACCTTGTGTACTGATGTATAACGACATTGTCCAAGAAGACTGCAAGTAAACGAAATTGTAGAAAGCTATTTTAGAAATAAAATAACGGTTGATAGCAGCCAAGGTCAACTTCTGGAGTTTCACCTTAATTATTTTTTTATGCAATATAAACATGACCCTGGGATTTCCTTTGATGCAGAATTTCAACATATTCCATATTCAGAATTTGATAACAGCTCTAGTTGCTGTAAATCATACCATAATTTTTATACTTTATTCATTCTTGCAGATTTAGACTTGTCACGCATCACCAGATCTCAGAGGATGATGCTCGATATGCACTTGCATGTTTTCAGGTAGCTTTTATTTGTGACTCTGTTTGAACTTAGTTGATAATATATATGTGCATCATTCCATACACTTTATGTATAAATGTTGAGCTTGTTTTTTCTTTTAGCTGAGCTATATCACAGCTTGAAATTTGTAGCTGAATATCAAGTATTTTATTACACAAATTACATGCTTTACTACTCTTTATTTCAAGGATTATATATTGACTGAGCTTGATTAGAATGAATACCGCATTATTAGTTTGACAGTCGAGACTGCCATATGAGTTCTTCCTTGTATGGTCTTGCGTATAGTCTTGATTTTATGTCCTTTACCATTTCTCTTATTTGTCCACTTTTGAGCTGTGGTTGCAACAAATGCTAACTTGTGAACTTGGAGTCTTTTACAGGATAGTTCCATACGCTTACAAACAAGAGACAAAAATGCATGATAAAGTCATAAGGGCCAGGAGAATTTGTCATAGCAGGTAACGAAACCTGTTTAAAGATGTTGAAAAACATGGGCTTACATTCTTTCAATGTGATGGTTTTCCTATCAAGGAAAATTCTGATCCTTCAATCTCCGATGAAAAGTTTGTGTTATTGCAATGATATGCATTTTTTGAAAAATGCATTACTTGTGAACTAATTGTGTTATTGAAGTTTGTGGAAGATGTGCAAGTTCCTAATCCATGATTTAAGATGGGTACAATTTTTATTAACCTTTTTTCACGTGTTTTTACATTAAAGAATGAGTATAACTGCATTTTTTCTATATTTTTGAAGAATGTTGATATAACCCCTTGTCACTGTAGGAGAACAGCTCGCACAAAATCCTGAGAAAACTGAAGAACAATAAACTGTATTACATGGCTGAATGGTTATGGTTATGTCATTCATTCTAGTCAATACATGACAATCTGCATTTTCACAATATAGTTTATTGTAAGTCAAAACAATCAGGTAGTTAAAATAGGTTGGGAGTTTTCCTTGGGCCAGCACATAGGTTTGGGATGCACATTTCATGTCTAATGGAACTATTAAGGTGCCAATTAACAATAAATGGGTTGATTATAATGTGTCCATAGTGTCTAATCTCATATACAATCTAAATTGCTATATTTGGCAAGTAATATCCTTAGAATTGTGCCGAGGTCTGGTGGAAAAGCCATTGGGTGACTTGGGTTCAAGACTAACTAGGCACACTCTACACCTATGTTCAAGACGAGCTAGGTATACTGCCCATCTATGTTCAAGACCAGATAGGCATTCTCTCCATGTTAAATCCATCACATTAAGGCCTTCATTATAAAAGTGTTCTAATGTTGGAGTATTGCTGTTGAGTTTGACTTCTACCCTTCCTTATTTTCAACCAAGATAGTGGTCAAGGATATAAACTTAGAAGAATTAAACATTATGCAATAGATTTGGGATTATTCTTGGCTTAAATATACACTTAAGATTTCTATAGTCGACATATATCAATATGTTGAGGACTATTTTTGGCTTAAATGCAAGGACAATGTAAAGGAATACACTCGATTAGGATTTCTATAGTAGGCATCATGGTTATCAAATCCGATCAGATCTGCACAAAATCCGTCCGGATCCAGATCTTTTGGTAGGCTTGGACAAGTTCATCTGGGTCAGCCTTTTTTTTCCCATAAATTAAATTTTTTATTAAGGTTTTCTGCAGAAAAAGAATGCCCTAAAACCATAGATATTATATAATATTAACATTTTATTTTACTTTATTAATGCTCTTCATTGTATTTGTCAATTTTGCATCTTTATAAAACTATGCTCTCTCTCTCTCTCTCAAACACACACACACACACGTTTGTATTTTTCCGAACTTTTTCAAGAATTCCGGATTTTTGGATTTTTTTGCCCTTCCAAATAGATTTGGATTTCCAAACTTGGTAACTATGGTAGACATACATCAAAACTTAATTTATTGGACATAGGTTTGGAATGCACATTATATGTCTAATGGAAAGATGCCAAATCACAATCGATTGATTGTAATTTATCCATAGTGCCCAATCCCATATACAATCTAAATTGCTATTTTTGGAAAACAACACTCTTAGAATTCTTTGCACTTTTGAATGTGCCAAGGTTTGATGGAAAAGCCATTGGATAACTAGAGTTCAAGACTAATTAAGTACCTCCACACCTATGTTCAAGACGAGCTAGGTATTCTCCACACCTATTTTCAAGATCTAATAGGCATTCTCTCCATGTTAAATCCATCACATTAAGGCCTTAATCATAAAAGTGTTTTAATGTTCATTGATTATTGCCTTTGAGTTTGACTTCCACCCTTCCATGTTTCAACCAACATAGTGATCGAGAATATCAACTTAGAACACTTGAACATTATGCATTATATGTGGGACTATTCTTGGCTTAAATACAAGGACTATGTAAAGGAATACATCAATTAGGATTTCTATGGTAGACATACATCAAGATATAATTTATTAGACATGGACGTGGGTGGACTCATTTTTTGTTTTTGTTGTCAAATAATGACTTTAAAATATATAGATAACATCATTAGTATAATTGACCTAGTTGTCTCAAAGTTTTTTAAGAAAGATATTTCACCAATCTTTCCATGGAATTGGAAAGGTTGGGTGGATGAGTCCATTGTGTTGTTGTAACAATACTTTACTTAATAAAATATTCACTAATTGTTGGAAGTTTTTTCTAGATTGCGTTTTCTTCAGGTAAAATTCAACGTTATGGCATGCTTTTTCTTATCTCTGTTTTACATAATTTCCAATGTTGTGGCACAAATATCTGCTTATGTAGAGCATGGCTTATTGTTTTTGGAGCATGGATTATTTAGTGTTTTAGAGATAGTTATGCAATTAGATCATTTAATTCCACACAAGATTTGAATAAGCTTTTATTACTACCATAGGTTATGCAATCACAAATCATTTTGGCATCAACAAATTGTTTCCTTGTGGATGAATTTTCAAGTTTTTTCTAACTCGACAAAGAAAGAGTGAGAACAAGTTGTGAGAGTATGTAAGATTGAAGTTGGGAAAAGAAAGTGGACAAATAAAGTAAAATATTAGTTTTCACCCATGGAAGATTGTGGAAACTATCCCAATAAAGCCCCAAGGGACAAAATTGAATTTAAGAGTTATAGAGCTCACCTATCCCATTGATAGATTGATGGAAACCCTCACCACGATGCAAGGTCTAGTGCAACGAGAGAAACGCAATGCAAGTTTTGTGCAAGAAGAGTTTTTGGGTTGGGCAAACATCAAAACCATTGTTCAAAATGAATGCAAAGGTGGAAATACAGTTTTATGATTGCCAATGTAATGCCAAAAAGCTTGACCCTGTTCTCAAGTAGCTTGAGATCCTACTCTAGTGTGCATAATCTCTCAAGATACTTTAGCATGCATAAACTAATTGAGAAGGAAAAGATTTTTGTTGCCCACTTAAAGATGCCTTGATATAGTTGAAGAGCTATGTGGATGCATCATGGTTAAACAATAAGAAGTGACTAAATGGGAGCATTTCAAGGATTTGATTAAATGACAATTATACCCTATATGATATGAGGAATAACAACTCATAATGTGGAAGGACTATTGACATGAGAACGAATGAAGTATGAAAGATTATGCTTATGAGTTACTCAAACAAGCTATCTTGTTGGGCACCTTTCCTAATAAATGATGGGCAGTGGTTAATCTTTGAAGACTTCATAGTTTTATGAAGAGGTAATTGACGTTCCTCAATGTGAAAGGTATACATGAAGCACACAACAAGGCACTCTAGATTTATATGGACAGGAAGAAGGGCTGGAAAAAGGAACAAAATATTCAAGGCTTTGCTAAAATAGAATGCAAGAAATGTGCAACTATAGTTGTAAGGAGAATAGAGATTGCAACTGTTGCGCCAATATAAATGGTTCCATAGATGAGAAATGTTGGAAGCTACATTCTAAGTTGCTTCTTAACTAGCATAAACACAAGAAAGGAGTATTGAAGGATACAATAGACGTAGCCAAGATTGATGTGGACATAAGGAAGTTTTTTCACATCAACATCCAAGTGAAGACCATGGAAATACACGCACTTTTTGTTTTTGGTTCCTAAAGTAATTTGATTTTCAAAAAATTGGTGCATAATATTGATTGGAAATAATGAATGGATTTAAACATATCCATTGGGTTGCTTGCATAGATGTACCAATACACAAGATGTTAAGCAATGCAAGACCAATTTTACAGTATTGATTCATAGGTTGGTGATATAGTGTCATTCGTGTTTGAGTGGATTCCGTGAAGTACATTTGCATTAAAATGAGGAGTGATCACGTGTCTAAATTTGAGTGGACACGACAACATAAAAGTTGAAACAAATTTGTGATTTCCATGACCTTGAGGCTAGGAGATTATGCCACATTGATGGTTAAGGTGTTCACTATTCAAGGGCCTAAATTTGATAGGTGTCTCCATGTCATTTTGTTAAAGTGAACAAGGTTGCAGGGCATGCTACCTAGAATTACAAATCCATTATTTTGGTTATAACTTGAGTTTTATTGATCCATTCTTATAAGTCGCATTGAAAATGTCTCATTAGTGGTTACACAATGTTCTCAAGCTTGGCAGTAATTAATGTAATTTTGTAAACCCATTCACACACAAAGTTCTTGGTTTCCTGCCTTTAATGGAAAAATAATGATGCACAAAATGGGGTAATCCCCTGAATCAAAGAATGGGGATTGGTGCACAATGAATTGTAGAACTCACCAAGTTTCATTGTAGAAGCTGCCTTGCCCATACCCTCTTTATTTCACATTGATCTTTGTGATTCTTTGAGATCAAAATTGGCATTACAAATAGCTCATTCAAGTATAATTTGTGTTTTTGCCTAATAAGATGTGATCACAAGTAGTTTGCTCTTCGGGTAAACATGATATTTTTGGCCACTTGTCATTTGACCTCCCATGAAGTTTGAAGAGTCGTTTGTTTGTGAACAATGCAGAACAGTGAGTGGTGGAGAATGTGACTTACTCGATGCAAACATTTGTTCTCTATGTGAATTTACCTAAAATTTTCTAGGGGAAACTCTATAAATTGATGAAGGTTTCCTATATTAAAATATTTTGGTTGTGGAATAAACTTCTGCTCCCAGAGGTCTAAGTCTATCTAAGTTCTATATCCTTGTTGGTGAGAGTCTCACACAATTCAAGAGGTGGTGTATTTTCAAAAAAATGAGCAGTCTTGCAACTAGTTGAATTTCTCAATTGTCACTTGATCATGAAACTACGAGGCTTGCTGTGTGACCTTGATGATTAGTGAAACTGTAAATATCCTTTTGTAGTTGTGCTTTGATGTGTAATCCTACTACTTAATTTGATCAAAATTTTACAATTGCTTTGTTTTTAGTGGTCTATAATGCTTTATTCTAATGAATAATAAGATATCCATGTAGGTTACTCTGTTCTTTGTCTAAATTATGAAAGAGTCTACAACAATTGTGTAAATTGTGGGTCTCTTTTGGCTGCCACTATTATGTTCATTTAAGCTCCAAGAAGACTTCGTGGCCCAATGGAAATAAGGTACTAACCATAATACACTAGATCACATTTTTATAAACTTTTTAATAATTTACCCTCTGAGAACTCCGACCCCTTTACTTGTGTATCTTATAGAGGTCTCCAATCTCATGCATTTTGGTTTATATGTGCTAACATAACTTGGCATATGCATGTGAATTTGTGAACACTATCTTACAAATTATAAATGTCTCTTTTCACATTTATCTATTGCAGCCTTGGTCTAGAGTTAGAGTAACTTTTGAATGGTTTGATAGTGACAACAAATTAGGTAAAGTAATCACAATGGTCAAGCATATTGTTTAGACTTGTGTTCTTTGAAATCTATTATGTATTGCCTCCACCTTATATATTGCTATAGGGTCTCTCCCCTTCGTATAATAGAGCCAAAAGAGTAGAGAGTAGGCCGCCTTTCATGGACTGTTGCTTCAAGTCTTAGCCTGTTTTAGTGTGAAGTGTTAATAGGTTGTGCTACTACAACGACTTATTGTCTATTTTATTTTCATTGGCCTACTAAATCCTAGGGTATGGATTTGGGAGCCAACAATTTTGGTGTTGTTGTCAAGGACCTTCTTGTTCTTGTTGTATTTGAAGGATCTTTGGGATTACAATTATTAGCTCAGATTTCAAGTTTGTTCATCCAATCTAAGCATACATTTATGGTATTTGCAACTCCATTGAGGTTATGAACCAAATCAATTTGTGAAATTTATAAGTTCAAATTTAATAAATTGCAGCATACTACTCCTTCAAGGCCCTAAATTTGTCAAGCTAGAGGGACTACATTCTTCTTTCAAGACAAACCCTGTTAAGAAGTTGCAACTAGAACTACCTATCACAAAAGTTGTACCTAGAAAGAAGCAAGTGTGAAAGATTGTAGATACACTAGGTAGTTCCTTTAATTGTCATCCCGATTCTCTTACTTCTATGAACATTATTGGTGCTAGTTTAAATAGGAAGAAGAGGTTTTAATTCAAGATTTGGGTGCAAGCATCTCATCCTAGATTATTAAAGAACATGAACAATTCTGTTAAAGGTAATCCTAGTGTACCTAATCAGAGTGTTTTTGATGAGGGTAAAGGTGTTGTTTTGAAGATTCAAAAGTTGGAAGACAAAATTAATACCTTGGAAGCTAAAACCAATCAAATGTAGAGTACCATTCAGCAACTGGTACATATGAGCAAGGTTACCATCACAAACTATGTTTCCAACATCAATGTTTTAAGAGAAGTCATCAAAATTGACAAAGACCAATAAAGTGGTGTTAAAACAAGCAAGAGGATTAAGGGCTTGGATAAAGGAAATACTATGGATTTGGATAATTCAATGGTGGAGGACATTGAAAAGGTCCTAATTGACTTAGTCAAAGACAAGAACCTTGTTTTGAAAGATCTTGATATTTAATATGTGCCTGGCTAGTTTATTGTGTTTTAAATATTTTTTTGTTATGTTTCGATATATTTTCTATTGATTTTATGTTCATGGTTCCTTGTTGTTAGTTTTATTTGGCCTCGTGCTGTCTTTTGTATTTGGGATGGGTCCTAGTCAAAACCCGCCTTTTATCCTTAATAAAAAATAAAAAGTCTACCATGTGAAATAATTAGAGATTGCCACAATATAGTGAAGGGTCATACCTTAGGAGGGACAACTCAATAAGCTCATCCCACATGGTAGTGAAAAGTGGCAAGCAAAGGGTCACCTGATCTGAAAATTGGTAAAATGGGAGTATATAGTTTAACCCTTATGCGTTGAAAGTTCACAGTGAATAGTTAATACTAAATGTAACTTTGTGAACAGAGAACCAAGTGAACAATAAAAGGTGACCACATGTCACTCGATGGAAATGGAGGTGGTCACAATGATCCATCTTGCCACGCATCCATGAGATCATTCAAAGATTTCCAAAGAGCTTGAGCAAACTCTATGAAGTTCGTGTTGCATGACAAATGAGAAGCGATCACGCATCTAAATTTGAGTGGACACAACAACATAAAAGGTGAAGCAAGGTTGCAAATTATGTGGCCTTGAGGCTACAGGAGTGTGTTACGTGGATGGTAGAGAGGTTTTATGTTTAGAGGCCTAAATTTGGCTAGCATCACCACGTCATTTTGTCATAGTGAACACAGGCCTACCACCTTGAATTACAATGATCCATTAATTTGGTCATAACTTGAGTTTTATTGATCCATTTTAAGCATGGTTGGTTTTTATGTAAAAGTTTCATCAGTGGTTACACAATGCCTCTCAAGATTGGTGGTAATTAATGTAAATTTAAAAACATGTTCACACTAAGATTTCTTGGCATTCATGCCTTTAATGGCAAAATAATGATGTACATAATGGGGTGATCACATGAATCATAGAATGGGGATTGGTGCAAAGTGAACTGTAGAATTTGTGAAGTGTCATCATAGAAGCCACATTTTACACATCTTTTTGATTTCACAGTTATCTTTGTGATGCTTTGAGGTTAGAATTGACATTATGAATAGTTCATTAAAATAAAATTTATGTTTTCTCCCAATCATACATGATCACAAGTAGCATGCTCTGATAAACATGAGATTTTGGCCACTTTTCATTTGACACCCCATGAAGTTGTAAAAAGTCATATGTTTGTGAACAATGTAGAATAATGAGTGGTGAAGAATCTAACACACCTGATGTAGATATTTGTTCTCTATGCGAATTTCCATGGAATGTTCCTCAAGGGAAAATCTATAAAATGATGAAAGTTTCCTTCATTAGGATCTTTTGATTGTAGATTAAAATTTTGGTCCTTGAGGTTTGACTCTATCTAAGTTATATGTCCTTATTGGTGAGATCATCACACAATTCAAGGGGTAGAATATTTTCAAAAAAAATGAGTAGTCTTATTTTTTTGTTGAAGCTATCAATTGTCACTTGGTCATGAAACTATGAATCTTGGTGTGTAAAATTGCTAATTTAAGCTCTAATAAGACTCTAGGGCACAATGGAATGAAGATACTAACCATAGTACACTAGATCACATTTTTTATACACTTCTAAAAAAATTAGCTTTTGAAACCTCCAACCCCTTTTATTGTATATTTTATAGAGTTCTCTAGTCATGTACTTTGGTTTATATGTGTTAGCTCAACGTGGTATATGCACGTGAATTTGTTAACATTGATCTTACAAGTTATAAATGTCTTTGTTCACATTTATTTGATATAGTCTTGGTCTAAAGATAGAGTATCTTGTGATTGGTTTGCTAGTGACAACATATTAGGTAACGTAATCACAATGTTTAAGCATACCATTTAGACTTGTGTTCTTTGAAATTAATAGTTTATTGCATCTACCTTGTATATTGCTATAGGGTCTCTCCCCTTGGTCTAAAAAAGCCAAAATAATATAAAGTAGGACACTTCTCCTGAACCGTTGCCTCAAGTCTCGGCTTGTTTTAGTGTGAAGAGTTAATAGGTCATGCTGCTACAATGACCTATCCTCTATTTTCTATTCTTTGGGTCACTAAATCCTAGAGTGCGGATTTGGGAGCCAACAAGGTGAAATTGTACTCCATTAAGGTTATGCAACATTTTGTAGAATTATTTAACGACCACAACTTATTTTTAACTTATTTTTTAAGTGCACAGTTCTAAAATAATAATAATATAGTCAACGGTGTAAGGTTAGCCAATATTTTACAAGCTTGTAGTTTGTGTCATGGTGGGCGGTTTAGTTAATGGTCAACGATTATGGGTTGAGCAAAAAATTACTATAACCAAGGTTTCCTTATTTTATTTACTAAAATCATTGTTCTTACTTTTAATACCTTTGCCATGGTTTTTGAATTTTGCTTGATATTTATTATAAGCCTTGTGGTCTTCACTACTTGGCGATATGTTTATAACCATGGTTCTATTTTTTTTAATATTGAATTGTATATTTTTAAGAGCCATGGTTTTTATATATGATGATGTTTTGTTGTGATATATCGGTGGGTTTATAAAACAAGGTCTATGTTTTAGAGAGACCCTTTTGACCTTAAGAGCTTGAATGCAGAGGCCTAGGGGTAAGGTGCCCTGTAAGCCCCCCTAGCTTATTGAAATTTTTTTTCCCTCTTCCATGTGGTACCATTTTAGATGCATAACTTTGAAAAATAAAATGTAAATTTAGCAGAACCTAGATATTGACTCTCAAACTTGTTTGGTTTGTAGTAGCCCCAGGGGTAGGGAGACCATTAAGGGATCACCCCCAATTTTTCGTTCTCTTATGCGTAGAATAATATTAAAATTATATAACTTAATATTGATTTAAATATACAAATGAAATTAAACTATTATTAATCATTTTTTAGAAAGGCTTGGCCTTGGAGGCCTTGATGGCCATCAAAAGTTTTTTTGGAGCTTGAAGCCTAAATACACTTTGTTCTTTTGTGAACGATATATGCCCTATAAGATTATTTTAAAGCCTAGCATTTTCATAACCCACCCAACCATCTTTCCATCATTTCAAAAAAACAAACAAAAAACAAACTGATTTATAACTAAAAATCTTGGAGATCCCATTAAGGGAGGTTGTCTAGTGGTTAAGAGGATCAAGACAAAAGACTATGGAAAAGTCTTCCTCAATTCCTCTTTCTTTCTCTTCAAATCTAAAATTTCAAGCTTAATCAATGAGTTATGACCCTTTATAGCAACCCTTAAAAAGTCCAAGGGTTGCCATCTCCTTGTCCAATCCAACGGTTGTGATACAAAGGATCCAACAATGGAGATGAGGTGTTGCAATTTCAAGGGGCTAGGTCTAGATATTGTATGCCATTTTTGGGGTAGTATGTGACCTAGTAGAGATTTTTATTAGTTCTTTTCAATAAAGTAATTCAATTTAAAAAAAGAGTTTGATTTTTGACTTAAAAGCACAACTTGATCCGTCTAATTTTTCAAAATCGCCCGGGGTCCTATTTGAACACCGTTGAGAGTTAAGTCCAATTATTCAAACCTTATGGTTTATTGAACACTCCTTATTTTAATCAAGTGTTTATATTGGGCCTTAGGGACATGGGGGCAGCCAAGTTTGCTTAAGTAGATTTAGTTTGTTTAAGTGTTTGTAGGACAATTAGTGCAAGTAGGGTCGATATGGACAAGTGTCAACCATGCAGAAACTTGCACATCATAAAACATGCCCATTTAGGTTTGTTATTTTGTTTGATGTGTTGTGCATCACTTTCCACAGAGTGGCTACTCATTAGATAGTTTGGTATGTAGAGAAAACATTGTACATTATAAAAAAACAATTGACTTGTTTTCTTGTTTTTTCTTCTTGCAAAATTATGGACATGACACTTTTCAATGATTGTTCATATTTTAACCACCTTTATCATGAGGTTAAGATAGTTCAGTTTGATCTCTTATACACCCATGTGATTACATATGTGACATTGTTCACAATGTTATTCCATCCAAAACGATTCACATCTCAATGTTTCAAATAATGACCATGTGCTACAAATAAATGATACTATAAGATGCTTCAATAATACAGATCAAACTTGAAAGAACCTCATGCCTTCGCACGAAGAACACACACTCAATTTAATAAATGTATTGATTGTCTACATGCCATTTTGAATAATCTTATAGACTCCAAGTAATTAATTTTCCACCTATCAAACCATGTGATTTTTATTGTGAGTATTATAGATTTAAAGGCCATTTAACAAATACAGTTTTTTTCTTTGAATACCAAAATTCAAGACTACCAATTGCGGTGATATTAAAATAAAAGATACACTAGTCAAAACACTAATTTAAAAGTGCAACTCTATCAATAGCTAGAAGATGTCAAAATTTAAACCTCAATATGAACTCAAATGGGTACTGAATGAAGAAGTTCATCAAGATCCAATAAAAGCACTAATGACGGTAAAGAAACAATCATTACATAGTACACCTACAAGGAAAATGCAACTAAATAATACATATCGTTGCACCGGAGGCACCAATTTTGATAATAATAATTTAATAAATTCAATTCCTATGTATGATAGTGAAAATTCATATGCTTTGAAACATATATCCAATTATGGTTATTATGGACTTTATGTAATCATTAGTTACTTTTGCTAACATGATTTATGATTAAATGTTACACCATCTATTTACATACAATATAATGATTCCCCCAATAATTTTAAGTGAGAGATAACACTTATACTATATACATATGATCATGGATGCATAGTCCACCCTAGGGATATTGTGGGGGCATTTTTAGTTTATTACATTGCTTTGAATCGTATTTTCATTGATTTTTCTTTTTATTGACCAACGATTTTATTTTACTTTGGTTTTTGTAGATTTCTTTTTCCACTTGGCTCATTTTGTTACTTTTTTACTCCTCCTGGGAATTTATTTTGTTGATTTTTTTAACATAATTTTATTTGCATACTTATGGTCACAAGGGATTCACTAAGGGAGTGATAAAATACCACATGCATGCATATTGAGTTTTTTTAATCATGTAACGTTAAGATCAGTATAATGGGGGAGTATTAATGGGTTAGATTTTTTTTAAATACTATTAGAAGTGATGGATATTGAGGGGTCGGGCCCAAGGCTAGGCATGGGTAGGAGTTTCTGCCACATACACATGTTATGTGTCTATCGCATATCTGCAATGTATATTTAAACCTAGGTCTCATTTTCTCTAAATTTCCTCCAATTTATCCATGTTTAATTTAGTCGTTGTTGAATTGGGTACGTAGAGAAGATAAGCGAGACGATTACAAGAGAAGATCTCTATTTGATAAAAAAACCTTATACAAAACCTAAATTATTATTCCCGGTTCCATTACATTTGGATTGATTATTTTTGTGAGTTTCAAAGGATCACCAATGTTTGAAAAATTTCCTGCACACTAGGGTTTCACAAATCCCTAAATATTTTCAATCAATGGATTTGCAGAGTACCAAAGTTGGAACATGACGATATTTGAAGGCATATTTCAACATGTTTTCCTTGAGTCATTTTGATAGTATTTCAATTTGACGTTTAATTCTCTATGTAGTCATCATTATGTTCATACTTTTAATTGTTGTTTTTGCACTTGTCCTCTATCTTATGTATTATTAGTAAAAATTATTTGTTAATACAAATGAAAATTTACCTTCACATGTTTTAGACCTATCTCCCCCACCTGTTCTCTCATTTTTTAGTACAAACACATTATAATATGTCTAGGTCACATTTGGGTGTTGTTTGGTTAATACTAGATGTTAGTGAGTTCATCGATGTTGACCAACAAATAATAGCCATCAATCGGTGATGAATAGAGTGATACTAGTCTCTTGTATCTCTTCAGTTATTTAATAACAATACAACATGATTATGTATGTTATTACTAGAATCTTGTTTGTTGATTCCAACCGAAGAATGATAGTTGTTAGTTAGTGATGACTTACAACTAGTCTCATGTGTCTCCCTAGGCATTTAGTAATTATACAACATGATTGTGTACGTTAATATTGAAATCTTATCTTTTAAACATTTATTAAAAATAAAACATGATTGTGTAGGTTGATAATGAAATATAGATGTTTCTTTAAGTCACATTTAGGTTGTTTGGGAGTATGTTATAGTCATGTTCTACTATGTTTGGATATGATTTTTTTTATTTTGTTTTTATTGCAAGTATGACGTCCATAATTGAAATGATGGAAGGATTTATTTTGTATTATAGGATCTAGTATAGATACAAAAACCCCGTTGCAAATTGGGGTTTATCCATTATAAAAAATGATGATTAAAGCACACGTATTTTTTATCGCCATTGTAACAATGAAAGGATAATTTAAAATAGATCAATTTAGAGATGACAGAAAAATAAATGTCATATATTAAAAATCACTTATTGATGGTTTGTGTGTAGTCTTCGTATGAGGAGCCATTAAGGTATGTGTGGAAACTAATTCTCAACTAATTCACAAAAACATGAATGGTAACTATAATGCCAATGATCTAAAGTTGATTGAACTACATAAAAAAGAAAGTTTCCATATGAACAATTTATTGAAGTGAAGATAATATATACAACAATGCTTGAAATGTTAAGCATAGACAGTGTGGACCCATACATTAACTAGTGAAACTTCAATATAACAATAAGTAATAAAAGAGGAAATTTACCATGATGAGTTAGAAACAAAAGTGCACAATCATGTGTGTCTTTGTGAGGAAAATAAAAGCTCCAATGTTACTATTATGTAAATATTTTCTAGATAATAGTGATTGTTAGTGTCATAGGCATTTTGTGCATGTTCTGCATAATGTTTGGGTATATTGTAAGGGGGAGTTATGATATACGATTTGTGTGGGAAAGAAACAAAATTTGTGTTTGTAAGGTCATAGTTATTTTTTCCCTCTACAAATAGGATGCTACATTTAGTATTCTTTCAATTTTTGAGTTCCTAAACTATAATGAAATGGAGTTATGTTTGTACATATTATTTTGCCATGATGTATACTTACAAAATATTTCTTGCAGTTGTGGAATTTTCATAAAGACAAAAGTATGATTTATTATTTTATCTTGTAAGATTTCGGTTTATTGTTACTCTTTTTTTCCCTAGTTCTATTAGATTGAATGATTATACTTGTTGACCATTTTTGACCCCTAGGTCAAAAGGTCAATCCCTATAAGTAAAACAATTGATTGTCATGGTTCCATACCTTGTTCATAGCCCATTAAATGCCTTGATAGTCTTCAAATGGTATTTGTAAGGCCTTATTAGCATATTTTAAGGTTAATTTGGCAATATCAAGGTAATGTTTTGTCTTTGTTTTAGACTAGTCTAGTCATGTCATGGGGTAAAGGAGCTTGGTCCAAGAGGTTTCATAGGTTATTAGGTGTCTCTCAAAGTCACTTTACCACTAAATCACCTTGCATGAACATTTCACACATGTTTGGAAAGATTAAGGTTATTTTGCAAACTTTAAGGTAAGTGAAATTGAGAAAAAAATGTGTTTTGGTTAACTCCAACATTTGTCAAAGATGAACAGAGAGAAATACCCACAGAAATACCTTTGTCCAAGTTCTGGGAGGAGTTATCTAACTTCCATATATGTCAGGGTGTCAGATTACATTAGTTTTGTTGGTTTAACCTCCAAAAAGGGAGTTTTAAGCACTAGTATGGACTTGGGAGACTCTTTTATAGGTGAAAATAGTTCAAAGGTGTCTCTTCAAATTTTACAGGTCAAATCCACACTTGGTTTGCAGGTACATGTCTCAGAGATGCAAAAGATGCTTCCTTTCCTCCATTGCTCCCTTGACAAACTAGTAAGGGTCAATTTCATATGCTTAGTACAGACATAGGAAAGAGAGTGATGGCCTGAGTTTTTTGTCAGATGAGGAGGTCCTAATGAGCTTCAAATCCATTGCAATATTCATCATATTGGTGGCCCCTCTTTTATGAACAATCGTTAAGAAGACAGGGTGGTCTAAAACTGCCTATCAACCTTATAAGCTCAATTTCTCTCCTAGAAATGACAGATTTAGACTAGTTGGAGACATGGTATTAATCATAGAGGATGTATAGGGCCTGTGAAGATATCTCACATGCTTTTCCAAGCCACACTTGGCACGTGTGAATCCAATTTGGCAAGAAAACTCTTCTTTTACACAGTTTGCAAGATGATTGTCATGGTCTTTTATTTGTTTCAAGGTTTCCAATAGTCAAGGAACATTAATGAAGGTTTCCCATCACATTTCACTCCTCCCAATGCTTTACAGTGCCATCAATGATTCTCTATTGCTTCACTCCAATACCATTCTCTCCAACCAATATACAATGTTTTCTCACTTTGAAGATTGTATGTGTAAGCTGCCTGCATAACAAAGTGAGCTGAAAAGGTTTTATTTTTCATTGTCCAAGTCATATGGAGATATTGACCTCATGAAAAATGTAAGGAATCAATGGAGAGAAGTTCTCAAGGCTCAAGAGGTCAAAACTTGCATCATATAGGGCCTAAAAACATAAAATTGTAGACCTACAAGTTGCAGGTTTGTAGGTCTGCATTTCATGAGAAATATTTTGTATTGTGCACTCAACCTTGAGTTTGAAGACCTAAATATGAAGGCAATATGGTGTTTCTATACTTGGATAGGTCAAAAATCAATGGAGGTGTGACCTAAAATCAATGCTCAAGATACTCTAAGGACACCTACAAGTAGAATGGCAGACTTAAGCAGTTTGAGGTTTTGAGTTAGCATGAGGAATGTATTAAAATATACATTTGTGATGATGGAAACAAGAGATATGTTTTAGCTATATCTAAACCTTATAATGCTCTCATGTGATGACCAAACACATTGAGAAAATGAAAACCTACAACCATGTATTGAGTAGACATGGAAGAGGCATACATCTACAGTCAAACTGAAATGTGCAAGGTCTTGAAAAAGTTGCATAGGTTAAAAATAAGATAAATGAGTTCTCAACATTGTGACAAAGGTCATTGTAATCCTCAGTGATTTGTATTGAGGTCTTAAACTCCAAAATGTCAACAAGCACCTAAATGACTACCTACAAGACTACCTAGTAACTCAAGTTGGATTTCAAATTTGAGGGAAGGATACAAATGCATAATAGTGGGTTGTAGCTTAGGTGGATAAACAAGTACAAAAGGTCATTTTAGGTCATGTAAACCTAAAATTAAGGACGACGAGCAAAATAGTTTCACTATAAACCCCTGTAGACACATCCAAGTGTTCCTACATGGTTGTTTGCCTACATGAGAGATGCCTACTTGTTTTGAAATACAAAAAAAGCTGAGGGAAAAGGATTCACATGAATATGGTTCCCTTGTATTATCACTATTTCCATATTGTTCTCAAAGTCAACAAATGATACCAAACTTTGATAAGTCTGCGTAGGCTTAGTAGGTCTAAATTTACACAAACAGGGCTATATGTGTTAGATTGTGAAGAGGGTGGTCTATAAAGGTAATAAGGGAACCTAAAGGAATTAAGAAGGTGTTGAAAACTTCAATGAGACATTCTATTAGGGTTTAAACTCTCTCAACAGTGAGAAAAGGGTCCAACATAATCAACGAGGGTCTCTTGCATAGTTTGACTCATAAACCCCAGCTTGAGTTGATGATGGTTAAAAAAGGTCTGAAGTAGAAAAATGGTAAGATGCGCACTAAGATACATCAAAGTGGATGTTGAAGACTATCTGGGGTGTTTGGAATTGAAACCAAACTCCAGGATAGTTGATCAAACTTGAACTTATCTTCTAGATCTCACCAACAACAGTCTGCCAACCCGAGAGGCATTGGGTTTTGCTTAGATCTTCCAAGACAAGCTGCATGGTTCCCAAAGCTCTCAGGGGTGGTTAGCATGGTTTATGCCCTTAAAAATTTAGGCATTGTTTCTCAAGTTAGTGGACTCTTCTTTATGAATCATTGCTAAGACTCTAAGATGCTCAAAGGCTGCCAAGAAGACTTCAGTGACCCGATGGAAGAGAAATAACTTCAAATGCATTCATATGGATTGGTTTGACCTTGTAATGAATTTAGTGACCTTCTCAAGTCTCATGAGAATCTTATTAAACAATTTTTAGCACATGTGAAGTTACATGTGTATGAAATTGGCCTAAGAAGCCTGGCTGTAGGCTTTTGTGTGAGGGTGCAAGGTATGAATTGATATCTAAACTAGGTATCAAGGCCTATCAGGCATGAAAAGAGGTCACATGATCATCTACACACTTTTCAGGTATCTCAAAATGATATATGAGCCAACCAAGTCATCAAGTTGGCCAAGAAGGTGGGAAATGCATCATTTTGGTAGTCAAGGAGTCTATATGCAAACCTAAAGGATACTTCAAGAGACCTCACTTTCAAGTTATGAAGTTGTTTGATGATGTTGTAGGTCTAAACAAACCATTTTCAAGATTCAAGTCCTGTAAACTTCTTACCAAACCACTTCAATCACCTCTCAAGCCTGTTCAAGCACCTAAACTAAGGCTTTGGCCATTTCATGGTTCACCCATTTGTGTAGGGTCTCAAAAGCTAAGATTTATCATGGAGCATGGTCATAGGATGGGTAAATTGAATCAAACACTTTTCTTGAGTTTCACATGTGTGGGAGACCATTTGAACAAAAACTCAATTTTTAGGCCTAGAGGTCTAATTAGAGAGACAAAAATGATGAATAGGTGTACTTCCACTTGGGTTTAGGTCATGAAATTTGGCATGGATCTATAAATGGATAATGGGTACTCAAAACTATCTTTAGTTCTCCAGGATCATCTGTACATTCTTCTACACAAGGAGGTTTGCATGTTTTCAAGGTTACGAGGAATTGAGTGTGAGTGAGAGCTTAAGGTACAAGATGAAGTCTTGGAGAGAGTTGGAGGATTTCAAAGGAGCTATTTCACATCTGTTATGATATGGAGATGGATTTCATAGAAAATAATTACATTTATGAAGACAAAGTCGAGAATTAATACTTGCAAGCAAGAATTGGTGCAATAAGACAAATTGAGCTTCAAGACACCTAAGAGGTGTAATCATCATTGCAATGTCAGTTTGAGGATATTTTAAAATAACTCAAGGTTTCAAAGAGCAGGGCAAGAGCAGTTCAAGATGACTTGACAATCAAGAAGGCCACTTGTCACCTCACAAGCCAAGAGAAGGGGATGTTTTGAAGAAGAAAAAAAAGGTGTTAAGCAAGAAGAAAACTCCCACACCACTTGGAAGAGTGATGCATCTTACGAAGAGTAACACATGTCCTTGGAGATCTATTAATACTGCTTCATAACTCCTTTCTTGAGTGTAACTCTCATTGGACACTTGTCACCTCTCTCTTCTATGCTCTTCTCTCTTCTCCTCTCTCATTTCTCTTTCTAAGCAACCTTGTTTGGCTTATTTTGTATCATCCACCTGGATATGGTGAAGCCCTACCCATTTTCAAACATTTGATCAATGAAAAAAATTTGGTTTTACCTCCTTTGACTGGTTTCAATGTGTGTGTATGACTAGTAGACCTTGTCAAGTGATTAACTTAGCTTCCTTGACATGTTGTCCTTTTCTAGCATTCATATTCAGTTTGAAAGCTTGTTTTGTAGGTTAAATAAAGTGTCTAAGTGAAGTGTGAAAAGTTGAGTGAGTTGTCTATTCATTAGTGTCATTCTATGACCTCTCAATTAATCCTCCTAGTCCAAGCAGTTTTTACAACCTTTATGTGAAGTGTTGATGTAGAGAGGTAGATTAGGAATAGTGTTTGTTTCAGGTTAGTCTTATGGTTGATATGCACATGCAACTGGTTAGTAGTGGTCAAATTATTTTGGTGCATCACCTCCATTAGAATAGGTTTCTCTCTTTTTTCCTATCAAGTTGGTAGATTAATGAATATGCATAAGTGATACATCAAGGGGAGCTAGCCCTTTAACTTAGAGATTCAATCCATCTAAAGATCACCCACAACCTAGGATTGTCTCCATGTTTTCCCAAATTTGAAAGGCTTAAACAGTATTCTAAGGGTGTAAATTTGGGCTATAACAATACTATAATGATAGTATGTTCTACAATGCTTGCATATACATATTTCATATTTTTAATTGCATAGTACATATTGAATATTTTTTTAATATATAATTATATCACAATGATATTTATGTGGACAAGGCCAATCACCCACCTCTGTTAACAAACTAGAGGAGGTCATTTATTATTGAAAGAAACTTTAATGGTCATCCAATAAAAACTTTGTATCTATTGAATAATATAAATCTAATATTTAACAAACCCTGTTGTTGGTAATGTTATCAGCCAAATTTGCACCTTTGGAAGATTGTTTAAGCCTTCCATATTTGGGGTAACATGGAGACAATCCTAGGCTATGGGTGATCTTTAAGTGGATTGAATCTTTAAGTTATAGGCCTAGCTTCCCTTGATGTATCACTTAGTCTCATTCACTAATCTATTAATTTGTTAGAAAAAAAAAGAGATAAACCTACTCTAACGGAGGTGATGCACCAAAACAATTGAACACTACCAAATAGTTGTATGTGCACATCAATCATGATACTAACCTGAACACACTCTACTCTTAATCTACCTCTCTATATCAACACTTCAATGTGGAGGTTGTGATAGATGTTTGGGTTAGGAGGACTAATCAAGAGGTCATAAAATGACACTAATGAGTAGACAACTCACTCAACCTTCACACTTCACTTGAACACTTCACATGACCTACAAGGAAGCTTTTAAACTGCATATGAGTGTTAGAAAATGATAACATGCCAAGGAAGACTAAGCAAAACACTTGACAAGATCAACTAGTCATACACACACACTAAAACCAGTCAAATAAGGAGGTAAAACCAATAGTTTCTCATTGATTAAAGGCATACAATTGGGCAGGGCTTTGCCATACCCAGGTGGGGGATACATAACAAGACAAAAAAGGTTGCTTAAATAGAGAAATGAGAGTAAAAGAGAAAGAGGTGCATAGAAGTGAGTCATAACAAGTGTTTAGTAAGAGAGTTACAATTAATAAGGGAGTTGGAAACAATCCCATCAGATCTCCAAAGACACGTGTTACTTCCTTGAAGATGCACCCTCTTCCAAATGGCACATGAGTCTTTGTAATTGATTGAAACTTTGATCTTCTTCTTCAAAATTGCCCTTGGCTTGGAAGGTGATAAGTAGCCTTCTTTGTCATCAAGTCATCTTGGACTGCTCTTGTTTTGTTCTTTGACACTTTTCACTTGTTTAGGTGTCTTCTTATTCTGGCATTTCAATGATGATCATAACACCTTATGTGTCTTGAAACCCCTTTGGTCTTAGTATGCCTATCTTGCCCAAAAAACTCAAAACTTGATTTTGTCTTGATGAGTGCACTCTCTCTCCATGAAAGGCATCTCCATGTCTTAATAGACTTAAAACAACTCATTTGGATCCATCAAATACTCACCAATGCTTCATTTTTCTCTTTAAGCTCTCACTTGCCTTCAATTCCTTGTAGCCCTGAAAACACACAGATCCTCATGTAGAAGAATGTACGGATGTTATTGAAAAATTAAGCATGGATTTAAGTACCCAATATACCCTTACAGCTCTACACTAAATTTTATGACCATACATTGAGTGTAAATACACTTATTAACCTGTTTTCTGTTTCAAATTAGACTTCAATTAGGCCTCTAGGCTTCGAAACTGAGATTTTGCTCCATAGACCTCCCATACGTGTGAAACTTCTTGTAAGTGTTTGATTCACTTTCCCTAACCTATGGCCATGCTCCATGCCAAATTTGTGATTCTAAAACTTTGTACGAATGGGTGAACCATGAAATGCCCAAAAAACCTAGCCTTTTAAAAGTCTTTTTCACACTAGCTTTAACAATCAGTGTTGTTTGAGGACTTCTGGGATTATATGTATGTATTTTTGGACTTGTGGAGATAGGAAACATCTTAATCCATCTTCTCCAATGATTTGCATCTGTATAGGAGGTCAAATACCATGTTTTGGGTCCAAATCCTTACAAAAACATAACATTTAATGAGTCCCTACATGTGTAGGTACAAGAAAATGTCATGATGATGGTCTTCCTGGAGTGACGAATGAAGTTCAAGTGGTTTCAAGAGCAATCTAATTCATTTTAGGCAACTTAGAAGGCAATCTTTCTCGTCAAGTACTTATCAGGGTTTTAAGAGGGTATAGAGTGGTTCAAGTTCTTAACGAGTGCTCATAAACCCTAGGGGCTTAAATCCTTAACCAATGCCACGAAATTCAAGTGAACGAGTGTCTTAAACTACCCCTAGGTTCTCAAGATCCCATGTAGCTTTTTCGTACAGTTTTGAGCTTGAGAAAGTGCTCCTCGAGTCTCTATTATGTCATTGGAGAGTGCTCTACAGTCTTAACCATTGTTCATAAAGGTTGGAGACCTAAACCAATATCTGATGTTAGAAAATTTAATTATGGGGACCCCTTCACCACCCTTGAAAACCATTGGACCCCATGCATAAGGGTAGGGCCACACTGAGCAAAAGAAAGTCTGTCTTGGTTTGTAACTTGCACCTAAAAGAGCTCGAGGTATTATAGACCTAAATGGTCATTTTTCTTGTCTTCCTCTACCTATGGATGCCCCTCTAGTGTCTGTGCCACAATTATTCATTCCTTAGTGCCCTTAGATTCCCATTTCATCTTTAAAAAAACACTCTTTTCATGAAAGTACACATAGGCTTGTGTGTTTGGTCTTAGGCTTACCAGGCCTAAATAAACCTATCAACCTTGACGTTGTTTTCATTAGATTCGAGGATCATATGGAAGTCATAATATAACAAGCGAATCATTTTATGTGAGTCCTTTTATGTTAGACCTCTTTGTCTTTCAAACCAAGCAGGCATCTTTCATCAAAATTAGGCAGGTCTGTAGGAACACTTGAGTATGTGACTGCATGGTTTTAAAGTGACTCTATCTTGATCACTTTATTTGATTATTATCTTTAGGTTTCCTCTTTTGATTCCCATTGATTCTATTTGTAGACACCTAAAACTGGCCATCGATAACTTCCAAGCAGGGTTTTGATCAATTTCCACCCAAAATGCACAATTTGGCCTAAAAACACTAAAACATGCTAAATGATGTGAAACTGACATATTCAAATGTCAATTTTGGCCAAGTTACCACTAAATGGGGTAATACAATTTATGGGATAGCTAATTTTGATCAGATCATTTCGAGTCAAAATATCAAATTTGCACCCACATGCTCTAGACTCTTTCCTATCAAATCTTCTACACAAGATGTGTGCCTTCGTTATTTATTGTTGGTAACTTCCTAAATGGGAATACGCATCCAACACATCTAACAATGACTTCAAATTCCAATCTAATCAAATTTTGGACCAATAACAAGACATTCTGATCAATTTGGATAATTTGTGCACAAAGTGCTTAATCATGCTTAAGAGCTAATTAACCCAAATCAATACCTAATCAAGAATTCCATGGAAACTTATTGAATAATTTATTTTGGAAATGAATATTGAATATCTGCATCATCATGTGACCTCATTTCTTGGGAAGACATCCATATGCCATAAATGCTATAAATATCAGGATTTATGCCCTCCATGCCTCATCAATGCCTTCCATGATGCCCTCCATGCCTCTTAATTACCCATTCTTCCAATGTCATGATGAGGATAATTACAAACTTAATTCTAAAAATTGAATTAATTTTCAACCACACATCTCAATCTTGAGATGGACGGTTTAGGTTGATTCCAGACATTTATAAAAATTTATAAATAGGAGGCCTCACAACATCATTTCTAAGCAATTTGGTGCAAAGTTATAATGCACAAATATCTTTAAGGAGCCATTGCTATTAGTGTTACCATGCCAAATTGATTCCAAGCCAAGCCAAGCCACAAGCCAAAGGTGCCAAGGAAAGATGGAGGTAGTCAAGCTTCCATTGTAAAGGACTTCATGAGCACAAGCCGAGCAAGCCACTACTACAAAGGCATTTGGAGCATCCAAGAAAGGTGAAAGAATTCTTGTGTTTTATTCCTTACTTTGTAGTTGTGTTTGTCATTTTTTTTGTTAACTAAGCTCTCCCTAGTGTCTAGGCCTAGAGATGTTATGCTAATTAGTGTGTTTTTTCATTTTATTTTCATTTTGAAACTAACACCATACTAAGCATCATCTCTTGAGTCAAATTCTTAGATCACATAATGACACACTTGGTGGGACAAGACGCATCCTACACATGAAGGAGATCATTTTGCAACTCTAAAATATTTATTTGAGTCTTTAAAACTCTTGCAAATTAATTTTCTAACTTTATTTTGTCATTTTTGTTTGCCATGATTTTTACACAATAACCGACGTCGACAAGAATATCGACATCGGTTACCTGCTTCATCGACGTCGGTTAGCAAAACTGACATTGATTAGATCTCAATTAGCCAGAGTAACTGACGTTGGTGGTAATAATCGACGTCAGTCATTGTGTTGTTCTAAAAACACGGACCCAAGAGTTACTTTTTCAAAGTTCATTGTTCCAAGCTAAAATGAGATTCAAAACTAAAGGACATGCTAACAATTTTGTTGTAAGACCAAGCTTAATATCTATTCAAAACATGTTTAAATCACCTTTGCATGCTTAAAAATCAATTAGGAACCTTTGTTTTGGGTGTTTAACAAAAAAAATTAGATGTTTTTGGTAAATGTTTTCAAAGTTTACAACTAAGACCAAGGGGTCAAATGAACACCACCAAATATTTTATTTTGGGTTTAAAATTGAACACACTTGTCAATTTTTGTTTGCAATAATTGTTTAGTTAGATTTTATTTGGCAAAGAGAGGAATGTTATGTGTATGCTCTTCCATTTGTCTCTTTAGGGAACCCTTGAAATCAAAAGTGACATTCCTATTGTAAATAGCCTAGTCCAAGGCTTAGAAAGAATGTCACCTAAAGCACTCCCCAAAAACAAGCCAAAGTTTGGGTGATCTTGAAAACAACCCTAAAGTCTTTCCATTTTATGTTTTCTTTATTTTCATGCAAACTTGGCTTGCGAGGGGGACGTCATTACCTCTTGCGAGTTCTTTAGGGAAGCTTTGACTTGGGGTTTCATCTCTGGCATTGATTTCGCTTACTCCTTTAGAGTTGCACACGGGACGTATCTGCATTTGGACATCACACTACACTTAGCGAACAACAAGATGTAGTGGTTGTAAAAAAGACTAGACTTTTTTACAACTAGCCAATGCCATGGTCACCCAATTTCTATGTTTGTCTTTTGCCTTATTTGACGTGAAAGTCATTATGCAATTGATTCCCCTAGAAACGTTCAAAACCTTGGTAGTTTAGTCAACCCCATTTTGCCACACCCTTGCTAGAATTTAGACGATTATACTTAATGTATTTTGGTATTTTTACTTGGTACGTTTTGAGACTAAAACTTATTTGTTTGTTCATAAAGTCATGTCAAAACTATTTTGTCTATACGTCACTCTTTTGTCCAAAGAGGTGTTATGTTGGCTATTTTACACCACACTTATGCCTTGAAATTTTTGCTAAATTTGTTTGTGTGTGTGTGTCATTTGAATTGCAAAGGGTAGTGTTATGCTATCTAAATCATGTCAAACCATTTGTGCCTTTGAGTCTTTTGAAACATACCATTGATCACATCATTCGAGCATGCTTATGTTGTTACATTGTTCAATTTATTTAAAAGACTAGTTTACCTTATGCTAAAAACCATTTGTTTCAAACCATGTCATGCATACCATTTAGACCTTTATATTGTGTTGTCATCCTGTCCAATCTTGTCTAGTCTGTTTGGTCAAATCTTAGTTTTCAACATTGAGTTTTCAATTAATCTTGTCAAGTTTTGATCCAAACATTGATTGATTTATGTTTAGGCCTCAATTTGTGGGGTTGATACATATATCTTTCTCTTTTGGGTTGCATAACTTCGGTTAATTGATTACCTAAATTTGAAAATTATTAATGGTTTGTTTGTTCAGCACCTATCCTTGTCATTTTTCATGATTTTATTTGGAAAAACACAATCTTTCTTCAAAGAGCCTTTTGTCTTCTACCTTATGCCAACTGATCATGTTTATGTTTGATTCTGTGTGCTAGGTCTATATCAAAGTTGTTTCCAAACTTGTTAGATTAAATCAAATCACATCAGTCTTCGTTTCAAGTCTAACTTTTGACATCATTTGGCCAAAAGTCCTAGCGTATGTCTGTTTATTTGAGCCTAGCTTTTGACTCTATGTTTGGACAAAAAACTTAGTAACTCAGCTTTTTGTTTTCCTAGTTTAGATCTTGTTGGAACACTTTGACCTAGACCTTTGACATTGCGGTTTTTATTCAGATACTTGACATTGTGTGTATGACATTTGACATTAGACATTTGATGTTAGATTGTTTTATGCTAAGTCTTAACACAAATCATTTTGGAGATATAGCTCCACTTTCAGACCACATTGGAGACACAACTCCACCTTTTGACCAAGTTAGACCAAGTTTGAACTATTTATCCGTTGGACAGTTTTTCAGAGTTTGTAGAACTCCATGCCTTTTTGTTTCAGAGCTTTCATCATTTACACGGATATGTCAAGCTACCCTTATGGTGGAGTCATGTAAAATCCAACTTATGATAGAATGGCTGCAAAAAATCCCACTGAAAACCGCTATAGAGAAATATTTTCTAAGCAGTTTTATTATTCTCCCTACAATACTCCATACAGGGAACAAAGTCACAAACTAGCTCACGATCCAACTCGAGACTTGGATTGGTATGAAGAGGCTTGTGAGGAGGAATTTAAAGATCTAACTATAGATATTGTTGTTTGGGATACAAATCCATACTCTCTTTTCAATAATCAGTACATGGAACATAGTCAAGAACCAGTTTATGAGCCAACTCACAACTGGGATGATATGGTTAATGAGGAAGACTTGGATGCTTTGGCTTATGTGAGTAATCAAGCCCTATCATATCTACCATTTCTATCATAGGACCACAATGTTGCACCATTCCCATACCAAGACCTCATCCTTTGGTTTGGTGCGAGCAATCAAGCTCCACAATTCCCAACCATTTCTATAACAAGACTTCGTCCTTTAATTTGTGTGAGAAATCAAGCTCCACAACACCCCTTCATCATTCCAGGACCTAGTCCTTTAGTTTGTGTAAGCAATCAAGTCCCACAACGCCCTATCATTACCATCTCAAGACTTTTTCTTTTGGCTCATGCGAGCAATCATGCTCCCCAAGGCCCTACCATTATCCAACCACAAGACATTCCTCATCCAGTACTAATCCCATCCAAACTTCAACTGATCCAATCATTAAAAGACCAAGCTATGTTCAAAACTGGTATTTTCCAACTCATTGGAAACCAAGGCCAAGAGAACCAACCAATTTGAGATGTTTATGTTGAATCAACCATTTGTGATAAGTCAGCTTGTGATAAATTGCCTATTGATCCTATACTAGTTGTCAAGGAGTCTCACTCTAATGAGCTAGTCTTTGTTGAGTCACCTCTTGATGATTATAAGTGCCTTTGGATAAATCATTACCTCGAACATGTGCTTATTTTTCAAGAGCCTCCTATTGATAAGTCAGTCTCTGAGGAGTTATCTCTTGACCTTTTTTCCCTCCTAGAGGAGTCCCACTTTGATAACCCAATTTTTGTAGAGCCCATTTCGCCATTACGTGTTATTACTTATTCAATACCAAGCATTCAACAAGACATCATTGTAATAGAGTACCCATCAGATGAAGAATCAAAATTAGAGTCAGGGTCTATTCTTGAACTGACATCAGATTTAGCATCAAAATCAGAATCAACATCAGTCTCAACATCAGATTTAGAGTCCCTTGAGTTAGAATCAAATTCATATGAAAAAATGTTCATGGTTGTTACAACATTGGTTACGCATGCATCGTAGATCAATTTGAATACATTTATGATCCTTCTACAGTTTTTGAGGATGAGTACTTCAACTTTGACATAAGTTATCCTAGTATTTTCTATGAGGATTATGCAGTCTCTCCCCATTTCATTACCATTCCACAAGCCATTACCATCAACCAAAATAGTCATATTATTGACATTCCATCTCTCACAAGTGTCGATTGGGACTGATAGAATCACACTTTGTTAAAATGTATCCATGGTGACATAGTATTTGAAGAAGAGCAAGGAGGCCAAGACCATATTCATGTAGCAGAAGAGTACTCTACTAGTAAAACCTTTTTGGAGGCACTAGGGGATAATCAAATTCAAAACTCAACATCTTCTAGTAAAACTTTTTCAGAAGCACTCGAAGACAATCAAATTCAAAAGTCAACATTCCTTAGTGAAATCTTCTCAGAGGCACTACGAGACAATCAAGACAAATTTATTGGTGAAAACCTCATTTAGGCACTAATAGCTGAGCACAAAAAATCTTCACTATCGGATGAAGACAAAATCAAAGATCAAATCAAAATAGCTTCTTATCTACAGCCTAATCAGAGGGTAGCCACTCTCAAGATCAAACAACAAAAAAATCTGGTGGTCCTATCAAGAGAACAAATCTTTGGCCCTACTACAACCAAAATTATGTCGAATCCGACATCAACGACATTACGTGTGACTGAAAGTCCTGATCTTTATTTGTTTCTCCACCATTATACATTTCATTATCATCTGCCATTCCATTTCAAAATCAAACCTACCATCCATTATTTGTCTTTATTTACCATCCATGGCCGCACTTTCCTTTGCAGAGGCTACAAAGATACCTTGTCTCGACGCTTGAAGGAGTCAAAATCAACGACCAATGAAGATCATAAAAGCATTCTTAGGAACCAAATCTATAGGCCATTCTTGGCAGAGCAGCATTTTAGACGAGGTGTGGGATAGTAATTAATATGATCGAGTATTTTATTTGAAACATTTATTGATTAGGACATGCATCTACCTATCAAAGGGAACAATAGAATCAAAAACCACACCCAAGCCAAAAACATGTACCATGCCATTGCCATTATTATATCTTGACACATATGAGTATATATACTTTTGCATTAATCATTGTTCTATTCCTCAACTTTGTTTTCATTTGGCACTTGCCTTTTGATTGTTATCTCAATTCGAACACCCATGACATATATCCTTCAATAAGTCTAGTGCACATTCTTATGGAATTCTACTTATTCACTCTTACATATTGACTACTTATACATGTTATGGATTTCATTGATATTACATGATCACATATAATTATATCTACATGTTACATGAGCATACATTGATTCTTGCCCATTGAGAGAATGTAAATCCTTATATCTACATACATTATTGACCTACATTATTGCATATACAATGGGGGCATATTACTTGCTTTCACTTCTTCCAAATTTTCATGTTATCACATCTGGTGTACATTATACCTTGACACATATTGTGGATTGTTTATATCCCTCCCATTATTATTATTTTTAAACTTTTGCCACTTGGCCTTGACAAACATCCAACATTTCAAAAATACAAAAAAATATAAAATATAAAAACATTCAAAATATTTTAAAAAAATCAAGCCCTGAGCATGACCTAATTACTAGGTTACACTATTTATATATGTTATTTATCACATGTTTGGTAGATGACATTATTTTCTTGCACACATGCATTTCATGATATATGATTGTGATGCAGGTTACACATGGACATATAGATGTTGGGCATTCTTCTACCTAGTGGCCATGCCAATACCATAGGCATTTTATTCCACAATTTTCACTATCGCAAGTTATATCTTTCTATAACCTTTATATGTTGAGCTATCAATATTTATTACACATGTCTTGTTAGTTATTCATATATTACACAATGCTACATGGATATGTTATTATATTATGATGTGACATTGATACATATGGATGGTGTAGACTATTCTTTACTTATTTTATGCTTCATTAATATTTTTACTCTCTTGAATAATAGGTTAGTTTGTGTACTTTAAGTGTTCAAAGAGTAAAAAATATGTATATTAATTCTTTTTTAGTCTAAATGATAAAAATCAATCATAACAATACACTAAGACTAAACACTCTTGCCTAAGAAGTAGGGAGAGCATAACACAATAAGAAAAATCACAAAATAAAGATAAAGATAATACAAAATTTTCACCGCTTTTATTGAATTTGATGCTTGTTGGCATAAGGATGTTTGTGCTCGGCGTATGATGTTTAGAGTCTTCTATCAATCCTCTTTTATGGTGGTAGCATCTCTCTAATAGTCACTTGTGGCATGGTGTGAATATTGGCATAAATTAGACATTATAACACTACTCTTAAGTGTTTTAAGAAGCTATTCTAATAGAATAACCTTACACATAAAATCTTGTTGACATATGGTATGGAAACTTGTATTTATAGCTCAAAGAACTAACTCTAACCCCAGGGAGGTTAGGTTGAATTCTAACTTGGGTTGATTCTAAATTAATCTAGATTGAGTCAAGCTAACCCTAGGTTGGGTCAAAGCACTCATGAAATTTTGACATGTTAGTTTCAAATATTTGTGAGGCATGACAACTCACTTTAGATATTTGTGAGGTGTGATTCATAATTTTTGAGATATTTAGGAAACAAAAAATCACATTATTAGCTCCTTTGACCTTTGATTTCATATTTGGATAAAAATTCTATTTCTGGTAAATGAAATTCTCTAATTTAATTTGAAATTTTTATTTAGGCAAGTTAATTAAGATTTTAAATGTAATTCAACTTGCTAAGTATTTTTTTGGATTTTGGCAATTGTTTTAAATGTTATGAATTAATATCTTGGCAGGCCAAAAGTGTCAAATTACTGGGTTGTAATTTGACCAGCGTTAAAATTGAACTTGGTTATTGGTGCATATAGGATAATATGCTAAATAAGCTAGCTTCATCACATTTTTGAGTAACTAAATCCATTATGTGGATGAATTTGGGTAATTCAAGTGATTTCTAGACTTAAAATATGTCATTTTCTAAAAATTGAATTGAATCTCAATTTAGGCACAAAAGTGGCCAAATCTAAGTGTCTACAATTTTTTCTTATTTGAGAAGGTGTTGTGAGACACAGGGACAATAACATATTTTCAAAGAATGTAAAGTTAATTAATCCAAATGGTTCAATCCCCAAAGGGAGATCAATCAGCCCTTCATTCCCCCTTGAGGGAGTGGATGGTAAAATAGAGTCGTGGAACATTCCCTGTAAATGAAGAAAATGACATGATCTTGTGGCAAGAGGGGTTGGATTAATGAATTTTTCAAACGTAGTTATAAACAATAATGGTGATGGAGTCATTGATTTTCCCAAAGGTAGTTATAATCAGTAACAAAATATGTGACACTGGTTTGCCCAAAGGTAGTTATAAGCAGTGACATGGATAGTTGCCCTAGTAAGGTGGTGGAACAAATAATTATTTACCCAAAGATAGTTATAATTAGTAACAAAACAAGAAACATAGATTTACCCAAAGGTGGTTGTAATTAAGAATGAAATGAGAAACACTAATTTTTCCAAAGGCAGTTATAATTAATAATGAAATGGGAAACACTGATTTGCCCAAACATGATTATAATCAAGAATAAAACATGGTTCACTAATTTTTTCAAAAGTGGTTATTTTTAGGAACACATGTTTTTTCCCAGAAGGGAAAGTGGAATGGATAAAAATAATAATTTTCTCAAAGGATATTATAACCATTAGCGTGGGATGCAAAAATAATGATTTGCCCACAGGCAGTTATAATCATTAAATTTATCAAAAATAAAATGATTGGCCCAAAGACAGTTATAATCATTCGTACGTTTAAAATACATGATGAAAAATGAGAATGATTTAGAAAGGCAATACATATAGCATTGATTAATCAAAAAAATAATTTGCTACAACGAGTCAAATTGACAAGGGTAACTTATGTGTAAAATATGTAAAATGGATTTATGATGAGCTGGAAAAGATTAACAACACATTTTTAGCCTAAATGTGAGTTCAAAAATGCATCTTTGAACAAAAATGAAATATATGTTGAAAAATCATGTTATTAAACATGTCTTAAAGGAGGCCAAAAATATGGTCTAGTTATAATACAATCAAAAAATAATGCATGTAGGATTAATGATGCACAAAACAAACCACAAATGTGAAAAATACGCTTCTTAGAGCACATGGAATGGACTATAGGTCTTGGGGGGTAAAATTCAAAATTTTGGCCATATATTCACCATTGGGGTGAAAAAATAATTCATTTTCACCCTATCCCTTTAAGAATTAGAGCTCTAGTTTTTTGCATGCATTATTGAGATAAAATGGCCCACAAAGGAGCTTGGTGACATGTATTGGAGTGAGTGAGGGAGAACATGTGGCCACCACACAACAGGGCACTAGTAAGTAAACTCAAATTTGTCATTAATTACTATTTATTGCCTTGGAAGCCAAAAATAATTGATTTTTAGGACCTGAAAGGTGTCAAACCTCTAGAAAAGGGTCAATTAGACTGAGTAGGCTAGGCTTAGGCTTAAGTAGAAATATATAGTGAGGTTGATGTTAATTTTTTTGATTGTAGGAGAAACTGGTTATTCTTACTTATCACGAGATATGATCACAATGTCTATAGACCCCATATATTTGGATTAAGGCCATAGTTGTCTTTATTTATATGTTGACCCTATATAATGTGGCATAAATGCCAATTATTTAGGTTGATCAAGCTTATTTGAGTGCACTAATAGAGCACTGGCATAGTGAGACATCAACTTTTAACTTGCCAATTATGGAGGCTACTATGTCACTTGAAGATAACTAGCTTATCCTCAAGTTACCAATGCCTAGATGATCATTATTATAGAAACCACTGATATAGTAGCATGTGGTTCTTAATGATCTATGAAACTATCAAGGTATCCCCATGGTTTAGGGGAAGGTTGATATAGACCTGATTGAGACCTATATATACATTTAGCTAGATGATCTACTAGTTGGGATTCCTTCACCACCAGCTCGTAATGATCAGGAGGTTTTTGTTCTCATGGACATTATCAATGGCATCTTGCTTCCTAAAAAGAGTGGTCAATATTTCCACATGCGCCTAGCTGGCATTGTTAAGAGCATGCTTGAAGACTCGACATGTTTTACCTGGGGACCAACTGTTCTACCAGTATTGTACATAGATTTGCATATGATAGTGTATCAAGATGGATGCACTATTAGAGCCTTCACACTTCTCATGGTCTAGGGCAGAACATATCGTGATCGAGTGACCAATGAATATGTGCAAGATGTGGGATCTCGAGGATCTAGTAGCTTATAATTAGGCTCAAATAGGAGCTGACATGCATGGTTATAGAGGAGACATCCCTTTTTGTCATTAGATGTTCATTAGTTTGACACCATAGTTCTTAATTTGGAGGTTGTACCTCACATATCAGCTATAGTGGTTTAGGGATAGATCGTACATGGGATTCATGACCACTAAATTCATTCTTACTAGGAGACAGTCCCACATTATAAAGGATTATTGCCCTAATCAAGTTATCAAGCATTTTAGCTGTATATAGGATGTACTTGAAGGTCCATGGTGGTTTTCACACATAACACAAGAGATCAGTCAGGATACTCCTATGATCCCTAAGAAAGAGGCCACAATGAGCTACATACACATACCATGGGCTATCTAGGCCTATGCAAGAGGAGACATGGATGTAGGAATCATTCTAGCTTATATACATTGGTGGGTACAAGTGTGCCCTTTGAGGCTGATAACTCCAATACCAATAAGGTTTTCTTGGACATCAAGGAGATGAAGGTTGAGACCTTGAACGATAGTAGTGGCACCTAGAAAGAGAGTGGTAGTGAAGCTGGGGATGATGAGGATGATGGATTTGATTGGAGGAGATGGATATGGATATGGTGTCCAGATGTGATGATATTGATCCTAGCTCAGTAGTGGTGATAGTTGGACATGTTGGATTAGGCCAATTAGGGCCTTAAGGCATACAGGTGGATCTAGGCCAGGTAAGGCCTTTAGGTATGGCCATGATAAGTAGGGACACTACCATGCTTGAGCAGGAGATCATTACTTAGGTATGAGAGTTTGTAGGGTTACAACATCAACTATTTGATTTGTAGAGTACCCTAAATATGAGGGATGATAATATGACTTGGATGCAGATAGAGATCACTTAGATAAAGGCCAAAATAGCTAGGATGGTGCAAGTTTAGGGCTAGCTTATGACAAAGAGAGATTAGGCCATTAGTGAGTGGGATCAGGCATTGACTATTATGGATACGCTGAGATGAGAGTGGGATGTGACTCTAAGAGCCAATACACAGGGCAAATTTTCATAGATGATTCTAGAGAGCCTTTGGTCTAAGGATGATGCCTCTTATTATAGGTGAGCCTACCAGTCTATTATGATGAAGGATCAACAAGTTGTTACTTTTTAGGCCTAGGATGCATAGAGAACAATGAGTAGTTCTAGTAGGTCTTACACTAGGCCTCATGTTACAGGTTCCTCAATCCAATCTATTCATTAGCCATGACCACCACCAAGGCCACTAGGGCCTCTTCTAGATACAAGTTCCATGGACATACAGAGCCATATTTGATCATATGGACCTTGGCATTTTAGAATTTTGGCATTGTTTTGTCCTATGGCATTGCACTCATTGTATCAACACACTTACGTATTTTTGAGACACCATCATAATATGTATATATCCTTTATGTATATGACATTTGAGATAAATTGACATTCATTTTTGGGCCCTTCAAGGCCAATATACATGTATATGATATTCCTATGATATATATACAATGTCATGCTTATTATCTTGATTATCTCATATGTAACATTGATTAGCATTATGGATGTTTAACATTGTTTATGTTTATATTTATATGTGCTATGTTTATTTATCATTTATACCACGTTTAATATTTGTTGTTTTTGTCTATGACTCATAGATTTAGGCATGTGTTTGGGTATTTGATTGGTTTTTGATATATCAAAAAAGTACTGCCATTGCATTGCTAGAATAGACTCCATGTGCATGCTTTTACTTTAGCTTGTGATATTATGCATGATAATTATGGATAGCTAAAATAGTAATATATACCTTAAGCATGGAAAACTTAATTTAAATATAAATATAAAAAATTTAGGAATAAGATATGAATAATCAAATTCAAAGTGTGAATATTACAAATAAACCAAGTGTAAGACTAAATACAAAAATTCACAACATAAATACATGATATGGATAATCAAGACTTACATGTAAATAAAATGTAATAATATTATGAAAACTGAGAAATAAAAAAGCCAAAAATAAAACAAAAACAAAACAAAGAAAAAATAAATAAATAAAATAAATAAGAGATAAAAATAAACACACAAACAAACGAAACACTATATAAACAAAAAAAAACAAACAAACAACATAAACAACAAACTATACAAACAAATAAACAGTACTGACAAAATAAATAAATAAACCATACAAACAAACAACAAATCACTAATAAATAAAACAACAAAACACAAACGAAAGTGAATCACAAAATAATAACAAACAAAACATAACAAAACACCAATAAAAATAAGAAAATACCAATAAACAAAACACAAACAAATAAATAAAATAACACATGAACAAACAACTAAATAAACACGAACAAAATAACAATAAACAAATAAAATAACAAAACTCACAAACAAAACACCAAATAAATAAATAAATAAACTAACTCGATACAAACATAGATAGATAAAATAAATAGGTGAATAAATAAAATAATGCAACAAATAAAGTAAACAAAATAATGAAAATAACTAAACACACCAAAGCAAAGAAAATTGCATTCAACAAACTTCTCTCAACACACAAAAACAAACAAATTAATGTAAACAAACAACAATACATAGATAATGGTTCATCATAATGTTCGTACAAATAGAAAAAAAATTGTTTGTGCATGTGTAATAGAGGTGTTACTCTTAGCGATAGGGTGACCCTAAGTTAGATAGTAATGACATTGGTAAAATAACAAAAGAACAAAAGTAACAAAGTTGCCCCTAGGTTATATGTAAACGATGACACAAACAAGATGACAAACATTTACCCTAGGCTATAGGAGATAATGAAATAAACAAAATGTCACAAATATTACCCCTAGGCCATAGGAGACAACAAAATAACATAAATAAAATGGGGAGGAATAGAAGAAAAGGAAGGGGTAGTCAAGTTGACTCTAGATGCATTAGGCAAGTGGATGTTGCTTACATAGTTCTAAGGACACAAGGTCCAATGTAAGCTTCAGGTCATATGTAGTTATCCTAGGATATGGGATAGAATAAAATGGATGATAAGAAAACATGATTGACTTATAGAAAAAAATATGAACGATTTTGCAAAATGATGGGTGCAAGAGAAAAGAGGAGATGGTATTTCACAATCATGAAAATGTCAACACAAACAAATTGTCTAAGCGTGAGAGTATGGTTTAGGCTAAAACCATACTAAAATTCAAGAGACAAGTATCCATAAATGAACTGAATTGGTAATTCAGAGTGACTACTACATCTAAGGCTTGGAATGAGAATATGTTCATAAAAAAGAGTGAGCATTGGTAATGGTTGCTCACAAAATGGTGAGAACATTAAAAAAAATGCTCACAAAATGGTGAGAGATTAAGAGAAACCAGGTGGCCATTAGTGTATCAAAATTGAATACACAATGCTCATAACATGAACTCAAAAAATGACGAGAGTGTATGGCTTAAGGTCAATAAGGATAGGTAAACTAAATGATAAGTGGTTATTTGTGAGATAGGAGTCCCAGAATCGTTAAGGCAAAAAAGTGATTAAAAAATAAAAGAAGCTACGGTCGAGCTAACTCAAGATACTCCATGTATCCAAGTACTACCTACGTAGTCTATATGAACCTCAAGCCGATGTAGTTCACGCATAAATGGGAGGAAAAATACCAACCTGGTATAAAAATGAAACAAACAAGACGGTCAATCCAAAAGAAATTGATGACTTTATATCTCACATAGAAATTCTAAGCCAATTTTCATGATTTTTTTATTTTTAGAATTTTTAAGATATTGTACGAATGCTTAAAGATTTTGAACATGTTATAAATATTTTTGGAATTTTCTAGGTATCTCAACTCAATTAATAATTACAAGATACAGAGCGATTCAACTCATAAAATGGTGAGGGTGTGGCTTAGGTTGATTACGAAACAATGAGAGTGTTCAAACTTAAAATGCTTGTAAAATAATGAGAGCATCTAGATCTTAAACTTATCGTAAAACAACAAAAGCTTGGCAAAGGGGTGACTTAGTTGACCTCAACATAAATTGAGTACTACCTATATAATCTTGTAGGACCTCAATTCATTATCATTTCACCTTCAGTGGTGAAGGTGTTGAAATATTTATGATGTTTTTTGGTGTTTTTGGTATCTCAAATCCATAAAAAATTATGAGATACAACATGGTCCAAACTCATAAAACAATAAGACCATATGGCTTAAATAATGCTCACAAAATGAAAAAATCATGGAAAACGAGTGACTGAGCTAACCTTAATGTGAATTGAGCACTACCTATATCGTCTTGTAGGGCCTCAAGTCACTATAGTTTCACCTTCAGTGATGAAGGTGGTGAAATATTAATGATGTTTTTGGTATCTCAACTCAATAGAGAATTATGAGATATAACATGATCCAAACCCATAAAATGGTGAGAGCGTATATCTTTAAAAATGATCACAAAATGGTGAGAGCATGAAAAAAGGGTGATGAAGTTGACCTCAATGTGAATTGACTGTTGCCTACATAGTTCCATAAGACCTCAATTTCTTGTAGTTTTGCCTACATAATAGGCATCTGAATAAGTACCAGTGAGTTTAGACATAGGTAAATGGTAAGGCAAATGGTAATAACAATGGCAAGGTGATGTAACAAAGCATGGTAAATGTGTTGTTCCTAATTTTTCCATATGCAATTATATTAGGAAACAAAAATAAAGGGTTAGTGATACTAATTTTCCCAAAGGCATTTATAATTAGTAACATGAGGTAAAGAATGTAACAACAAATGAAGGATACAATTTTTAAGATCGCTATCATACTACTTTCATATACTACCATCCAAATGTTTGATTATAAAACAATTGTTGGAATTGAATCTGCCATCAGCCACTGCATGTGCCTAAAGTATAAATCAATCGAAACCAAGTCTAAATGTGATAAGTAGGGTTAGGTAAAGAGTAATTGGCTAGTGAAGGGTTAAGGGCATGGTAAAATGGTAAGAGGTATAGTACACAAAATGGGTTTAATGTGGCACAACTTATACAATCCTTATAGATAATAATTTGAGTCCCTCAAGCATCAAATTTTTTGAAGTGCATTATGTTCATTGGTTCATTAAGTTCATCTCCCTCTGGCATAGTGAGCCTATATTCTCTAGAACCATAGTTGGCAATAACTACAAAGGGCCCTAAGCAATTTGGTTGGAATTTATTGTTTTTATTTGTTTTAGCATTTACATTTTTATGATTCTCTTTTAGCACAAAATCACCAAGCTCAAATTCATGATGTTTAACGCACCTATTATATTATGTATACATAATATTTTCAAACTTTACCACTTATTAACACTTTTTATCTTGAAAGAACCCATTGAGTCTCATTCTCTCTGAGTGCATGCCTTAAGGGGTACACTGAGAAAGGGGTGGGCAAAACATCAATGCTTTGTAAGATTGTTGTTCCTTATTTCCACTTGCTATCTACACACTTATCTCTTAAAAACCATTTCCCTAAGTTTTGCCTCTTATTTTCCACCACCCTCTCATATTTTACCATCTTCATTAACCCTTTCCCTAACCTAAACCCCTTTTTGGAATTTTACATGACTATGTCATCTAGGTTGACTTAGTATTGTTATTTACAAATGTTAATAAGAATTCAGTTGGTCATGGCTAACAGTTTATTATTTAGTTATGTTTTTGTCAATTTCAATACTAAGTCAATCAGGTCGACCTTGTCGCCTAATTTTTTTGAAAGGGCTTAGGGTTAGATATGCCTATATAAACACAATCATTTTTTCATTTCTAAATAAAGAGAACAATTAAGATATATTTCACAGCTACTTATCCACCATTTTACTTGAGGAGCAAGCTTAGGGTTCACATTTTTTTTGGAGATATAGATCTTGTCTTGTGGAGAAGTCTTTTGGATGCATTGATATGTTGTGTAGCCTAGAGTTGATTTATCCTTATCATCTATACATACCACAAGAATCTCTTATAAATAACCTTGGCCAAGGGAGAGATTGAGGTTTGGTGGGTTCGTCTTCAAAGGTAAGTATTCACAACTTTGTTCCTCTTTTGTAAGAGTATATAGATATGCATTTTCTCTTATCTTCCATGCATTAGGATTTTGTATACATTGACATGAGTATATGTTTTCTATGCATGTTTACTATTGTTGTTTACTAACCCCTCACTTTGTTTCACAAGCTTTGATGAACACTAGATTAGATTTTTTCTTTACTTGTTAGTATAGTGAATATGAAAACATAGGACCTAGTTAGGATTATTGCATAGTTTTTCTTGACTAGAGGATTTGAAACCCTCCATAGTGATATTATTGTGATAAAAGATCCATATATTAGGTATAGCAAATCCATATTGCTCATGAACCTGATTATCTAATGTATCCCCAATTGGAAGTGTAAGTAAGATCTATCTTCTCTGAGCTAGGATTAATTTGTAGATCTAATGCATTTCTTATTGCATGCATTCTGGTGAACCCAATGTGAATCTAACCCTTGTAGGTTTTCTTTCATGCTTTTTAATTTATATCATTCTATCATTTTTCTACATTTACAATACTTTGTTGACCAAATAGATCTAACTTTTATACACAAGATTAACACATAATCATATCATAATTATTTTATTCTTTTTGTGCAAGTCTTCATCAAATATAAGTTACTGGATCAAATAGGTTGACACAATATTATTATTTAGTTCTAGATAATAAATTAAGTCAACTGGGTTGACACAGTCTTCCAGTCAGCATCTAGATAACAAACTAAGTCATGCAGGTCAACTTATTATTACCGTCAGTATCCAGATAATAAACTAAGTCAACCAAGTCGACTTAGTATTCCATTTAACATCCAGATAAAAAAACTAAGTCATGTAGATTGACTTAATATTACAGTTAGCATCCAGATAATAAACCAAGTTGACAAAGTCAACTTAATCATCTTAGCAAGCTTTAGAAAATAAGGTTTCACAAAACTATGTCAACCCAATCAACTTAGTTGGTAAAACTTGGAAGAAACATTTAAAGAACTTAAACATAAAATTTGAAATCCTTGGCATCTTCCAACCCACCAAGATTCCTATCTTTATCTCTCTTTCGATCCAATTCTTCATTGTAATTCTATTTTATGCAAGTTTGTAATCTTCAAAACTGCAATCCTACAACAAACTAATTTGACCTAGTCGACTTAGTTTTGTATCTTGTCTTCTATCTAAAATACTAAGTTGACTTAGTTCTTAAAAACTCTTACTTGTACATTGTTGGGTGAATATTTTGTCGGCCAGCTAACTGGTGACCAAAATAGTTCCTATCACCATAGCATAGGGAGATCAATCGACCAGATGTGCAGGATTACTGTATCAGCAGGAGACAAATTTCTCCTCTCATCAAAGGGAGGTTACCTATAGGTATGTAGGAGATGCAGGAAGCTATATATATATATATATATATATATATATATATATATATATATATATATATATATATATATATATATATATATATATATATATATATATAAAGTAAGACACAAGGGATAAGACAAACCATCCATCTCTCTTCTTTAAGAGACGATGCTAACAAACAGAAGAGAAATATTGGGTGATCGGGAAGGTGCTTCTCTTCTTTCAGAAGCAACTTTTAGCCAAGAGCCAAATTCCTTCCTAAATAGTAGAAATCCTGGTGAGGCAATAGAAGGCACTTCTCTTCTTTTAGAAGTGCTTGTTCTTGCAAACAACAGGACTCTTTCTGGTAGCAGGTAACCAAAGGTGCAGAGTAACCAACAGCCTGAAATGTAGCGCAAAGTCTCCACCTCGACTGCCCAAAGAGTATAACACGAAGAACAATGGGGGCACAAAGTCATCCCAAAGCTCTTTACACAGAAAAGGAAAATGCAAACACATTGAAGGTACTTATGGGGGCACAAAGTCTCTCCACAGTGGGCCTTCAGGACAGCTTCCCTACTACCTTCACTAATTCTGCCTACCAAATTAAATGAATAAAGACACCTCCAGATGACACAAGTCAGAACAACACAAAGTCTGGAAAAACCTACTTTCTCATTCAAATAACAAGGAAAATGAAATTACAATTTGAGCTCAAAGTCTTAGTAATGCCTTTCAAAATGGGTAGAGTTTCGTTTCTTGGTAAGGGGAAGATCTCCCTTACAACAAATGAGAGATTACAATATATAGCCCTCAAGAAAGACTTGGGCGCTTGTTTTTCATATGTCAGCCCATGCCGTGCATTCAATGCCTTGAATGCATTTTCAGGTTTATCAAAGGATTGCGTTGAAAATAGGGCAGCTGTCTTAACTATGGCGTGCCATTTCATCCCAAATGTCTTCTCCCGAGTCTGGATCATCTGGTCTGTCCCCTCTGATGTCTACGCAGCCATCCATTTGTCTTTATTTCATGGAAGAAAACAGGCCGTGTCCTTGGTTTGGTGCACTCAGAAGTCTACTTGATCTGTTGTTTCACCTACTTGGCAATAACTCTTTCAAAGATATTTCTGATCCTTCGGTCTCGCTCCTCCCTTCACTGCTTAAGTGCTTCTTCGCTCTTTATAACCCTTCTTGCCTATGTCTTTGGGGGGTCCTTTCTACCTCTTTAACAAGTGGCAAATTTTGTTATTTGCAATAAGTGATACATGGCATGTTCCGCAGCTGAAACAGGCAGGACATGTGGTAGCATCCGCTAAGTTTATAGAAGCTTCAAACACCTTTTGAGAGTCTTGCAAAAGAGGACACGTGGCGGCTTCCACACTCTTTGGCAGTGACACATGACATGTTTCACTCCTTTAAGTCTATGAGTGCATTCGGGTTCACACTTTAAGTCTACAAAATCAATGGACACTTTGTTGAGACGATTTTGACATTTGTGGGCCCGTCATTCTTCCCAGCAACTCTCTCGTGTCTTTCTCGCTTGCTATGGTCATTTTTTGCTGTGACGCGAATGCAGACACGTGGCAGCGTCTGCTACATTGGGTCAGGATATGCGACAAGTTTTGCACTATGTAGCCTCATTCGAAACTGTGTCTCGGCTCGCGACACTTGGCAGCTTCTGCAACCCTCTAGAAGTACTTACAAAAGCAGCCAGGACTCACTTTAGTAATCACGCAGATGATGACACTTGTTAGCCTCCGCTAATCTCTATAAGGGGCACGTGGCGTGGTCTGAATGCTCTTGTTAGTCGCACGGATGCAGGCACTTGGCGCTTTCTGCTTCGCTTGGTCACTCGTCTTTGGGCACACCATGATCTTTATAAAAACAAGAAGCAAGAGGAAGAGACTGTGGTATTTACACTTGGAGGCTTCTGTTGATCTTCAATAGGGACACATGGCAATATCCTCCAATTCATGAAAACAAAGTTCAGTGAGATTTGGATGATGACACGTGGCACGTTCCGATGAACTCTTTTCATCACGCGTGTTTCTCTCCATAATTGAGGCAGTCTTTGAACTTTTGAACCCGGTGCATTGAATCGATCAGGGGTTAAACAATTGGACCCGATGAAGCGCTTAACTCTTGCCAAAGATGTTAAACTTGCTACTGGTGTTTGTCGATGAAGATTTTTGTTCGAACCCGTTGAACCTGCTAGTCCCTTTACTGAAAAAGCTCAAATAATGAAAAATTTGAAAGCTCAGAGCAAAATTTGAAAAGGGGGAAGACAATTTTGGTTATGCAAGACCAAAATAGTCATATGTTGTCTGAAAAATGAGGAACATTTTTGAGGACCAACATACATAACAATAGCAATCCAGTTACTCTATTCTTTAGTGTTTACATATAATATCATTTGAATTGACTCTGTACCATTCATAATTTGAGAATTAATAACTATATGTTAGTAATCAATTCTCACTTTTATTTTCAGTCATTTGCATGCTTAGAGTATCTCACATAGTCTAATTAGGTCATTTTTCAAAATACCATTTAGTTTCACTATTTTTCTCTTTTTTCACACACTACCAAATCACATAAATTTCAAAATGCATTTAATGTTTATCTTTTCAAGGCCTACTTACTTGGATTTCATCACCAAAGAGGAATTTGACTTGATTTTCTAGTCAAGTATAAACACGTGGTTAATGGTAGATATTGACAAAGCACCTCACACACTTATCACTATGAGATTGTGAAGTAAGGGGGTAGCCCCCAATACCAAGCTAGTACCATTGCTAACACATATCCCTTTTAGCCTAAATGTCCTAAAACCATATATAGATTGCTTTCTAGTTCCCTAATTTCAACCAACTTCCATATCACACTTAAAATAACACTTTATAATAATCTATAAATAATTAGGATGACCACTTAGTTAAAATTTAATTTTTAGTTGACTACTTACTCTCTATTAATTATGTGTTGTATTATAAAAACTTATATTAACTAGTGTTGGTGCAAGGTTTTATGTTGTGTGCCCCAATTGGATCATTTTCATTGATCAAATTGTTTGTGTGTTTGCTTCCTTTTCTCGCTTCCAATTGCATTAAAAATATTTCACTATTTTTATCACACTATTATTATGTTTGACACAGTCTCTTATAGACTATATTTTTCCCTATCTGCAATACTAAGTCAACTTGATCAACACTAAATCCCTTTTGCGAATAAGGTTACAATACTAAGTCAACTTGGTCAACTTTGTATCCTTATATGCCTTTCATCTAGCAGTATTAAGTCAATCTGGTCGACTTTGTATCCTTATCTACCTTCTATTCAGTAGTACTAAGTCAACCTAGTCGACTTTGTACACCTTGCCCAATACTATTTTATGTGTGGTTATCTAGTCTTCTTTCATAATGATGACATATTTTCAGCCTTCACTTATTCAATAACATTGCATAATTATAGATTTATATTATAGCCTCATTTTATTACTTCAATTGAAACTATTCACTTTCTCCCTTCATCTTTTCCTAATCCAAAATCAATCACTACATAATGTAATGCAGTTGAGGTCCTTCATTCTAGTCCTCCTTCCAATACCAATGTTGGGAATCCTCCACCAACACTAATAATCCCCCTTCTAACAACACTAATACCCCACCTTCAAATACTAATGCACAAATTGACACAACTCAAATTCTTGCACAAATAGTTCAACAAGTGAAAATAATGCAAACAACTAATCATTCTCAAGTGATGAAAATGCAACAAAATTTATTACACATGATAAGTAAACCATCTCAAGTCATCATGTCTGAACCAAATCAAAAAAAATTCCCTCCTCCTCTTAGATATGCCAATGGGAATATTATCCCTCAACCTCCAATGAATAACAAAATGCTTCAACATCTTCAAAATGAACCTTTAAATCCATTTATTACATCCATAAATATTGGAAACATTTCTCCAACCATCACATATGATGGGACTAAGTACCCTACTATCTTTTTTAGGTCTTTTGGTAATCTCTATAAGGAATGGGTCCAAATTAACACCTTTGCTACCACCAAGATCTTAGCCAAAACCTTTGTTGGTGATGCACTTGAATGGTACAACCAACTTCCTAGTCATTCAATCTCACAACTAGAGGATTTAGTGAATGCTCTAGTGAAGGAATTATAACATGATGACTTTCATGAAAATTTTCTTAGCCATTTCATCAATGCCAAGTAATTTCCTAATGAATATGCTCACACTTTCATCAAACGATGGAAGTCTCTAACTCATAAAGTGGACCATAACATAAATTATGATACTCTTTTAAAACTATTTATTACTTATCTTAAAGCTCCCCTTCAATACAAAGTTTGAATATTTTCTCCTAAAAATTTAGAAGAAGCCTTAGACCAAGCAAAAAGACAAGACTTTCTTATGACTCAATTTGAAACATTGCAAACAACTACTAAATAACCTTTCCAATCATTTTCTAATAATATTGATTCATCCAAGCCTCCCCAACCTCAAAATGGAGCTTCCAATTCAACCAATTTTAACCCAAGCCACCCTCCCTTTAGTCTAGAACAACTTAAGAAGAAATTGCCACCATCTAAACCCATGAGCTTTGATCCTTCCAAACCTCCTCTAAAATGATACAATCTTGATAAGTTTTGTTGGTGTCATACTAATATAGGTCATTCTCATGATTTTTGTCATGATATTCATCAGTTTCTTCTTTATTCCTTGCTTGGTCCACATTTCAATCTTGATACTCTAACAAAATAATGTTATCAAGACTATTTTCAAGCTTTTCAAATTCAATCTAAAGAATCACAATCACATCAATATCAACTACCTAAGGAACAACAAAACTTATCCCATACTTACATCTCATTTACTAATGTTGTTCAAACCATAGTCGATCCTTCTTCTTACACCAATATGGAAAGGATAACTAACATGAACAACTTTAAACATATAATTGCATTTATTGAACTTCAACTTCTTAGGTCACATAAACCAAAGGAGTACCTATTTAAAATAATTACTCCAAAGTATATCATACATGGTCCTCCTTTACCTCGTTTATCTCTTAATATCTCTCCTACACATCCTATGTCAAATTCAACATTCCTAAAATCTAACAAACTAACATATTGACCTATCTCCAAATGCACTTACCAACCCGATGCAAATCATTTTTACGATTTAATGTTACCTCACTCTAACTCACATGTTGGGGCACCTTGCGATGCCCATTCACATGTTCCTTTAGACTCTAGGGCATTCTGTGATGCCCATTCCTACATCCAATTATCCAATGGGGCATATTATGATACCCACTCTTATTCTACAATGCATAATAACAAACAAATTCAACTTCAATAAACCTTTTGAGACTTATAGACTTGTATTTCACATGTTCATCTATAATATAGATGTTAGCATAGGTCTTGTTATTTTTTGTCTCATGTTTCTTTGTTTTTATGCACTTTAATTCTTGTAGTTTCACTTTACTAGCATCATTATCACTTTTCGGTTCTTTGGTTTTATTACACATTATATTTGGCATTTGTTTTCATTTTGGTTCTTATATATATATATATTTCATTTTTATCTTTTCATATCATTCTTTGCCTTATTAGCTTTATGATTCTTTTCCCACTTCACCTCATTAGTGTTCACCTTATGAGTTGTAGTGTAAGAACATGGATAAGACCAGACTCTCCTCACAAATTACCACATTAAAACATCTTTAAACCATTTTTTCGGATGACCACTACTTGCATTGGTGCTTGTGCTAGATCTGTTGTAGGTTAGCATGGATTCTCTAGTGACATGACTATCATAGCATAGCCCCATCCCTTTCATAACACCATTTTGCCTCCTTGTGATCAGTTATGAGCATATTCATCATTGTATCACTTATTACATAGATGGATCTCTCATGGTCCCCATTTTCCCTTTACTTCCTTTCATTTGAGGCTCACATTGATAAATTTTGAGATTGCACACTTACTTGTGGGCAAGTATAGGAGTCTTTAGACACCTTGGTCTTTAGGTCCTTTTCTCTAGTGACCAAGTGTAAGGTTTCTTGTGTTTGTCACCTATTTCACTCATGTTTGGTTCTCTGAATCTGTATGGAGGAGGAACAGAAAAATCCAAAACAAGTTAAAAATCAAATCATAAAATATAAACAAAAGGCAATGATTAAAAGGCAAAAACAATCTTAAAAGTTAGATCACACCAAATAGCATGATCTATATTTGGCACATATCCTATCTGTTGACGTAGTGGATTGCACCCGGGGTAGGATGCCTAGCTCCCGCCCTTCCACACGCAATAATGGAAACTCCCCTCTTGCTTGTGGCACTGGCGAAGCTGGAGGGGAGAGTCTCTAGATGTTAAGGTGTGGAGCTTAAAAGCTTCACATATGAGCGCATTTAACAGTTTCGAGTTTACACAGTCACCGGCATCGGTCAGGAGCGACCGTCGTCGGTCCAGTGCAATTGAATAGACGCCGGCGTCGACAGAGGATCAGCTGACGTCGGTCACAGGCAAGCAGGCAGGAACCGGCGTCGGTTACCTGTGCGTCCAGAATGTTATTTTCGAGGACAGAAGCGAGTGTTTGCATGATGAGTTTAAGTCTTAGTCTTAAGTTCGCATTTCTATTATTAGTAAGATTGTTTTTAGAGCCCTTGTTCAAGAAGCTTAACTGTTGGTTGTAAGTGCATGCTCAAGTTTCCTAATTCTATATGTAGAATTAAATCTTCTTAGCTTAGTGTGAATTATTGTAGTAATTCATTGTATGTGAATGTTGAAAAACAGTACAAAGTTGTATCAATTCAAGTTGTTGGAATTGATTGTACTTGAGAGAGAGAGAGCTCTTAAGGGATAGAGATCTAGAGAGAGATCTTGTGCATCTGAGAGAGGTGTGGAAGAAAGAAGTTTCTTCAATTGTATTCCTTTTGTAAAGAGTTTTAATACAAGTTTTCAGGGTGGTTTTCTTGTATCTCTTGTTCGTTGCTATTATTTGATTTTAGTTACTTATCTTTCTGATTTAATTCCATGTTTATTGCTTTCATAAGTGTAATCTATTGTTGGTTGATCCCCAACTAGTGGTATCAGAGCCTTGATTGTAGGTTTAGAGTTTGATATCCAATAATTGGTATCAAAGCTTAGGTTCACTAACAGACGGTTTAGATATGTGTAGTGTGTATTGATTACAGGTTGCTCATAGGAGTTTCTGCAGAGATTTCTGTTTGAGTGGGAGAAGCAATGGCAAATGAAAGTAAACTAAGAATGGAGAAGTTCAATGGCAAAAACTATCAACATTAGAGAATGCAGATAGAGGACTATCTGTATCAGAAGGATCTATACTTACCGTTAGGTGGGATTGCAAAGAAGTCCAAAGACATGGAGGATGAAGAATGAGAAGTTCTTGACAAAAAGGCTCTGGGGTCTATAAGATTGAGTCTAGCATCTACTGTGATATCTAATTTATCACAAGCAAAAACAACGGTAGAGTTGATGACTGCTCTAGCAAATTTATACGAAAAACCCTCAGTGTTTAATAAGGTATATCTTATGAAGCAGCTATTCAATTTGCATATGCAGAAAGGTGGATCTGTATCTAATCACCTGAATGATTTCCATGGTATTGTAAATCAATTAAGTTCAGTCAAAATTGTATTTGATGATGAAATAAAAGCTCTTTTAATATTATGTTCTTTGCCTGAAAGCTGGGAAAGTTTAGTAATCGCAGTTAGCAATACTGCATCTGCATCAAATATTTTAAAAGTAGAGGATGTCGTTAGTGTTATCTTGAATGAGGAAATTCGCAGGAAAACCACAGAAGAGACATCTGGGAACGCTTTAAGTTTTGAGAGCAGGGGAAGGCAAAAAAAGAGAAGAGCAAGAAAGGGAGATCAAGATCCAAGTCTAAGGAGAAAGGCAGATCTAAATTCAGAAATGGCAGAAGGCCACAATGTTGGAATTGTGGAAAGATGGGGCACATAAGCAGAGATTGCTGGTCAAAGCCTAAGGAGGACAATCAACACGAAGGAAAGGAAGAAGCCAAGGTTGCAGGTATTGCACAAGATGCTTTAATATTCTCTCTGCATAATAATATAGAATCTTGGGTATTAGATTCTGGTGCATCTTTTCATGCTACCCCTAATAGGGAATATTTCTGTGACTATATCCATGGAGATTTTGGAATAGTATATCTGGGGGATGATGAACCATGTAAAATTATTGGCAAATGTAAAGTGCAGCTGAAAATGCAGAATGGCAACACATGGGTGTTGCGAGAAGTCATGCATGTTCCTAGCTTGAAGAGAAATTTGATCTCTGTAAGAAAGTTAGGGGATGAGGGTTGTACAGTAACTCTCACAGCAGAATCTTGAAAGGTGACCAAGGGTGCACTTGTTATGGCCAGAGGTAAGAGAGTAGGACTCTCTATTTGTGTAATTGTGTTACTAACAATTCTCCTTCTGTATTATCTACTTCAGATGTGGATGCAAAATTATGGCACTCAAGGCTTGGCCACATGAGTGAGAAGGGGATGTCAATTCTTAAGTCTAAAGGTAAGCTTTCATATTTGAAAAGCATGGATCTAGAATTTTGTGAGCACTGTGTATTTGGAAAATAGAAAAGGGTTAGTTTTCTCAAGACTGAGTCTACAAAGAAGAAGCATAAGTTGCAGCTTGTTCACACAGACGTGTGGGGACTGGCTCAAGTAGCTTCTATTGGAGAATCACAGTACTATGTCTCGTTCATAGATGATGCTACAAGAAAGGTATGGATCTACTGTATTAAGAAGAAATCTGATGTATTTGAGACTTTTAAGATTTCGAAAGCTATGGTTGAGAATGAAACAGGAAAAAGATTAAAGTGCCTGAGATCTGACAATGGTGGAGAGTTTTGCAGTTATAAGTTCAACTGGTATTGTTACATGCATGGGATCCACAGGCAAAAGATAGTTCCAAGGACACCTCAGCAGAATGGAATTGCTGAAAGGATGAACAGAACAATCATGGAGCGTGCAAGATGTATGAGATTGCATGCTGGTTTGCCTTTAGAGTTTTGGGTAGAAGTTGTTGACACTGCAGTGTACTTGATTAACAGAGGACCCTCTACAGCTCTGGATGGTGGAATTCTAAAAGAGGCTTGGACAGGTAAAAAGGTAGATCTCTCTTTTCTCAAAGTTTTCGGTTGTGAAGCCTTTATGCACGTAGATAAGGAAAATAGAAAGAAGCTCGACGCTAAGTCTATGAGGTGCACATTTATTGGCTATGGCTCATATGACTTTGGTTTCAGATTTTGGAATCTAGGAACTAACAAGGTAATTAGGAGCCGTGACGTTGTTTTTAATGAAAAAGTGATGTACAGTGATCAGCTAAAGAAGCTAAATTAATCTGGGCAGAGCAATAGTGAATTGGATGAGGTGATGGTCCAAAATGAGCTCGCAGGAAAAAGAAATAATCACTTGCAGGAAAACACAGAGACCGACGTCGACAGGTTAGGAACCGGCGTCGACAGAACAAAAATTGAGGTCGGTCATACAAAGACTGATGTCGGCAGGAAAGGAATCGACGTTGGTCAGGCAGAACCGGCGTCAGCCAGTAACAGGTCTGGAGGTGACCGAGGTCGGTCACTGTCAGAGAATTTGGGTGGACAGCGTGTTGTGAACGAGTCTCAGACACCCATCAGGAGGTCTGAAAGGGTGAGTAAGCCTCCAATTAGATATTCTCCTTCTTTATTTTATTTATTGCTAACTGATGGTGGAGAACCAGAGAGTTTTGAAGAAGCAATACAGGTGGAGTCCAAGAGTCAGTGGGAGCGTGGCATGGTTGAGGAGATGGAGTCCTTAAGAGAGAACCAAATATGGGATTTGGTTGAGTTGCCAGCAGGTAAGAGGACACTGAAGAACAGATGGACCTACAGGTTGAAAGAAGGTGAGAATGGACAGATGAGATATAAAGTCAGATTGGTAGTGAAAGGATTTGCACAAAAGCCAGGTATTGATTTTGGTGAAATTTTTTTTCCTGTTGTTAAAATGACTTCTATACAGATTCTACTGTCTTTGGTTGCTGTTGAAGATTTGCATCTTGAGCAGCTAGATGTTAAGACAGTGTTTCTTCATGGAGATTTGGATGAGAAACTTTATATGGAACAACCGGAAGGATTTGAGATCAAGGGTAAGGAGAAGTTAGTGTGCAGATTGAAGAAAAGCTTGTATGGCCTCAAGCAAGCTCCTAGACAATGGTATTTGAAATTTGACAGGTTTATGACTGAGCATGGCTACAGTAGGTGTCAATCTGACCATTGTGTGTATTTCAAGAGATTTGATAACGGTAGATATATTATTCTATTGTTGTATGTAGATGATATGCTGGTTGCAGGATCACACATGCAGTATATCTTTGAGCTTAAGGTGAAATTAGCTCAAACGTTTGCTATGAAGGATTTGGGAGCAGCAAAGAAAATCTTTGGCATGAGCATTAAGAGAGATAGGAAAAATCACAAGTTGATATTGTCTCAAGAGGATTATGTGGACAAGGTGTTGAAACGGTTCAATATGCAGGATGCTAAACCGGTAAGCACACCTTTGGCTGGACATTTTAAGTTGAGTAAAGAACAATGTCCTAATTCACATGACGAGGTAGAGTACATGAGTAAAGTTCCATATTCTTTCGCAGTAGGGTGTTTGATGTATGCAATGGTGTGTACTAGACCGGATATTGCCCAAGCAGTGGGAGTTGTAAGTAAGTATATGGCCAATCCAGGTAAGAAACATTGAAAAGCAGTTCAGTGGATCCTTAGATATCTGAGAGGAACCAGCAGTAGGCACTTGTGCTATGGAGGTTCAGATACTTCTCTACATGGTTATGTAGACTCAGATATGGCAGGTGATTTGGATGGCAGGAGGAGCACTACAAGATATGTTTTCACTGTAGGTGGAACGGCGGTTAGCTGGATATCTAAGTTGCAGAAGGTTGTTGCCTTGTCAACTATAGAAGCAGAGTATATTGCAGCCACAGAAGCTAGCAAAGAGATGATATGGATGACACGGTTCATGAAAGAGCTTGGAAGGGAGCATGGGAGTTGCAGATTGTATAGTGACAGTCAGAGTGCAATCCATTTGGCTAAGAATTTAGCGTTTCATTCAAGAACAAAGCACATACAGCTAAGGTACCATTTCATACGACAGGTATTGGAAGATGGTGATTTGAAGCTGGAGAAGATCCATATAGATAGGAATCCTACTGATATGTTAACCAAGCTGGTTACAAAGGAGAAGTTGAATTTTCATTCAACTTCTGTTGGTCTGCATGATTGAGTTGAAGATGGAGGAGCTAGAAGATGTTGTACAAGTACTGGTGCAACTTTTTATCTCCAAGTGGGAGATTGTTAAGGTGTGGAGCCTAAAAGCTTCACATATGAGTGCATTTAATAGTTTCGGGTTTACACAGTCACCGACGTCGGTCAAGAGTGACCGCCGTCAGTCTAGTGCAGTTGAATAGACGTCGACGTCGACAGAGGATCGGCCGACGTCGGTCACAGGCAAGCAGGCAAGAACCGGCGCCGATTACCTGTGCGTCTAGAATGCTATTTTCGAGGACAAAAGCGAGTGTTTGCATGATGAGTTTAAGTCTTAGTCTTAAGTTCGCGTTTCTATTATTAGTAAGATTGTTTTTAGAGCCCTTGTTCAAGAGGCTTAACTGTTGGTTGTAAGTGCATGCTCAAGTTTCTTAATTCTATATGTAGAATTAGATCTTCTTAGCTTAGTGTGAATTATTGTAGTAATTCATTGTATGTGAATGTTGAAGAACAGTACATAGTTGTATCAATTCAGGTTGTTGGAATTGATTGTACTTGAGAGAGAGAGCTCTTAAGGGATAGAGATCTTGTGCATTTGAGAGAGGTGTGGAAGAAAGAAGTTTCTTCAATTGTATTCCTTTTGTAAAGAGTTTTAATACAAGTTTTTAGGGTGGTTTTCTTGTATCTCTTGTTCGTTGCTATTATTTGATTCTAGTTACTTATCTATCTGATTTAATTTCGCATTTATTGCTTTCATAAGTGTAATCTATTGTTGGTTGATTCCCAACTCTAGATAAGGGCTAGCTCCCTCTAATGTATCCTTTAGGCCTTGGTTTCTCCTACTGCTAACAAAAAAAATATAAAAATGGGGGGTTGAAAAGGGAGAGAGAGATGCTAAAACATAACCTAAACCTTAAAAAAATGAAAAGGTGATACACCGAAAAAGTTTGATCCACTCAGGGCTGAAACATACACTTTTCACCAAGAAGAAGCGCCCATACACTTCATCTGATGTGGGAAAACTCTTTTGTGTCATTGAGTCAGGGGTCCGTGGAGATACAGGGAGGAAGGAACTATCAAAGGTGTTTTGAGACACACTTTGATAGCCTATTCACATGCGCCTATATTCCTGCTGTAGACACTTCTGGCAGACTTGCAGAAAAGAAACTCACAATGTGCTAGACATGCTAGAATCGATCTGTGAGAAGCATAAAAGGAAATGACTTAACACAAAAAGAAAACATAGACATGTGCTTGAGTGCAAGTCCAGATGGAGGTAAAAATGCTAAGTCTTGATTCAAGGTAAAATCTGACAGAGTTCTGCCTTACAAGCTCGAGAGATTTTTGGGCAGAGTTTTGCCTTAAGGCTGAGAGATTGGATCTTTTTTCTCAAATGAGAAGCTTACAATATATAGAGGAAGAAAAGAGGCCTTTTGGCGCCCTTTTTACAAATGACCCATGTGCGTTCTGATCATTGGGAAGAGCAAGCCGCTCAAACATCATATGAGAAATTATGGGCCACGATGTTTGTCTGCTTACAAGACCGCTCCTTCAAGGTGATTACGCAGCTTGTCTACTCATTAATGCAAAATGAAAAAAAAGGGTCCAGTCGTTAGCCGTTTATGCCTCCCAATGATCAATTTGCATACATTGTATCACCTGCTGGAGTAACTCCTTGAGTTGACACCTTCTTTTCGCCGCTTGGATGCTTTGTCTGCTTCTTGCCTTGTCTCATCCTAGTTTTGTCTCTTTCTGGCTTCTTCTAGCGGGTCACTGCGTTCATTGGGCTCTTTTCTAGTTGGTGCTCAAGCATTTTAAAAACAAACAACTATTTCACCATCTTAAATTTGACGTCCGCACACTCGTCACTGCGTTTGAATACCCAACGGCTAGTTTGTCGTGTTTAACTTTGACGTCCTCAGGCCTGTCACCCTTGGACCTTCCTTTGGCTTTCTGCTTCAGCTTTTTTCCATCGATTCTAGTGAGTGACACATGGCACGTTCTGCTGTGCAACGGGCAGGACGCGTGGCCACATCCACTTAACTCATGGAAGCTTTAGGCATCCTTTGAAGGTCCTGCGAAAGAGGACATGTGTCAGCATCTGCTCTCTTTAACAATTCGTTTGGGGCCCACCACAGTTTTCGTAGGACAAAAGAGAGAGACTGCAGGTGTTGACACTTGTCAACTTCTGTCGAGCCTTGCAGGGGACACATGGCATGTTTCGTTGCTCCTACAAAAGCATGTCAAAGCCTTCCATGGTTGCCACTTGCTGCCTTTCGCGCTCTAGATTTCTTGGTGTAAAATTTGACACTTGCAGGCCCGTCATTGCGTTTGAAATTCCAACGGCTAGTTCACCATGCTTGACTTTGACGTCCTCAGGCTTGTCACCCTTTGGACTTCTTCGGTTTTCTTGCTTCGGCCTTTTCTACGGGCTCCCTTCCTTGCACCTTCCTGAAGGGAAGGTGACCCTTCAATTTTTTGGAAAAGTCCCTTTCATTCGGTAGCCGAGAGTCCCTCGCAAGGGCCCTTGTCCTTCGGGGTCCTTCGACGGCCTTTGTCTCTTTGGTATTTTCGTAGGTATTTTTTGCAGACTATTCACGTGGACATTTTCCCATGGACAAAAAGTCTGCAAGAAATGTTTTCGCCACTTTGCCTTTGAAAAACTTCCTTCGAGCTTTTGGCTCGCGAGTTCCCAAATTTTTTTTGGACTTTTTGTCTGAAGGAATTCCTTCAGACAAAAGTCCAAAAGAATTCATTTCAATGCTTAAGTCCTTTCTGCAGGATTTTGTCGAGCAACGCTTCCAAATTCCTTCGGGCTTTTTGTCCAAAGGAATTATGCCGTTGACTTAACGAAATTCCAAAAAAACTCACCTTTGCGGCTATTTTTTCTTTGAAGTGCTCCCTGCCCTCCGCAAGGGCACTTGTCCTTCGGAAGGCTTGAACTTTTGCTTGAACTGCTCCTTTGAACCAATTGATTGAACTAGTTCAACAGTTTAAACAGTTGTTGAACCAAGGCATCGAATCGTTTGATTGAACCAAGCCAATGAACTTTGCATTGAACTTAAGCATTGAACCAAGCTGATGAACCGACTGAGTGAACCGAGTGATTGAACCATCCAATTGAACTGAAACATTGAACCAAAATGTTGAACTAATGCGTTGAACCAAGCTGATGAACCGTTTGATTGAACCAAAGTGACGAACTTGCCTATTGAACCAAGGATTTGAACTGAAGCGATGAACTTTACCGATTGAACCAAGGCTTTGAACCGAAGCGTTGAACCAAGGCGTTGAACCAAGGCGTTGAACTGGTTCAATGGTTCAAAGGTTCAAAGATGCTAACCTTCCTTGTGAATTTTTAGACAAGAGCCCGAAGAAGCTTTGTAAAACCTTGCACTCTTTGAACTGGTTCTTCATGTGCCAAAAGGCTCGCCTGTAGAGTTCATAGAAAATACATGCCTGAATAAATGGTAGAAAAGCACCTACAGAGTCCATAGAAATGGACATGCAAAGTCCATAGAAAACTTGCAAAGTCCATAGAAAACTTGCAGAGTCCGTAGAAATTTGCAAGACTCGTGCAAAATCAAAGGTACTAGCTCAGAACAGCATGAAAAAAGGTGGGACAAATTTTTGCCCTGTTGGGCAAAAATGGTCAACATTATCTTAGTTGAAGCTCAAACTCTACAGTTGGCCTCATGATAGAGATGAGGTCCATTGGTGTGTGGTAGGCTAATAGACTCGTGTAAGATGTCTCATTATATCATATAATATCTAGTGCCACTTATTTTCTCATAAAATTACCCAATATTCATAATAGACCGATGGCTCTGTAAGGTCCCTAAGGAACATGGAACACGTTGTGAAAAGGTAGGTCCATTTTGCTTTTCATGCATATAGCTTTCATGGGTTGATATATGTACTTCACTTGTTAGCTCAAGTTTTGTGTTCATTAGTAAAAATGTCCTAAGTCCTTGGTGTTAATAGTTCTTAGCCTTTCTCACTTGCCTAGTGTGTCTAATTCTTGATAAGGATGTTCAGATCACGCATGTGGTGCCTCACATTCCTTATGTACATCACATTTTTCTTATCTTCTCCTTATTGGATATTGTTTTTAGTTGATCACATCTACCTTATTATGCTTCTTGGTTTATAGTTTGTGAGTTGCATTATAAGACCTTGGATAAGACCAAGCCTTCCTTACAAACACCCTTACACCATTTATTTACCACACCATCTCATTTTTATACTAGTCATGTCATTAGGTGGTTGTATTTTCTTACATTACATCTTAGAACAAGCACTAAGTTTGAGTTTTTATCCTTTAGAATTTTTTATTTTCATCTATCTATCATTTTCTTGTTTGATTTATGTGGACTTAACTTATCTTACATATGAAATTTGGCATTCTTAAATGTTTCTCTTTATGTATGAATTATTCATGTGTGACTTCCATCTTGACTTACATTTTGTTTTTTGTTATTCATGTTTATCTTTATGTTTGATTCAACATGCTTATCTTGCATGGGGTTACTTGTCACTTACTTACATATCTTTGTTCAAGTTTTCTTAGATGGATATTTCATTTGTCATTCATGTTTTACATGCTTCCAAACGCGATTTAGTATGTTCTACATTTATTTTTTCCATTTATATTTTACCTGCTTCCCATTGTGATTTAGTATGATCTACATTTTTTTTCCATTCATGTTTTACATTATTTCCAATCTGATTTAGTGTGTTCTACAATTATTTTTCCTTCATTTGACTTCAATATTCTAACCTTGCCTTAACAATCATAATTTTCCAATTTTACTAAGTAATTAATTGTTACTTTAACCATCCTACATCCACACACATTGCTTCTATTATTAGTCTTATATCCCTAGGATTTTTAAAATATAATTGCTACACCCTCCACGATCAAGACTAGGATGTTTGCATACAATCATTTAGTAGAAAGGTAAGTTAAGGTATGTTTATGGTATTTTATATTAATCTCATTTCATTTTAGTATTACTTTTCATATGCCCTTTTTAATTATCTCTATTTCATGTTTTTCTATGTTATTTCTCGAATCACTATCCCCTTTTACACTCACATGACACGTGATGAGCTTAAAGTGGGGCATATGTATACATATAATATTTTCAAACTTAACCACTTACTAACACTTTATATCTTGAAGGAACCTGTCGAGTCTCAATTTCTCTAAATGCATGTCTTAAGGGGTGCATTAGGAAAGGGGTGGGCAGACCATCAGTGTTTCATAAGATTGTTGTCTATTATTTCCACTTGTTATCTACACACTTGTCTCATAAAAATGATTCACCTAAGTTTTGCCTCTTATTTTTCAACCTCCTCTAGTCTTTTACCATCTTCATTAGCCCTTTCGCTAACCTAAACCCCCTTTTGGTAGTTTACCTGACCATGTCGACTAGGTTGACTTTGTATTGTTATTTACAAAGATTATTAAGAACTAAGTTGGCCATGGATGACATAGTTCATTATGTAGTTATGTTTTTATCAATTTCAATACTAGGTCAATCGATTTGACCTTGTCATCTAAAACTTTTAGAAGGGTTTAGAGTTAGATCCAACTATATAAACTTAATCATTTATCCATTTCTAAATGAAGAGAATATGAAGTAATATATATTGCACATCTGCTTATCCACCATTCTATTTGAAGAGTAAGCTTAGGGTTTCATAATTTCTTTGGAAATACATATCTTATCTTATGAAGAAGTATTTTGGATGCATTAATTGGTTGTGTAGCAGAGATAATTTAATCTTGTTATCCTTACATACCACAACAATCTCTTGTGAAACACCTTGGCCAAGCGAGAGATTGAGGATCGATGGGTTCGTCTTCAAAAGTAAGTATTCTTAACTTTTTTCCTCCTTTGTAAGAGTAGATAGATATGCATTTCCACTTATCTTTCATGCATTAGTATTCCATATACATTGACGTGAATATATGTCTTTTATGCATGTTTGATTTTTTTGTTTACTAACCTACCAGTTTGTGTCATAAGCTTTGGTGAGCACTAGATTAGATTTTTTTTTGCTTGTTATTAGTATAATGAGAATGAAAACATAGGACCTAGTTAGGGTTATTGCATAGTTTTGCTTGACTGGAGGCTTTCGAACCCTCCCTAGTGATATTATTATGCTAAGAAATCAATCGATTAGGTCTAACAGATCCATATTGGTCATGACCTCGATTATCAAATGTATCCCCAACTGGAAGTGTAAGTAGGATTTACCTTCTCCAATCTAGAATTGATTTATAGATATGATGCATTTCTTATTGCATACATATTGGACTTTTAATCAGTTATGATATGCCTAAATATTATTCCAGACAACCAAGTGTTTTTAATCAAGTAGGTATAGCTCTTGAAAACAAGCTACCATGTAGTCTTCATCATCGATGATATGTTGCAATGAAATTCAGAGAGAAATCAACTTGACCTCAACATGAAAAATGGCTTCAGTTCCATAAACAAGTGAATAGCATGTAGCTCATGTTGGAGTAAATAATGTGGTATGGTATTCCTAGAGGGCATTAAATAGCTACAAGTTCTAATAATGACTAGCATCATTGATAATATTTTTTAGAATATTAATAATGGTTTTGTTAGAATCCTTAGCATGATTGTTACCTTGTAGATAGTAGGTGGTAGAGAAATGTTGTTTGATGTGGTATTGAGAAAAAAATGCTTTCACATTTTTAATTTTGAATGATTCACCATTATAAGATATAATGTTGGAAGGGATGCCATAGTAACAGATGAGATGATTGAATATGAACTTGGAGATCTGCTTACTAGTGATATAACTGAGGGGAATGGCTTTCACCCACTTTGTAAAGTATTTAGTAGTAGTCAAGATGTGTTTATAGCCATCAAAAGATGATAGATTGGCCTTCTCGATGAGGTTAAGTCCCCATATTAAAAATGTCCATGGTGTTGTCAATGGTTTGAGTGTCTTAGCTAAAGCATAAATTAGATTGTCATGCTTCTGACATATTACACACCTCTTCACATATGCAGTTGTTTTGTTTCTATTTTCATAGTTAGCTAGTAATAACTAGTACACTAACATTTTGGCTAAGATTGACAAGTTGGTGTGTGATCTACACACTCCATGGAATTTGCTCAATGCTAGTCCATATTCTGTTGAAGGTAAATAATGAAGTAGATTTCCATCATAGTTTTTATGATACAAGGTCGATCCAAGTAGGGTATAGTGAGAGGCTTTGTGGGTGAAGGATTTTTGTTATGTATGCGATAAATTGGGAGGCATAGTTTGGTCTTGAAGATATGCATATATGTCTATGTACCAAGGAGACATAAGACCAATAACTTCACAAACCATCTCGATGATTGATTATTAATGTGTTGGGACTAAAAGATGTTCAACAAGAAATAGATAATCCTTTGCTCTATCTGTGATTTAGATCATGGAACTAATTATGTCTATAACATTGATTATTTTATTATTGGCTTGATGTATTCTTTCAAATTGGATGTGGGTAATTTGTTGATTGAGAATATAAACCATATCTCTATAAGGCACCAACTTCTCATCCCTAGCATGGTAATGGTTTATAACTTCATTATGATTAACTAAGAATCACCATACACTAGAAAATATTGAATGTTCCATTATACTACTTGATGAATCCCTGTAATGAGCACCTCATACTTGGCCATGTTATTGGTACATGGAAATCCAATACAAAAGGACTTGAGAATGAGATCCCCTTGTGGTGTAACAAAAAATATTTTAGCCCTTAATCCATGAGTCATGAATGATCCATCAAAGTAAATCTTCCATTGTTTGGTCCTTCTTCAGTAGTCATAACGGTCTCATCTAGAAATCTAAATGTAAGAGGTTGAGTGTCTTGAAGAGGAGCTTATACAAGCTGATTTTTGAGTACTTACCCCTTAATGGCCTTATAATTAGCATATTCAATTTCAAACTCACTCAATAACATGATCCATTTTTATACAGGATTCTGTAGAGTTGATTTGGAAAGTAGATACTTGAGTGGATCTACTTTGGAAATAAAAATGGTCTTGTTGTTCAACATATAATGATGTAACTTTTGGGATGCTAACACCATTGCTAAACAATCCATTTCAATTAGCATATAGTTATGTTCATATGTGACGAATGTTTAGATTAGATAATACACAACATGATCTTTTCCCTATTCATTGTGTTGTGCCAAAAGTATCCCAAGGCATTCTATATTACTGATAGGTAAAGCAGTAATGGCTTGTTTGGAGTTAGTGGCAATAAAATGGGTGGGTTGGAAATATATTATTTAAGTTGATCAAATGCTTTTCAAAACTCTTCATTCTAAGAAAACGCAATGCCCTTCTTTAGCAAGTGTATAAATGAATGACATTTTCGATTAATTGTGAGATAAAATATCTGATAGATTGAATTTTACCATACAAACTATGGAGATGCTTCAAGGTAGATGATGGTGTCATATATGTAATTATATGAACTTTTTTAAGGTCAACTTAAATTCCCCTATGAGAGATAATAAATCCTAATAGTTTGCTAGAAGTAATACCAAATACACATTTCTTTAGATTAAACCTGATGTTGTACTCACAAAGTCTCTCAAATATTCTTCATAGTATAGTTGGGTGATCATCATGGGTGTTTGACTTACCTAAGATATCATCAACATAATCCTCAATGATGTCATGCATCATGTTGAGGAAAATCATTGTCATGGATCTTTGATAAGTAGCCCCAACATTCTTAAGTCTAAACAACATCAACTGATAATAAAACATTCCACATAGAGTGGTGAACATTGTCTTGTGCTGATATTTTAGTGAGATTATGATCTGATTATAACCTAAAAAGTCATCTATGAAAGAAATCATTTTATAAATAGCCATTGAGTCGACTATCACGTCAATATTAAGCAAAATAAAGTCATCTTTCATGAAGGCTTTGTTGATAGTTATGAAATCAATGTATATTATGATACCTTATGGTTTCTTACTTACTAGCACACTGTTTAAAATCCACTCTAAATAGTCAATTACCCTGATGCATTTCACATCTAAGAGTTTTTACAACTCTTTCTTGACTGGCACAATAATATGAGGATGCATCTTGAACGACTTTTGTTTAACATGCTTGACATCAAGATATATAATGAGATGGTGTATAACCAAGGTAAGGTCCAAACCTAACATGTCTGAATAGGCCCATACAAATATGTTAATAAATTCCCTCAAAAGGATTGTAAAAGATTCACATTCCTCCTCAATGAAGGATGCGCCTAGTTTAATCCACTTTGGCTCCTCTAAAGTCCCAATTTTTACCTATGAAGTGTCCTCCACAAGAAGTGTAGAACCATCATCCAAAATAGTCAACAAGAAGTTAAAATGATTGGAAATGGAAAAGTCTTCCAAATGGACTAACTCATCTAATTATCCTAAGTAGGATGAATCAGAATCTCTTAATGTTGGCATTGGTCATGAAATAAATACCTCAGGGCACTGCTCAATACTAATATATTATCCATAAATAGTTGTTGGGCTATAACTTTCCTATGATTCATAATAAGAGGGGTGAACATCCCCATCTAATGGCACCAAAACCTAGTTTTCACTAAGAGATTTGCCTTACTCTTTACCTTTTCCCTGGTGAAAAAGCACCTCAAAGAGGTTTTTGCTTTTAGATCTCAATGCTTGATTTTGTTTTTGTGGTTAGATAGGGAAATTCACCCTCTCTATAAAGTAGGTAGAAAGATCCAATCCAATATCAAATCCTTACTTGTGGTCTCCAAGAAGAATGTGACTCCTCAATCCCAAAAAGTCATATATAGCCTCATCATTCTTAAACTTGTCTAATGGCATTGTTGACTCTTTCTAATCCCAGTCTATCAATTGTGGATGGTAAAGGGTTAAAAGTAAAGGTTGATAAATGGGGTTAATAATGCAAATGGAATGGGGGTTAAATAAATTTATAGTGGTAAGGTCATCATAGATTCCATAATTGGACCATGCATCACTATCAATATCATTGTATCTAGTCATTGGTGTTGGAACATGAATAAGGTATGCAAGGTTACCCCCAAGTAGTTTAAATCTAATACCATGGGTTATTTTATACTTGGTCATTAAGACTGGTTTGATCATGCCTTGTTGATGTAGCCCCAAGCCTTTGTCTTCATAATCTACATGCTCTATAATCTGGTTAGGGATAGGATACTTTTCACTTTGGTTAAAATCAGCTAACTCATCAATGTAGATCCATGAATCATCTTTTGCTAAGGGGTCTTGTTTTAGGATAGAGGTAGGTTTGAAAATATTGGGCTTGGTTAGCTGAGATTTGTTAGAGGTACAATCATTGGGGGGGTGAATCAGTGAGCCTAGAAAATCCAACTTTAATTTAAACCCTTTAAAGGTCTTAATAAATTACCATAAACATTCATGAAGCATACACAACATTCATAACAATGAGCAAGAGAGATAATGCAAGATCAATCACATAACACATGACATGTGTGGGAAACCTTTTTGGAGGAAAAAACCCACTGAAACCTACAATTGGACTACTAAGAGAAGACAAGACCCAAGTTCATGGTATTAGATTTAAACTGGTTGGGGGTAACCTTGCATACCTTATTCATGTTCCAACACCAATGACTAGTAAGAAAAGACAAGACCCAAGTTCAGGGTGCGAATTTCAAATTTAGCTATTAAAAAATAAGGCTTTGGGCCAATTTATGATCCAGCTTCCAAAGCTCATCAAAACCCTTGAAAAGGAAAATAAATTCAGTAATTCTTTCATAAACCAAGAGAAAAGCATTCAAGTTTACCAATGTTGGGATTTGTACATATATATCTGACGTGAACTTCCTATGTCTCCAACTATGGACCTTTGCAAACATCGATCCTTGCATCGCCCTTGCAATTGCAAGCGAATAAAATAAGAAACTTTTATATGAAATATGCATGACAAAGGAGATATAATTGTTAAATACTATTTTAAGTGTTGCATAGCACAACTGGCAACATTTACTTTTGCTAAAACCTCACTTAGCCAGTGGTCAACATCATTTTTAGGCACCGCTCTTTTCCCTGCAAGCATTCATATGCTCCACCTCACTGCTTTCTTAAAAAGTGAACATGTCCTCATTTGTAATCCAGAAAACCTATTTGCTATATTTGTCACAAACCTGGCCACATTGCTCCCCAATGTCACTACAAAAACCCTGTTGTCAAAGCTGTTTTTACCTTCAACATAGCAGCGTGGTGGGATATCATTGACATAGACGAAGATCTTTACCTACAAGATGACATCTATGAACCAATTCGAGATGATCTCCCCGAAGAAGACTTCGATGAAGATGTTGATGCTCTCGAATCATTAGTTGATGATTTAGAGCAACCACTCTCAAATATGCAGTGACCATGACATCATGATAATTTTAGTCTTCCTTTTGAAGCATATGGACGATGGTCTAGACATCATGATGAAGTACCATAATGAGATACCAGGCCCAGAACCAGAGGTAGTCAAAGAGGATGAAGTAACTCTAGAGGAAGGCAGCCCTTCATGCTAAGAATGCCGTCTACCATGCAAAGGCCTTCCAATCCACCTTTGAAATTTTAAAGCTCTTTCAAGCCTAGTGATTCAAGGATCAAGAATAAATTCACTAGCAAAGAGCCCCCAAAAGAAATCCATTCACCGCAGATCAAACCCAAATAGGACATACTTCTACCTACAAAACACAGTGAAAAAGATGAGGTAGATGGTGCCTTCTATTCCGATCAAGGCTACTGTCCAGAAAAAGGTGAATGTAGCAATCTCCAAGAAGAAGAAGAAAGAGAAGAAACAGAAGTAGAAGAAGAAATATACCATGAACAAATATCAGTTCCAGATCTGTCAAGGCAAAAATTGGTATGTACAAGTATCCCTCCATTAGAGATACCACAACCAGCCTATTTGACGCAACTAATTAATGGAAAGTTTGCACAATTCATAACTATAGAAATAAATGGTAGACTCATAGATGCACAGATAGATACAGGTGCTTCTCTCTCATTTGCAAAATCACAAATCATCCATGACTAGAAGACATTGGATGAAACACTAGCTTATAAGAGCTTAGATGTCCAAGGAAACAATTTTATTTGTAACATGTATAAACATCAGCAATCCCTTAAGATCCAAGATAAAATCTTTCATTGTGATTTTTTTTTGTTTTAAATAAAATGCCTATAGATATTCTTTTAGGTGGTGCTTTCATAGATAGATACTCACCCTATGGATCTACTACAAAAAGTGTCATGTTCACCATAGATAATGAAAGACTGAGGATTCCTCGACTTATCTATGCAACTGAGCAATTCCAAAGTTCTATGGCCCAAATACCTGAAATAGTAATTCATACTGAAATCCAAGCTATAGGAGAAAAAATTAGAACCACTATCTACTCTGATAACCCTCAACAGTTTTGGTCAAAATCTATGCTTGAGATGAACATCAAGCTCATTGAAGAAAAACATATGAAAATTGAGAAAAAAATCCCAATACCAACACAAGATTACAATGATGTGGAATCACATATAAAAGAACTAGAAGCTAATGGCTTTATAGAAAAATCAACCTCCTCTTATTGCTGCTACACCTTCATGGTCAACAAGCACTCAGAACAAAAGAGAGGTAAGAAAAGGATGGTCATAAATTATAGACCATTAAACGCCATTACCTAGCCTTTTTCATATCTTATACCAGATAAAAGCTATCTATTGGAGAAAGTTACAGCATGTAAATACTTCTCTCAATTTAACTGTAAATCTAGCTTTTATCAGATAAGGGTCAAAGAAGTCGATAGAAAAAAGATAGCATTCAGCTTCCCTTTCGGCCATTTTCATTGGATTGTTATGCCATTTGATTTGATGAATGCCCCCGCATTCTACCAGGCCCATATGGACAATATTTTTAAAGACACTTCCAATTTCTTATATGTATATATTGATGACATATTAATTTTCAGTAATTCTCTTGTTGACCATTACTCCCATCTCACAAAATTTTTAGAGCTGGCAGAAGCTGCAAGGATTGCCCTGTCAAATACGAATATTTAGCTTTGAAAAATATAATGTAATTTTCTTGGAATGATCATCCAAGATTCAAAACTACAAATCTAGTCGCATATTAAAGAAAAAGTTATCAACTTTCCAGAGAAGCTTGACAAACCAAAGCTTCAAGCATTTTTGGGATTATTAAATTATTTGAATAGCTTTTATCCTAACTCTAGTGAAGACAGATTCATCCTCCAAGAACTTCTCTAGAAAAAGAAAGCATTCCAATGGAAGGACGAACACACAGTTGCTATTCAAAAGATCAAATCTAAAGTAAAGTTTCTTCCAAAACTTCATATCCCAAAATTAGATCAATTTCTGGTTTATACTGATGCCTCCGATATTGCATGGGGAAGAGTACTTCTTTGTATATATGAAAATAAATAATTCGTGTGTGAATTCTCTAGTAGAGTCTTCAGTGCAGATGTTCTTAAGTGGATCTCTTATGATAAAGAGATTTATGCTATCAAAAATTGTCTAGAGAAGTTTATGTTAAAATTTTTTCATTTGCCACACTTTGTTGTAAAAACCAACTGTACTAGATTTCTAACCTTTATAGAAAAAGATCATGGTCAGAAAAATGGTTACATTAAATATATTAGATGGCAGACTTTCTTTAATCAATTTAACTTCTCTGTAGAACATACAAATGGCACTGAAAATGTAACAACAGACTGGCTCAACAGGAGTATGCTTGCAACCTTAATGCACCAACCAAACCCTGGTTTTAATCTAACCAAAATTTACAACCAGGGATTTGCTTCTATGAATATACTTGTTCAAAAACAAATTCTCAGAGAAGGTTTGCATCCAAGTTATACTCAAATTTTCTATACAGTAGGTCAAGATTTGTAGATGTCTTCAGCAGCTACTATTCAAACAAATCGTCATCAAAACACTGGTGTGATCACTATAGAAAGGCTAAATAGTGAATTCTTGTTCCACCAATTTTTTGAATTAATAAAGCATCCTTTATGGACATGGCTGATAAAAATAAGGTCCTCGCATAATGAACACCTCTTCAGGTGGATAGCTAGATATGGTCCACACCGTATCCATGAAGAAGAGAACCATGAACAAGACAACGTAGTACACACTATTATCTAAAGACAGCTCGAATGAGAATCATATTTCTACATCAATTCTCGCTGTCATGCATGTGAAGCTGGACCCCAACACTAGCATCTTTTCAGTACATTCCAGCTAAGGTGTTTCTTTCAGTTGATAAGTGAAGATGATTTGCTTACTGAAATGGAAGCAATGTTGGACCCACCAAGCCAGATGTCCTCATCTAGTGCATCCAACAGCATATCACTATAGATTACTTTTGTGTTGTAAAGCATGATGGAACAGACACTGTCTTGGCAAAGATTCTAGGCAGGACCTCCCAATTGCTATAAATAAGACTCTTTTCTTTGTATAGAGCATCAAAAAAAATTTAAGCTTTAGAAATCTAGTAGCCTACTCAAGCATATGCTCCTCTCTTGCCCTCTTGAAGGAATCTGAGAATCAGAAACTTGATAGACTGTAAAAAGATTGTAATAAATTTGAGTTATAATAGTGAAGCCGTAACCATTCGCGGGGTCAAGCCCCACTAACCACTAGGTGGTAATTTTTTTTAAGTGGGGGTGTTTTATATAGTAGTGGTGAACAATCAAAAGTATTGGTTTTTTTATTGAAATTAAAAGGGAGGTCAATAATTTACCCATAAAACAAGCCAAGATAGGCATTGTTTTTTCTGTAAATAAGGCAAGGGGATGGGGGGGCGAGCAAGGGGCAGTGGCGGGTATTTTTTCTTCTAATATTTTTTTCCGCATATTGTAAATTGTAAATTACAAAAGTGCATTTTAATTTTCTCCATTTTCTCAGCAATCAAAACAGTGAAACAACAAAACAAAAAATGAGATTATCAAATATCAACAATCGCAATGTTCAGAATTAGAATGCCTTTAGTTCACATTTATAGGTTATGTCATCGTGCTTGAATTACTACATCCATAGCCTAAAATTACTACAATAATGACGTGGGGCGCATCATTCCTATAAATCATCAAGGAGTAATAATGTTCAAAACAATTCATTAAATCATCCCTCTATTACCCATTCACCATGGTCGTTCAACAGAAATCTTGACAGATGGAATATCCAAGTATATAGGGAAGTTACGCCTACGTACAAGGAATTCCACTAAGCAAGTGCCATTAATCAAACAAATCATTTTCATGTATTATCTTGGTACCATGTACCACTCTACTCTCATTTGCGTAAATGTCTCTTTCACGTACCGTCATGTATATTGAAAGAATGAGCTTCTTCCAATATTGACGGGTATATAGGAAGAGAGTGCATATATAGAGGTTTGGTATATAGGATTGACAATACATAGAAAGGGGAACCTTGTTAGAGTGATAAGGAACTAATCCATCTCCCATTGATAGAATGCACAAAATGGTTGGAAATGGACTGAAATTTGTTTTACTAGACACTCAGCTTCTTCGTGGTGACAACTATGCAGCATGGAAAACTAAGGTTAAAACACATCTTGAATTTGAAGACATATGACCAATTATTGATGGTAAATTGCTCTTACATGCCACTGATATTAATCAATAGTGGAAATTTGATAAAGCCAATCAGAAAGCAAAGTTGATAATCATGTTCAGAGTCTTGGATGAGGCACAACCTCATATCTGAAACACCACTACAGCCAAGGATGCCTAGGACAAGCTACAGACTCTTTACGAGGTGAGGAATCAAAATTAGATTTTGCATCTATAGAGCTAACTACATTGTCTCAAATCGTAACCACAAGAAAAAGTGGAAGCTTTCCGACATTATGTTGCAACTCTATGGGTCTCACTTCTAGCATCAGGGCAAAACAGTGACAAATGCCTCTTTGGTTCCAATTGTCCTTAGACCATTGCCCCCTGCATACAAGTTTCTTTGACCACTCTAAATGTCACAAATCAAAAACCAACGTTTGAGACATTGGTTAACATGTTGCAACATGAAGAAACCATGCAAAATGCAGAGGAAACAAATGAGGAACATGCACTTGCATCACATCAAAAGGGGAAGAGGACCATGAAGCCTTCAAAACAGTCCCCTAAGCATAGAAATCAATAGAACGAGCAAGGAACAAACCCCGTTCCCACAAAGTGTCTCATCTGTGACAAGATAGGACATGAATTGAACAACTGTGGGTGCAATGCATTCACACATGGCTCATCCAACAAGAATCCCAATTCACAAAATTCACCATAGGTAGAGAAGAAATAACAACCATCAAAACACCAATGGAAAAAGAATCCTTCCAAATCACAACATGGGAATGTTGCAGAAGAAAATAATTCTTCAAATGAGGATCATCTATTTGCCACTCAAACACATGAGGAGACCACTTCTCTAAATTCAATCTGATTGTGGATTCTGGTACCACAAGGCACATGACTGATATGAAGGACTGGTTCTCTACTTTGAACCAAATCGCATCATGGGGCAATGTCTCTCTTAGTGATGATATTTTCTACATTGTTCAAGGCCATGGTGAGATCTCTGTAAATCGTGGCAATAGTACTTGCATAATCACATATGTTTTGTATGTTTTAGGTTTCACCAATAACTTGTCATCTGTAAATCAATTGCTCGATCACAAGCTAAAGGTTGACTTTGAATAGGAAGATGGTCAAAAAAATTGTCTAATTAAAAACAAGCTTGGAGGCTCCAAAATGGTGGCTCAAGCCTCTTGCATCGACAAAATGTTCCAACTTGATGTGGTACATAATGATCATCAAGTCCTTGTTACAAATGCTACAAACATAGCAAATTCATGGCATCGCAAATACGGTCACTTAAGTTATGGTCAAAGGCCTTCCAACACTTAAGCACAAAACTAATATTTGTTCTATTTGCTTAGTTGGAAAACAACGAAGAGCTCTTTTTGGGAAATGTGAATAGCAGGCTTCTGGTCCATTGGATCTAGTGCACACCAATTTGTGTAGACACATGACTCCCAACCTCAGAGGAAACAAATACTTTCAGTGCTTTGTTAATGACTAGTCACGAAAGATGTCAGTATACTTATTGAAGACTAAGGATCAAGCCTTCCAAGCCTTCAAAGAATTCAAAGCCTCTATATAAAATGAAACCGGTTGAAAAATTAAGACCCTCCACTCAAATAGTGGGGGGGAATACAACAGTAAAAATTTCATTGCATACCTCGCAAAACATGGAATATGTCACAATTCACTGCTCCTTATACACCACAATAGAATGGTGTTGCAAAACAACATAATCCTGTCCTTGTAGAGATATTTCGCAGCATGGTTGAGGATGCACAATTATCTCATTCATATTGGGCAGAAGCATGTCACACAATGATCTACCTATTAAACAAGTCACCCGTCAAAGCCCTCGATGATATCAAATCGTAAGAAGCTTGGACTATAAAGAAACCAAAAGTTTCTCATCTTCGAGTTTTTAGTTGCAAGATATACATGCATGTCCCAAAAAAGAAAAGAAAGAAATTGGATAATAAAACCAAGGAACATATTTTTGTGGGATACAGTAAAGAGTCAAAGGCATACCGACTCCTTGATCCAGAGACTAAGAAGGTGCTTATCAGTAGGGATGTAGTGTTTGATGAGAAAGGTGAGATCCATCCACCTTCCACACAAGCCCCTGATATAGGGATCAGCCTTGCAAATTTATTAGATGGTAATAGTGGTAGTGCAAATGATAACGATCAACCATGACCTCTAACACCACCACCCACTATTCAATGCATGCCCAAGTGGTATACTAGCACTATATGAGATCCAAAATTGGATGGAGTCCCAAACACATCCACTACAGGACCACGGACTTGCAATATGGCTCACACAGAAATAAATTTGGCCTTGATGAGCATAGTTGCAAAAACATTTGAGCCCTCAACAGTCCGTGAAGCCCAAGAGTCCAAACCTTGGAAAGAAGCCATGGATGCAGAGTATCAGTTTCTCATGAAGAATAACACATGGCACCTTGTTGATCTTCCACCAAGGAAGAAAACTACTAGATGCAAATGGGTATTTAAAACCAAATACAAAGCAAATGGTAGTATAGACACGCACAAGGCAAGACTCATAGGAAAGGGCTAGGCTCAGAAAGAAGGCGTAGACTTTGAGGAGAATTTTGCTCCCACAACTAAGAAAAAAACAATTAGAATGATCTTGATATGGTTGCACAGTTTGGGTGGAACGTTCATTAGATGGATGTAAAAAGTGCCTTCCTAAATGGAGGTCTACAAGAAGAGGTATACATGACTCAACCAGAAGGTTATGTCACACCTAGTCAAGAACAAAAGATGTGCAGACTTATAAAGTCATTGTATGGTCTCAAACAAGCTCCTAGAGCCTGGTACATAAAATTAGATGAGCATCTTGTTCAGCATGAATTCCAGAGGAGTCCATATGATCCAAGCCTCTACCTCAAAGAACAAAGGGGAGAGGTTGTTATAATAGATGTTTATGTCAAAAATTTGGTCATCATTGGAAGTTTAGTGAAGATGGCAAATGCAACTAAGAATGATCTCAAATGGTCGTTTGACATGACAAATTTCGGGCTACTGCACTATTGTCTTGGTCTAGAAGTATGGCGAAAGGGGCACCGCATTTTTGGGTCTTAGATGAAATATGTCAAGACAATGATCAAGAAGTTTCAGATGATGAATTACAAATTAATTGAAACAAGACTTTGGTTGTCTCGTTCAGATCCGTTATCGCAAGTAGATGTTACTCTCTATTGACAACGGATTGAGAGTATCGTCTAGCTAACCTACACTAGGTCAGATATCAGCTATGTTGTCAACTATCTTTCATTCTTCATGCAAGAGCCGAAGGTAAGCCACTAGAAAGCAGCTAAGTGGATATTGCAATATAGTCAAGGAACAATGGAATATGGCCTAGAATACAAGAAGAATGATAAATTCTTCTTAATAGGGTACACCAACGTAGATCATGCAGGTTCAATTGATGATAAAAAAATCCACTTCTGGATTTGCGCTTATTTGGGGATCTGGTATATCTCATGGGGGAGCAAGAAGTAGAACTTTGTTTCTCATTCTTCTATCGAGGTAGAATATCGCACTGTAGGAGTTGTCTGCTAAGCGATATGGCTACAATGCATACTTACAGGATTGGGAGTACCAAAAACTTAACCTACAACTTTGTATTGCGATAGTCAGGGTGTTCTTATACTTGTTTGCAATCCAGTGTTTCATGAGTGCACGAAGAACATTGAAGTTCAAGTCCATTTCATACATGAGCATGTTCAACAACACAACATACAGCTCCAGTATTACCCCACTCAAGATTTGTGTGCAGATGTCTTCACAAAGTCACTCGCACATGATAAGTTTGAGGCATTCAAAAGTTCTCTCTTGTACTCTATAAACTATGATGAATTAAGGGGGGGATGTTAGAATAATCTAGTTGGTGGTTAATTCACCATAGTAGTTAGTGAAAGTAATTGCAAGTGACTTAATAAAACTCACATATGTTGTTAGTGTTTATTATTTGTTGCTTTGTTAGTTATTGTTGTAGATTGTAACTCCCGTGAATTAATGGGAAGGTATTTCTTGTAAACTATTTCATAGGAATCATTGGTTAATGCTCTCCCTATCATATAGGGCTTATTACAAGCATTGTATTCTGTATAGATTCCACTTTGTGATAGTGGATTTGTTAGCTGAATAATATTATAATTCTTCATGCTCAGAGGTCCATAGACTTCTATGTTGATTTTTATGACTTAATTGAGAAGGATCGGCTCCAAGTGGTGGAAGAACCTAGGCTAACTGGGCAGGTATCAAGATCTATTAACTCCACCTTTCTTGATTTGATTGCAAAGAAGGATTCTCCCATTTTGTTTGAAGAGTATAGGCTTATTTCTCTTTGCAATACTTTATATAAAAATTTATCTAAGGTAATTGCAAAAATATTGAAATATGTTTTCTCCGAAACTTCCTCTCCTCAGCATTTTGGTTTTTTCAGTCAAAGATAGATCCATGATGCTTTGGGAATATCCCAAGAAAATTTACATTCTATCAAATCTAAAAAATAAGAAGATTTGATCGTAAAACTAGATCTGTCCAAGGCCTTTGATAGAGTCAATTGGTTATATCTTAGGTTGACGTTGATTCACATTGGCTGCAGTGTTTCCTTTGTGAATTGGGTGTTGGGATGTACAGGTTCAATTTCTTATTATGTGCTTATTAATGGTGTTGCCTCCTCTTTTTCCAAACCTACAAGGGATCTTCGGCAAGGGTGTCCATTGTCCCCCTTATTCTTTCTCTTGGTTGTTGAGGGACTTAGTAGGATGATTAAGGAGCATAAAAATAATGGGGATACCAAGGGAATTAAAATCACCAACACTGTCTCTGTCACTCACTTGTTTTTTGTTGATGTTCTCTCGTTTGGTTGTGGTATGTTGCTACGGGCATGGAAATTAATTTGGAAAAAATTGTCATCTCTTTCAATAGGGTGCAACATGGATAGGAGATAGTTATTCCTATTGTTTTTAGTTTCTCTACTATAAACTTTGACAAAGGGTATAAATATTTGGGATTTGGTTTGAAGCCCAAAACTATGGGTTTAATGACTTCATATGGTTAAACCAAAAGGTTGAGAAACAAGCTATAAACTAGTGCACCAGGGGGCTCTCTTTACGAGGCAGGGTTACTCTTGTGAAATCTGTTTTAAAGGCCTTTGTACTAGCACACTTTGGCTTACATTCTTGTCAAAGTGATGGAGAAAATTAGGAAGAAATGCTTCCATTTTTTATGGTCAGGGAAACAGGATAAAGATGCCATGGCTTTGTTCAAATGAAGTAAGTTGGCCAAACCAAAGGACGTTGGAGGATGGGGACTCAAGAATATTCATAAATTTGGTAAGGCTCTAGCAGCCAAGAGTTTATGGAGAGGGTCTGTGGCAGAAGGTTATGATTGTGAAGTACTTGGCTCCTTTGTCCATTAAGAATTGAAAAAGTCAAGAATTGAAGAATGGAAAAGTCAACCAATTAAGAATTGTAAGAATTCTACTATAATCTGGAAAAAATTGTTCAAGTCTTTCCCTTTGGTAGGAAACTCATTGGCTTGAAGATTAAGGGATTGCATTAGAATGAGGATTGGCTGAGACCCATGCCTTGGATGTGGTGGTACTTTTATTTTATCCCAGCATTTGATTGATGTCTTGAGTACCAAAGCTAAATTGCACTAAAATGCCCCTCCTCGTACCAAGCCTAGAAATGTTGTTGAAATAGGAATGCTCTGGAAACACCCTGAAAGCATACTAGAAATGTACGGACACATGTCGGAAATGTCCTAGATGCTTCTATCATGTGCATAGGCATTTCCAATACACTTCTCAGTGTTTCCATGGGGGGGAAAAATCAAGCCAGAAAAAAAGGGGGTATGCATACTCGTCGAGGCCCAGAGGAGCCTAAACTAGACTATATATATATATATATATATATATAAACATTTAAGTATAAGCTTACATTTAGATAAGTTATATAAATCCAACACGCTGTAAATGTTTACAACCTAAAAAAATAGAAATCCTTAAATTTTTAGTATCCTTATAAATATGAAATAAACCCAGGGCCCTAAACATTTGTATAATATCAAAAACATTACTCCAACAAGTGCCCTAATGTGGCTTTAGTCCCTGCTGCTAAGAGAAATATTTAGATTTCATTAGTGTTAAGACTTTGATTACAGTCACGGATATTTATAGATCCCATGGGCCCACAAGGATTTTAAAGTGACTGCATGGTGTGTTGTCATTTTATTTAAAAATGACTAAATGTGAAAATCGTTGTGAAGGCATAGATCATGGAGAAAGATGACACTGATGATAACAATAATGGCAAAGATATGGAGTCTTTTGATTTAGATATGTGTAGGGAGAGCACAAAACAACAAGTTGAAGCCTCCTAAAGCTAGGGAATTGAATTCACTAACAACGAAGGAGAAATGTGCTCCAACAACTAATATTCTCATAGCGCAATCATATGGCCATCAAATTTACACATCGTTTCAACAATATAACATTAAAAAAAAAATTTAAGGATGAAAAATATATATTTTTTGCTTCCATAAATACTGAATTTAGCTAAAATACTATTTTTGATACAATGTTTATTATGTATGGCATGTATAACATAAATTCATGTAAATATGATATAAATTACTCATGCTACCTAATTAAAGAACTCAATATATAATATGTCAACTGCACATTGCGCAATTCTTAGGTATTAGAATGTGGAGAATTTTTTTAACAGAAACCAAATAGACACGAACTTTGAGCAAAATTAGCTAATAATACAAAACATGAAGATGAGGAACTTTATAATCTAAAGAATATTGAAAAGGTCAATTGATTTAGTCGACTCAGTTTGTTCATGTGTAGGTGGACATTGCAGAAAATAAACCACAAATAATTGAAACATGGTTACAAAATCATAACCTTTAATCCAATATTACAATATACTATACATAATAATAATTAATATTTATATTATATATTTATAATTAATAATTAATTTAGTATGAAAAATATTAATAACATATGAGAATAAATATTATAATATATATAGTAATATTAATATAATATTTGTATGATATTTTACGTTAAGCTAAATCAGTTTACACCTCTGAGAATAATAGAAAATATTGTCTTATGGCAGCAGCCATGATCAAAGTGATGGCGAAGGTTCGAGAGCAATGACAACAGCAACAGAGGAGGCATCCTCCCCAACGGAAAGGCAAATACAAGCTGAACAGATCGAGACCCAACAAAAAGGAGATTTGGCATAAGATTCAGGATGCTTGCTGAGAAGATTTGGGCGAGGACTGGTCGGTATGTGAAAAAGAAACCCTTGGGGTCCCTGCTGAGGATCGGGTCTCTCCAAGGAATGGTGTTGAAATGGGCCTTTCGCCTAGGCATTCCAAAGGGAAGCACCCTTCTAGGGAGTTCCCTACATTCCAAGACTCGCCACCTCCGACTCTTGGTAAGGATGAGGGGTTCAGTGTGTGGTACATATCCTTTGCCAACTTAGACTTTTTGGAGAATGTCCAAGTTCTGAAGAATGGGGGATTGATAGGGAAGTTCGTGAGGCGATGGCCGACGTTGGGAGATGTGGATGATTGGAAAAAGGATAATTGGGGGCAGGATTGCTCCATTTGTTTTCTTCCCAAGGGATTTTTATCAATCATTTGCCTCTTTGAACGAGCAAAGAGGGAGATTCTCAAAGGGAGGGCCTGCTTCTTCAGAGCTTAGGACTCCGGCTTAAAAACTGGAGCCCCAACTTTATCCTTTTAATAGCCAGGAATGGAAGATTTTCCATTCGGGTTAGGTTGTATGGGTTACCAATGGAATACTGGAGTGAGAATAGTCTCAGGCAAATCAGTGCAGTTTTGGGAGATTTCATCAAAAATGACCCAAAATCTCATGAAGGGGTTTTGGTTTCTTATGCCCAAATTTGTGTCATGTTGAACCTGGATGAGGCAATTCCAGAAATTGTTCATATACAGACTGAGGAAGGAATCTGGGACTAGAGAATTGATGTGGAAAAAGTCCCTTTTAGATGTTATAAGTGCAGATAAATCAGGCACTTTTGCCGTGAATGCCCAGGAGTCCTTGGTAGCAAGCTTAAAGGGGAAGCTGTGAGAACCTCGACAACTCCTTTGTCAGAACCCCTACCGCAAGGGTCTAAATAACCCTCCCTTCTGGAGCCGATGGTTGAATGTACTCGTGAAAAGCCAAGAATCAATTTTGAAGTGACTAAGGTGCTCAAAAGCCGACTGGAAGGTGGAGAGATACTCTCACCAAACTCCATGGTGAAGGAGTGTAACTTCATCTCAGTGGAAGCCAAGAAACTTTCATCCATTATCACTTTGGATAGTGGACTGAAAGCACGTATGTAAAAATTGGAGGATCTTGATAGGACTAGCCCCATTCCGAGGGATTCAAGGAAGGTGGGGGACCTTCAGTTGTTTCCCTTCCCGGAAGATTCTGAGGAAGAGGAGGAAGAGTTGCTTTCAACTGAGCCTCTCTCTCTCCCAAATTGAATGTAAAATCCCTCAGCCAATTTGTGGAACATCGAGTAAAAGAGGTCACAAAACAAACAAGGAGCGGACGGATGCGGAAGTTGTTGCAGGAAAACAAAAAGCCATCACGGTATTTGCACATTTGAGATGGCGGGGAGCGGAAGGCCTTGCTGAGCATCAATGAAGCTCGTATCTTGGAATGTTAGGGGCCTTAACGTCCCTAACAAAAGTTGATGGTCAAGCACTAGCTACAGGAATTTGTCTTTGATGTTTTTCTCCTTCAAGAAATGAAGCTCAACAAGGCTGAGGGTGAATCCTTATTAAGGCGAAGTTGGAATAGTTGGATGGGGCTCTTTGCTGACTCTTTTGGGGCATCTGGAGGACTGACGATTATTTGGGTGCTTGCCAAGGCAAGAGTCAAAGGTATCAACTCTAGAACTAGATGGCAACTATGTAAGGTTTTGATCTTTGCTTCTGACATTTCTTTCTTTTTATTTAATGTGTATGGGTCAAACCTTGTTGTTGGTAAAGCTTAGGTTTGGAATGAGATTTAGCAACAACTAGCCCTGCTGCCGAATCAACACTATGTTTTGGGGGGAGACTTCAATGTTATACTTTCTTGTGATGACAAATCGAGGGTGGTTAAATCTAAATCTCAGGACTTCCTACAGTTCATTGACTCCTATAGTATGGTGGACATTGTTCCCAAATTTGGGTGGTTCTCTTGGACCAACAGACGATTAAGCTTCAGCAACATTGCTGAGCAGCTGGATTGCTTTATGATTTCCCCAACTTGTTTGGAGATGGACTAGGCTTTCGAATACTGCACTCTCCTGATTTCAGGATCAGACCATGATCCGATTGAACTCAAAATTGAAGAAGATGGCACTCACCCCAAATGTCCCTTCAAATTTGAGTTAATGTGACTTCAGGGTACCTCCCTTTTCGATCTGGTCTAGAAATGGTGGTCGGAAGCCAAGGTTGGGAAAGGCACGAAGTCTTACCTTTTTAGCAAAAAACTCCAGCACATTAAGGCTTGCCTCAAAACATGGAGTAGAATATGTTTCAAAAATATCTTCAAAGAAATACCAAGAGTAAAGGTAGACCTTGACGCCCTCAACCAGGTTGTTTTGGATGTTGGTATGGATGCAAACCTATATGTTAAGGAAAAGGAGCTTCTGGCTGATTTGGTTGATTTGTATGCTAGGGAAGAAATCTTTTGGAAACAGAAGTCTCATAAGACTTGGCCTAAGGATGGAGACATCAATACAAAGTTTTTCAATAACTCCACTCATGTGCAGAGAAATGCCAAATGCATCCCCTCTATTAAGGCAAGAGATTGTAGATCCCTTGGGCAGCAATCTGATATCTGGGATGAAGCAATTGCTTGTATTAGAGATCCCTTTGTTAACACTAAAGCGGTGGACTTGCAGGGGCAATCCCGTAATCTTAGATACATCCCCAAGGTGGTCTCAAAATGGCAAAATAGATTGTTGATGGCTCCCTTTTCGTCAGAAGAGATCAGACAAGTGGTTTTCTCCATGTGCAGAGATAAAACTCCCGGTCAAGATGGTTTCCCAGCCATTTTCTTTTAAAGCTTCTGGAATATTGTTTGCAATGAGATTGTGGCCCTTGCGGAAGAATCCCGTCTGAAACAAAAAATAGGGCCAAATATTAATTGCACCTTCATTTGTCTAATTCCCAAAGGCAATGCGCAAGCTTCCTTCAATGATTTCAAACCTATCTCGCTTTGCAACGCAATTTACAAGATTATTTCTAAGGCTATTTCTTTTAGACTGATAAGTTCTATCAGTGATCTGATTTCAAACGAACAAGGGGGGTTTTGTTTTGGGGAGGAACATCCATGACGGGGTTATAATCACCCATGAAATCATCCACTCTCTAGTGGCTGGCCACAAAAAGGGGATGATTCTTAAACTGGACATTAGTAAAGCTTATGATAGAGTCAACTGGAGATTTTTGTTGAAGACCCTGGATGCCTTTGGCTTCGCTAGGGAATGTTGTAATTGGATTTTTAGTTGCATCTCAAGCTCGAGATTCTCAGTTCTAATAAATGGGGAACCGATGGGTTTCTTTGAGGCTTCCTAGGGCCCGCAACAAGGGGATCCCCTTTCCCCCTTCCTCTTTATCCTAATGGTCGAGGCCTTAGGAAGAGTTATTTCAGGCCCTGCTAGATACAAGGAGATATGGGGATTAAAGGCCACAGCCAGCATGGCAAGTTTCACCCCTCAACATTTTGTAGATGACACTATTTTATTTGGAATCCCGTCGTTAGTTGAATCAGAGACTCTCAGGTAGATTCTGGTAGATTATGAGAATGCCTTAACTCGGCCAAATCTGAAATCTTCTTCTTCAACACTCCCCTAGATGCAAGTGGCCATCACTAATATGTTGAATTTTAGAACTGGTAAGCTCCCAACTAAACACCTTGGGGTCCCCCTATTTGTCAGAGCAAGAAGAGCTTCTCTGTGGGAGAATTTGCTCAAGGCTTTTCGCTCTAAACTCTTGAAATGGGAAGGTAAGTGGCTCTCGTTGGCTGGTCAGATCACACTTTTTAAAATCAATTTTAAGTGCACTACCAATATACACTCGCAGTTCTGCAACCGCCATCAAAAATATTAAAGGAGCTGAATAAAATCATGAAAAACTTCCTCTGGCAAGGATTGCAGGAGTCTAGAAAAACTCCTCTAGTGAAATGGGATAAGGTGTGTCTTCCTCAGGAGGGAGGAGATGCTGGTATCAAAAGACAGGGTGTTCGAAATCTTGCTTTGGGAGCAAAATTGGTTTGGGGTATGGTTACCCAAGCTAATGCAACTTGGAACGAGCTCCTCCAGAAAAAACACTTTGGGGATTTTTCTCCTTTAAACATCTTGAAGGTGGGAAATCCTCCCGAGGGTTCACACGTGTGGAACTTTAGTCTTAACCATCGCTTCATCATTAAGGATCACGTCTCATGGGTGATCGACGATGGAAACCTCACATATTTCTGGGTGGATTCCTGGAATGGACATAAGCCATTGAGGGAGACAAGATTTGGGTGACGCTGAGGTGACTTTGAGTCATTTGTGGAGTGACAAGGTGACGAATTACCTTGATCCCAGTGAGAAGGTGAGATTAGTCCTTTGGAAGTGGAAGAATTTTGATAATGTGCCAATTCTATATCATCAATAGTTGTAGTTGACAAACATTCTAGCTGAGAGAAAGGTCTTCATTAGCTCAAAAAATGATTAGGTCCATTGGGTGGGGGCAAAAATTGGTTGATAAACTATCAACCTGGGCTACAAAATGGAAAATGGCTAAGCAAGGTGATTCAATCTTTGGCTAGACTAAATACCTTTGTTGGAACAAAGTTCACCTCCCTAAAGTTGGGGATTTTGTGTGGCTGGATGTTCAAGGGCGTATTCTTACCCATGACCATCTGTGAAGGATGGGTTTTGTCGGCCTTTCCAAGTGTGTGATGTGCCATGAGGAAGAGGAAGATGCAAACCATCTTCTCTTTAATTGCACTTTCGCTAGACAAGCTTTGCCTTGGCTTTGTAGTAAGCTGGCTTGGCAGTGGACCAGTCTGGAAACCTTGAAGTAGGCATTTATATCTTGGCCTACGGGCTCAAGGAAAGACACTTTCCCCTGCTTATGGAAAACATGTCCATCTATCCTGATATGGACTATTTGAAAAGAGCATAATTTACAAATTTTTGAAGACTAACCTTGCTCCTTCGAGGAGGTAATCAAGAAGGCCGAACTAGCTATGTTAGAGGTGGGCTCCACTCATGCCCGACAATATAGGGGATGTCTTTCGGCCTAGGACTCCCAAATTATCTCCCCCTGGCAGTGGTTAAAATATCCTCCCGTTAATGGATTAGATTTGCGATCAAACACTGATAAACGTGCAGGAAGGATGGATTGGAAGTTGACTCCTCCAAGAATGTTCAAACTCAACTTCGATGGTGCTGCTAGAGGAAACCCGAGTGCATTTGGAGCAGATTATGTAATCTAGGATTGCTCAGGGTCGCTCATTAGAGCATCTTCAAAAAAATTGATAGATGGAACCAACAATGAAGCTAAGGCTCGGGCCTTGGTTCTGGGACTTTAGTTGTTGTGCCAATGTGGGATTCATTGGATCGTCATCAAGGGGGACTCCATGGTTGTTATTCAGGGCCTGCGGAATGGGAAGGCAGGATCTTGGAACCTCGAAAATATTATGAGCCAAGCATGGCATCTTTAATTATCTGGGAAGTTAACCATTGCTTCCGCGAAGCAAATCAAGTGGCCAATAGTCATTGATCAAGCATAGGAGTTAATCTACGACAATGATTGGGAGAGGTGGGAATTGAATACTCCCATATGACTATTTCGAGCTCAGGTATCTTGGGTTTAAGGGACATTTAATGGTGGTGTTTGGCTGAAGTGTGGCAAAGGTCATCCCTCACTCACCCAGTGATATCCACATCTACTCACCCAGCTTGAGACACTGACCTTTAGTGTTATAGCGTCAGGCTGGGTTTTTTTGGCTTTTGTCCCACAGAATTTAGTAAGTGCTTTAAGGTGGCCAGGACATCATGGAACGTATGCTCCAAATGGCTCTTAGTGAGCCTTCCTTATGTGTCACGACAAAAAAGCGTGAATTGGCCTTTGAGGTTCGAGTGTCGGACGCCAAGTTGAAGCGTATTTTCTTCATTCAAGCGGGGAGTGTTTTACACGTTGTTAAGGAAGTTGTGGGTCTAATCTTCTTGGAGACAAAATGCAGGAACAAGGTTAATTCCCTGGTGGCATCGGCTTTCGTAGGTAATTTATTTTAGGCCTTCATGGATAAAGAACCGACTGTAGCAGTGTTGTCACGACTAGCCTGGGAGCGCTTTCATGTTGGGCCTGGAAGCAACTGTGGAGGATTTCTCTTTGGAGGACAAAGGCCTCCATGCTTTTCATGGGTTGGCAAACACTGACGTAGTTCCATTCATGGCTTTTCGGGATTTGGATGATAGATATGATGACCTTCTGGTTCATCTGGAGTTCCTGCAATCTAGGCTTCATAACCTAGGTCCTCACAAAAGTCATGTGCCACTACTAGATTTAGGAGCCCTTCGTTCCCCATCGACATCAATCATGGCTACTCTCCAAGGACTAACAAAGATCGGGTAGGTATTGTAGCAAGTCATGTTACTGGTTCGGGAAAGTTTGTGTTGGTTGAGGTCCCTTTCGAGGGTGATGGCTGCGAGCATAGCGGTGGGGTGGCGATGGTTGGCAATGCCTCGTAAGTTGGTAATGGTGGCAACGTTGGGGTTGTATTTGAAAGTACCGTTTTTTGTTGTCTATTTTTTAGTCGTTGAGGTCTTGTGTCGAGGGCTATTGGTCCTTGGTTTGGGGGTGTCTTTGTTTGGTTTGGTGTTAGGGGTTGTTGGTCCTCGATCATTGCTTCTTAAGTCTTTGGGGGTCTTTTGGCTTTCCACGTCTCCGGATGGGTTTTCTAATCCTTTTTTCATTTAATAAAATGGGTGAGGGACCCTCCAACCCTCATTATCTAGCCAAAAAATAAAATTGTATGATATGCTATACATAACATATTATATCAGAGTATATAATATTATATATAATTGTAATATATCACATATTATTTTTTTAATATATATTACACTTTATATTATAATTTTATTTATAATATTGTTTACTAAATTATATTTATGTATAGTTTAATATAATACTATACATATAGAATATTATTATATATAGATTATATTAATATATGTTATATTTAATATTAAAAGTTCTCAAAAAAATCAAATGGAACTTTGATCAAAGGGAGGCAAGGCATGCTTAAAATTTAAGCACTTAGACATCAATGAAAGTGCATTATTAAGAGGAGGAGGAGCTAATATTATCACAAGGGGCAATTGACAGTTGGAAGGAAGACAAGTTGGAAGCGATTGAGAACACAGCACAACGATGACTAGGTGGTAGTCGTTCATTTTACTGTTGTGTTGTTTAAATCTTCTTTTTCGATTTCTATATCTCTAAGTTCTATGTTTTGTGCATTTCTATATATACACATTAATAGAAAGTTCTGAGATATATATATATATATATATATATATAGTAAAGGTGCTGCTTTTAGCAGCGTTTCGATTGATTTCAGTAACTTTTGAAGCTCTCCTCAAAATAATTACTTTAAAATCTTTTTTTTTGAGCTCAAAACATCGCTTTATGGTGATATTTAGCGGTGTTCAGGTTTCCTTCCAATTCAAAGATGTCAAAATTTATGTGCAGGTATGTAAAGCATAGTTACCAAATCCAACGGAATCTAGGGTTTTTGGCTTACCTAGATAAGTTCGTTCAGGTCGGCCCTTTTCTTGAATTTTTTATTTTATGTTTTGTTTTTATCTTTTTAGGTTTGTGGTGCAAAGAAACGCCTAGAAACCATAATAAATATGATATAATATTAACATTTTATATCATTTTATTAATGTTTTTCATTGTATTTGGCAGCGTTGCATATTTATAAAACTATGCTCACATATATGTATACGTATATATACTAGATCGGATTTTTCTGAACTTTTTCAAGAATTCCGGATTTCAGATTTTTTTGCCCTCCCGAACAGATCCAGATTGCCAAACTTGGCAACTATGATGTAAAGTCTGCACGCTGAGTTAATTCTTTGATTTCATCCCCAAAATCGAGCTTACTACGAATAATTCTATTTTAAAAAAAATTAATGAGAAAAATAATATATTCTTTTGTAGACCCTGGGGAAATTTTGATTATTTAGAAATGGAGGTGATATAAGTCTTACATATGCAAATCTTTCAATATAAGAAGTTTAGTTGGGCGTGTAGTCTTCAAACTATATTAATATTTTGATTTCGTCACAGTAATCAAGCTTAATAAGAGAAAATTCCTTTGCTAACCTTGTCAAAGAAGAAATCATAAATTTCTTTGTAAAACTAGTAAAAAGTTTGAGGCACTGAAGAGATTATTCGTGAATAGAGGATGCATGCATCTTAAGTTTGTAAATTTTTTGCTGTAAATGTGCATACAGAAAGTTCAGTTTTAATTTCTCTATTCAGACTTAGCTAGAGAGGATATATGCATGAAATATGTAAATCTTTTACTATAAATGCACCTCAATGAAGTTCATCTTTAATTTATCGATTCAAATCATCTTCACACGTAACTAAGCTTTATTTTTAGGTGGACATATGTTTAAATGAACGGAAACGCGAGTTTCTTTATTTATAGAAATCACCTCCGACTTTTAGGCAAGTAAAATTGCACTGAATGTGTAATGTTTTTGAGCGGAATCTGCCTCAGAGGCTAGAGCTTTTATCCTGTAATGTTTTAGTAGCAATAATTTACTATTATCCATGTGATCGTGTGTAATTTCTATAAGGTTAGAATATTTAACCCACAAAGCTAGAGTCGTGCGTAATTGCTAGAAGGTTAAAATTGTGAGATTTCCTATGCAAGAGTTACAGTAACGAAAAAAACTTGTTGACGCGCAAAGCCTAGAAAGGCGAAAAAAATAAATGTAGATGTGTCAAGAGAAAAATGATTTCTAGCGATTTGAACTTGCGTTCATTGAAGCTCATCAAATCGCCAACAAAAGACAGCGGACCAAAACAGTGGCAGCCCAAAAAAAAATTGACATGAGAGATCGGAAATGCAGTTAGGTTTTGTAAATCATACCACGCCGTAGAGTTAAAACCCAACCCTGGTTTAAAATTTGAATTTAGATAACATTTTTCATGCAGGTAAAAACATTTAGGGTAAATTTGAAAACTTACAATCAAGATAAGCGACTCTTCTTGGTGAATGAAAAAGTCTTGATTTTTGCCTTTGTTTTTGCACTTTGCCCTTCCATTCCAGAATAGGGATAAAATAATGCAGATATAATGAAGGGGGAGAATTCACACAGTTTATGGGAAGTGAAAGGAAAACGAAAGTAGGTTGGTTTGTTTAATTTCCGCACCTTGTAATGTTTCAGTCTCTAGAATTAACAATGATACATGTGTGCTAACAGACAGTTTAAATCCAAATTTTTAACATTATTGGGCATGCAAACCAACATCAAATGATCAAAACAAGGGGAAAGGATGGAAAAGGCTTTCATTCCCAAATTTGGGAGGTAACAAAACCCATTTATCCAAAATGTGTATAAAGTTTTGCACTTCTCTGAATTGTTGGTGCACGTTCCGAACAAAAATCTTATAATGACCTAAAATTAGAAAACAAATAATATAATTAAATGAGAGGGTCGAGAGAAGGGTTAGATGCCATTAGAAGTTGACACAACATATCAATGAGGCTTAATTTGGACCATTCACTGAAATTCAAATTTAAGACTCATTGGTGTGCAAACTAACATCAAACAATCAAAAAGGTGGATAAGGAATGATAAGGGTCACATAAGGTGAGGGGGCAAAGAGCACAAAGGAACCCTATCGTACAATTGTGCTTTAGACATGTATGGAGCATAACATTGTAAAAGGAGGGAAAAATGTGATCAAACTTGTAGTGGAGAAGATCACAATTGTAAGGTGTTGGGAGAAGGGATAGGGACCAATTCAAGTTAGTAAATATGTCAACAATATTTAATCTAAAATTAAGAATCAACAAGTACACAAACATTTATAAACATGCAGTTTAACAACTAATAAATGCCTATGGACCATTTTTAGGTGTCTACATTTTGTCACTCTTTGATGTGTTTGTGTGGGCATGAATTCATATCAAAGTAGAAGAAGACATGATTTGGATATATATTTTTCTACCTGTGAAGCTCCAAAGCACACTCCAATGTACTTGCGAGTCTCGTAACAACATTTGGTTTTTTTTTTTTACACACATGAGTGAGTTTCAATAATAATTTATCGAAATATAAGCTTAAAAGCATATTCCTTATTTGACTAAAGGTGTGTATAATGTCCATGTGAAACCAACTACCTTTGAATTTGTGTAAAACCCTTAATGCACTTTTGAATACAAGTTTTTAGTAATATTTTAAGTGAAATCTATATAAAAGCTAGATAAAATTCTAAGTCAATTTGAATATAATCCCTGGTACAATCCTACATAAGTTTGACATAATATCAATGTTATGTGAACTTAGAAACCTTATTAGATATGGGCGTCCACATCCATATAAAATATGAATCATTAGAAATTGGAATTATGCGCCCTATCAAACATGAAATTCTAAATTCATCGTGTTGAATGTGGTAGCACACATGACCCAATAACATGTATATAAATATGATGATGGGATGTATGCCCCCCTTTTGAGATTTTGGATGAACATATCAAGCACACATCTCAAAATAAAGGGGTTAAACACATCACGTGTGATATATAACCATGAAAACATGTATCTTATGACTAAGTTTCTCTGTGTGGGCCCAAGATATAAGCAATGTGAGATCATGAGTATAAGGTCTTGCTCCCAATGGATGCATGGCGGGAATTGTGCCACTATAGGCAAATAGTAAGAGCATTATGCATGATATGAATCATGGCATCGTACAACACACCAAACACTTGATGAATGCAACTATAATGGGATACAAGTCACATATGTGATAGAGCACGAACCAAACACTTTATACACTAGAGTCACACCAAGCATATGGAAATCACAATGAAGTCAAACCTAGCAAATAAAAGACACATAAGGCAATGAAAACATGTCAAACACATAGTAGGCACATAGCAACGAAGAAACATTAAACACTCTATAGGAACATAAAGTAGTGAAGGCACATCAAATACTTAGTAGGCATATAAATCAATGAAGACATGTCAAACACTTAGTATAAAGCACGATGCATGAAATTCAACTATGTGACCAAACACATGGTAGAATCTTGAAACATAGATATAGAAAGTATATAAAGTACTATGAAGGCACTTTAAATGGGAAGTCAGCGAAAATGTATGTCAGGGACATGAAGGAACATATCAAAAAACATAAAGCAAATCAAACACATGATTTAGTTGAAGACATATTAGGCACATGAAAACACATCAAGCACATGAGAAAACTAAACATACAAGGACAAATGAAGAAAATAATATATTATATAGAATACATATCATAGACACATAACAACAGATCACGTGAAATAATAGCATGATTTAAAAAAATGAAAGAGAACTTCAAGTGGGGCGTGGAGATGCCCCTAGGGTTTCTCCTAAGCAAACATGGGATGTGCCCCCAACCTATTGTAAAGCCACAATCATGAACATGTACCCTAGTGAATAACAAGACATGCATCTAACTCGATAATTTCATTAGTAACATATATAAACAATGATGAAGTAAAGCCTTTATCTATAGGAAGGTAGTCGTGAATATGCAATGTGTATTCAAGCATGTTCATACTGTGATAATCTTTTAAAATTATTTTATAAAATACAAGGAAGTCATCATATCATAAAACAATATATGAACATATCAATCATGAATAGTACTTATAAGAATCCCTAGACAAGTAATGAAATCTACAACAAACCATGTATAAGGTCCTAAAATCAACAGTGATACAATTAATCATATACATAGAAAGGGTCTAGGTTTCCATCATAAGGGATTTCTTAGAAAAAGTTGACAAATAATGCTAAGGGATCCATGGTGATTGTCATCAGATATACAAGACGAGGTGATATGATCCCCTGAAGTTGTATAGGGTGTTTAGATACCCATGAATCTATAAATAATAAATCATTGTTCAATCAATCATTCTTATGACCAATGTATTACATACCTTGATTTACTTTAGGATCTGTTGACTATTTATAAGTCATAGGAGGTTACAAGTGCACCTTTGTTGGGTAAATTTATGCAATTGTATTGTACTCACTCTTATCTTAGGTAGGTATAAATCTTGGTGTTTCCTTTGGTCTTTGTTTTGTGTACAATTTATTTGTAAATTTATTCTTTTAGAAAACCAATATCTCTTATAATTATAATCACTTTACCAAATTTTAAACAATGATATATAGTAGAAAGAATTGATTTCATTTTGATGTATCCATGGTCTACCAAGTAAAACATCATATGATCCATTATTGGGTGCTACATGAAATATGCCTTCAATTGTCTTTGTACCAACTCTAATAAACAAGATAATAAAATCAAGGGGGCTCTATACCAATACTATCATGTCCCATAATAATTGTGGAGGTGTGTGTTAAATGATTGAGACCAATTCCAAGACCATAAATAACTTGTTCAGTGCATATATTCAACATTAAGTTATTATGAACCATTATGCCATCTCTTACATTACTATCTATAAATGCTCATGGGAAAAAGGGTCCATCATATGAAATATTAAGTGGGATGTCATCCTTATTAAACATAATATATGTTGTATTTATTAAAACACCTACTCCAATGAAGACATCAAGTAGATGTTTTCCATAGTCTATTAACACATTGTTGTAATTTGGTTTGTCTACCATATAGACGCTATCATTTCATTATTTTTTGTGACTCAATGGATCTATTAATTCAATTTAATTTTTACTTATTCTATCAATTGAATCTAATTATGTTAGGATCTTGAGTAACTTACCCGAGCTTTATTTCATGCAAATAAACTTGAATAAAATCCACAGGCCAAATACAGAGAGAGTAATAATAAACTCACATTGATAATATAATATTATTCATTATTCAACTTACATACATATGAGATATTAAAATACACTTATATAGGAAGTGCATGAGCTAAATATGGGGATCCTAAGATCCCTATAAACACCAAACAAACAACTCCAAACTATATAAAAACACCCCATATAATATTGTTATTATTCATAACAATAATATACCACACAAACCTATTAACGTAAATATTATTTTGACTAACAATATTTACATTATTACAAACTTAATAATGTGAACACACTCTAAAATTCACCTCCTTGTGAACATTATTAACCCCTAGTCTACACCCACTTAATGTGAATATGGGGAAAACATCTATCACATATATGTCCCTGTATTCATGATTTGGTGATTTTCACAAGACAATCAAAAACCTTACTGATGGTTTTACATAAAGCTTACTAAAAACCAAAATAGGATGGTTTTCAAGTGGATGCCCAACAACTATAAAAAAATGGTTTTACAAATGGCTCACCACAAACCACATCATGATGTGTAGTATAGTTACTAATTCTCTTCACTATCACATTTTCAAAGAAGTTACAGAAGAATTTTCAGTTCACTTATTACAAATGTGAACATGTATACATCATCTATTTTTATTCACACACAACTGAAATCAAACACACAATTGAAAAACAAATGCACCACTAAAGCAGAAGTGGCCCCATCACTAGTGGCTAACGAGAGTATCTAAAATCTCCAGCGTTCATTTCCTTTGACCTCTAATAAGTGAAGTTGCTTACTCAACACATATGTCGATGAAACTCAGTTGTATAAAGTTTTTGAGGAGAAATCACCCCCATAAGATGGACACATTAAACATTTGATGTAGGATGTCACATACAAGTGAAAATGTGTCCTTGTACAATTGAATACTTTTGACTACGACTCTAACTCTTGCCTTTGACACTTTGTATTTTGAACTATCTTGACTCAAAAATGACTAAATACATGGATTGTTATGTTTCTACCTATAAACTAGAAAGTAATATTTAATTACTTTCTACCAATTATAAAAACAAATAAAAGACTTTGCATCAAAAATGACTAAATTTAAACATGAAGCTGTGAAAACTAGAATGGTTTGGATGATCCTCAAGACATTGTACAATGAGTCAGGTGTAAGTTTGGAGTCAAACATTTGTTCGAAGATGCTCAACTCTATTCATGAACTGCATGGGAAATGATATAATGCAAAACTGTATGTATAGCGCCATGTCAATATAAAGAAATTTCTTAAACCTTTTCTATACGGATTTGAATTTATAGAATGAAAATAGTTTTGCCTCATGTCATCATAATGACATTCCATGTGGGTGATGAGAGTCTTCCATGAAGAGAATTCTTTCCCACATTGCCCACAAGCATGAGAATTCTTGAAAACTAAAAATTTAGAGCTACGAAACTCACCATCTACAACAACAAAGGAGTAGTCCAGATCTACATAGTGCTAAGTTCATCTATGATTGGGATGTAAATCATACATCAGATTGTTGTTCTCTCTTTTGAGATGATCATTTCCACAAGATACTTTGTGCTCTTGCTCCACCTGATGCCCATTTTTGGATTTTGTTATAGAGCTACACCTCCTAATGTCATCATCTTCATTTGCAACGTTAAATTGGGATCCATGAATCCTCATGCGACCACCTAGAGCTGTTTCATAGGAGAATATTTTGTTATAAATATTGCATACATGCTTGGAACTCTACACCTTGTGTTCTTCTTCCATTTTACTTTTTGTAAAAGCTCAAACTTTCCCTCTCTCTCTACCAGAAGGATGAATGATGGGCTCCCTCTTGCTACAGATCAACCATAGCTATTTTGGGGCTATCGATTTAGATGGTAGTAAAAAAATTCTAGTGGGCAATTTGATAGAAAAAAGTAGCATATAATAGTGCACAATCAAGCCTAGATACGCATAATTTAACACCTCTAAGACCAAATGGAAAACCTCAAAAACTACTAATATACTGAAATTATTTGCTCTTTCTCAGAGTGTTGAATGAGTCATAGAGGTTTGGTTCTTTATGTGGAAGATAACATGGCTGAGTAGGATCAGAATATGCTAAATACTAATCCAAAACAAAATGGATTTTGTGATTGAAAGCAGACTGAATCACAGAAAAAAATTGTAGCTATATTCTACACTACTCTGATGCACTTATAAAGAAGACACAACAAAAACTACAAAACTCTCATAGAAGGGGCGACCATGAATAACAATGGATTTTTCCAATACAAACTCAAAATTCCATATGGAGCTTTAATAGCTATCCCGACTTTGATACCACTGTTAGAATCTGGGGGAGCTTACCAGAGTTTTATTTCATGCAAATAAACTTGAATAAAATCCATAGGCCAAATATAGAGAGAGTAATAATAAACTCACATTGATAATATAATATTTTTCACTCTTTAACTTACATAAATATGAGATATTACAATGCACTTATACATGAAGTGCATGAACTAAATATGAGCATCCCAAGATCCCTATAAAAACTCAACAAACAGCCTCCAAACTATATAAAAGCATCCCATATAATATTGTTATTATTCACAAAAATAATATACCACATAAACCTATTAACGTAAATATTATTTTAACTAACAATATTTTTGTTAGTTGGTTTGATGTTTCAAAGTGTAGTATGAACAAATGGATTTCAATCAAAATTCAAAACATGTATCCATAAACATTTAACTAGGCCTAAACATATGAAAAACAATATTTCATACCTAATTGATTTTCCAAAACTAGAGTATAAAGTTTTTATAAAAGTATCTTGATTATTGGGAGATTTAGAGATAGTCATTGAAATTTAAATATAGAAATCAAAGTTTTGTGGAAAGATAATGAGAACATTGAAAACTTATCACAAATTGAGGACCTTGTCCAAACCATCAAGTTTTATTTGTAGATACAAAAATTGTAAAGAGTATGATTTTGGGAAGTGTCAAGTAGGTGCAATATTTTTTTGTGACTGCGTTCATCAGATCCAAGTCTCTAAACCTTGCTAGATTTTCTAAAACTTTACATCAAACACTAGGAAATTACACTTCTTCTCCAAACCTTGATTAGATGGTCAAACCTTAAAATGATAATGAAAATGATGAGTTTTAGGTATACTATAGAAAATCATAGATTCCTTGATATTTTTAGGCTCCTCAATGATGTACGATATTTAAAATAACACACCAATAAATATAATAATTCTTCAGCCAGGGAAACCAATGTAATGCAATGTGTTGCTAATATGAACTTTAGTATCACAATGAATGCTCCCTAAATGTTTGCTTTATTTCTCTATAATTCTTATAAATTCTCAAGAGATTTTTATGAAAATAAATGTAATATGCCTTTTTAGATAATCTCTACATAGCTAAATACACTAAGATATAAATGTATTTACGTGTCTTAAATTCAAATTAAAACCCTGTTGAACACGAACTTGCATTTAAAAATATAAAAATTGAACACAACAGGACCACAAGACATGGGGTATCCTTGTTATACCAACACCTCCTAAGACCGTAAAATAATACTTGGTAAGTTTCTAGGAGGGACCACAGATGAGGAGAGATAAGAAGGGGGACATGATGAAAATTGACCAAACACACCAATAACAATTAATTTGGATGAATAACTGACAAATATAGAAGTACACTAGAATCATACAATTTTGTTTCTAATAAATGCCTACAAACCATATTTAGGTGTCTACATAATGCCCTGTTTTGATGTGTGTGTGTGCATACACATCAAATTATAACATGCATGGTATGGATACAATATTTTGTGCCCCTAAATCTCCTAAGAAAGCTATAATGAACCTTTTAAATCCTACAATAACATTTAAACATGGATAGGTTCCAACAATAATAATCTAGTGAAATAGATAAATAAAAACTAAAAACAATACACCTAGCTTGACTAAAGATATAATGGTGCCACTCTGAGATCACATGCCTTAGAATTTTCGCTAAATCCTAGATACATTTATGAGTATAAATTTTAGTGACCAAAAATAAAGATAAAGCACTAATTTGTGTACTAGAAAAGATAATGCTAAGTAATATCATGAATATATCATGTGGTGGGAATATATGTCACATCTTGGGTACATCTAGGAGTAAGTGAAGTATGGATGTCCCCTCTATAGAAGAGAAATTTGTGTTGAATGATTGGAGTCTGGGTAAATATAATGAGTGGAATGTTCACCCCCCTTTTAAGATTTGGGATGAACATATGAAACACATATCTCAAAATAAAGGAACCACACCCATCATGTGTAAGATAAGATATAAAACCAATGATGTTTAACATAGAAAGATGTCAGCTATAAAGCATGTATCTTATAGATAGGTTTTCCCATGTTGGCATGTGATGTAATCAATATAAACACACGAGTAATGTGTCACAAATAGGAAAAAATGAAATAAATATACCACAAAGGATAACATGTCCCATACAAATGCAAGATATAAGCAATGTAAGATCAATGATAGATTCTCTTTGTTGGCATAATATATAACAAATGTAGTATTAGTAGCTTGAGATATAGTAATGTAAAGCACAAGTACAAGTTTTTTTCCCAAATAGATGCATGACAAGAATCACAACAACATAGGCAAATAATAAAGCATCATGTGTGATATTATAAACACCTAATTTTTGTACAAGACCCTTTTCAATATTGTTTTTTCCTTGTTTTATTATAATTGATCTGTGTACACACATTTGGCTATTTTTGGTGTATCCTCCCCTTGTGTTGGGTCCGATATTATCATCCCTTGACATAGATCTTTCTCATATCTTGACTTTATGTTCACTTTTATCCAATGACAACCTATACACTTGATGCAAAATGGTTGAAAAACTACAAATTGACTACTCATTTGCCTTTATACAACCAATTTTACTTTAATTTGGTTTTGCAACCCTAATAGGATAGAAACTTGAAATACAATTCAGATATTAAGATATGTCATTCAAGCATACATATGAATGTAAAATACTGAAATTGATTACAATGATTTGACAAGTGGCATATGCTAAATATATTAAGTACAACAAAGACATGAGTACTTAGCTTTTATGTGTGACTATTTCATTGTGATTGTATTTTGAAATTGGATATTAGATAAAAATAGGCTTATGATTCATTTAGTTTAGAAATTGTATCTTTATTTGGGTAGGGTCAGTTCTGTCGATCTGGGTCAGTATCATTCATCAATATTGACCTGTGTTGGTTAGTATTGACCTATGAAAAAAAGAGGAATTATGATTATATGACTACCTTTGCCTATCTTTATATGTTATGTATGTGTGATCCTAAACATTGATGATGCACATAACTCCATAAATCAACCTCCTTCACATTGAAACCTTATTTGTGTTTTTGAGGGCTAAAAACCTGTAAGAAATTGTAACGGACTAAACTAACCCCAATCACCTTCATTTTACGATTGATTTCTACCCACATATCCAATACTCTGAGGAAGGAAATCAAGCCATATATAGTTCTCCCACCTATTATGATAGTGCAACTATGTTCCTTAGCTATATGTATGCAACTAATGATTTGGATTTTATATTTGATAATGTTTACTTTGACTTGGCTTTAGTGTGCTTTAGAATTGGCTTGTGACTACTCCTAGTGATAAATTCACAATATAGGAAGAGTAGGGTTAATTTGCTCAATGCGTAATTGTGTGTATATGTGTACTTGAAAAGTGTCAAGTTTATTTTTATTGAGACCTTGATTTGTTTATTTATGAGTCCAATTAGATAATTTATGATGCCATTGACACACTAAGTAAATAGGTCAACCTTGAGGAATGGTTTGATTTTAAAAAGTAACCATCACTGAGAGAGGGTCAATTCTAATAGATCTGGTCAGTATCAACTAGTGATATTAACCAAAATTTATGGAACCAACCTGTATATAGGTGGATTTAACTAAGGGTCTGGAGATGTTTGTGCAGGGTATTTAGTAGGATTTAAATAAATAATGAGGTTCCTTTAAGTGCATAGTAGTTGTGAGAGAATTACAGATTATGACCTTATTTATGTGCTCATATCATGTGTGGTAAATGTGTGTTAAGCTTATCATTATTAAGTAATTGATACTAGATTTTAGTATTTAGAAAACCTTGGATGCTTTTGGAATGTCCAAAATACTATTTTAATTTATTTTCCTATGCCCTAGTTGACCCACACAAATTATTTCCTTAATTTATGGATAAATTGTGCCTAGAATGTTAGATTGTACTATTTTTTAGGGTCATCCCATGTGTAGGTGTGCCTAAAGGAGTATATATATATAAAGGTACCCTTAATAATTTATCATATAGCATTCACCTTCAATCCTCTTAGAAATAACCTCTCTTAAGCCTTATTCAATTGAGCTTATCAAGATAACATCATGATTACTATGAATCTTTTACATTAAACCAACATTAGTTTTACACTTTCTTGAAGTCTTATGCCACCACCAACTTGGACCAAAAGAGGATTTGGGTGAAGATTCATATAGTTTCATTATTCACATCTAGGGAATAGGAGGTCCAAAAGCTTTACTTGAGATTCCATTCACACTACACAACTACATTGATGTTTAGTTATAATGTGTGGGATATGTAGCTTCAAATCCTTCGAGGTTGTCTGATCCATAACCTATTTTTTATTATTTTTCATTATATAAGTATGAGAAGATAAGTTAAAAATCAAAGAAGAGGAAAAGGGAGATATTTTGATCATCAAATCAAAAAGATATAGGTAGAATTTATATCAACAACAAACATCACACCTACCCTTAAACGTTTAGGTCGTGATTCCAACCCACTAATCCTGTCCCCAACAATCATGTCCTCGGTGATCTTATCTTTAATGTCTATTTTGTTCAAAGGATCTAAATTTTTGTGTTTGGTATATCTTGTTGTCTATATGACTTTTCATAACTTCAAGATCTTTACCAAGTGTACCATTAAGCCACAGTTTAGGTTTTTCTATTTCTGACCTCTTAGTCAAAGTTTCAAAAGTTTTATTATCTATTTTTAACATATTCAAATATGTATGCATGACTATATTTATTGTTTTTAAATTATAGTTGCATTGTGTGATTATTTTAGATGATTGTGTTTAATTAATCCATTTATTGATAAAATAAATTAGTGAATACAAACTTTGCTTGCACTCAACCTAGGGTTTTCACCCTCCTACTCCTTAGGGTTTTTTAGATCAAATTCTAGGGTTTCATTTTCCTTTCCAATCTTTATGGTTTCTCTTCCTTTTGTTTTTGGCCTTGCTTGGTTGTAATCATAGTTAGTATCAATGAAATGAAAGTAAATGCTTTATATTTTTTAGATCCTAAATTGAAAATTGTGCATGTTTCAAATGATGAAAGTATTAATTAATGTATTACTCAATCCTTTAAAGCACATTTTATTGAAAATATGAGGCTTATTCATGGAATTTTACATATGGTCAAGGATGTAAGCATAGATTCCCACATGGCCTGTGATTGAATAATTTCATCTTATAAACACATAAGGAATAACATTGCTTTAACTACCATTAATGGTAAGATTCAAATTTTGAATGAACGCCTTAAGTATCTTAGTATGCCTTACCTAGAAGTCTTAGCCCTAATGCATGCAATAGATGCCTTACAAATAAAAGTACATGATCAATATTTAGAATGCATTGCATATCATTATTTAGTTTATTCTAATGTCATACATGGTAATCCCATAGTCTATAGAATTTCCCCCGTACAACTGCTAGATTCTCTTACAACTTCCTCTCTAGGTGGATGCTGAAAAACATTGAAAAATTTAATAACTTGAAAAAAAATAATTGTATTTGTGGACCAAAATTTCAGAGCAATTAATCAATCAAATATAAATCCACAATCCCACCTCTACGATATGATTGTAGACATTCAAGTAATGAGAATAACCAGTTCCACCTAGTCACTCAAAAAGTTACAATTTAAATTCCCATCTAAGCCCAGAACAAAACACTTATTGTCTTCTTTCCCTAATTTTTTAGTGCAAGATGATGATGAAATATCAATTTTAGTTTAGAAATAATGCCTTAAACCAAGTCATTTGCACCAAGGGATGAGGCACGAGTCCAATTTGTTGAGTTCTAGGAAAATCACTTTTTCTTCTGGGAAAATTGACCCATGAAAAACATTAGAAAAAATAGACTTTTTTAAAAATAAATTTTAATTAATAAATATTCAATTTATTTTGAAAGCTACACAAATCATTGAATATTTAGATTTGGAGGAGTCTTGCCCTAATTCTCTATCTTACTGATAGTTTTGTTTTTTGTTTTTTGCTCTAGAATCTTGTTGTTGAAGTTTAGTGGTGTGGTTAATTTCTGATGGTTTACTCTCTTTTTGGTTGAACCCAGCCTTGCCATTTTATAGTTTGTAGGGATTTTGCTTTATGTATATTTTGTTAGTTTTTTTATTAAATATCCTTCGCTTTTGTACTAGGTATGAGACCCTTTATAATATATCTTTTAACCTTATCAAATAAAAAAAGTTTTATCAAAACCCTGTGATCAATCACACACCAATAACTTTATTTATTTATTTATTTATTTTTAAAACATAATCTTCTAAATCTAGTGTTGAAACTCAAAAATCATTTAATTATATTGGGTGCACAAGTTCTAATGTAAAATAATATAACAAACCCATTAAGCTACTGTGTAGGGACTAATAATTGTTATAATTAATCAACCTTGTAAGCCAATGCAATCCAATGTGTTGCTAACATGAACTTTAGTACTTTAATAATTACTTCATTTCTATATAATGCTAGTAGATGCTTTATATGTTCATGTAAACCATAATGAATTATTTCCAAGTGCTCAATGATTGCTCCATACCTGAATGAACAAGGATACATGTGTACATATAGATAGTTGAAATTCAAAATTTTGACCTAGCATCCAAACTGACATTAAATGATCAAAAAGATAGAAAAGATAGAACAAGGGTCTTATGGGCCAAATTTGGGAGGAAACAAAACACATTTGTCCAAATCATGCATTATGCTTCACACTTGTCTAAACTATCAGTGCACTCTCCGAACAAAAATCTTATAGAGGCCTAAAATTAGGAAATAAAGAACATAACTATATGAAAGGGTTGGGAGAAGGGTTAGATGCCATTATAAGTAGACAAAACATGCCAATGAGACCTGATTTGGATCGTCGATTGAAATTTAAATTTAGGACTCATTAGTGCACAAACTAACATCAAATGATCAAAAAGTGAATAAGGCATGATAAGGGTCAGACAAGGTGAGGTGGCAAAGGGCACAAAGGAACCCTATCGTATAATCATGCTTTAGACATGTATGGAGTATAACATTATAAGAAAAGGGAAAAGATCAACCTTGTAGTGGGGAACATCACAGTTGCAAGGTGTTGGGAGAAGGCATAGGGACCACTGTGAGTTAGTAAATATGCCAATAATAGTTAATTTAAATTAAGAATCAACCAGTACATAAACATTTATAAACATGCAATTTAACAACTAATTAATGCTTATGGGCCATTTTTAGGTGTCTACATTTTGTCCCTCTTTGATATGTGTTTGTGTGGGTATGAATTTATATCAAATTAGAAGAATACATGATTTTGATGTAGATTTATCTACTTGTGGAGCTCCAAAGCAAACTCTAATGTACATGTGAGTCTCGTATCAACATTTTTTATACACACATGGGTGAGTTTTAATAATAATATATTTAAATCTATAAACTTAAAAGCGTGTTACTTATTTAAATAAAGGTGTGTATAATGTCCATGTGAGACCGAAATCCTTTGAATTTGTGTAAAACCCTTAATGCACTTTTGAATATAAGTTTTTAGCAATATTTTAAGTAAAATCCATATAAAAGCTAGATAAAATTCTAAGTAAATTTGAATATAATCCCTGGTACAATCCTACATAAGCCTGACATAATATCAATGTTATGTGAAATTATAAACCTTATTAGATATGGGTGTTCACATCCATATAAAATATGAATCATTAAAAATTGGAATTAGGCACCCTATCAAACATGAAGCTCTAAATTCATCATGTTGAATATGATAGCACACATGCCCCAATAACATGTATATAAATATGATGAATGGGATATATGCCCCCCTTTTGAGATTTTGGATGAACATATCAAGCACACATCTCAAAATAAAGGGATTAAACACATCACTTGTAATATATAACCATGAAAGCATGTATCTTATGACTAAGTTTCTCTGTGTGGGCCCAAGATATAAGCAATGTGAGATCATGAGTATAAGGTCTTGCTCCCAATGGATGCATGATGGGAATTGTGCCACTATAGGCAAATAGTAAGAGCATTATGCATGATATGAATCATGGCATCGTACAACACACCAGACACTTGATGAATGCAACTATAATGGGATACAAGTCACATATGTGATAGAGCACGAATCGAACACTTTATACACTAGAGTCACACCAAGCATATGGAAATCACAATGAAGTCAAACCTAGCACATAAAAGACACATAAGGCAATGAAAACACATCAAACACATAGTAGGCACATAGCAGCGAAGAAACATTAAACACTTTATAGGAACATAAAGTAGTGAAGGCACATCAAACACTTGGTAGGCATATAAATCAATGAAGACATGTTAAACGCTTAGTATAAAGCATGATGCATGAAATTCAACTATGTGACCAAACACATGGTAGATTCTTGAAACATAGATATATAAAGTATATAAAGTACTATGAAGGCACTTTAAATAGGAAGTTAGCTAAAATGTATGTCAAGGACATGAAGGGACATATCAAAAAACATAAAGAAAATCAAACACATGATTTAGTTGAAGACATATTAGGCACATGAAAAAACATCAAGAACATGAGAAAACTAAATATACATAGACAAATCAAGAAAATAATATATTATATAGTCTACATATCATAGACATAATAAAAGATCAAGTGAAAGAATAACATGATTTTAAAAAATGAAAGAGAACTTCAAGTGGGACCTGGAGATGCCCCTAGGGTTTCCTCTAAGCAAACATGGGATGTGCCCCCAACCTATTGTAAAGCCACAATCATTAATGTATACCCTAACGAATAATTAGACCTGCATCTAACTCGACAATTTCATTAGTAACATATATAAACAATGATGAAGTAAAGCCTTTATCTATAGGAAGATAGTTGTGAATATGCAATGTGTATTAAAGCATGGTCATATTGTGATAATATTTTAAAACCATTTTATAAAATATAAGGAAGTCATCATATCATAAAATAATATGTGAACATATCAATCATGAATAGTACTTATAACAATCCCTAGACAAGTAATGAAATCTATGACAAACCACGTATAAGGTCCTTAAATCAATAGCAATACAATTAATCATATACATAGAAAGGGTCTAGGTTTCCATCATAAGGGATTGCTTAGAAAAAGTTGACAAATAATGCCAAGGGATCCATGATAATTGTCATCTAATATATAATATGAGGCGTTATGATCACTTGAAGTTATATAGGGTGTTTAGATACCCATGAATCGATAAATAATAAATCATCATCTGATTAATCATTCTTATGACTGATGCATTATATACCTTGATTTACTTTAAGATCTTTTGATTATTTATAAGTCATTGGATGTTACAAGTGTACCTTTTTGGGGTAAATTTACACAATTATGCTTTGCTCACTCTTGTCTCAGGTATAAATCTTGGTATTTCCTTTGGTGTTTATTTTGCATACAATTTATTTAGAAATTTATTCTTTTAAAAAACCAGTATCTCTTATAATTATAACCACCTTACCAAATTTTAAACAATGATATATAATAGAAGGAATTTCTTTCATTTTGATGTATTTATGGTCTACCATGTAAAACATCATATGATCCATTATTGGGTGCTACATGAAATAGGCCTTCAATTATCTTTATACCCACTTGAATAAGCAAGATAATAAAATCAAGGGGCTTTATACCAATACCATCATATCCCATAATAATTATGGAGGTGTATGCTAAATAATTGAGACCTATTCCATGACAATAAATAACTTGTTCAGTGCATATATTCAAGCTTGAGTCATTATGAACCATTATGTCATCTCTTACATTACTATCTATAAATTCTCATGGAAAAAAAGGGTCATATGAAATATTGAGTGGGATATCATCCTTATTAAACATAATATATTTTTTATTTATTGAAACAACTACTCCAATAAAGACATCAAGTAGATGCTTTCCATAGTCTATGCATCCCCGTAAAATTTGAGCAAAACGTACTTCTAAATATGCAAAATAATTCTAAATCTAACTCAAATATCACAAAGAACATCAATAAGAGAGAATGTAAGGAGCAATCAGAAATATCAATGGATTCTTACCATCACCTTACTCTTATTTGGATTCCCTCCTAGATTTTCCAACCGATTCTCCAACACTACTTGGCTTGATTATGGATTACTTGACAATGGCCTCAAGATGGATAGTTTAATGGCTTCTGTGGATGCTTGGATGCTATAATGGATGCAATAGAGCTAGTGAAATGAAGGTAGCATAAACTTGGATTTGTTGCCTTCTTCTCATACTTGGGGGTAACCCTTGCATTTAAAGAGGTTTTTAGATGCAATTGGAGGGGATATTTCCCTATCAAATTTCAAATTTGAGGAAGGAGAAAGTTCTTGAGGTTAGAAGTCTCTAGACTTTCTTTTTGAGGGGAACATGTGATTAGAAAAGCAGGTAAATAAATAATTAAGATATTAGGAATTATGTGGAAAGTGAGGTAGATTAGAATTTAGAATATTAGGAAAATATGAATATGTGGAAAGTGGGATATTTAATGTAATTAGGATTATTTAATTAATTGACTTAATGGGATGAAGGGGTGATGCTCATACAAGATACAAAGATTAAGTGTCAATATTAGATGAGATTAGACATAATTTAATGAGTTACTTTGGTAAGCAACATTAGATGCATACATTTTGCCCCTCTTTGAAATGACATTGTGATTGGATAGAGTAATGGTCTTTAAATTAATAAAGATGATCATGGATGGGTGTTAGCAAATTAGTGGATGTAAGACTCCCCCTCGAGGGGACATGTGGAAAATAATGAAATAGATGGCTACTCGAAAGTAAGAAATATGGGCAAGGTGAATAGATAAGGGAATGATATATGTGAGATCGATGATGAAGAAGATGAATGTGACATGAGTAGTGAGTTAGACATTGATGATGCCCTTGGTAAATATATATACACAGGGAGTGAGGATGATGATGTCATAGTTTTTGACACAGCCCAAAGGGAATCAATCAAAACAAAAGAGTGATAAGTCAAGAGGTTGTAAGCTTTTGATGTATCCCAAGTAATGATGCATGCAAGGGAGAGTTATAGTTTTGAATGAAATGAATGGGCCAAAAGATATTCGATGTAGCCCAAGGAAAGATGCATGCAAGGGAGAACCACAGATCAAATAAATTAATGAAGTAGGTGACAAGATTTTGATGTATCCCAAGTAAGGACGCATACCAAGGAGAGGTATGGACCAAAATGATAAGTCCATGAGCTTTCAACATATCCCAAGCAAAGATGCATGCTGGGACAACATCATGCCAAAATAAGATAATGATTTTATAATTTTAATGATGGGTGTAGCTCATAGTGTGTGCTAAATGAGAGTAAAAATTAGTGCATAGAGGAAAAGCAATGTGATCGAGTGACCAAGGGAGGAAAAGGAAAGATTGGTTAGTGTGGTCGAGCTATCCTTGGGCACCATGGGTGACCAAACACTACCTACATAGTCTCAATAGACTTCAGGCTAATGTAGTTCCCCCTAAATGGGAAGGGTGATGGGAGGAGAAAGATACCTAAGGATGAAATATATGGGTTAAATTTGAAGAGGAGTGGAGGAGTGGAAATATGGATGACCTATGATATGATTGATATCGATGATGACCTTGACAAAGACATATGCATAGGAAGCAGGAAGGATGGTGTCATGGTTATTGACACATCCCAATGGGAAATCAACTATAACTAAAGAGGGATAAAGAGAGATGTGATATTGAGACATATCTCAAGCAAGGACATATGCTTAGGAGAATTATGGGTCTCGAATGGAGGATAGAAAAGTGTCACGGTCGCTCAGAGAGAATGTTTGATGAAGGAGGGGGTTATGGTGATGCCATAATGGTGGTTAAGCATATTAGGTCATTGATGTGTCGATGGAGTGTGAAGAAGACCAAAGGTCAATAGTAGTGGTATGAGTGGAATAATCCCATATGTATTGGGAGTGATAGTGTTGAAGTGAGAAAAGTGAATAAATAGGAAGTGAAAATAATAAAGAGGCATCCAAAAAATGGAGGTGATACAAATGAGTTAGTTTCAATGGAAGAGGCAAAGAATGTTGTTAGGCTACCAATGCCAGGTGGCATAATGAGGTAGTAGGAGTGGATTGGTAGCGGGTATGGCTATGAACCATGTTTTAAGAGGGTGACCTTTATCAGGAGATATATATGATTTTTTGCAAAAGGCCATCATCACTACAAGCCTTTTTTTACTAGATGCAGTGAATGTGAAACCTGCATGGGTTCGTTGCATACATAGGTGGCCATCATTTTTACATGTTGAGGTGGATAATCAATATGGGTGTTAGGGTTTTAAGAGCCTATTCAAGATCTTTATAGGTAGGTGTATGCATCATTTGTTTGCATATATTTGTACCAAGAATCCTTGTAGGGCATTGAAGATAACATCATCAATGTCAAGCTCAGTGATCCCAAGGAGGAAGACGTGGTCACTAGTGAAAAAGGTAGTAAAAGCTCAGTGACTAATTAAGACACATCAGATGTGGTTAATAAAACAAAATAAATAGTGTAGTATAGACATGGGGCATGGAAGGAAAAGAGAAAAGGCTGATTGGGTGTAATGTGTTGTGAGAGGGAGGTTAGGGCTTAGGTAGATGGTAAAAAATCAAGGTGCGTAGAATGGTGAGGAGTAGGAAGATCAACACCAAGGTGTGGGGCAAAACCAGGTATGGATTTTATTGTGGATTGTTTATTGTGTATGTATATATGTATGAATAAGTGTGTGGTGACTAGGGTTTTGAGTGTTGCAATGGTGGAGATCACATGTTAGAGTGTGGGGAGAAGCTGAGGGGATGGTATAGAGGTCAAATAGGTAAGAATAAGCAATTTATGGGGTTTAGGGTGGGTAAAAGCTAGGGGGATGGTATAGAGGTCGTACAGGTAAGAATAAGCAATTTGTGGGGTTTGAGGTTGGGGAAAGTGGTTACTCGAGCAAGGAGAGTTGGTGTGGCTATGTCATAGGGATAGAGGAATAAAAAAATCATGAGGCAAGGGGGGGCTATAGGGTAATTACATGAGCTGCAAGAGTGATGAGAACAATAAGAAGGGTTTTTGCTTATGGAGGGGGTGTCAAGGAGGTCATTGTTGCGAAGGGTGCAAGAAAATATGTCTAGGAATAGGGGCCATGGGATGCAGAATATCAAATTTTGGGGAAGGGTTTGGAATATTTTTTAAGTTATGAAATATGATGACACTATTTGACTAGTAATTATTTTTGTAATGTAGGGGGCTCAAGCTCTTATGGTGGTAGAAAGTGCATTTAGATGGTTATAGAGGTGGTGATGTAGTCAATGGTTAAGAAATGTATACCAACCATGGAGGCATGGGAGAAGAAATGAAAATAATAGGGGCATCGGTGAGTGTTTGAGCCAGTTATTAGCTATGCGAAGGGAGATAATAGGTTTGCAATGCTAGGTTTTATGCTTAAAGGGTCAGATTATTCAAAGAGATATACAAATGGTGGATGTGCAAAATGTAGTTCTAAATATGCAAAATGATTCTAAATCTAACTCAAATCTCATAAAGAACATCAACAAGAGAGAATATAAGGAGCAATAAAAAATATCAATGGATCCTTACCATCACCTCAATCCTCTTTAGCTTCCCTCCAAGATTTTCCAACTGATTCTCCAATGCTACTTGGCTTGATTATGGATTGCTAGACAATGGCCTCAAGATGGAAAGTTTAATGGCTTTTTTGGATGCTTGGATGGTATAATGGATGCAAGAGAGCTAATGCAATGAGGTTAGAATAGACTTAGATTTTTTCCTTTGTCCTCATGCTTGGGGATTCCCCTTGCATTTAAAGAGGTTTTTGAAAGGAATTGGAGGGGAAATTTCCCTCTCAAATTTTAAATTTGAGGAGGGAGAAAGTTATAGAGGTTAGAATCCTCTAGACTTTCTTTTGGGAAGAAACATGTGATTATAAAAGTAAGTGAATAAAGAATTATAAAATTAGGAATTATGTGGAAAGTGGGGTAAATCAGGATTTAGAATATTAGGAAAATATGAATACTTATAAAGTGTAGTATTTTATTTAGTTAGGATTAATTAATTAATTAATTGAATTGAGAGTATGGAGTGATGTTAATTTGAGATATAAGGATTAAGTGTTGATATTAGACGAGATTAAGCATAAATTGATGAGTTACTTTGGGGAGTAGAATTAGATGCATACATTTTTCTGCTCTTTGAAAGGGCATTATGACTGGAAGAAGTAATGGTCTTTCAAAGAAGAAAGATGATCATGGATGGGTGTTAGTAAATTATTGGACGTAGGATACCCCCTTGAGGGAACATGTAGAAAAGAATGATATGGAAGGCCACTCAAAAGGAAGAAATATGGGTGAGTTGAATAGACAAGGTAATGATAAAGGTGAAATCGATAATGAAGAAGGTGAAATTGACATGAATAGTGAGCTACAAATTGATAATGCCCCTGACAGAGACAAATGCATAGGGAATGAGGACAACAATGTCATGGTTGTTGATACATCTCAGGGGGGATCAATCATAACAAAACATGATAACATAAGAGGTTGTAATATTTTGATGTATCCCAAGTAAGTATGCATGCAAGGGCAAGTTGCAATCTTGAATGCGATGAATAATTTGCAAGTTAGTTTGACATATCCCAAGCAATGATGTATGCACAATAGAACCACAAACTAAATAAGTTGATGAATTAGGCTACATGTTTTTGATGTATCCCATGAAAGGACACATATTAAGGAGAGTTATGGGACAAAATGATAAAGGCCATGAGCTTTCAATATATCCCAAGCAAGGATGCATGTTGTGAGAGCATCATGCCAAAAAGATAAGGATTTAATAATTTTAATGATGGGTGTAACTCATAGTGTGTGTCAAGTGAGAGTAAGAAGTATTGTATAGAGAAAAGTATTGTGATTAAGTGACCAAGGGAGGAAAGGGAAGGATTGGTTAGTGTAGTCAAGCTATCTTTGGGCACCATCACTGACCAAACACTACCTACATAGTCTCAAAAAACCTCAAGCCAATGTAGTTCTCCCTAAATGGGAAAGGATGATGGGAGGAACAATATACATGAGGATTAAATAGACATGTTGAATTTAGAGAGGAGTGAAGGAGTGGCAATATGGATGAGCTATGACATGATTGATATCGATGATGCCCCTAGAAAAGACATATGCACAAAAAGTAGGAATGATGATGTCATAGTTATCAACACATCCCAAGGGGGAATCAACTATAACTAAAGAGTGACAAAGAGAGCCATAATATTGAGACATATCCCAAGCAAGGACATATGCTTAGGATAATTGTGGGTCTCAAGTGGAGGATAGATGAGTGTCATGGTAGCTTAGAGAGATGTTTGATGAAGGATGGGGATTATGGTGATGATATGATGATGGTTAAGCAGATTAGGTGACCAATGTGTCAATGGAGTGTGAAGAAGACCAAATGTTAATAGAGTGGTATGAGTGGAATAATCCCATATGTATTAAGATTAATAGTTTTAGAAAGAAAAATGTGGATAAATAGGAAACAAAAATAAGATGGAGGCACCAAAAAATGGAGTTGATACAAAGGAGGTGGTTTTGGTGGAAGAGGTGAAGAATGTTGTTAGGATGCCAATGTGAGGTGGTAGAATGGGGTAATAGGAGTGAAATGGTAGTGGGTATCACTATGATCCAAGTTTTAAGAGAAGGACCTTTATTAGGATCTACATAAGCTTTTTAGTAAAAGGTCATCATCGCTACAAGCCAAGTTTTACTAGATATAGCGAATGTGAAACTTGCATGGGTTTATTACATAAGTGGATGTCATTGTTATGTGCCAAAGAAGATAATTGGGATGGGTGGTAGGGTGTGAATATTTTGTACAATATCTTCATAGGTGGGTATATGCATCATCTATCTACATACCTTTGTACTAGGAATCCTTGTAGGGCACTGAGCATAGCATCATCAATATCGAGCTTAGTGACCCCAATGAGTAAGATGTGGTCACTGGTGAATAAGGTAACAAAAGCTCAACCACCACTTAAGATACATTAGATGTAGTTAATAAAAGGATCAAAAGAGAATCAAAGGTGTAATATAGATGTGGGGTATGGAAAGAAAAGAGAAATGGCTAAATTAGTGTAACATGTTGTGAGAGGGGGGTTGTGGCTTAGGCAAATGGTAGAAAATTAGGGTGCATAGATTGGTGAAGAGGAGGGCTAGGAGGATTAACACTGAAGTGGGAGCCAAAATCAGGTATGGATTTTAATGTGGATTGTTTATTATGTATGTAGGTGTGGTTAAATGGGTGCATGGAAAACTAGGGTTTTGAATATCATAATGGGGGGGATCATGGGTCAAAGTGTGGGAGAAGTTGAGGGGATGGTATAAAAGTCATGCAAGATTGATGGGAGCCATAGGAAGGGTTTTTGATTATGGAGGATTGCATCATAGGAGGTCATAGTTTGGAATGGTGAAGAAAAATGCATTTGGGAATAGGGGCCATGGGGCATGAAATATTGAATTTATGGGAAGGGTTTGGGATATTATTTAAGATAAGTAATGCAACAACATTATTTGACTAAGAATTATGTGTGTATTGTAGGGGGATCAAGATCTAGAGAGGATGATAGTGGTAGGAAGTGAATCTAGATGGTTGTGGAGATGGCAACATAGTCAATGGTTAAGGAATGTATACCAACCATAGAGGCATGTGAGGAGAAATAGAAATAAAAGGGGCATTAGGGATTGTCTAAGCTAATCAGAAGCTACACGATGGGAGATAATATGTTTGAAATGCTAGGTTTCATGCTTACAGAATCAAATTATGCGAGGAGATATACAAATAAAAGATGTATTGACCCGTGTAACATTATTGATGGAGTAGGTGAACTAATGGGAGGCACAAATTAGGGTGCTACAAGAATAGGTGGAGCAAATGTAAGCTGACCATATGCAATTGTAGGGATAATTAGAACATTGAGAGGTAGAGGCACGATTCGTGGGGATGGAGAGAAATATGGATTATATACTATTAGATGCCCTGGGGTTAGGAGATGTGATAGCCCATATGGCAAGGATGGTTCGATAAACATAATATTAGAGAGCCTTGTATGAGCACACGATGCCAATAGGGTAAAAGACTCCTTCATATAGGGTGATTAGTTGATCTAAGAGGATACTAGGTTCTAGGTCATCAATCTAGTTAATGCATCCATCACTGAGGCCACCACCACAAGGTGAGACGTAAGGCATGATGTATCAATGGTGTTGAGCTTTAGCTCATATGTAATAAATGTAATTATAGAATAAATGATGTGAAAAGGTTTGTGTAAACATGTGAGAGATGATAGGGAGTTTGTGATGGATTGAAAACATGTGGATGCTTAGGATGAATATGATGTGATAATCGACATTATGTTGATAATAATAAAGAAAAATGTGATTGTTGTATTATGTCATGTAATGATGAAAATGTGATGATATGATGTGGAATGATATTAATAATTGATAAGATGATAACAATAATGGTTACAATGTGTATGTGGGGTCACAAGGATGGGAAAAAAATATTGTAAATTAGTCAAAAGATGATGTGATGGCATTCGGTGAGTGGGGACACTGTGGTATGAGAGCAATGACCATTGTTGGGACCCAACCTATTGACAGGTGTAGGAAAGTAATACTGATGATTATGGGAATGCATCTATTATATAACACATGAGAAGTTGAGGCACTTTGGTCATAATAAAAGCTTCTATAATCATTCATATAGGTTTTGTAAGTGCAAGTAGGCATATACTCCAAGAATGTTGTAGGGTAGGCCAATATCGCCTCATAATAGATTTATGAAGTGAATGTGTAGGTGTTCCATGAACTGCATCGAGTGATGGACCTATTAGAGGTAAAATTTTGACATCAACTAGAGGATATGAGGCCTCAACTAAAATGTAGAATGCACCAATTTTACTGTATAAAGTGTTAGGTGAGAAGGTGTCCCCAAGGCTCTACAAGTCTTGGAGTCATCCCTTTGTTTCATAGGGGAAACTACAAGGAGATCGAGAGATAGTGAAACCTACATGAGAGAAATAGGATGATACAACCAATGGAATGAGGGAGGCGATTCAAGAACCATCCCCATCTGGTGTATGCTATTTTTATGGGCAAGTTGGTCATTCAAGCCAATATTATCCCTAGAGGGAGCTAGCAGATGCTAGCTCTATGGAACATAGGTGAGGTGGTTGGTTGGTGGGAAACTCAGGATCGATCAAAGTACCTCCCAAGCCATGATCCGAGTATGTAAGGGCTTGAGTGGATGGTGTATTGGTTGTTGATATAACAACCAAATATTTTTATTGTGATTGTTTTGGTGTTTTTAGATGTGTTTAGATAATGGAATGGTGTCTGGCTTTTGTAATCATGAATAATGTAATAAAGGTATTTGGTTTTTTATGATATGTCTAAGTGTAATCATCCTACCTAAGGGATGTTGTTAGTAGTAGTATTAGTGATGGAATGAGAATGCCTTGAGCCATGTAGATTGTGCAATCCAATTTTTCTTTTGCACTTGTGAGTATAGGTGCACCAATGACATGATAAGAGTTTAGGGCACTTTGGATTCACAGTGTGTGGGAACTCTATTTGAGTGACTTTCCCAATTCTAATTTGCGGTAGTCACTTAAGACCATCCTTGTTCCCTTTATTGAAAAATAACAAAATTTAAAAAGACAAGATAACAAGATAATAAGATTGATTGACTATGATAAATATGTGCAAGACTTATTAATATTAATAAACTTGATTAACAACAATAACACACATACATACATGAAAAATTGACTAGCTGAGAAGATAAGAAGATGTTTGACTAATCTATAAGCGAGACAAATTAAGGAAAGGATCAAATGATGTTGGATAATGCACATCATGACAAAAAACCCTAAAGACTGAATAACAAGGTAGCTAAAGACAATATATATTGTAAGGACATAGTTAAATATGTACATGGGGTGGATTGTGCCCAAAAGTGTTTTTATCACAATCAACACAAGGATCCAAACCAATCATAAATAATGATATTTAGGGTATAAAGTGAACGATGAAGATTCAGTTGCAGAGCACATGATGGATCCTAGAATAAGAATATTATGTGACCCTTATGATAATGATGAGATTAGTGGGTTCTTATGAATCTTTGCTCAGGGATGGATATGGATGGACAAGTATAGATGCAATTTGAGACTAATAGGAGAAATAATTATCATGGAGGATATGATTAGGATATATATGAGGATGCCTAAGATGGGATGAGTAAATCATGTGATTATTCTGACTTGGAGAGTGGAGTTAGAGATTTCAGAGGACTCCTCAATAGATATTCCCCTCGTATGATTAGCAAAGATTTTTCCCTAGCTTGAAATTCCTATCTCGTGATTATGCCTAAGCATATAATATACACCCCCTTTTAAGACTAGGGTCATATGGGTAATGATTGAATGAAACGGAAGGATGGTATTGGAATGGCAATGGATATGCCCCCAAGAGTGGGACTCATAGATAGAGATTATGGAGCCTTTCAAGTATAAAAATGTTTCAAATGCATGATATTCATAGGATCATTGAGTTCATCACCATCGATTGTAGCTAATCTATAGGCTCTCAATCTAAATTTAGCAATAATGATATAAGGCCCAAGCCAATTCACTTCAAATTTTCCTTTCTTGTCTTGGTTTGCATTGTTCTTTTGATTTTCATTGAGGACTAGGTCACCAAATTCAAAATTTTAGCACTGGATTTCTTGCGATATTGGCCCTTGAGTTTGTTTTGATATGCCCAGAGATGATTTAAAGCATTTTAACATTTTTCATCCAAAATTTTAAGCTCTTGTATCCATTCTTATCTGAGATTAGGATCGGTAATTATGCCCTATACAGAGATACGTAAGGAGGGAAACTCAACTTCCACGGGCAAAATGGCTTTTGTTCCATAGATTAAAGAGTATAGAGTAGCCCCAATAGGTGTTTGAACACTAATTTTGTAGAACCAATATACAAGGTATAATTACAAATGCCAGCTTCTACTTGCATCATTTTCTATTTTCTTTAGAATATTAAGAAGTGTCTTATTAGTGGCTTTTGTTTGTCTATTCCCCTGAGGATAGTAGGGTGTGGAAAAGTGCTGCTCAAAGTGATAGCATTTGCATAGATCTTCAACTTCCTAATTTTTGAAAGACATTATTGTTTGAAAAGATTTTGGATGGGATGCCAAAATAGAAAATGATTTGAATTAGAATAAACTTTAAGATATGGAAACATGTGGTATAGATAAGCAACATGACTTCAACCCATTTTGTAAAGTACTTTGTAGCTATGATTATAAACTTATGCCCATCAAATGATGTCAGATTTATCTTGCCAATTAAATCTAATCCCCATGTGGAAAATGGTCATGGGCTTATTATAGGTTACAATTCCTATGTGGGGGCATGAAAGAGATTACCATGTTTTTGTTATGCTACACATTTGCATATATATTGGTAGGCATCCTGATCCATCATAGGCCAATAATATCCAGTCTTGAGTGACTTCTTAGCTAGGGCCATCCTACTAATATAACTACCATAGATATCATCATTGACCTCCTTGATTACAAGAGTAGCCTCCTCTAAGGTTAGGTATCTCAATAGGGTCCCATCATAGCCTCGCTAATAGAGTGTGGTGCCAAGGATGGTGGAATGGGATGTGTGATGGAAAAAGGTTTTTCTTTGGTGGTGATTTATGTCTAATGGCAGGATGTTATCATGGAGATAAGTGTAGATATCATTATACCAAGGTAGACTGGAATCAAGGATGGCACAAATTTGAAAATGAGCCATGGTTTGATGAGTCGATAATATTGAGTGTTTAATGAGAAAATTGCCTTCAAGAACATCTTTTTAAAGATCGATCAAGGACCTAATAGTGGGCATAAAGTTGGTTGCTTTAATACTTCCCCTCAAAACTTGTTCAAATGTGATAGACTAAAATTTTGATTCAATTGATCCACCAATTGTTTATAGGGAAGTAATTTATCATCCTTCATCTAGAACTTCTCATTCACTTGTTTAATAATCAATTGTGAATCATTGAATACCTAAAGGTGTTAGATATTCCATTAGATGGCTAGTTGGAGACTAATAATTAAGGCCTCATATTTAGAAGTATTATTTGTACATGGGAAAGAAATGCATAAAACTTTAAGGATGAGGTTACCTTATGGGGTTACCAAAATTATTCCTGTTCTTGACCCATGGGTGGTAAAAGAGCCATCGAAATATAATTTCCAACTATTTGATTTTGTAGTAGTCAATATGGACTCATCTAGGAAAGTTGTAATAAGAGGCTTGGTATTTGCAAGGGATGATTCTACAAGTTGATCCATGATTGCTTATCCTTTGATGGCTTTTTGATTTACATATTCAATGTCAAATTCACTTAACAACATTATCCACTTGACCATCCTACCAGTTAGAGTAGATTTTGATAGCATCTACTTAAGGGAATCAACTTTGGCTATGATCTAAACATGGTTGTTTAACATATAATGCTAGAGTTTCTAGGATACAAAGATGATGACCAAACAAGATTTTTCAATAGGGGTATAATTTATCTCATATGAGATTAGTGTTCTATTGAGATAATAGATTGCTTGTTCTTTGCCTTCATCATTGTGTTAAGCTAGAAGGGCCCCTATAACACATGGTGTTGAATATATATGTATCTGTGTGTGTGTGTGTGTACATATAAAATCAAAGGCCTTCCCATGATTAATGGTGACATGACCAGAGGCTTAACCAGATATTGCTTGAGATTGTTGAAAGCCTATAGACACTCAAAATTCTAATTGAAATGAGTTCCCTTATTTAAGAGATGGGTGAAGGGGTGACATTTGTCTGCTATTTGTGAAATAAACCACCAGATGGCCTATCACTTTTTTTATTAAGGTTAAAGGGGGATGGCTTGTAACTTACCTTGAAGGCTTCCAAGTTACTTTAGATTTCTAGGAGGGGTTATTTCCACAATAGCTTTGAATTTTACTAGATCAACCTCAATGCCGCTCTTGTAAATGATGAACCCTAATATTTTACCTGAGGTAACACCAAACACACACTTCTTTGGGTTTAATCTAACTTTATATTCTTAGAACTGTTCAAAGATTTTCCTTAAGACCTTTGGATGCTCTAATCAGAGTTTTGATTTCCCTAACATATCATCTACATAATCTCCAAATATGTCATGCATCATGTCATGGAAAATGGTCATTGCCCTTTGGTAGGTACCTCCTACGTTTTTGAGTCAAAAAGACTTCACTTGATAACAAAAAGTTCCCCATGGAGTGATACATGTTATCTTGTGCTAATCTTTGTGAGTGATTTTAATTTGATTGTAACTTGAAAATCCATCCATCAGGGATAACATCTCATAGCCTATAGTTGAATCCATGATCATGTATATATTTGGGAGGGGAAAGTCATCCTTAGTACATGCTTTATTGATATATTGAAAGTCAATAAAAATTTTGATTTTACCCTATGGTTTGACCATAGGAATAATATTATATATCTAGTCAGAATCATCAATGGGATAGATAAATCCAACCTGCAAGAAATTTTGTAATTCTTCTTTGATTAATAGAGCCACCTTGGGGTGCATCTTGCATAATTTTTGCTTGATGGGTTTCATATTTGGATAGATGACTAAATAATGCACGACCAAGGTTTGATCTAATCTCGGCATGTCCAAATAACTGCATGCAAAGACATCTATATACTCTTTGAGTATCTCAATAAGAATTTGTCATTCCTCAGGTGTAAGAATTGCCACCAATTTGAATATTTTAGGACTCTCTTCTATTCTAAGATTAACTTTAATGAGCAACTCAATGAGGGAGGGTGATTGGTCTTAAAGATACGTTGGGGGTGATGGTAAGTCCTGACTTTCTGAAGTAAATTCATCTAGGAGTTCCATGTCTAATTTTGAATAGAATTATGATTCATTAGGAGCGGGTTGAGTGTCATCTATGCTTGGAAAGGGATATTCTTCTTTGTATTCCTCTTCATCAATTTGATTTAGAGATGTTTGTTGCTCTCCAAAATAGGTAGATTTATTGAGACTAATAAAAAACCCTTTCTTATGGTCTTTTGATGGCATAAAGTCACATACTCCCAAATATTCAATAATGGCCTCATCATTTTGGAATGTATCAAAGGATGGCTCATGCTTTTGATCCCTATCTATCAGGGTAGGGTAATAGAGGGAGATATTAATGGTGGAGATGGTGGTGTCATGGAGGAGATTGGTGGTAGCAAGATCTTCATAAAGACTATAAATAGTACCTATTTTGATTTCTTCATCAAAAGAAGACTCCTTAGGAACCAAAGAAGTGTCCAAAATGATATTGTTTAGGTCGATGCCGAGAGGCTTGTACTCCAAACCAAGATGTTTTGGGTGTTATTTGACCCCTATAGGTTCAAACCTATTTTGTTCATCTCTTCCTAGTCCTTTTCCCTTGTAATGCATATTTTTTAACATCTTTTACAATTAGGGGTACTTTTGTTTATGGAGTTCTAGGGCCTCATTATGTAGAATCAACCATGAATCATCAAGCTCATCAAAGTACTCTTTTGATAGTAAATCTACACTAGTAAAGGTCATAGATCTGAACTAATAAATGATGGGATTATAATTCCTCATAGTTGGGGACCCATAGCTTCATGGGGAGAGTGGCAAGTCTCCAACACAAAAGGTTTTGTATTAAAATTCTATGCAACTTGTGGAAGTGATCTTGAGATGGGTGATATTTGGGGATGTATTTAAAGTAGGTATTAAATCATCTAGGTGGAAATACTTGGTAGTTGTTGGATTAGGAATAGAGCTATGGGTGCTGGGTCAATAGCAAGCGAGATGGGATTGATCCATTAGGTAGATAAAAAAGTTTTCTATTTCCTCTAGGATGATAACCTCCATTCCTAAATGGGGGAATTTTAAGCATTGATGGAGGGTAGAGGGAACTTCTCGCATTTCATGTATCTATGGGCATCCCAAAAGTAAATTATATGGGAGATCAATGTCTACTACATGGTTTAGGGTTTGGTAGACTATGAGTCCCACAACTATAAAAAGATAAATAGTTTTTGTAAATGGCCTTTCATTATCGTCATATGCTTTGATCATTATGAGATTAGGTTATAATGAAGACTTAGAGTACCCCAACTTCTTCAAAAATCTGAAATTGCACAAATTTAAAGCAAACACTCCATATATGAGTACCCATAGGATTTTATGGTTGGAAATGAAAATTTCTATGAACACTAGATATTTATGATGTGGACCTATAGGTGGCATGTCTTGGGCACTGAAAGTGATTTTTTGGGAAGGGGAAAAATGACCCACCAATGCTTGAAATTGGCTTGTGTGAATATTTATAGGTACTTTGAGTTCATTTAGTACTTGATTAAGAATCTCTCGATGTATCGATGATGTTTTAAGAAGATCCATAAGAGAGATTTATGTTGGAGTCTTCTCAAGTTATTGGATGATATCATATGGCTTGTCAAAAGATGTAGAGAATTTTTTAGAGACACTAAATTTTTGGGATGTTGAGGTGGATGGGTCTTTGGGAGGTGTTCCAAGCATATTAATTTTCCCACGCTGAGTGGTGACTACATAATTGGTTGTTACCTTGTTGGTTTTGAGAATGGTGGATGGTGGTGGTGTGGGCTCTTGGGGTTCAAAGATTTTAATTGTATTGATGTAGTGGTATGGAATGTCATGGTAATAGGTTTGATTAGACGTGGAGGCTTGACCCTGGTCCTTGAGTGGTTTCTTTTACCTATGATTTAGGTAGAGGGTCTTGATAGATTCCCAACTATTGATTCTTGGATTGACTAGCTGAACTCTCCCCTTATACTATGATTTCCCCATTTTTGATCAAATCTTAGATGTAGTGTTTTAACTACATGCACTTCTCAATATCATAAGCCTTAACTTGATGATATTGATAAAACTCATCTTCATGATACCAATCTAGGCTAGGTTTATTGTCATCTAAAAGTTAGATTTTTGGAAGAGTGATCATATTTATAGCTATTAACTATTATAACACCACTTTTATAGGTATTCCAAGACTAGTGAGAGGACTTTTTCCTATTCAAGGTTTAGGCTTTCCCTGTGGTATTCTTATGATGAAGATATTTTGCTTATTAGTAGGGGAGATTTTTTGCACCATTTGAACATGCTTGGAATCGATTACTCCATCCCCTATGACTTTTTTGTTCTTATTAAATATTTTAGGCTTACCCAAAAAGGTATTATCTTGATGATGGATTTGCTCACTTCAGGTATACAACTTAATTGTACCTTTCTCATTGAGGGCCTTTTTGATTTGGATCCCCATCTCTATGATTTCATCAAAAGATTTAGCACATTATAACTTTATTTGATATTTTAATTCAGTATTGAGATTGCTGATGAATATTTTAGCCATCTCCTTCTCAATAACTGTGCAACAAAATCAACTGGCAAGGCTTCTCCAACATTTTAGGAATGAGGCTAAGCTTTCTTCATTTATTTGCTTAGTTAGTGTTATAAAGGTCAACGATAGAGATGTCATGTTCAATGTTGAAGGAAAAACATTACATGAATGTTTTTGTCAACTCCCCAAAGCTAGATATGGAGCCTTTATGTAAATGCATAAACCATTCCAATGCAGGCCCCATAAAACTTTTGGGCAAGCGTCTGAGAAGATAAACATTGTCACAGGTAACCTCATGACATGCTACATATAATTATTTCACATGATCTCAAGAATCACCTTTTCCTCTATATTTTTCAAATTTTGGGACCTCGAAGTGCGCTAGGAAAGGTACTTGTAAAATACTCATACCTAAAGTAGATCTGAAAAAGTCTTCATATATGTATCTCATTGCTTGGGTACAAGGATCAATCTACTGAAAAGTCTCCTTCATCATCCTCCATTCTTGAGCGAATGAGGGGTCCATGAGGGGATTGGAGGTTTGATATTGACTGGTTCGAGGTCTAGAATGATCAGGGTTGGTGTTTCTAACATGTTGCCTTGGGGAAAAGGGTCTTTGATTTTAAGCTTAGAATTGTGAGGCAAGGGAGTTAATTTGTTGGGTTAACTGGTCTAACCAATCCTCCAAGGTAATTCTTCTCCTATTAGCCTCAATGTGATTGTTTTGAAGGGGTTTTTGTTATTCTTATTCTTCAATCTCTTGTTCTTAATCCACAAGATTGTCCCCTTCTTGTTCTTGATTGGTATTATCCTGATGATGTGGAGTGTTGGGCCTAGTAGATGGATGGATTAGATGTTACAAGAGGTTTGGGTAAAAGTTATGGGGTAATGTGCCCCCCATTCCAATGACTTGGGCAAGAATTATATCATAGTTCTCATATATGTATTGTTCAAATTGGGCCCTAACCTCGTTGCTATGGAAGAAGTCATTTGTGAATCGGTCTTCCTCTCTAGGGGTATGCATGTTAGTATGTGTGTTGTCATTATCCTAGTTTTGTTCACCTAGATTCCCAATGAAGTCATTTTCTTTATCGTATGCTTGTCCCATTCTTAAGATTTGGGAATGGATTCTGAGAGGCATGGTAGATGGTGAAGGTGACATGAGAGCAATGATTAGGTGTGGCTTTGATATAGGATGATGGGAGAGAAGGTGATTTTGGATACTAATTTTGGCTAAAACCAAATACTAGATAGGTGATTAGATGTGACTTAGATCATATTTGTTTTGAGTATATGGAGACTAGAATGACCAAACATTATTAAAGTGACAAACTTATTACGGTTCAATCTAGAAAAGAAGATGAGATGACAAGATACCCTTCACACTAGCAAGGTGATGATTATATGGGTGTTAGATATGTAGAGATAGGATGATGAGATGATGGGTGCTAGACTAAAACCAAACAAGGCTAAAAGAATTGATAATGTTAAGTCAAGAATAAGAGTGATGACTTAGATAGAGAATGATGAGTGACCACTAAAGTGTTTGGTTTCACAACAAAGGTTTATTATCTAAAAGGTGTGAATAGTGATATGGAATGATTTGGTTTTTATTTTAAGATGGTATTTCTCTTAAGGTCTCTAGGTGTTTTGATAAAATGGGATAGGTTGACTCAACTCACAAATAATACGGGGCTAAGCACAACACACACATAGCATGCCCAATTAAAAGCCATAATTTTAGTCAACCAAATGGGTGTGTAACCTGATGTCTATACCATCTAATGGCTTCATGGCTAAGGGTGTAGTCTGGTGACCCATTACAAAATCAATCAAACCCTCTTGAACCCATATGCACTTAAATATCACTTGGGAGATAATCTTGACTCTAGTAGTAGAGTAATTATTATAACTGATAAATCCTATTATAGGTTTATACAAGCTCACAAGAGAAGTCCCTGATATATGTTAGGTATAGTGGGGCCCAAATCCATGTAGGATGATGTCTAACCACTTTTCATATTGGATCAAAAATGCCCCTCACTCCATAAAAACCTTTATGGGAATTTTGTTTTAGTGCCTAATGATAATTGTCCTAATAATTATACTTCATCAAAATATGGAGCGTGATCTAATTCATGTTGATGAAATCCACATCACTGACCCCTAAGGACTAATGGACAATGCATGGATATCACTTCCATGGTCATGTTTCACCCTATAAACAAAAATGGGGAGGGTTCATTAGTGGTTTTAGATCCTCTAACAATCACTGTAAGGAAGCAGGGAGGAAAGCATACACCACTGTAGCCCTCGAGTGACACTCAAGCAAGCAAAAAGTTCTTTAACCCAATTAATTTAGTGTGTTTGCTATTCTAATTTGATCAAGAACCAAGCAAGTGATAAAATGTATTTTTTTAGTCGATTTTGAGATCGATCAACCTGCAAAACAAAAAGATTAACAGTTTTTTAGGATAAATGGTCTTTGATTGTTCATCTCACCAACAAATGGTTTAGTAATTTTCAAAACGATGACTTTGACAATTAACCTTGCACAACCATCGTTAGTAGTTTTAAATGTTTTGCCTTGGACCGATGAGACCTACGAGCATAAAGTGATTGGTAGTTTGATAGGTTTTGCCTTTGACACACATACACATGCAAGTGAAAAAATTGACAAGATGATAATTAAAAATAAGTGATATGTAGTTAACTATACTAAATCCTTAGAGATCCAATACTTTACCCAAAATATCTTATGTAAAAGCAAAAAATTTGACATGACTATTAACTTAAAAAGTCATGAAAATGTATGAATACATTAAACATAAGAACCCACTATAATATAAAACCAGACTTAAATATTTTAAACTTCAATAAAAGACTTAATATTGACAACAATTATCTATAATACTAACACCAATATCTAAAACTATGACTAAAATTGAGACAATAAGGAAAAATAATATGTGACTCAATGACACAATAACAATTGGATGACAATAAAAATCTTTGACCAAAGAACACTTTACATGACCATTTAATCAAATCAATGCAATCTAGTCAGGACGGACAATTATTTGAAAAATGTTATGATTACTATAAATGGTATTGACATGACATCAAGACTATGGGCATAAAAAAACAAGGTGACAGGTTCAAAGTTTGGAACCAACAACTTTACTTGTGTGTCGTTTAAATCATGAAATCATGGATTACACAGGACAAGCGCATTTTCATGGCCTCAACAGGTGAGCAACCTGATCAATTTAATTATGACAATTGAGTGTAGGTTTTATCAAATATTGCATAACAAAATATGACAACCTTACTTGTGTAACAAAGGCATTTGGTCTAATGACATTTATAGGGTATGCGGCTATGTAAGACTATAAAATGCTCAAAATAGAGTATGAGCATCCATTGAATCTACTAATGATTTTATAGATACCAAAATTGTAAAGAGTATGATTTTGGGAAGTGTCAAGAAGGTGCAATATTTTTTTGTGACTACATTCATCGATCCAAGGCTCTAAACCTTGCTTGATTTTCTAAAAATTTGCATCAATCATTAGGAAATTACACTTCTTCTCTAAACCTTATTAGATGGTCAAACCTAAAAATGATAATGAAAAATGATGTGTTTTAGGTATACTATAGAAAATAGGAGATTCCTTAATATTTTTAGGCTCCTCAATGATGTACAATATTGAAAATAACACACCAATAAATATAATAATTCTTTAGTTAGGAAAACTAATGTAATGCAATGTGTTGCCACTATGAACTTTAATATCACAATGAATGTTCCTTGAATGCTTGCTTTATTTCTCTATAATTCTTATAAATTCTCAAGATATTTTTATGAAAATAAATGTAATATGCCTTTTCAGATAATCTCTACATAGCTAAATTAACTAAGATACATATGTGTTTACATATGTCTTGAATTCAAATAAGAACCCTATTGAGCACAAACCGACATTTAAAAATCAAAAAATTGAACAAGACAAGAGCACAAGACATGGGGTACCCTTGTTAGGCCAACCACTCCTAAGACTGCAAAATAATACCAAGTAAGTTTCCAGCAGGGAGCATAGATGAGCAGAGATAAGAAGGGGGGACATGACAAAAATTGACCAAACACACCAATTAGAGCTAATTTGGATGAATAACTGATAAATACATAGGTACCCTAGAATAATATAATTTTATATCTAATAAATGCCGACAAACCATATTTGGGTGTCTACATAATGCCCTGTTTTGATGTGTGTGTGTGTGCATGCACAACAAATTGTAACATGAATGGTATGGATACAATATTTTGTGCCCTTAAGGATCCTAAAGCAAGCTATAATGAACCTTGTGAATCCTACAATAACATTTAAACATGGATAAGTTCCAATAATAATAATCTAGTGAAATACATAAATAAAAACTAAAAATAGTACACCTAGCTTGACTAAAGATATAATTGTGCCCCTGTGAGATCACATGCCTTATAATTTTTGTTAAATCCTAGATACATTTATGAGTATAATTTCAAATGACAAAAAATCAATATAAAGCACTAATTTGTCTACTACAAAAGACAATGTTAAGTAATATCATGAATATATCATGTGGTGGGAATATATGTCACATCTTGGGTATATTTATGAGTAAGTGAAATATGGATGTCCCCTCTATGGAAGAGAAATTTATGTTGAATGCTTGCAGTCTGGGTAAATATAATGAGTGGAATGTTCACTCCCCTTTTAAGATTTGGGATGAACATATGAAACACATATCTAAAAAGAAAGGAATCACACCCATCATGTGTAAGATAAGATATACAACCAATGATGTTTAATATAGAAATATGTCACCTATAAAGCATGTATCTTATAGATAATTTTTCCCATGTCGGCATGTGATGTAATCAATATAAACACACGATTAATGTGTCACACATAGGAAAGAATTAAATCAATAAACACATAAAAGATAGTATGTACCGTAAAAATGCAAGATATAAGTCGTGTAAGATCAATAGTAGATGCCCCTTGTTGGCATAATCTATAACAAATGTAGTATCATTAGCTTGAGATATAGTAATGTAAAGCACAAGTACAAGTTTTTTTCCCAAATAGATGCATGACAAGAATCATGACAACATAAGCAAGTAATAAAAACATTGTGTGTGATATTATAAACACCTAATTTTTGTACAAGACCCTTTTTCATAGTGTCTTTTCCCTATTTTATTATAATTTATCTGTGTACACACATTTGGTTATTTTTCTTATATCTTCCCCTTGTGTTGGGCCCAATATTGTCATCCCCTGACATAGATCTTCCTCATATCTTGACTTTATTTTGACTTTTAGCCACTGACAACCTATACACTTGATGCAAAATGGTTGAAAACCTAAAAATCAACTACTCATTTGACTTCATACAACCTATTTTACTTTAATTTGGTTTTGCAACCCTAATAGGATAGAAACCTAAAATGTAATTCAGATATTAAGATATGCCATTCAAGCATACACATGAATGTAAAATACTAAAACAAATTACAATGATTTGATAATTGGCATATGTTAAATATATTAAGTACAACAAAGGGATGAGTGTTTAGCTTTTATGTGTGACTGTTTGATTGTGATTGTATTTTGGAAGTGAATATTAGCTAAAAATAGGCTTATGATTAGTTTAGTTCAAAAATAATATCTGTATTTATGTAGGGTCAGTTATGTCAATCTAGGTTGTCAATCTAGGTCAATATCATTGGTCAATATTGACATGTGGTAGTTAATACTGACTTGTGAAAAGAAGAGAGATTATGACTGTATAAATAAATTTGTCTATCTTTGTAAGTTATGTACGTGTCATCCCAAACATCGATGATGCACATAACTCTATAAATCAATCTCCTTCACATTGAAACCCTAGGTGTGTTTCTTAGGGCTAGAAACCTATAGGAAATTATAATGGGTTAAGTTGAACCCGTTCACCTTAATTTGATGATTTATTTTTGCCCACATATCTAATACTATGAGGAAAATCAAGCCACACATAGTTTTCCTGCATATTGTGATTGTGCAACTATATTCCTTCAGTATATGTATGCAGCTAATGATTTGGATTTTGTAATTTACAATGTTTAATTTGACTTGGCTTGAGTGTGATATAAAATTAACTTATGACTGATCCTAGTGATATATTTACAATATGGGAAGAACAGGGTTAATTTTTTCAATGTGTAATTGTATATATATGTGTACTAGAAAAGTGTCAAGTCCCTTTTGAATGAGACCTTGATTTGTTTATTTATGACTCCAATTAGATAATTTACAATGCCATTGACACACTAGGAAAATAGGTCAACCCTAAGGAATGGTTTGATTTTAAAAAGTAACCATCACTAGAAGAGGGTCAGTTCTGACATATCAGGTTAGTATCAACTAGTGATATTGAATAAAATTGATGGAACCAACCTATATATAGGTGGATTTAACTAAGGGTCTGGAAATGTTTGTGCAAGGTATTTAACAAGTTTTAAATAGACAATGATGTTATTTTAAGTGTGTATCAATTGAACAAGAGGGTTAACTCATGAGATATCATACAAGTGTGAGAGAATTATAGGTTAGGACCTTGTTTATGTGCTTAGATCATGTGTGGTAAATGTGTGTCAAGCTTGTCATTGTTAAGTAATTGATACCAAATTTTAGTATTTAGATAATATTGGATGATTCTAAAATGTCCAAAGTATTATTTTAATGTGTTTTCTATGTCCTAGTTGATCGACATAAATTATTTCCTTAATTTATGGATCTATTGTGCCTAGAATGTTTTATTATACTATCTTCTAGGGTCATCTCATGTGTAGGTGTGTCTTAAGGATTATATATATAAAGGTGCCCTTAATAAATTTATTAGATTTAGTGTAAGGTGTGATTAATTCACCATTTAAAATAAATGTAATTAAGAAATGTTTTATTACTCATGGTAGTTAGGATTATTAATAGATTTGTTTAATTAAACTTTCTATAGTTTGTTTTTTAAAATGCTTATCTTTGAAGTTGCATAGATTTTGCATCGGGATAAGATATTGCCTACATAATTATATAAGGAATATGTTTTGAATTAATATTTATATAAATATATATTTGTAAACATTTCTTGATGGTTATGAAATAATAATAATATTCTTTCTCTGTAATATCTGGTATTAGAGAAGGATTTTTTGAACCTGTGATGAATTCGGGAGAAGCCCGTGCACTCCACAGATGTTTAAATTAACTTGAAAAAAGAGAAGCATATTTTTTCAAATCTAGAATCTATTAAAATAATTTTAGTGTACTTGCAAATTTGTTAAGAATTTATAGTGCACTTGTAGAGTTATTGGAAATATATTTTTCTGTACTTTTCTATACGATTCTCTTCAGTATGAGACATACATAAGTCATATGAAGGTGATTAAAATTAGAGGTGAAAAATTTATCTATATTTCACATCAAATAATTATAATCTCTCAATTCAACTAGGCCATACAATGTTTTTGAGGCAAAACAATTTTCTAGTCCCTTGCTATCAAAAAATCTACAAATAAGAGTTGGATAGTTTTTTGCCATAACTTGAGTTCCATGCATCATTAGGATCTAAATTTTTTACCACATGTATGTAAATTATCCTTAAACCCATACATAAATATTTGTACAATTTTATATCAGGTTGTATCACTCCACTGAAGCTTGTAAGCTATTTGTTGTGAATTTGTACCTACAAACCACCTTTTTACAATTTTGAGCCCTATAGGTCAAATTTTTGGGTGTCATTTTTTTGCATAATGTTATCTACTCCATGAAATTCCTCCAAAAAATTTTTTATAACTTTTTATGTTACAGTATAGTGTTATGTTATGATGGAAGTCAATATACTGATCTGAATCAACATTCTGACTAACAGATCAATTTTCTGTTATATGTATATGTATAAAACAAATTTTCTAGATTTTCTTATTGAAGATTATTATATGTTGGTTATAATTTAACCTTGAAACCTGATGTACACCTGAAGTAACTATTTTTTAGTTATTAGGTGGCATCCAAGTTGGTATATCAGTCAAAACATGCAAAGTGGAACAAAAAGGAGGTGTCTGATTTATTTTCTACTACCACATATGCAAATCCACGTGGGATTTCACATTTTTACATGTGAGTTTACCATTTTTATATAATTTTTTTCATTTATATACCTAAATTGATTCATACGAGGATTGGTCAATTACCTTTTTAATAAAACCTAGGCACAATACGTCTAGTGTTCAAATCTCTAAAAGTAATTTTTTGCCAATTTTTCCAATTTTGAAATTTTGCAAAAAGATAAAACCAAAAAAACAAAAAACAAGAAAGAGTAAAATAGTAGAGGGATTATATAATTTATTTATCCTAATGAAATTTTACATTTTATGTAATTTAAAATTTTAAATTTAAAATTGTAATTTGTATTGCATAAATCATGAATTTTATACTCAATCGTAGCGTTCAGTTTAAACGAAGCCTTTGGTTCATGTTTACAGATAATGCATTCATGCTTTGAAATACTATGTTTATTTCCTAATATAGATACAACAAAAATGTCTAGGAATCGACCCTTTAAATCATCAAGGAAAAATAAGGCACTCGCACTCATTGCCATCCCTCCATTACGCATTCGTTACAATCAATCAACGTAAATATTGACATGCAGAAATTCTAAGTATATAGCAAAGTTATGTGCGTGTATGCAAAATTCCATATAAGAAGGTGTTAATTATTGGATGAACCCTTTTTAATATTATCTAGGTACCATATACTAGACTCTTTTATGAATGTTAATGGCTCTTTCACGTATTGATGGGTATATATAAAGGGTGAGATTTTTTCACGTACCGATGGGTATATAATAAGGGTGTATATATAGGAAGGTCATGTATATCAGTCTGAGGGTATATAGTAAGGGAGACCTGTATACCTAGATTGATAAATAACTAATCTATCACCCATAATCTTAATAATGGTTACACAGGCTCTAGAATTCTTTCTACCAGATTCTCAGTTACTTAAAGGTGATAATTACTCTGCTTAGAAGACAAATATTACAACTCATTTGGAATTTGATTAAATTTGTACCATTGTAGATGGCACCTATACTTGACATGCAACAAATATTGACTAACAATGTAAATATGACAAATCAAATCAGAAGGTAAAATTAATCATAATGTTTGGGGTATTGAATGAAGTGCAAACACACATCCATGAAGCCAAAATTACCAAAGAATCTTGGGACAAGCTCTAAATAGTATATGAAGCCAAAAATGAGAGCACTATTCTCCACTGACAGAGTCAACTTCACTCTCTGAAATTGAGATCAAGTGAAAAGGTTGAGACCTTTCTTAAACATGTTGTAACACCAAGGGCATCACTACAATCCTTGTGTGAGACAGTTTTAGATGACTCTCTTGTACCCATTGTCTTGAGAGATCTACCACCCTTATATAAGATTTTTGTGACCACTTTGACTATCACAAAATAAAAGCCAAGTTTTGAAAAATTAGTAAACATGTTGTAACAAGAAAAGTCTTTCAGTATTTAAGAATAAGGAGAAGAACATGTTCTTGCTTCACAAAAAGGTAAGAAACCCATCAAGTCTTAAAAGCCATCATTAAACTAGAATGCTAAATAGAATCCACAAGGGGGTAAATCACAAAAACAATGTCTTATTTGTGGCTGCAAGGGACATGGGTTAAAATATTATTGGTATAATACATTTCAAAAAGGATCTTCTAATGGATAGAATTCCACTACCCAAAAATCGTCCCCTTCATCTCAAATTAAACCATAAGGATATAAAAAGGCATTTGGTAGAAGAAAACAAAGCAATAAGGTAACATTGTTGAACATGAAGAATGTGATGGGGATGAAGACTTATTGTATCATGTTGATTTCCATAAATAATCCACATCATAAAATGACATCTAGTATGTTGACTCAGGTGCAACCTGACACATGACAGGTATAAAAGATTGGATTTTCACTTTGAATGACACACCCAAAAAAAATCATGTTTATTTGGGTGAACATACCTCTAGTTTGTAAGGTATTGAAAACATTGCCTTGCCCCTAGGCACACACAACTATAAAATCATATATGTTCTCTATGTACCTAATTTAATAAAAGAATTATTATCAGACAGTCAACTCTTAGACCACAATTTGAGGATTGATTTTGACTATGAAGGTGGAAAGAAAATGTGTTTGATCAGAGATAAATCAAAAAATTTAAAACTTATTGCATGAGCATCCAATGTGAACCATATATTTCATCTTAATTTCATTCATAAAAATAATTAGGTACTCATAGCAAAGGACACAGACTCGACACAAATCTAACATAGAAGATTTGGCCACATCAATTTTTGATATCTCGACACAATCCACTGCTACAACATGGTAAGAGGATTTCCATCTCTTAAAAAAGGTACAAATAAATGTCAAGATTGCTTAGTAGGCAAACACCATAGATATTTATTTCAAAAAATTACATATCAAGCTCATGGAAAACTTGATCTGGTGCATACTGATATGTGTAGACCAATGACACCTAGTCATGTTAGGTTTAAGTACTTCATTATCTTTATTGATGATTATTATAGAAAAATGTGGGTATACAATGTGAAAACAAAGAGTTAAGCTTTTGAAACTTTGAAGAAATTCAAAGTGGATGTTGAAATAGAATTTGGTGAAAAATAAAGAGCCTCCACTCAGATTGTGGGAGGGGGGGAATTAACCAATAATGAGTTTAACCAGGTTTTGCAAGAAAATGACATTCATCCTCAAATGGCACCTCAACATACACCACAACAAAATGAATTTGTTAAATAGAGGAATCATATTATTATCTAAATGGTGTGATGTATGTTACATGATTCAGGCTTGACAAAGGCTTTTTGGGCATAAGAAATCAAAACTATTGTATAACTACTCAATAGGCTTCTTAATGTAGTTGTTAATGGAATAACTCCACAAGAAGCCTGATTAGGGAGAAATACATCAATAACACATCTTCGAGTTTTTGGATGCCAAGAAAGTATGTACATTCCCAAAGTGGAATGGACTAAACTTGATATGAAAGTAATAAAGTATGTGTTCTTACGGTATAATGAAGAAACACTCACCTATAGATTCATAGATCCAAAAACCAAACAAGTCTACACTAGTAAGGGTGTTGAGTTCTTTGAGAAGAAAGAAGTAGAAGCTCCTTCTATAGGCTCACCTGATAAACAAATCAATCCCATAAATAATGTATAAGATGGAAATATCCTATATGAAGATAGTGTTAATGATGATGGGAATAATAGTGTAGTTCCACCACCCACAAGAACCATCATTATATGCCTAGATGGTATACAAATACAGTAATAGATGCTAAACTAAATGGTGTTCCAGATACATCCACCACTGGACCAAAGACTCATAGTATGGCTTGAGGTTAAGTCAATTTGGCTTAAATGAGTACAATTATTGAATTTATTGAGCCCTCTTCAGTTCAAAAATCCAATCAAAACCTTGGAAAGATGTCATGAATGCATAATATAATTCATTGATGGAGAATAAAACATGGTAGTTTTTAGACCTTCCACCAAAGAAGAGGCCAATAGGATGCAAATGGATCTTCAAGATGAAGTACAAAGTAGATGGCAGTCTCGATAAGCAGAAGGCAAGACTGGTTGTAAAGGGATATGCTCAAAAAGAAGGCATTGACTATGAGGAGACATTTACTCCCACAATTGAGATCAAAATAATCAGGATAATTTTTGCTCTAGTCACATAGTTTGGCTGGAAAGTCCATCAACTAGAGGTGAAAAGTGCCTTCCTTAATGGAGACTTACATGAAGAAGTATATATGACTCAACCAGAAGGTTTTTTCATTCTAGGAAAAGAAGATAAAGTTTGTAGACTAGTCAAATCACCGTATGGTCTTAAATAGGCTCCCAAGGCATGGTACATCAAAATTGATGAGCATCTTTTAAAACACATATTCAAAAGGAGTCCATATGATCCAAATCTCTACCTCAAATATTAAGGGGGACATGATAATTTTTGTTTTATATGTTGATGATCTAGTCATCACTAGTAATTCAGTGAAGATGATTGAGTCAACAAATAAATATATAAATCGATCATTAATATGATAGATCTCAAGCTTCTACATTATTGTTTTGGTTTAAAAGTTTGGCTGAGATAAAATCACATAGTTATATTTCAGCTCAAATATGTCAGTATAACACTCGAGAAGTTTCACATGATGCATAGTAAACCAATTGCCACACTTATGGAGACAACTTTAATTATCTCAAGTAGATCCATCACCATAGGTAAATGCAACTTTATATCGACAGTTGATAGGGAGTCTTATTTACTTGACTTATACTAGGCCAAACATCAACTATGTTATCAGTTAACTATCTTGATTCATGTAAGGACCCAAAGTCTTTCACTAGAAAGTAGTAAAGTGGGTATTAAGATACATTAAAGGAACCATGGATTTTGGCCTAGGGTAAAAGATGATAATTTCTTTTTAATATGATATTTGGATTTCGGTCATGCAGGGAACATTGATGATATAAATCTACCTTATGTTTTGTATTATTTTGGGGATCTAGACCAATATCATGGGGGAGTAAGAAGCAAACTTGTGTTTTGAGATCCTCCACAGAATGAGAATATTATGCCATAAGAGGAGCTATCTGTGAAGAGATTTGGATTAGACATATATTTGAAAGATTTGGATTACCACAAAATTAACCAACAATTCTTCATGTAGACACTGAAGGAATGGTGAAGCTTATTCACAATCTAGTATTTCACGAATGCTCTAAACACATTGAGGTGCAAGTTTATTTCATTTGAAAACATGTTCAAAACAACATCCAGCTCTAGTATTTCCTGACAGATCAACAACATGAAGATGTTTTAACTAAAGCACTTACATGGTAAACATTCAAGGCATTTAGAGAATCTTTCTCTTGTTCACATGAGATAATGTTGAATTAAGGGGGGAATGTTAGGTTTCTCTTCCTTTAATTTGTGGCCTTGCTTGGTTGTAATCATAGTTAGTATCAATGAAATGGAAGTAAATGCTTTATATTTTTAGATCCTAAGTTTAAAAAATTGTGCATGTTTCAAATGATGAAATGATTAATTAATGTATTATTCAATCCTTTAAAACATATTTTATTGAAAATACTAGGCTTATTCATGGAATTTTACATATAGTCAAGGATGAAAACATAGATTCCCATAGGGCTTATGATCTTAGAACTTAGTCTTCCAAAAACACAAGGAATAACATTCTTTAGCTACCATCAATGGTAAGATTCAACCTTTGAATGAACAACTTAAGTATCTTAATATGCCTTCCCTATAAGTCTTAGCCCTAATGTGTGTAATAGGTGCTTTATAAATAAAAGTACATGATCAATATTTAGAATTCATTGCATATAATCCTTAGGTTGATTCTAATGTTATACATGGTAATCCCATAATGTGTAAGATCCTCAACTCACCACTACCCTATGATTTTATAATGCCTATATTTTCATTATTTGATGGGAGGGTGATCCTTATTTGCATCTCAAATACTTTGTTGCTTCTATTGGGAATTTAATACCAATGATATAATCTTAATTAAAAAATTCCCCACAAGCCTAATAAGTCAGGCTATAGAGTGGTTTCATCATATTCCTAGTGGTTCATTACATACATATCTTGAGTAGTAAGAGAACTTTTTAATACATTACATCAATAATAAGGGACCAAAAGTTACATATAAGCATCTTCCATCTCTTCACCAAGGATAATATAAACTATTAATGAATATATATTGTGATTTAAGCATTGAATGCACAATTTTATATATCAATAAATATACTTAGAGAAGTAATATTTTTTTGTAGAAGCCTCATCTTTCCTCTCAAAGAGAAATTGCTTTAGCATACATGGGAATCTTCAAGTTCTTTGTTGTGAGGCTAGATCATTAGAAAAGGGGATTGCGTATGCCCAAAAGCTTGATCATACTAATAACACTCCTATTTATGCACCTTAAATAAATCTCACATGTATCAAAATAATACATCTTTATCATAGATAAAGAAAAAGTGAAACCAATAACTAGTCCTACATCCTCACTTAGAATCACAAAAAAATCACAAGTTTGAGGTAAGTCAAAGTGAAATATTGAATAGATTAATTGATAAAAACATGATTGTTTTACCTTACATCAAGTGTTATGATTAAATTTACATACCATGAATATTCATTCCAATTTCTTTTGTGAATATCATAGAATCAATGGTCGTGTTACATATAGTGTCATACTTTGAAACTTTAAACATAATATATTATTGATAGTAGTGACCTTACATAGAATATTTATGTTAAATAATCATTAAAATTTAAAAACAAATTCCAATATTGAAAAACCTACTCTTAATATTATTCCCTCTCCTAAAGAATATTTACCTGAATAAGAATTACCTAAAAAAGATATGGCTAAAGAAGAGGTGTCTATGTGTAGACACTCATATTTGGTATCAAACACTTGAAAATTTTCATTTTGACCAAAACTTAGTATACATGACTAGTGTATATGTAATTGAATCTCTCTCTCTCTCTCTCTCTCTCTCTCTCTCTCTCTCTCTCTCTCTCTCTCAGCCATTCTTTTATCTACATGCCCAACCTTCTAAAATTATCATTCCTTATACACAATATTTCCTTAGTTTCTACCTGAATAACTTATTATCTTACTCAGGTTGGCTATTGATCTTAGATAATTGATTCCTACTTTATAGACACCTCTAGACATAATCAAATGAATATGATTAATGGGATCATTTTCCTTGTCCAAACTTGTTTGCATGCCCTTTAACAATTATTTTATTATATTCAAATACTTCCTATGGGTTAGCCTGTACAATTCAAATGTCAGTTAAGAGGGAAACTACGTAAAGAGTTACTTACATAGGCATATAATGCATAAGCTTGTTCCTATATATCAATCATAAATAAGACATCTATTATCCATGTACACATTTATAAGAACTACCTAAAGCCTCCAAATCAAAAACCCCTCAAATAAGCAGGCCTTGAGCCAAGTCTAGATACCCTTACAAGTTAAAAATCACAATCCTCAAGTGTTGAAAGCTATGCATATGATTACACAACATGTTGGTATTAAATTTATTGCATGCACTCAATTAGGTGGGAAAGCTACATGTGGTTTGAGCTCTCTTTGAAGTATTAGAATATAGGCATCGCTCAACCACTCAGTTAGGGGTGGTTGGGATCAACTCAAACCATAGTATCTAATCCCTTTTTAAAGGTCAAGTAAATGTCAAATATGCAAGATAGGGTTTTGAGGAAAAGATAAGGAAAACATAGTTATTCACATAGGTCTGAAGAAATATGAATATAAAAGATTTATTTGCAAATGCAAGTGCAACAATCCAAACTATCACAATTTTACATAAGTCTCTTGGAATATTGCAATAAAACACAGATGAATCTAGCTACCACAGACATCCAATCACTACCAGACTAATCCCAATGGGCTTTATAGTCTATTTTCTTATATGAGATAGAAGAAGCCCCTACAAAACCTTTTTTATGATTGTACATTATCATAAACCAAAACAAAACCTAAACTGTCTAAGTACCCTACCTTTTAGGTTATATACATAAATAATAAATTGGAATAAATCAAATATACTCTATTGTTACAATTACATTTGCTTAATTTAGAAAAAAGTTATATAATATGATTAGATTTAATATTTTGGCTTATTTAGACCACTATGCCCAAAATTAGTTAAAACATACTAGTGAACCTTATCCTTGTCTTGATCACATCAAACCATAGCTCCCCTTAGGGTTTCTATCCACTAATCCCTTAGGGTTTTATATTTATGTATATACATCTCATTTTCAAATCTGATTTTTTATTTCTCCCCATAGGTGTTTTTTTCCTCTTAGGTTTTCAATCCTTCAAACCCTATATTTTTATGTTGAGCAAATCAAACCCTAGGCTCCCTTAGGGTTTCCAATATTCCTTATTAGAGTTTTAAATTTATATGTAAGGGTTTCAAATTTTGATTTTATATTGTTAATATCCCCATATAACATAGTAATATATCCTTATATGTAAGCCATCTTTATGTTTTTTATGCCATCTAAGAAGGCTATCTCTCTTATCCCTCTAAGGTGAAGTGTCAGGTTAAGTGGTGTTAAAATTGAGCATAATCAAAAAAATTTAGATCAATCACCTGTCTAAAATGGATAAAATATATCAGATGCAAATTCCTCATTCTTTTATTAATTCAAATGTTATAATGAATGCATAGAAGTACAACATATTGTTAATGATGATATGTTTGAAGTTAAAATTATTTATCGAGATGTTAATGACTATAATATCAAATATAATGATAGAATACATCCTGATGACGTTGATGGTGTAAAATTTTAACAATTTTTGATTCTTTATCACTTTTGAGAATGAATCTATATGTAACCTCACGATCTAAACAAGCTCTTGATAATAATTCTAGAAGTTAAAAATGCAAATAATGCTAAGGTTGTCACATCTAAGGAACAACATGAGTTTTTTACTGATATTAATATATGTTTTAGAGGTAATGAGTTTGTTATAGGTGTTTAAACTACTAATTTTCCACTATTCATATGTCTACACTTATTGTTAGACATGTGATGCCCACCCATGGTGTGTGGGAAACAAAAGTTTTTCCTCAAATTACTATGACTCTCCCTACACAAAATACTTTCATGCCTCTTATAGTTTATACTCATGTAACACCATAAATTACTACATAATTTTATATGCTTAATGCTCATATCCTTATACAAATAGTTATTGATCTTCATAATAAGGTTTTACAATTGGAACAAGGTTCTTCTAGAGTGGGCTATGCCAATGATTCTCATTCATTACTACATAATTAATTAGCCTCTGAGATCTCAACTTATACCTTACCTATAGGATTTGTGTCACCTAAGCTTACATTATATAATGGTAAGGGTGATCCAGAGAAACACCTTTGATAATTTCATGCATATTATTTGGACTACTTGTCCAATGATAAGTTATTAACTAATTTGTTTTCATAGAGTCTTAAGGACTACACCTTACATTGGTTCTAAGACCTCCCTTACCAATCAATCCATCCTTCAATCCCTTGGCCAGTCAATTATCAATGCACTTTTCAATTAAAATCAGTGAGAATATGTCCTATACTAATATTGTAAAACTTAAGGACCCAATGAACCTATTAGCAAATATATGCTTTGTTACAAGACTATGATACCTAAGATGACAAATATAATGATTGAAAATGAGTTGAAAGATATATTCAAGCAAATTTTTCTTGCCCTACTACATGAGTGCATTATGTTCAAACACTTTCAAACTTTTGATGACTTATGCCATGCATAAAAGGACCACAAAATTAAGCTCCTTATTATGAATAAGCTAAAATACGGGTTCAACTCTCCAACCACTTCTAACCAAGTTTCAAATACAAGATATTAATAATGATGCAAAATAATAGTCAATACATTAGTAAAACTTACTAATTGACTTGTCTTATTGGCTCCTCAAAGGAGACAATTTTCATAGCTATCAAAACCACCTCATAAGATATTGTAGAAGTTATTTGAGTTCAATATTATATCTTTCCCTCCCAAAAAAATGGTTGATATGAGTAGGCCTCATTCTAATGGATTTGATAGTAATGTCTATCACTATTATCATTTAATTGTAATACATTCAAATAATAAATGCATATTTTATGACATAATATACAACATATGATATATAACATTCTCGAGCCTAATACACCTACAAATGATTCAAGGACACAACCTAATAGGAATGAAAAGCTGATTTTTTTTAATTCCTTTCCCAATCATGTGGTGCAAGAAGATAACACTAAGTTAAAGGTGCATATGACTTATAATGCACATCCTCCTCCAGCATATTATGCTTATAGGACTAAAGAGGAACATCTATCAAATAGTATTATCGATACACTTAAGAGTATATAAGTACACAAAACTACTACCATATTTGATGATAGTGAGAATGTTGATATGATTTTATATATGCACCATTTTCTTCTGTGCCTACAACTATTTGTAATATATATATATATATATATATATATATATATATACATAAGAAAAAAATAGAGCTCATGAAATTGATGGTTTTTGCCACTGAACCAGTCACATTTTTCCTAGTAGCGCTTCTCTATGGGGTGGATAAGACACAAAAATATATTTCCATGGAGAAGGATAGGCTTTATTGGATCTTTGATCACTACCATAGTGGAGAAGTGGAGTAGATCGTGTGGGTTAAGACATTGCACCTTTACATAATCCTGGAATAGATCAATGGGGCCATCATCCATGAGTTTGTTGATCCACATTATGACATCTTGTAATTTGTTGCTAGCTGGCTCGCCATCTCTAACCATTCCTCCTCACTCAGGTTAGCCTGGTTAGGCCAACACTATAGCCTTTTTACTTTAGATCTTTACTATTAGTAGAATCCATGTACACCACTGACGTCATATCCCTCCTTAGCTACTATGATTTTACCATTTATATCCTTCATATGGCCTCTTCCAACCACCTGGGCACACATGATAAGTCCTACAACTTAGTGATCTACACCTAGTTACAAGAGGAGGATGTATGTAATATGTTTAACAAAATACATGAGAGGAATTTGGGCATATCATATAGATCACTTCCAAAGAAAAAGACAAAGAATGTGATGCAAATTGGGGATTATACAAAATTTTCTATTCACACATTATATGAGCAAGATCCAAATGATTTGATGGAAAATAAAAAAGGAAAGAAAATGAGTGAAGAACAATCCAGTGCATCCATTCATCAAACAAACCATTACCCATCAATTGACTCTCAATTGTATGTTAAAATGTTTAAAAACTTTTATTTCTTTGATTATATTGCGGCCAATAACATAATGTTTAAGGCAATCGGGCATCAGGTTATGATTCATTCACTCTCAGGGAATACCATATGCATTTGGGTTTCATTGACTAAAATGGTGGTGGATCCTGATCTTAGTAAAGAAATTTTAGATAAAATTATCCTCAAATATGGACAATCACAACACACACAAGTACTAGTGTATGATAATACTACTTTTAGATGTCATATTTGTAAATTACCAAGTCATTTCCATGCTACTTGTCCTTAGACTCAAACACAATCCAATAAAAAAAAGGGAATGAAATCAAATTCTAGTAGATGGGATCAACCAACCCAAGAGTTTTTTCCTATAGATAATGAATGAGATAAAGAAATTCAACAAACTACAGAGTTGGGGAAGAACAAATATGGATATCTTGTTCATCCTACTAAAAAATGTGTACTTATTGAGTGAACAATAGCAGAAGATCAAAATATTATTATGAAATACCCATTAGGAGGAATGAAGAGAGGACATGAATCAAACAACTTAGATTTAGATAAAGAGATGGCAATCCTTTCAACCTCAAAACTCCTAATTTTAGACACACCTTTATAACTTTAGAGATCAAACATGCATATGGTCACTGTGGAACCCTCACAAGGGATATGGTAGGATGTAAAGAAGAAAAAAGGCAAAAGGGGAAGAATTGAAGATATTATGGGTCTTTATCCCCACTAATTTATGGCTCTTATTTTACTTGGGTTTTGCCTTCCTTTGACCTAACTGATGGGTTAATCTGGAGGTCTTTATTTGTAATGATCCCTAGTTGAGGCATTATTACTTCCCAGGTGATTCATATTTCTTGTTTCATACATGCCTTGATGGCATGCCTTTATCTCATAGCAAAATTTACTTTGAGGCTAATAATGGTTATATTTGTTTACCAAATTTGGATAATAGATACTGATATTTTTCTTTTGAAAAAATATATATAGTGTCATGGTAGATAATGTTTCAAGTGGAAACTTTCATTATGGCACTCCTTACTCATACTAGTTATACATAGAATGAATTAATGTTTACAAAAAATATCATTAAAGTATTAGATGAAAAGAAATCAAACCCTTCTGGTAGTATTGTGTTACCACTTAAGGTAGGACCTACATCACTTATACTTTATTTTTAGTTTTACCTGGTACATGGGAATTCAACAGGTTGTTAGGATGCCCTTAGATACTACAACTCCATGTAATACAATCATTAATACATATATGTGTGAAGTATGTACATAATAGTAGAGTGGTTACACTTCTAGGTATACCATATGAGTATCCTATTTATCAATAAACCTTCCCATAAAATGATACACCTAGCCAATTATACACCCTATAAAAGTTCATTATACATAGGCAGTTTTGACAAAAGTATTAATTTTCATAGAAGACCAATACTTTAACATCCATTAAATCAAAGGTCTAATCAAGTTTAGTAGGTATTACCTTTTCAATCACATCCTAACATAGTTATACAGGCTGATTTCTATGTTTTATAATAAACAAAGGCACATTCTCATACTATATAGTAGAATCTGTAACATACTACAATTACTAGAGTTACACAACATACATGAGATCCTAGGATATATAATGACCATGATGGATATGTTACAACATCAAACCAATTATTAGAGTTTGATACAGATACATGTGTCACAACTCACCCATAATAGGTAACATTTACCATGATTAACCTAGGACCTACATTAGAGCATCCCATTGATGGGGTAATTGGCTAAAATAATTTATATCTTAGATTAAAGAAAATACAAAAACATTGATTTTTTTAGCATTCTCAAAAAATCAAAATATTAAATAAAAAAATAGAACCTATGCATCATATGTATTACTTGTTTACATGATCTATGTATGATTTATCACATATGGTAGATTAATATCTAATTTTTCTATGCACATGTGTTTTTGTAATCACCCAAAAGTGGTATTTGAGTGTTAAGATTGCTACTTGAGACTACCTATCCCTAAATTATCCCTACACCTATTCTAAAGCTTATTATCACACATATCTAGCCTTTGTGTGGGCCAGATGTATCCCTCATCAGACCCAAAGCAGTCCCAGACCCTCATTTCCTTATCCTAGCCCTTTGTGCCTAGTGTTTTGTCAATTGGACACTAGTGCCACATGGTGTTAGTGTCCCCAAAATGGTGCTAATGTTCTTTGACCTATCTTTTCTAAAACATATATCCTTTCAAATCAAAAGCTTCCTAGGGTCAACCTAGACCTCTTTAAGCACTTGCACAAGCATCAAAATAATATATATACATGACTTTTAGTCCTCTAACCACTAGATGGAAATCAGATAAAAAATACACATTCAAACTTAGAACAGGTTGTGCACGATTAAGGTTATCAATCCCTATTCTACTTTACATCTACATACTACCATCTACAACTATCTTAAGCTTAGATTACCCAGATTTCTAGTCTCAAGCACATTCAAGGCACTCAAGTCCACTATCATATTAGCATCATTTGCACTTGTACTAGCACTTAGGTGGGGAGAACTACATCAATCTTGATCCCTCTTCAGAGTATTGGTATGTAGGTAAATCTTATTACAATGGGATGTTAAGGATGTCTAACCTACCCTACTAATAAACACACTTTTTAGCTCATGCCAACTAGATGCCCTAGCTACAAGGAGAATTAGGGTTTAATCACTAAATCAATCAATACATTCAAAATATCAAGTTTCAATATTCATACACACATGAACAATCCTTAGAGATCCAGATATAGGTACACCCAGAAGCTTGGGATAGTCCTACATATAGGACACTACTGCCAATATCAGGACACTACTATCACTTTCCCAATAATGTCACTACTATCCAATTATGGTGCTACCATCTAGGAGGGGTTATAACATTTATATCTAGTTTGTGACACTCAAACCAACTTCTACCTAAGTTCTCATCATCCAAATCATCCATCTTAGTTATTTCCTAGCTAAGTTGTTACTTGTACTACTTATTGTTATTTTTAGAAAAGTCAAAGCTAGTCAATTTTATAACAAATTAGTGGTTGTATTTATTGCATATTATTTATTTGATTTAGTCTACTTAGATATTTAACAAACATAAGATATACACTAGTTAAGTTGAAAGAGTTTAAAACATTTGGTGAACCCGACCTAATGCAAACATTACTCAAACCCTAACCTTCGATGCTCTTAGGACTTCTATCCTTTTTTCTATTTTCATTGGCTGTGTTAAGCTTTTCATAATTCATGCATTCTATTTTAGCCACCCTATTTCAATTTGTTTACTATATGCCATTTAAAAAAGTTATCTTTCTTGCATTAGGAAGAATTTCTAGGCTTAGTGGCAAACCTATTGAGCATATTCAGATTCCTTCTATTTGAGCCTATACCATGGATAATGAACCAATTTTAATGCCTATTTTTGATCCTTCACACCCTGATTATGGGGACTTCCATGATAACACATCTGAAGATGAATAATATAATCAAGATCAATATTATACATAAGTTGGGCATCATGACACTCTCCCTCCACTTAACAATGAAAACCTAATTATCAATAAAGATGAGGTTCTATAGAGCTTCAAAAATAGACTTTGGTAACATCTTATTGATCTTGAATATATTTTACAAGCCACAATGGAAATAAATAATAAATTAAATAATGGTCAATCTTGTACTCCCATAGATAAAAAAAAATGTTACACCTACTTTGGGGGTAACTCAAAATATACAACAATCAGTTTTAACTCGACAACATTCAGTGATAGCTACACCTCCTATGGTTTGTTCCTCTTCTCCAAATGTATATCCCTTATGCATGAGATTCATTATCTGTAGGGTAGGGTGTTATATCTTAACCAGATATCCAATAGACCATCACATGCCTTAGATTCTCATGTTCCTTTATATACACCTTTGGCACAAAACATAGTGGCAACTCCTTTGCCATCCAGATTCATGGCACCTAAGATTACATTATATGATGGTAAGGGTGACCCAGAGCACCATCTCTGAGCTTTTCATGTAGCATGTTTAGACTACATGTCTAATGATTGGATTTTGACCAAGTTGTTTCCATACAATCTAAAGGATTGTGCCTTATAGTGGTTTTATGATCTATTGAACCAATCTATCATAACATTCAATCCTTTGGCAAACATGTTTTTAGTACACTTCTCCATAAACATCAGTCACAAGATCTCATATGCTCAAGTTGCACAATTGAAACAAAAGTAAAATGAGCCTATTTTATAATACATATTATGATATAAGACTATATTAGCTAAATTGACTAGCCCCATGGCAGATAAAGAGCTTCAGGACATATTCAAATAGAGTCTTCTATCAGCATCACATGAAGCTATCTTGTTTAAGAAGTTTCCAACATTCATAGATTTGTGCCACACAATAAAAGAAAGAGAAGTCAAGCTTCTCTCCATGAGCAAAATAAAATATACAATAGTTCAAGTAAGCCTCCATACAAGGTAAGAGACACTAAAAATAAGAGTGATTTGAAGGCCAAAGTCAACGTAGGTTTAGAGCCATCTCTTCACTTGGTTTTATCAGCTCCTCCACATAGAGTTTTCACCAACCTTCTAGAATCACCAAGACATGTTTTATAAAAACTCTTGGAATGTAATGCCATATCTCTCCCTCCCATCGAAGAGGTTCATATGACAAAACCTCTTCCAAGAAACTATGATTCAAATGCATTTGAGAATATCACAAGGCACCAAAGCATACAACAAACATATGCATAAACTTAAAACATAAGATACAAGGTTTTAATGAGGCTAACATTATTGATGTGGGCACACCCATAGAGGCACCAAAAGTACAACAAATTAAAGATAAAGAGAAAATATTCTCATATATGTTTCCAAAGCATATAACAAATGAGGTAAGGAGCACTTTAGGTGTTCACTACACATATCAGGAACATCCACAACCAGATTCATATAACACTACTACAAAGGAAATACACCCATTACATAATATCATTGGCCTGTACCATACTATAGTTCTCATTAGACCACTCATCACCTTCTTAGATCAGGATATTATTGATGATGACACAAATTTATATGCACTCTTTGTATGAGCCTATATAGATCACCATATTATTTAAAATGTTATGGTTGACAACTGGTCAAGTATCAACATGTGTAACATCACACTTATACAACATTTGGGGTATTTAGATCAGGTTATATCCCTTACATACATAGTGACCACTGATTTTAGTGGCCATGTTCAGATCTCCATTGCAGAGATTGTAATTCCACTATAGGTAGGGCCAACACATATGGCCATCAAGTTTTTAGTAGTACCTAATGCAAGCATATTTGACATATTACTGGGTAGACCATGGATACAACAACCATGATCCATCCCATCGATAGTTCAGAAATGCCTAAAATATATACATGAAAATTAGGTGATCATAGTTGAGGGCCTTCCATATGAGTATCTACTACCTATCCCATAGCTAATTCCTACATAGTTACTAGTTATAACATAGTTACTAGTTATAACTTTGAGCATAGTTCATATAAATACACCACAGAGTTTAGTAGAACCACCCGTGTAGGCAAGGTTTACTCTTATAGTGTTGCCACATATGCATACTTTCCCATAGAGACCATTATTAGAGAGACCCTTATGTTAGAGATATGTAACGGATTCTATAGGACCTCCATCTTATCACTTTATGTTGAGATCAATATTATTGAGTTCTTAGGGTTTTCAACATAGGGAACCTATGCCACCTATAACTTCTTCTACTAAATGGGTTCCTAAGACCCCTATAGTTCACAGGGCACCATAGTTAGTGTCAGAAATTCATAGCATCACTACATAGGCATATCCAAATATAGATCACTTAGTACAATAAATTATGGGACCACAATTGCCCTTTCACACAACACACATGATCATAGTTCCATTATTTGACACAATCCATAGTGATAGTGAGTCTCCCATGAGACTCATCAATTAGTATTATTCCTCCCTTATTGTACATACTTTCCCTCTCTCTCACTCCTTGTACATAGTTCATTTTTATGTTTCTTGTACATAACTCATATCTATAAAATATAAAGATAGTAAAATATGTAAATTTACTTGTAAAACACAAAATTATAGATTGTATGCATTGATATGTTTACATTTCATATACTTTCCAGACACTACATATGCTAACTATTTTAGTATAGTCGGTTTTATCATACATATATGCTTCACTTATTCTTGTTGAGTGTTTGTAGGTTACTACAGGACTCGAGTCCACTATATTGATCTAATTTACCACTATCTACCCACTGAGGGCATATACATAGATACACAGGTTACTCATTTGGTACATTTTCCCATTTGGGGCATCTTATTCATAGTTTTGATTACTAGGTTCTATATTTCTATACTCTACATCACAACTTTAGCATTGTTATATGTTGATATGGATCATGTTACTCTTACTCATATTTTCCCCTGACCATTACTCCTTTAGACTCAGCATATGTACCTCTTGGATCTTACACAAATTTGTATTACATAGTCATGCATACTTTCACTTATAACTTTCCTCATTTATACTTGATTATATCTCTATGATTCTTCTATTTGAGGTCATTTGAATATGTCATTGCTCTTTGGATTTATGCCACTTCCATTCACAATATGTGTGTTTTGGACATGTGCCCATGTCTTTGTGTGTGCCTTCCTAATTGTGTATGTGTACATTTTAACATGTCCTTCTATGTGGATCTAAGATAAATTTCTTATTGCTTACGTATATATAAATTTGAACATGTCCTTGTATATCTTGTTTCCTCAAATTTAGTGACATGTGCCCATGTCCCTTATATTATGACCCCCTTGGCCTACTTTGTGTGCCTCATGTGTTTTGTATGTATACTTTATTATATGCATCATGGCCATGACACTTGTCTTTGATTGTTACACACTAATTTTTAATGCCAAGAGGGACCTCATGCATGTCCCTTCCCTACTTAAGTGCTATGATGGACATCATGCCCCATCCCCTTAGGTAGCTACTTACTTATTACTCAAATTTGTTGTTACATAAATGGTTATATCTATCTTGACACCCTTATGAATTTAGACATGACATACATCACACATTATAAAATTATGCTTAGATTATATTACATTCTGATGTTGTGTATGCACATTATATTGGATTATTATGTAATTATCATAGATGCTCCAGCTAACACATATTTTGTAGAGATTTTTATTTTGAGGATAATTCTTGCATAGGTTTCACAACTCCCTTCAAAAGAGGGTGCATATATAGGGGTTTGTCATAAAGACCATGCTCTAATATAGCACTAATTGTATATTTTATAGTACACAAGCTCAATTATAGAAAATCAGACTCAAGTAAACATAGTGGAAAAATAGTGACCCAAAAAGAAGTACAGTTGCATAAAAGATAATGTAAAGGGCACTAGTGCCCAAATTGGGACACTAACACCACATTTTCAAAAATGGTGATACTGTCCAAGACATGGTGCTACTATCTAGTAACCTCAATTTTATAAAAAACCTAGATTGGATAAAAAAGTACAACATATACAATACAAGTTTGCACAAATTTAGCTATAGATTTATCAAATTTGCTCATATTCACACCAATTTAAGTCAGATTCATATTAGTTTTCTTAGATTTGGGGCATCATGCATGGTATGATCATTCCCATGTTTAGTTTGTATACTCATATACAAATTATTACAACTCGATCCAAAATTCATATGCTTAGCTATCAAATTTGGGGGCATGTGCACAACACATTATTTTCATATGCTCACTTACACATTGGTTGATCAAATGGAATGGCAAATTCCATGCCATTTCTACACTATATACATCAAACATCATATTCCAAAATACACACCAATTTCATGTCTTACTCCATCTATAGTGGTAGGCATTCTCAAGTGGCTAGAGCTGCCTAATATACCTGAGTGGCTATTGAGCCAACATACCTAGATAGACATTTCTAATTACAATTGTAGTTTAATTTTCAGATGCATCTACCACACACAGGTAGAAAATGATGGAGTCATATTCTAATTTATTTCTTGAGCCACCTACATAAGAGGGTTGGGCACATTATCAATCCAATCCAAGCTATTCACAGGTCATGATCCACCAAGCAGGGGTGGGTAACGATGGAGTCAAAATCGGATTGAGTTCTTGAGCCAAACACACATGAAGATTGAGAAAGCCGTCGACTCAGTCCAAATTATTCATTGATTTATAACTATATACATGCATACACAGGTTGTCACCGAGTTTATGCAATGGTTCACATACCCAGTGAGGTGTATTCATTCCTTTCCTTTATCCTATCTCTTTACTTAGCTTTACTTAGTTCACTTCTTTACTCAATTTAGTATTTGATTTTGATATATCTTAAGTAAGGATTTATTTATGCATGTTTCATTTATAATACTTGCATTATATCATGTTTCACTTACTCATACTCATTTTCATGGGCTTCTCCTCTTAGGTAAGTCCATGTATGTTTCTTTTTCCTTTATCCTAGTCATTTTTCTTTTTTACATACCTATAATAAAGGGGGCACAAATTTAATCACCCAAAAATGGTATTTGAGTGCTAAGAATGCTACTTGATACTACCAATCCCTAGATTATCCCTAGATATATCCTATAGCCTATTATCACACTTATCCAACTTTTGTGTGAGTTACAGGCATCCCTAGTCAGCCCCAAAGTAGTCACAAACCCTCATTTCCTAATCTTGGCCCTTCGTGCCTAGTGTTTTGTCAACTAGACATTAGCACCATAATAAGGACACTAGTGCCACATGGATCTAGTATCTCCAAAATGGCTAATGTCCCTTACACTATCTTTTCCCAAACATATATCTTTTTAAATCAAAATCTTCATAGGGTTAGCCTAGTCCTCTTTTATCATCCACACAAAAAATCAAAACAACATATATATACATGAATTTTAGCCCTCTAACCACTAGATGGAAATCAAATTTAAAATACACATTCAAACTTAGAATAAGTTGTGCATGATTAAGGTTATCAATTCCTATTATTCCTTACTTCTACATATTATCATCTATAGCTATCTTAAGCTTAGATTACCCAGATTTCTAGTCTCAAGCACATTCAAGGCACTCAAGTACACTTTCATAATAACATCACTTGTACTTGCACTAACACTTAGGTGGGGAGAACCACATCAGTATTGATCCCTTAGAGTATTGGTATGTAGGCAAACCTCATCACAATGAGGCATTGAGGATGTTTAACCTACCCTACTAACAAACACACTTTTTATCTCATGCCAATTAGATGCCTTAGCTACAAGAAGAATTAGGGTTTGATCACTAAATTAGTCATTACAAGAAAAATATAAGGTTTCAAGACTTATGCATGCATGAATAGACCTCAAAGATCTAAGCACATGTGTATGCATGAATATATAGCAGTCACTATATATTTTTAGCACACAAGCTCAATTATAGAAAATTAGACTTAGGTAAACACAGTGGGAAAACATTGACCCAAAAAGTAATACAATTGCATAGAAGACAACATAGAAGGACACTAGTGCCCAAATTGGGACACTAGCACCACATTTTCAAAAATGGTGATATTGTCCAAGACATGGTGCTATTGTCTAGTAGCCTCAATTTTATAAAAAACCCAGATTGGACAAAAAATTACATGTATAATATAATTTTGTATAGATTCAGCTATAGATTTATCAATTTTGCTCATATTCATACCAATTTAGATTAGATTTATATTAGTTTACTCAGATTGGGGGCATCAGGCTTGGTATGACCATTCCCGTGTTTAGTTTATATACTTAGATACAAATTATTATAACTCAATTCATAATTCATATGATTAGATATCAAATTTGGGGGCATGTGCATGATACATTATTTTCATATGCTCACTTACACACTGGTTGATCAGATGGAATGACAAATTCCATGCCATTCTCTACACTATATACATCCAACATCATATTCCAAGTTAAACAATAGTTTCATGTCTTACTCCATCTATAGTGGTTGGCATTCTCAAGTGGCCAAAGCTATCGAGTATGCCTGAGTGGCTATGGAGCCAACATACCTAGTTAGACATTTCCAATTACAATTGCAGTTTCATTTTTAGATGCATCTATTACACACAAGTAGGAAATGATGGAGTCATATTATAATTGAGTTCTTGAGCCACCTACATGAGAAGGTTGGACACATTATTAGTTCAATCCAAGCTATTCATAGGTCATGATCCACCAAGCAGGGGTGGGCAATGAAAGAGTCAAAATCAGATTGAGTTCTTGAGCCACACACACATGAAGATTGAGAAAGCCATCGACTCAGTCCAAATTATTCATTGATTTATAACTATATACATGCATACACAGGGTGTCACCGAGTTTATGCATTGATTTGCATACCCAGTGAGGTGTATTCATTCCTTTCCTTTATCCTATCTCTTTAATCAAACTTACTCATTTCACTTCTTTACTTAGTTTAGTATTTGATTTTGATATTTCTTAAGGACTAATTTATGCACGTTTCATTTATAATACATGCATTGGAGCATGCTTCACTTACTCAGACTCATATTCATGGACTTCTCCTCTTAGGTAAGTCTAGGTATGTTTCTTTTTCCTTTATCCTAGTCATTTTGCTTTTCTACATTTTTAGAATAAAGGGGGCACAAATGTAAACACCCAAAAGTGGTATTTGAGTGCTAAGAGTGCTAATTGAGACCACATATTCCTAGACCTATCCTAGAGCTTATTATCACAATTATCTAACATTCGTGTGGGCCATAAGCATCCCTAGTCAGCCCCAAAGTAGTCTCAAACCCTCATTTCTTGATCTTGGCCCTTTGTGCCTAATGTTATGTCAACTAGACATTAGCGCCATAATAAGGACACTAGTGTGACATGGATCTAGTATTCCCAAAATGGTGCTAATGTCCCTTGCCCTATCTTTTCCCAAACACATATCTTTTCAAATCAAAATCTTCATAGGGTTAGCCTAGGCCTCTTTTATCACCCGCACAAACATCAAAACAACATATATACATGACTTTTAGTCTTCTAAGCATTGGATGGAAATCAAATTCAAAATAGCATTCAAACTCAAAAGAATTTGTGCATGATTAAGGTTATCAATTCCTATTCTACCCTACTTCTACATACTATCATCTATAGCTATCTTAAGCTCAGATTACCTAGATTTCTAATCTCAAGCACATTCAAGGCACTCAAGTATATTTTCATAACAACATCACTTGTACATACACTAGCACTTATGTGGGGAGAACTACATCAGGCTTGATCCCTCAGAGTATTGGTATGTAGGTAACTCTCATCACAACAGGGTATTGAGGATGTTTAACCTACCCTAATAACAAACATACTTTTTATCTCATGCCAACTAGATGTGTTAGCTACAAAGAGAATTAGGGTTTAATCACTAAATTAGTCATTACAAGAAAAATATAGGGTTTCAAGACTTGTGCATGCATGAATAGACCTTAAAAATCTAGACATAGGTGTAACCATAAGCTCAAGATAGTCCAACATAGAGGACACTACTACCAATATCAAGATACTATCACCAATTTTCTAATAATGGAACTGATGTCCAATTATGACACTACTATCTAGGATGGGTTTTGATACTAGGATCTAGTTTGCAACACTCAGACCATATTTTACCTTAGTTCTCAACACCTAGATCAACCATCTCAGTTATTTTCTAGCTAAGTTCTTACTTGCATTACTTATTACTATTTTTAGAAAGGTCAAAGCTAGTCAATTCTATAACAAATTAGTGGCTATATTTATTGAATATTATTTCCTTGATTTAGTCTACTTAGATCTTTAACAAACATAAGATTTACAATAGTTAAGTCCTAAAATTTTAAAATAGTTTCACAACATACGTGAGTGAGATGTAGGACATACAAGTTTATATGACACAAACATACAAATACAAGACTTTTCTCTGCCCATGGATACTTTCCTATATTGGAGGCATGCTTAAGTTGGGGGATTTTTATCACACTTTATATAGGTTACATCTTTCCATGACCATTTCCATTAATAATATTGATTTATCTACACTAATTACAAATATATTAGTCTTACTCATACTAGTGTTATTTCTCTAGATGTTATATTTTAATATATGTGATGATGACATACAACTATTGTGTAAATTAATATTGTTTGTTCTATGTATTTTTTGATGTTGTGCATGTTAAGTGTTGTGATCATTGATTGTGTATTGCATTGTGTGACTCTTACTCTATTTGACTCTTACTCTTTGTGACATTGACTATTCTTTATGTGACTCTTACTCTATGTGAAAATGTGTGTTATCATGCATGTTTCTTTGGTTCTAGTGTCTCATGGCCATGACATTGTGTGTGACTCTATGACTCTATAACTTAATGTACTTTATTTGGATACATCTAGGATTTTTTGTTGAGCTTGTGGTGCCATGATGTATAACACTCACTATTTCATTTTTATGTAGTGCCATGATACATATCATGCATCTTCCACATAGTTATTAATAAATTTGTCTATGTTCATTGTTATGTTGATTTTTTACTACATGTTTAATTTTTATTTCTATCTTGACATGACACTCGTAAGCCTTATGATACACATTTCATATATGCTTAAATGATATAATCCTACTATCAGGACATAATATAACCATGTAGCACATGATTTACACATTTACATATTTTTACATATAACATGATGCATATAAATATTTTCTTTTGGGATGGTAATTTGTAGGCTACATACCTCACCTCAAAAAGGGGTATATATAGTGGGCTTGTCTTAGAGACTAAGTTCTTTTCACAAATATATTAAAGATTTGGGCACAAAAAAGTTAGATTTTGGGCATAGATTATAATATGCTTACATAGATTATTATAGGTTTCATGCAGGTTATGACAAATTTGACATAGATTTGGAGCATATGTAGTGCATATGTCATATTCTATAAGATTATAAGTGATAATTCACATATTTTATGATAATATTACACAAATTATAGGGCTCAAATAACACATATTAGATTGGGGGCATATTCAATATAAATGTGAACACTTTTAAGATATTATGATATTTTAGCACATGTTATATGACACAAATTACATGGGTTATTAGATTTGGGGCATATACAAGGCATATGTGAGACATTCTACAAAATTATTTACTTAGGTTCTACTAAGTTGTACTCAAATTCTCAAACTAAATTATGAAATCCTTTTACAATGGATGATTAAAAAAACTTACTTAGATTCTAAGATTCACTGGATTTTACCTATATTTATTGGAACCCATGGTGGGTCCCATTAACATAACATCTTTTAAGTATTATGGATAAGGTTCTGCATGAATTAACTTCTAATCACTTCTTCATCTCTAATAAGGGTTAGGGCATATTCATATTAGCCCATGGTTTGAATACTAACATCTGATAAGGGCATAATCACTTCATTCTCCAATGTCTCCAAAAGGAAACTTAGTTGCATACAAGTGTATTAATTCCTTATTTTATTAGTTTCAAATGTGATCATTATTTTTACTTCAAATGTTATATCATATGTGAAAAATAATTTCTAAATGTTTCATTGTAATTTTTGCATGTGGCAAAGTGAAACACTCAACACCTACCCGAACACACCCACCATGGTTACACTTAGGTATCTCCCTCTATTATTTTCATCTAACACTTCCATTACTATAATAAAATGGGGACAAATGTAGACACTTGTATTTGGTCTTAGACACTTGATAATGCTAATTTTGACCAAGCCTTAATATACATGACTTGTGCCCACATAAATGAATCATGTTCAATCTCTATCTTAGCCATCCTCTTATCTATGGGTCATCCTTCCTATTAGCGTGAAATTTTTTCAAGGGGACAAATCATCATACTCATATCAAAAATATAGGAAACAAAGGCCCTCTCCTATTAGAAGGCAGATCTACCTTTAATGAAAACCAAAAATCCTACTGAAAAGGAAATATTTATAAGCTAAATTTGTAAATTATAAGGTGGTAATTTTAACCTGAAAGTAAAAAAATAAGTTTTTAAAAAGGAATACGTAGAGAGAGAGAAGGAAAGGAATGGGATGTTTTAGATGATAAATTCATCAAGTTGAACACTGAGGCTCAATAAACGTATCAGAGGGAAAATTAACATTAAGGGGGAAAATTCTCTTATTTAATGGGTTGAAAATACATATTATAAGATTATTAGGAATATGAAACATACACCAAAAAATTTCCTAACACTGATAATAGAGATGAGCAACCCTCTGTATTTTATAATAGAAATAATAAAGATATCATTTTTATTCCCACCGAGATTTCACTTAGATATTCAAAATATAAAACACAACTCTAGATGAAAATTTTAACCTATTTTTTTGGTCTTAACAGTTTAAAGACAATAACAATATGCATAAGGATCAAATACGTTGAATTAAGAAAAAAAATACATAATCCAAAAGGAGTTGCTAACATAAAGTTTAGAAGCACCTCTTTGTATTGATCTTCTTAAAGTAGAGTATACAATCTACCTTTACAAAGTTTTGCACAAAATCCTTTTGTCTAAACCCTTTATTATGAATGCCTAATTGTGTTTATAGGCCAAAATGGGTTGTTATGGTGCAAAACTACATTTTTTACCTTTTTATAGAGTTGAAAAAACATCAGTGAGAATTTACAACTTGAAAGGGTGCAAAAGTGTTTTGAGCACTTCAAACCACTTCAAAAAACATTGGGTGTTTTTACACTGCTTACAAAAGTACATCATCAATTTGTAAAACTTGAAAAATAAAGTTGGAAAAATTACAAAAGATAATTTGAAAAAGTGACAACATACATTTGCAAGGGGAAATACAATGCGATAATACAAGTTAGGTGCAAAAGAAATATGAGAAGAAAACATTGGAGTGTTGAGAACAACTTCAATATTTCTTGCTGCTTCATTATCAAATCTTTCTCTTTTAAAAAGTTGTCAAACCTTTGGAGAAACACCCTTACAAAATCTTCAATTGGTCCATCCATATACTTGTAATAAATATCTACCAAGCAGTCTAATTTTCTCATCTCCTGAAACTTGTTTTAGAGTCTATTCACCTTAAAGTCAAGATTATCAGCATCAACTTGGTATTTGGCTGAATGATAAAGTTTCTCATGATCAAATGTAGATATTGGATTGATAATTCCCTAAATTTGATTTTTAAATTCTTTGATCATAGTTTCAATTGAAATAAGATTTCCAACTTGATGCCTATCATTGACAAAAGGAAATTTTAACCATTTGATCTCGGTATCAATCTCCATCATCATGTCCCTTTCAAGTGACTTTACACTATTGAATTTCTAAGGGCATTCTTGAAGTGATTGAATCCTAAATTTTATGGCCTAGAGGAATTCAATCTGGTAAATAACTTCTTCCTTATTGATGAATCATTTTTTAATAAGGTCAATAGAGGGAATTTTGAGAATTCAATTAACTTGAGGATGAATTCCTTCGAATTCTATTTTTCTTCTACATACCCACTTTATTTTACTGTTACCTATTAGCATTATGACTGAACTTCAAAGGCCATTATTATCATAATGAGAATTGTTGAGGTTCCCTGATAAATGATCTTCTCGATCTAATATTTCACTGCATTGTCGACTTGGCATACCTCTTTCACTTTCTCTAATGTCACAGGGTGAAGACTTCATGAAGCAATTGTTAGTTGAATTGGTCTGATTAACCTATGTATAAATGAATTCAACTATTCCACCTTTTCCTTTAACTCATCTTTCATTGCTTTATCCCTATCTATTTTCTAAAAAAGGGTGACAATTACCAATTGTACATCTCCCTTCATTTCTTTTTTGATAGACTTTATGAAATGAACTCTAGATACCTGATAGTCTTCAATTTTGATTTTTGATTTATCTTTTTCAACTATAGGAATTGCCACTTTCGCATATTTCTCTCCTTTTTTAATCTATTACCATTTATGAGATGATTATTGATTTCTTTTATCTTTTCAAAAAAGGGATTGGGATTGTCAAAATCCTAAAGTCAATCTCCTTGGGTTTAACAATTTTCATTATTTTTTCATCACTATGGATAACCAATCTGACGTTATTGTGCTTTAAGTAAGAGGTGGGGAAAAATATGAGACTTATGGGGCTAGCATCTCTAAGGTGGAAAAAGGTATCTTTTCATTCGTGGCACCTTAAAAAGATGTTTCTACTTGTTCATGTTTGTTAATTATGTCAATTAGAGTTCTTAGAGAGGAAACAATGGGCAATTTAAGGTTTGAGGGAGAAGATGAAAAAACATGAGTGATCTCTTGTAGTGGGAAAGAAGATGATCTAGGAATCAACATGTCATTTGAAGCAATAAATTATTGTTGTGTATTCTTTACAAGATATTGAGAATGTGGTAAACTATAAACAATAATTTCTTGAGGATTTGAAGGATTAGGAAAAAAGGAGAGATTTTCACCTAACCTCTTTATTTCGAGCTTGAAAACCCTTCACAGTGGATTGTCCTATTGAATAGCTTCTAGTTCTTATGCTTACTCTATCACCGAGGGTTCACTTGGACTTGCTTCAATGGCTTTTTATACTTCATCATGTTGTTGTTTGTAGAATCTACCAAATTCATCCTCCTTAGGATGTGTAGGGAAATCAACATTTCTAACATCTACTCCTTTACTCCTCAACCACTTGAGAGTGCTTTTGAGTATTTCCCTTGTTCTACTTCCGAGAGAACTATATTCTCCATTATCCAAATGGACTATAGGTAGTGTCTTCATTATGATATTTTATTTTTTAAAGATAGGATCCAATATGATCTCATCATCCATCAACTACTTTGGCACTTTCATTATACCAAATTTGGCTATTTGCTTCATGATAAACCATGAATAATCTTTGATTTTGACCATTTTTTCATCATCACAATCCATCTAGTAATCCTTAAATTGTGAGAGATGTTGGAATGAAGGCCCAAGGTTATGTTCAATCAAGCCTCTTATATAAAATGCAAATCTACTCTCAAAAGTCTTGAGATTACAACGAGACATATATTTCTTCACTGATTTAGATTTTATCAATGATAGATAAAAATACCTACCAATTGAAATAAAATTTTTGACTCTTGTCTTATGTCAGCTTATCAAAAACTTATGTGTTTTAACAAATTATCTCACCAATTCCATCAACACCCACTTATCACTGACATATCACGTAGGCATATAAGGAGTAATTTTGTAGCCACTAATTATCAAATAATTGAAAGTTAGGAATCGTATGAACCAAGTTAACCATTTTGACTATTTCCATGGTGGTCACTACTGATATCCTCATGTTGAAAAAATCTTTCTCAAATAATTAAATGATAAAATGAATGAAATAATCATTCACCCTTTTGAAATATCAGGTGTTTTCTTTCAATGTCAGTTGGGGATAGAAGTCATATAATTTTGTCTTCCCAAACTTACCTACTGTATGTAATCTATCAAAATATATTCGACTAGCCACAATGTAGACAAGAGAGGAAGTCATATAAAACTTTGATGTAATCTTCACTTCCATTAGCTATTTGTGGATTACATCACTGATTAATTATCCCAAATTGAGATATTACCTATTCCTGTGAATGATCAAAATGAACATATACATCCACGTTTGAATTTTTTTTGTTTCTAGGCTCCCCACTATTTTGTGCAATGTGTTCTTATGTCATTTATTTAATTCTTGAAGTTAGATCTTGTAAGATTCTTTGGGAGTCATGTAGAAGAATGTTTTGGTTTGGTCAACCACCTATTGTTGACTTGTTTAGCATAGGACATATTATTATCATGGCAAAAACTTTGAAAAGACTCGGGAGTCAAATGCACAAAAAAAAATTAATCTGGGAGGTGCAACATATTTTCTATGTGTTATAGAATGAAACTTACCACCAACTTACTCTATAAATATCTCACTTCCCTTATCTCTGATTATAGTTATTTACCATGACCAAGACTAATTCAAGAAACTGCACTAAAATTGGAAATTTTATGGCTTATGCTAATCCACTGTCAAAAATTCTCAGACCAAAGTTAGTTTTTTTGCAATGCATTCATTCTCTCCCAAAATTCATCTAAATCAATGTGACTTAGATCAGTATTTGTAATATTTTCTACATTAGATTCCAATGGTGAGAGAGGTGTCACACCCTGAAATTTGTATTTCATGATTCCTTTGTCTTTGCTTATAATTAATTTTTTTGGAGTAGAGAACGAAGACATTAAATTTTATGAGATAATTGACAATAGTGAGATATTTTCACAATTGTTGTTTATTTACAAAATTGACAAAATAAAAAAATGAAAGCCAAAATAAGTTATTTAAAAAACACCAAAAAGTTATACTCATAATTTCACATTTGTAAATTACTCCAGTACTTTTTTGATATCCCATACAAATTTTAACTTTTCACTCAACCACCTTTCTCGATTTCAACTCCTCCTATTTAGTCACCTTACAATACTATCAAATGAATTCTCTTAGAAAATGCAAATGAGCTAAAAAGAAATTTTGAAATTTTATTTTTTAATTTTAAAAATTTAACCCCTTTTTCCAACTCAAGCAAAACATAAAAAATTAATCACCATTTTTTTGTAAAACTCAAACCCTCTAAGCTCACATGAAATTATATGGTCCTCTTTTTTTTTAAAAAAATCAGGTAAAAAAAAGATTGTCTTATTTTTATTTATTTCTTCTTCCTTAACTAGCACCTTTATGGGGTATACAACTTGGTTCTATGATCAAAAGCAAATATATAAACTTTGTATCTTGATTTTTAAAACTTTCAAACTCTCATCTCCCTGCTACGTGGTCATACATCTCCTCATACAATAAAAGAAACAAAATTTTATCAAGATATGCTCTTTTTTAATATTTGCATCCTCTTCTTAGTGTGTATAACACTGTACAATTCTTATTTGATAGATGACAATAAAATACACAAATTTCAACTAAATTATATCAAATCCTCTACCTTTCTATGAGGCATACGACTTCTTTGGTCGTCTTTACACAACAAATCAAATTAAAATTGTTTTCTTTTTATTTCATTTATCCTCATCTACTAAATCCCCATTCATTTTATTTTTGACAGATAAAAACAAATAAAATTTGATCTAATTTCTTTTTATTATATGGTAGACTTCTCTCTCTAGGGCACCATATGACTATACGACCTATTAGCTTCAGCTACAAATAGTAAAAAAATTTCCCATTTTTTAAATTTCTTGTTCTCTATATGGTTCATGTAGCCTAGTATGTAGCCAAAAAATAAACAAAATCCACTTTGGTAATCTTTTTTTAACCTATAAACTTCTTCTCCTCAGCTACGCACCATACGACTTGGTCTTTACTACTAAAATCAATAAAAATTTGCCTTTTTATTTATTGTCACCTTATTCCTCCCTACACAGGTTGTATGGCATTTTAACACAATAAAAAAAACTAAAAATTAAAAAATCATCAAAAATTGCTTTTTTGAGACTGCACTCTTCTCATGGGCATACAGTGGATGTATAACTCTCTTGGCAGATGAAAATAAGTTTGAAATTACTTGTATGAATTTTTCCTTTTTTATTTATAGATATTATTTACCTCTTGGATGTCGTATTATCTTTTCTCGGCTAGGTAAAAGAAAATAATTTAAAAACTGTATTTAATTCTCTTTGGGGTTGTACAACTTGGTATGGCTGAACAAGAGAATTGAAATTGTTTTTTGTGATTTTTACTTCACCTTCATCTCTCCTAGCATCATACAACAAAAAATAATAATAATAATAATAATAGATATGATTTTCATTTTAAAATTTTAACATTCCTCTTTGTGGTGGTATGACCTTGATTTGGCTAGGAGAAAATGAAATCAAAAACCCCTTTTACTTGCTTTTTAGATTCTTGTCTGGTGTTTCAATGAAAACTTGCAAAATCATTTAGAACTTGCACGTGCTTGAGCAGAGTAGTTACGAATTCAAATTTTTTAGGAGAGATGAAGTTTTGTTTTTGCATAATTTTGAGGAAAAAATAATGGCAATTTTAATGTGGAGGTTTTCATTTACATGACTTGAAGAAGTATAAAACAAAATATCACGACTCGGGGAAATGTAAAATAAATTTTCAAAACCAAGGGAAGCATGATATGAAATTTCATGATAGAAAAAAATAAATATTTCATTTGCATGACATGGGGAAAAGGAAATTAAATTGCATGGCTGGGGAAAATGAAAATTAAATTATACAGCCAGAGGAAATGTAAAATGAATTTGTATGGTTGGGGGAATGCAAAATGAATTTCCAAATTAAAAAATTAAAATAATTAAAAATTATTTTAATGGATTTATTATTTTTAATTTACAATTTCACCATGTGCAAAATAAAAAATGCAAGTTGCATGACTTGAAAAAGTATCGAGGCACTTTTGCACAACTAGGGAAAAAGTGAAAAAACATCTGCACAACTTATGAAAAGTTCAATGAACTTTTACAAATTGTGGAGAGAGCTAATTGAAATTTACACAAGAAAGATTGAAAATATTTTTTCATAGTTTAGGAGATATAATATTCTAGGCTGCAATTCAATTTTCAATTAATTAATTAATTAATTTTAAAAAAATCAAAATCTATTTTTTAAAGCTTGAACTTAAAAATTAACCATTAAAAGTAAAGTTCTACTAATTTTTAAAATTTACAAAAACCATGACAACAACTAGCTCTAACTTGGATTTTAAACTACAAGGAGCGGAAAGAACTGAGACTATCTGGTTTTTTAGGCTAACATTTTATCTATTGGATAATAGAGTCTTGAATTTGACAATAACTTGATCAACTGAAAAATGACTGATCTTCAATAAAAAAATGGGTTATCAAGCCATCAAAATGATATCACATGTCAAAATATAGTGTATGCAAGGACATTAGGTACTCATCTTGATAGGTGCTATCACATATCTAAAATGATAGTGTATGCAAGTGCATCAGGTACTCATCCTGATAGGTGCTATCAGATATCCAAAAGGATAGTGTATGCGAGGCTATTTTTCATTATTATTTTCACACAAACTAAAATGCAAAGAGATAAACCCCTCTTAAAATTTCATTATTTAATTTGTATACAAACTTGATCGGGGATCAAGCTAAGTGAACATGACACTTTCATTTATGCAAGGCTCACATTATAGAATGATTTAAACAAAATGAACCATCATCAGAAATGAGAAAATCTTAGAGGTAAATAAGGATATACATGTGGTAATAACTTGTTCGGACATAAAGTTATTGATTGAATCAAATAGGTGAATTTTCAAGGATTACTTGAGAGAGAAACTCACAACAAGACGGACCAATAAAAAGGACAAAATGGAAAAGGAAGGAACAAACACAACATAAGACAAAAATAATGACCAAAAAAGAAACATGACCAAAACTATATTTACATATATACAAAAGATGACTTCTTGCTTCTCATTAGAAATATTGTTTGAGATATTTTCACAGAAGGGTAATGGAAAATGAGTTCCATCAAAATACACTAGATAAAAAGTGTTATTACTATATAAGTGCTTGATTTAAATGGGCCTATCCAAAGTGAATCAAATTTCTCATGACTTCTTTTTTGTTCTTTACAACTATCCCAGAGTAGGACTAGGTCCCCTACTCAAAATTATCCTTTCTTTGACTTCTTTTCAAATAGAAATTTAACATAAGTCTAATGTTCTATAATCATATCAACTACCCATGCCATTTCTTCTTCTAATTGTTATAGGTAGAAATTTTTTTTGTCTAGTGGGCTTTCAAAATTCAAATTCTCAATAGCCCTAGACAATTGTAGGATAGATAACTCAAGAGTTATAGGAATTGTAACATCTATTATGTATAACAATTAGAATGGGGACATCCCAATAGCCTTTTTAGGTGTTATGCTATCTGCCTGAAGAGCATCATATATATTTGTATGATAATTTATTTGATTCTCATCAACTACTTTGTGCATAATTATGAATAGGTTCTTGTTGCTTGAGTCAACCTGACCATTTCCTTACAGATGATAGTTTGATGAATGAGACAATGAAATTTTGTACCCGTATAAAAATACAATCATCTCTGAAGAAGAAAAGTTAGAAGCATTGTCTATAACAATCTTTTATGAAATTTCATATTGTACTAAGATATTTTCTTTGATGAAGTTACAAATGATTTCTAAATTTGTCTACTTAATAGGAATCGCTTACACCCACTTAGTTGAGTAATTTATTGCTATGATAACATGAGTGTGACCTACGCTTGAATGGGGGTTTAATGTCTCAATGAAATCCAGTCTCCATTACTAAAAAAGTTCTTCAACTATCATTGGTTGAAGAGGAAGTACTGCTAATCTAGGTTTGCCCACAAATTATTGATCAGCCTCACACTTTCTCACCCATTCATACTAATCCTTGAAAACATTTATCCAATAGTAATGGGCCCTAAGTATTTTATACATTGTTAACCTGGGAGAAAAGTGTCCTCCATAGGCTTGATCATGAAAATCTTGCAATGGCTTTTTTTGTTGTTCTTTATCAACACACCTTAAGAAGAAGCCATCAATGTTTTTCTTAAAAAGAGTGACATCCTATATGACATATTTATTGGCCTATAGCTTGAACATTCTAAATTGATTAGCATTCAAATTTTAAAGACATTCTCCATATGTTAAGAAGAAAGCAATGTGAGAAAACCATTCATTAATAGAATCAACAAACAATACTAGAGGAAATTCATGGTCATATTGCTTATCTGAACCTATTGAAGAACCTGATTGAAGATTTCCTTACTCTACCATGTGTGTGTCACATGATAAGACCTAGGCTCACAAAGCTCTGATACCAATTGTCAGGGTCCCTACTCCTTAAGAGTACACTTGATTACCTTTGTATAAGCAACTAAACATAGAATTTAACTAGAAGTAAAATGTAACTAGAATTCAAAAACAACACAGAATATGAGAGACAATACAATCTTGTAGTAACACTCTTCCAGAAGAAAATACAATGAAGAAATCACACTTTTCCCACACCTCTTGGGCATACCAGTAATTCTCCCTCAAGAGTTCTCTCTCAATTACAAACCAATCAACTCAAACACAGAGTTGTTTCAACTAGTCAGTAACAATACTGCCAGTACCACCACCGAGTACACCACATACTCCAAGTAGATCTCTCTGATCTTGCTACCTGTTGTGTTGCTGATCTCCCTGATCTTGCTACCCTATAGATCTAACTGACCTCGCACACACACACATCTGTAGATCAACTGACCTTACTTACCATGCAGATCTTCTACCTGATCTTGCATACCTATAGATCAACCTGGTCTTGCACACCTGCAGACCTAGATCTTACACTCAAGAAGAACCCTTATTCTTGCCTCTCTAAGTCCTTATGATTCTCCAAATTACAATACAGCCCCATGGGTCTCTTAAATAGATCCCATACAAACAATAATTATAATTTCCAATTACAATAATTAGAAATGCAGACTCAAGACTAAAATTAGTTTTTTACATGCAAACTGACTGTTCATCTAAAATTAAACTAGTTTTGGAAGTGCATGCAAATGCATGCACACACAGGTTGCCGACATCGATTCCTGTCTAACTGATGTCAGCTGACCCATAACCGACGTCGGTTACTGCGAACACTGAATATGACCGACGTCGGTTGATCAGACTGACGTTGGTTGCTCTGTAACTCAGCAACCTCCTCCATTTGCATCAGTGAAGCTTTTAGCTCCACAACCTAACAATCTCTCACTTGGAGATAAATAGCTACACCTGTACTTATACCTGTACATCATCTAATTTTGTTTCCTAGCTTGTATCCCTCTTCAAGTTCAATCTTGAAGACCAACCACCACAAATCCTATGATGCTACTCCTATCATCCAAGTCACCTGCCATATCTGAATCTACATACCCATGTAGAGAAGTCCCTGACCCTGCATAGCATGAATCCTTGCTGCTGGTCCCTCTCAGATACCTGAGAATCCACTTAACTGCTTTCCAGTGCTCCTTTCCTGAATTGGCCACAAACTAGTTGATAGCTCCCACTGCTAGGGCAATATCAGGTCTAATACACATGTACTCAACCTCATCATGTGAATTGCGACACTATTTTGTGAACTATCCATCCATAGGTGTGATAACCAGTTCTGCATCCTGCATAACGAACCTCGCCACTACCTTATTCACACAATCATCTTGAGACAACATCAACCTGTGATCTTTCCTGTCTCTAAGAATACTCATGCCAAAGAATTTCGCTCCTCTTAAATCCTTCCTGACACACCACTGAACTAATTTTATCCTTAGCTCAGCAAATCCCTGCATGTATGAACCTACAACAAGCATATCATTCACATATAGTAATAGGATAATGTCGCGACCATTATCCAACCTGGTAAAATAAACATAATGGTTTTATTGACATTGACTAAAGCCATGCTTTGTCATACCCCTATCAAACCTGTACCACTGTCCTGGAGCTTGCTCAAGACCATATACCCTAGCCTTCTATCTCACGTGTCCATTCTCTCCTTTCTTTAACCTGGGAATCTATTCATCTTTCAGTGCTTTTTTTCTGGGTGGCAACTCTACCAAATCTCCTGTTTAGTTCTTTTCTAAAGAATCAACTTTCTCATTCATGCCATGCTCCCACTGTTTTTTAGATTCTACCTGCATTGCCTCTTCAAAACTTTCTAGTTCTTGACCATCAGTGAGCAACATGTTTAGGTAGTATAAATAAGGTGAATAATGAGTTTGAGGCTTACTTACCCTTTCAGTCCTCCACATGGGCATTTGAGACTCCTTAATAGCTTGATGTTTGCCTAAAATCCATTCTTTGGTTGACCCTGGTCTGCACTCGATCAATGTCAATTCCACCTGATCACCGATGCCTATTCCCTAACTGACGTCGGTGTCCACCTGGTCGCTGATGTCAGTTTCTTGACCGACGTCAGTCTCCACCTGCCTGACACCACTGATTCTAGTTTGCACATGACCGATGTCGGTACCTGCCTGTACGATGTCGGTTCCACCTGACTGATGTCGGTAACTGTGTTTTCCTGTGAGTGATGACTTTTTACATGCGAGCTCACCTTGGATCAAAACCCTGTCCAAACTTCCCTGCTCAGAATTATTCAGCCCCTATGACTGATCTTTGTTCATCATCTCCTCCATGAAAATCAAGGCTTTCCAGTTCTTAAGTTTGTCAAAGACATCTGACTTCCTCTTAAGAACATGCATCCCCTTCTTACTCATGTGACCAAGCCTACAGAGCCACATCTTCGCATCTACATCTGAAGTAGATAAACCAGAAGGAGAATCAATAATACAAGTAGATAGATAAAGAGTACCTACTTTCTTACCACATGTTAATTCAAGTGCATCCACTGTGAGAGTTACTGTGCATCCCTCATCACCCAACTTTCCTAAAAAAATTAGACTCCTCTTTAGGACTGGGACCTGCATGACCTTCTTCAACACCCATGTGTTGCCCGTCTGCAATTTTAGCTACACTTCTCCTTTGCCAACAATTTAACAAAGCTCACCAACCTCTAAATAAATCTTTTCGAAGTCTCCATAGACATAATCATGGAAAAATACTCTATTTTGGGTTGCATGGAAGGAGGTAACAGAATCTAAAACCCAAGATTCTACTTTATCCAAGGAACATACAAGAGCATCCTGTGCAACAATACCTGTAACATCTGCTTCTTCATTTCCTTCATGTTGATCTTCTACCAACCAACAATCTTTCTTTACCTACTCTTTCTTTCCATAATTTCATAATTGAGAATTCTTGCCATTGAATTCCTCTATTCTTAGTGTACTTTCTTCTGCCATTGCTTTACTCCCACTCAATTAGAAACCCTTGAGAGTGACCTATAATCAACAAACACTTAACACGCTCTGACCACCTGTTAGTGTACCTAACCAAGCTCTGATGAACCTGCAACCTGGCTCTGATACCACTTGATAGGACCTAGGTTCACAAAGCTCTGATACCAATTGTCAGGATCCCTACTCCTTAAGAGTACACTTGATTACCTTTGTATAAGCAACTAAACATGAAATTTAACCAGAAGTAAAACGTAACTAGAATTCAGAAACAACACAGAATATGAGAGACAATACAATCTTGTATTAACACTTTTCCAAAAAGAAATACAATGAAAAAATCACACTCTTCCCACACCTCTTGGGCGAACCAGTAATTCTCCCTCAAGAGTTCTCTCTCTCAATTACAAACCAATCAACTCAAACACATAGTTGTTTCAACCAGTCAGTAACAATACTGCTAGTACCACCACCAAGTACACCACATACTCCAAGTAGATCTCCTTGATCTTGCTACCTATTGTGTTGCTGATCTCCATGATCTTGCTACCTTGCAGATCTAACTAACCTCGCACACACACACACCTGCAAATCAACTGACCTTACTTACCATGCAGATCTTCTACCTGATCTTGCACATCTACAGATCAACCTGGTCTTACACACCTGCAGACCTAGATCTTACACTCGAGAAGAACCCTTGTCTTTGCCTCTCCAAGTCCTTATGATTCTCTAAATTACAATATAGCCCCATGGGTCTCTTAAATAGATCCCATACAAACAATAATTAGACTTTCTAATTACAATAATTAGAAACCTAGACTCAAGACTAAAATTAGTCTTTTACATGCAAACTGACTGTCTGTCTAAAATTAGATTAGTTCTAGAAGCGCATGCAAACGCATGCACACACAGGTTGCCAACGTCGGTTCCTATCTAATCGATGTCGGTCGACCCATAACCGACGTCGGTTATTGTGAACACTAAATATGACCGACGTTGGTTGATTAAATCGATGTCAATTGCTCTACAACTTAGCAACCTCCTCCATTTGCATCAGTGAAGCTTTTAGCTCCACAACCTAACATCACATTCATTTTCCTTAAACTAGCTTTGTGGGTTTGATTTCTAGATTATACTCTTGAAATCTAGTTATCCAATTTCCCTATTTTGAACTAGGTTCTTGTTAGGTCAAAATGGATTTGATTGTTGTACTTGGTACCATTAATATAAAATGTGAATCAAATATGTAATACTTGAATTATTTGACTGCTTTCACTATTGCACAGGTACGCTTTTCCTTGAGAGAATATTTAAACTTGTAATCCTTGAGATTATGACTCATAAATGCAATTGGGGATTCAATACCTTCATTGGTTTCTGAATTAATATTATTGAAATTGTATGATCTGAAGCATAAAAATAAATAATGAACTCCTTAAAATTAGGATAAACTAGTGTTAGTTCACAAGAAATAATAATCTTTATCTTATCAAATGCCTCTTTTCCTTAATTGTTCCACTTGAAAGAGAGTTTCCCTTTCATCATATCGGAAATATGTTTGGTAAATTGAACAGAATCAGGGATGAATCTCCTTAAAAATTTTACTTTCCCAAAGAAACAATGTACTTCTGGTTTACTTTTAGGTAGGGAAATTTTATAAATTACCTCAACCCTTTGTCAATCAATCCCTATTCCTTATTTTTAAATGATATGGCCTAGGAGCTTACCTTCAGTCACTCTAAAGATAGACTTCTTAGGGTTAAGATAAATCCCATGCAAATGACACTTTTCAAAAACTCTCTATAAATGTGCATATTGGTATTCTCACTTTTTTGAAAATACAATCAAGTCATCAAGATATACCACAATTATTTTATTCTTCAATTATTTGAAATCTACATCCATTGCCCTCTAAAAAATGGCTCCTGCATTGATTAATCCAAATGACATTCACTTGTATGTAAAGGTACCCCAAGGTGTTGTGAAAACTATTTTGTGTTGGTCTTCCCTATTAACTTCAATCTGATTATACCATGAAAAACATCTAGCATTAAAAGCATCTCATCATCAGTTACTATTTAGAGAACCTAATCCATGACTGGTAATGAATAGTTGTCTTTGAGGGATGCTTGGTTGAGATTCTAAAATTAATGTAGATTCTAATCTCACCATTCTACTTGTGAACTGGTATTATGTTAGGTACCCAATTTGAATAGTGGAGAGGAAATATAATGAGATTATCAAGCATATTTTACATTTTTTCAAGAATTTTTCCTATAATGTTAGAATTGTATTATGTCAATTTTTGTTTAAAAGGCTTTGCATTAGGGTTTAGAAGAATTGTATACTGTACTTATCTAAGATAGAAAGACTTAAGGTCTACGTATGAATACACAAGTATGTCAATAACTTGCAAATAAGGCTAAAAAACTTTTTTTTATTTAGGCAAGCAACATTTACCAATATTGACAAACCCAAGATGTTTCTCTAAGCCAATGTTCACTTTTTCATAATCAACAAAATCAAAATTCCCTTTTTGCATTTTACTTTTAATGAATCTATCATGTTTATCATATAATTTTTATAAGGAGACCAGGCCTTTAGGGATTTTGTTTTCTTTCAAATTGATAACACCTTCCTCATCCTATTCATCAATGATTCCTTATTTTGATGTGTGGGCTAACGATTCTCTATATGTAGCATGACTAACTTCAAAATACATATTTCTAAATATATCTATTTTCTCAAGGAACAAAATGATCTGCTTATGATAATTGAAAACTTACCAATTCTCTACATTATCTAGGACACTTGGCCTATGTATTAGTTTAATCACATATTTTTTGTACCGATATCTGCATGAGAAATCATCAAATAAGATAATACTTCCAAAGTATCAAATTTAGAGTTGTGTTCACCAAGAATTATACTGATAAAAAAGGCATAAAAAATTTCTATACTATCCTAGAATTTGTTCCTGTAATGTCTCAGGCAATCATTCTTTACCTAGTATTGACCTTTGAATTGTTTCATAACAAGTTCAACATCACCCAAAACTTTCAAATTCCCTATTCCCATCTCTTCTACAACCTTTAGCCCTTGCAAAAGTGCTTCATATTCAGCTATGTTGTTGGTACACTTGAACTTCAATTTGTAGGAGAAATGAAATATTTAATTAGATGGAGATATCAGGATCACACCTGCACCTAAACTTATTGATGAACAACTACCATCAAACTCCATCTTCAAAATGTCATTAGAGTTTGATTGCATGATTTATGGCAATCCCATATCCTTCTCTATCATTAGAAGATAATTAACAATTATGGCATCTTTATATAAAATATGTGCCCTAGGATCATTTACTTTCTATACTATATACTTTGTTTTCAATTCAGGCTCCATGCATTTTCTGACTCCTTTGATTGGAATCATGGCATGTGATAAATCCAATTGGATTTTGCCTCCCAATTCTTTTCAAAAATTTATACCCAAAAGAATGCCATAAGCTTCCAGAATGTATACAACCAAAATATTGATTTTAATCATTTTTTGGGGAAAAGATGCCAAAGCCACTTGTGCATATTTTATCTATCCTATGATAGGAACTTGTTTTGCCTCCCTGGAATAACATCCAAAGGTATTAGTACAAGTTAGGCCAAGAAAATTAACAACTTTGGAAGGTATGACATTGTTTGAGGCTCTCGTGTTAATGATGTAGCCGTTGACTTTGCATCCTTTGAGGAATAGGGAAATATAGAATGGGCCAACTTTATTAGACATTGAAGTGGCTATGACCATTGAGTTGACTTGATTTAAATCAATGGGGTTAGTTATGATTCCTTTGGCATTGGCTTTTATAGCAATGGGATTTTTGCCTTTAATGAATTTAACTAACCTATGTATTAACTCTTGGTATGCTCTTAAGTACTCAACTTGTGACATCTAGATTTTTGTTTTGTTAACATGGTCATAGGCAAATAACTAGGACTTTCAATAGGTTGATGAAAATTAACATTAGATGAACTATCTATTAGTGGTTGTTTTCCTTTTGTTTGAACTAGAGGAGTAGTTCCTCATGGCAGGATAACTTTTAGATTTTCTTCATGTGGGTCACTAGACTACTTTTTTTGATTTTGAGCTCTAGTGAAAATTATAAAAGATTTAATATTCATATCCCAAATATTTTCTTCATGGTCATCTTAATCTAAATTATACTCCAAAAATGTGTTTATGGAGTCACCACTAGGTTCTTCAATCTAACATTTTCGAAAGTCTAGATTTTTTTATTTATTTTCCTTTTCAACTTCTTCATATCCAAAAAATCTCTTCTATTTCTAGGATTTTATTCATATGTGAATTGTTGTTTTGTTGAGGGGCCTCGAGTCCAAGTTTTGGTTGAGGAGATTTCAATTTAGAGTGACCTCTTTGAAATGGAACGTAGTTTCTCCTTGGAATGTCTTGGTAAGGAGTAGTAATGGTTTTCTGAGGTATCTACTTTTTTAGAGTTATGTCATTAGTCATCTTCTTCAAGAGTTATTCTATTGAAGACTATCCTAAACTCTAAGCTTTACCCCTTCAAGGTTCATTTTCTAGTTTTTTAGACATTCTCATGTCATCTTCAACACAAATAGCTAATTCCTAAACTGCTTCTAAATATGCTACTCTATCTCTCCTCATTGATAACTTACTTCAACTAACTGAGAGTTGATAAAAAACATTTCTTATTTTCATGTATCAACCTTGCTATAGTTGGTATTTTATTTAATAAATTTTTGAATTTGGTAACAAAATCTCTCATAGGCTCATAAACCTCATTTTTAATTTGTGTGAGTTGAACAGGCAATGCATGAGCATCTTATGCTAGCTTAAATTTGTTTTCAAACTTAGTCTTCATAGTATTCTAATTAGTAACAGATCTTGGGGTATAGTGGTAAATTCATTATACATCCCCATCATGAAGTGTTTCGATGAATACCTGATGATGGCATCTTTATGTTCGATGACCAAAATGACACATGCAACATTGAAAGTAGCAATGTGTTCATTTATATGTCATTTTCCAACTCCATATAAATTTTAAAATTTATTTCTTGAGCCTTTTGGAAGATCATGTAATTTCCCTAGAGCCAACAGACCAATCACATTTCCCCATGGTAATGCCATGGTTTGAAATATTGCTTGTAGGGGACTAAAAATTCCTGATAGAATAAGAGTTTGGCTTGTCAGATTCCCTCCCTCAGGTTGTTTTTTTTCTTAGGATTCAAAGGAAGACTAGCTATTCTTTTAACTTTTATTTGATGTTTAGGGATCAATTTGAAACTAGAATGTTTTTATAACTGATAAAAAGGGTCAGCTTCACCTTTTGACTTACTAGCTCTAATGAATCTCTTTTCTGCTAGTTTGAAAGAAAATTACTAGCATTGAGGTGCAGGTTGAAGTTGAAGAGATATTTGATCTAGCCTTCTTTGTTATACTCTTCATGTAGATATTACTCATGTTATTTGTGCCAAAATTACTCAATATTCTTCCTTTAGAATTCTAACAACTCTATAAAAATGTGCTAAGTTAGTCCTATTATCCCAAGTAAATGTTCTCAAATCTGATAAAACATCTTCTTAAGTCTAACTTATCCAGTTAAGATTAGGTTGAAGAATTGGGGCTTACACTCCTTAAATTTTCATGAGATGAATCTTCTCTTATGCATTTATTTCTTGTAACTATACTAATAATTTTCCTAGCTTATATTATAGCTTGAATTCTTGAGTTTATTTCAAAATTCCTTTGGGTAATGGTAATACATGTTTCTTCTATATCTAGTTCCGTCTAATGGCATCAAATTGAGTGTTACTTATTCTAGTGTCAAAGGAAGATGATTGAAGACTTAAAGCTATATATTCTTATAAAGCTTCATCCAAATTCAAACTAGGTTGATGATCATAATTATGAGAGCCAAATATGGTCATGTGACAGTTCACTAGTTATGAGTATCTCGATGGTTTCTATAGGATCTTATACATTCTTGAATCCTTTTGATTATTTTTGGTAATCAATTTCTTGATACAAAATGGCTAGGACAATTTGGAATTGGAGCACATAAACACTATTAGAGTCCCAAAAAAATTATTTTATATTCGACATAATATCACTTTGGGTTGATTTCTCTCAGTCTAGGTCAGGATGGTGAAGTGGTCCTTGAGATGATGGTAGAGTCATGTGGACCAAAAGGATAATGTGGGAAACACTAAAATTATAGAAAAAAGCTCCATTATGGGTACCAAAAACTATTAGTGTAAAAAATTATCAAGGGGATAAATCATTGTACTTGCATCAACAACATAGGGAACGAAGTCCCTCTCCTATTAGAAGGTAGAGCTACATTTATTGAAAGCCAAAAAAGCTACTAAAAAGGAAATATTTACAAGTACAATTTGTAGATCATAGGTGGTACTTTTACCTTGAAAGTATGAAAAAGAGTTTTAGAAAGGAATATGTAGAGAGAGAAGGAAATGAATGGAATGTTTTTAGATGATAAATTCATCAAGTTGAACATTGAGACTCGATGAATGTATCAGAGAGAAAATTAACATTAAGGGGTAAATCTCTCTCATTCAATGGGTTAAAAGGACATATTCACATTCTTAAGAATATGAAACATACACCAAAAAATTGATTATCCCTTATAATAAAGATGAACTACCCTTTAAATTTTCTAATAGAAATAATAAAGATATCACTTTTATTCCTACTGAGATTCCACTTATATATTCAAAATCTATATCACAACTCTAGATGAAGTTTGTAACCCAATTTATTGGTCTTAATAGTTTATAGATGATAACAATAGAAATTAGTATCAAATACATTTAATTTAGTAAAAAAATACATAATCCAAAAGGAGTTACTAACATAAAGTTCAGAAAAACCTCTTTGTATTAATCTTCTTGGAGTAGAGTATCCAATCTCCCTTTACAAAGATTTGCACAAAATCCTTCTATTCAAAACCTTTATTATGAGTACCTAACTTGTTTATATAGGCTAAAATGGGTGTTTATGGTGCAAAACCACCTTCTTTGCCTTTTTACATAGTTACAAAAACATCAATAAGAAATTACAACTTGAAAGGGTCCAAAAGTGTTTTGAGAACTTGACACCACTTGAAAAAATATTTGGTGATTTTGCACTACTTGCAAAAGTACATTATTAATTTGCAAAACTTGAAAAATAAAGTTAGAAAAATTAAAAAAGATAATTTTTAAAAGTGACAACATACATTTGCAAGGGGAAATACAATGTGACAATATATGTTAGGTGCAAAATAAATATGAGAAGAAAACATTGGAGTGCTGAGAATAACTTCAATCTTCTTGTTGCTTTGTTGACAACTATTTTTCTTTCAAAAAGTCATCAAATATTTGGATAAACACCCTGATCAAATCTTCATCTAGTCTATCTATATACCTATAAGCAATATGCATTGCACAGTCTAATTCTCTCCTCTCCTAAGACTTGTTTTGGAATTTGTTCACCTTCAAGTCAAGATTATCAACATCAACTTGGTATTTGGCTAACTAAAGAAGTTTATCATGATTATGTAGATATGGGATTGACAAATCCTTGAATTTTATTTTTAAATTCTTTGATCACAATTTCAATTAAAATAATATTTCCAGCCTATTCCCTATCATTGACAAAATGACATTTCAATTTTTTGACCTCAATATCAATCTCCATCATCATGTCACTTCCAAGTGACTTTGCATTGTTGAATTTATGAAGGCATTCTTGAAGCGATTGAATCTTGGATTTCATGGCCAGAGGAATTCAATTTAATAAATAACTTATTCCTTATTGATGACTCATTTTTCAATCAAGTAATAGAGAGAAATTTTGAGAATTTAATTAACTTGGGGATGAATTCCTCCTTGTTCTAGTTTTTTTTTGGTGTACCCACTTTTTTGTTGTTGTTACCTATTCACATTGTAACGAAACTTTAGAGACCATTGCTATGATAACAAGAAGTGTTAAGGTTCCCTGATCAAAGATCTTATCAATCCAATCTTCACTGAATTGCCCATTTAGCCTACCTCTTTCACTTTCTTCAACATCTCAACGTGAAGACTTGATGAAGTAATTACTGGTTAAATTGGTTTGATCAACCTATGTATCACTAAATTCCACTATTCCACTTTTTTCTTTAACTCATATTTCATTACTTTATCCTTATCCATTTTCTCAAAGATGGTGCTAATTGTCAATTGTACATGTCCCTTCATTCCTTCTCTAGTAGACTTTCCCAAACGAACCCTAGATACCTAATAGCCTTCAAATTTGATTTATGATTTCAACTGTAGCAATTGCCACTTCATCATATTTCTCTCCTTTTTCATTTGTTATCATCTATGAGATGATTTTTACTTTCTTTGATCCTTTCAAAAAAGGGATTAGGATTGTTAAAGTCCCAAAGTCAATCTCCTTAGGTTCAACAATTTTTATTGTTTTCTTCACCACCATGGACAACTAATATGACATTGTTGTGCTTGAAAGTGGTGGGGCAAAAGTTGAGACTCATGGGGCCAACATCGCTAGGGTGGAAGAAGGTGTATTTTTAGTTGTGTCACCTCAAAAATATGGTTCTAATTATTTCTATTTGGTAATTATGTCCATTAGAGTTTTTGGAGAGGAGACAATGGGTAATTCAGGGTTTGAGGGAAAAGATAAAGAAACATGAGTGATTTCTTGTAGTGGGAAAGAAAATGATATAGGAAGCAACATGTCATTTGAATCAATAAATTATTAGGTTGTATTCTCTACAAGATCTTTAGAATGTCAAAAACTATCAACATGATTTTTTTGAGGATTTGAAGGATTAGGAGTAGAGGAGAGATTTTCACCTAACCTCTTTATCTTGAGCTTGAGAATTCTTCGTGGTGGAATGTCCTTTTGAATATCTTCTAGTTCTTGTGCTTCCTCTATCACCATCAGTTCTCCATTTAGACTTGTTTCATTTGATTTCTTTGCTTCATCATGTTGTAGTTTGTAGAAGCTACCAAATTCATCCTCCCTAAGAGGTGTAGGGAAATAAATGTTTCCAACATCTAGTGATTTACTCCTCAACCACTTGAGAGTCATTTTAAGTAATGCCCTTATTCTAATTTTAAGATAAGTAGATTCTCTCTTATTCAAATGGAATATAGGTAGTGGATTCATTGTGATGTTTTCTTTTTAGAAGATAGGATCCAATGTGACCTCATCATCCACCAACTACTTTGGCACTTTCGTTATACCAAATTTGACTATCTACTTCATGGTAAATTGTGAATAGTTTTTGATTCTGACTATTTTCTCATCAACACAATCCATCCAGTAATCCTCAAAGTGTGAGAGATGTTAGAATGAAATCCTAAGGTTATGTTCGATCAAGCCTCTTAGATCAAATGGAAATTTGCTCTCAAAAGTCTTGATATTGAAACGAGACATATATTGATCCACTGATTTGGATTTTATCAACGATGGACAAGTATAACTGCTAATCAAAATTAGAAATTTGACTCTTTTCCTATGTCAACCTATCAAAAACTCATGTGTTTAAATAAGTTGTCTCACTAATTCCATGAATGCCCACTTATTACTGGCATATCACAAAATCATGAAGGAGCAATTTCATAGTTATTGATTCTCAAATAATTAAAAATTGGGAATTGTATGAACCAAATTACCCATCTGGCTATTTATGCGGTGGTCACTACTGATATCCTCATGTTGAAAAGGTCTTTCTCAAACATCTAAATGAAAAAATGAATGAAATAATCACTCACCCTTTTGCAATATCAAGTGCTTTCTTTTAATGCCAATTGGGAATATAAGTCATATACTTTTGTCTTCCCAAAGTCACCTATTGTATTCAATCCATCAAAATATCTTTGACTAGCCACAATGTAGATAAGATAGGAAGTCATATAAAACTTTGATTAAACTTTCACTTCTATTCATTATTTGTGGAATGTATCACTGATTAGTTGTTCCCCATTGAGATATTGCTTACTCTTGAGAATGATCCAAATGACCCTGTATATCCACGTCTAAAAAAATTTCACTGTTGGGATCCTCATTATTTTGTGCAATAGTGTTATTATGTCATTTATTTCATTCTTGAAATCATATCTCATAAGATTCTTTGGGAATCATGTAGAATAATGGTTTGGTCAACCACCCATTTTTGACTTGCTTAGCACAAATGACATTATTATCATCCCAAAAAAAGAGAAGAGTTAGGATTTAAATACATAAAATATTCCTAATTTAGAAGGTACAACATATTGTCTATATGTTCTGGAATGAAACTTACCACCAACTCATCCTATGAATCTCTCACTTCCCTCATCTCTAAATTACATTGCTCTGCCATAACCAAGACTAATTCAGGAGATTGCTTTGAAATTGAAAATGCTATGACTTGCACTAATCTAATATCAAAATAATCTAACTAAAGTTAGTTTTATGCACTGCATTTATTCTCTTCCAAAATTCATCTAAGCCAATGTGACCTAGATCAATATCTGTAATATTTTCCACATTGGATTCTAATGGTGAGAGAGGTGTTGCACCTTGAAATTGGTATTTCATCATTCCTTTATCTTTGCTCAAAATTAATTTTTTTAGAGTAGAGGATGAAAACATTAAATTTTATGAAAAAACTGACAATCAAAGATATTTGCATAATCATTGTTTATTTGTAAAATTGACAAAATGAAATAATTTAAAGCCAAAACAAGTTACTTAAAATGCACCAAAAAGTTGTACTCACAATTTTCACTATGAAATTTTCTTAAGTAATTTTTAGATATCCCATATGAATTTCAACTTCTCGCTCAACCACCTTTCTCGATTATAGCTCCTCAAATTTAATCACCTTATAATATTATCAGATAGATTCTCTTGAAAAATGTAAATGATCCAAAAAAAAAATTCAATCTTAAAAATTTAACCCCTTTTTCCAACTCAGGCCAAAACATAAAAAATTGACCACTAATTGTTTCTACAAAACTCAAAGCCTCCAAACTCACATGAAATTATATGGTCCTCTTTTTTATTTTTTAAATTTGGGTGAAAAAAATAAAAATTGTCTTATTTTTATTTATTTTTACTTCCTCACCTTGTACCTTTATGGGGCATATAACTTGGTTTCTATGAGCAAAGGCAAACAAAGAAAATCACTAACTTGATTTTTAAAACTTTCAAACCCTCTCTCCCTATTACATGGCTATACAACCTCCTTGTACAACAAAAGAAAGAAAAAATTATCAAAATCTATTCTTTTTTAATATTTGCATTCTAATCTTGGTGTGTATAATGCCCTATAAATCTTATTTGGTAGATCAAAAGAAAATACACAAATTTGAACTAAATTCTATGAAATCCTCTGCCTTTTCATGAGGCGTATAACTTCTTTAGTCTTATTTACACAAAAAATAAAATTGAAATTATTTTCCTTTTATTTCATTTCTCCACATCTATTAAAACACCATTCATCTTATTTTCGGTAGCTAAAAACAAATAAAATCTGATCTGATTTCTTTTTATTATTTGTAAACTTCTCTCTAGGACACCATATGGTCGTATGCCATGTTAGCTTCAGTTGTAAACAATAAATTTTATTCCCCCTTTTTTATTTATTACTCTCTATATGAGTCATACGGCCTAGCATGCAGTCAAAAATAAACAAAATTCAATTTGGTATTCCTTTTTTAATTTGGAGACTTCTTCTCCTCACCTAGGCACCGTACGGTTGGGTCTTTGCTACAAAAAATAATAAAAAATATGTATTTTTTATTTATTATCACCTTATTCCTCCATACATAGGCTATCTAACCTCTTAACACAATAAAAAGAAATCAAAAATTAAAAATTCATCAAAATCTACTTTTTTTTAAAGATTGTACTCTTCTTATGGGTGTACGACAACCATACAACTCTCTTGGCAGATGTAAATAAGTTTGAAATTGTTGATATAACTTTTAATTTTTTTAATTTACAAATATTATTTACCTTTTGGATGTCGTATGGTATTATTTTGGTTGGGTAAAATAAAATAATTTAAAATTTTTCCTTTATTCTCTTTGGGGTCATACAACCTAGTATAGCTGAGCAAGAGAATTGAAATTGCTTTTTGTGATTTTTAATTCACCTTCATCTCTCTTGATGTTGTATGGAAAAAATAAAAATAGACTTGATATATATGATTTGCCTTTTGAAATTTTAACATTCCTCTTTGTGGTTGTATGTCCTTGACTTTACTGGGAGAAAATGAAAAAATGAAATTCACTTGCTTTTTAGATTCTTATTTGGTGTTTCAATGAAAACTTCCAAAATCATTTATAACTTATATATGCTTGAGCAAATTAGTAATGAATTCAAAAACTTTAGGAGAGAGGATTTTTTGTTTTTGCACAATTTTAGGAAAGAAATAATAGCAATTGCAATATGGAGGTTTTCATTTACACGACTCGTAGAAGTGTAAAACGAAATTGCATGACTCAGGGAAATGTGAAATGAATTTTGCACAAATAGGGGAAGCGGGTTATGAAATTACATGACAATGAAAAAGAAATATTTCATTTGTATGGCACATGAAAAGGGAAATTAAATCCTACAGCTGGGGGAAAAGGGAAATGAAATTGCACGATTGGGGGAAAGGGAAATTAAATTGCTTAGCCAAAGGAAATGTAAAATGAATTTGCATGGCCAGGGGAATACAAAATGAATTTGCAAATTGCAAAATTAAAATAATTAAAAATTATTTTAATGGATTTATTATTTTTAATTTGTAATTACGCTGTGTAAAAAATAAAAAATGTAAGTTCCATGACTTGAAAAAGTGTTGATGCACTTTTGCACAACTGGGGAAAAGGTGAAAAAGCATTTTCAGAGCTTATGAAAAATTTAATGGACTTTTACAAATTGTGGAAAGAGCCAATTGACATTTGCACGAGAAAGCTTGAAAACATTTTTTGCATAGTTTAGGAGATATAATGTTTTGGTCCACAATTTAATTTTTAGTTAATTAATTAATATTAATCAATTAATATTAATCAATTAATTAATTTTTTTTTCAAAATCTGATTTTTTTAAAGCTTGAACTCAAAAATTAACCATTAAAATAAAATTTCACTAATTTTTGAAATTTACAAAAATCGTGACAACACTTCCCAAATCACCATTATTAATACACATAATTTCTCTAGTCTTTACCTAAATAACTTACTATCTTACTCATATTGTCTCCTAATCTCAAATCAATGTTTCTTATTTTTTGGACACATGTGGTCATACTCAGATAGATATTGTTACTAGAGCCATATTCCTTCACTAGACAAAATCCATGCCCACTTAAATGGATATTTTCCTATATTAAAATCCTTATTATCAGTTAGCCCATATGTTTCACATATCGGTTTAGAGGGAAAACAGTCAACTATATAAGCATATAGTGCCAAAGCATATTCCTATATAACACTCATCAAGAAGACATCTATTATCCATCTGCACATTGAGAAAAATTACCATATAGCTTCTAAATATAAAACCCCTTGAAAGATCAACATTGAGCCAACTTTTAATACCATTTCAAGGCCTAAATCATAGGTTAAGTGTTGAAAACCATATATAAGATTACATAGCATGCTATTATTACATTGATTTCACACACTCAACTAGGTGGGACAACTATGTGTAGTTTGAACCCTCTTTGAAGTATTAAATTGTAGGCAACACTCAAACACTCAATAAGGGGTGATTGGGATTAACTCAATCCATCTTATTCAATCTATTTTTATAGGTCAAACAAGTGTGAAAGCTATAAGATAGGGTTTTAAGGCAAAGAGAAGGAGAACATGGTTATTTATGCAGGTTTGAATAAATCTAAGTACAAAAGAGCTATTTACATACGTAGGTACAATGATCCAAATTGTCACAGATTTTAAAAAGTCTCCTTGATGAATCTGATAAATTATAGATAAATTTGGTTTCCATAAACACCCAATCACTACCAAACTCATCCCATCAAGTTTCATAGTCTATTTCCTAATCTAAGTCAACACAAAGCCCTTATAGAGCCTTTTTGATGATTGTACACTATTGCATACTAGAATATAACCTAATCAAGCTAATTACACTATATTCTTGGTCATTTCCATAAATAGTAGATTTTAATAAAGTAATTATACCATACTTATACACACACACACACATATTTATATTGAAATTTTATAACTATATTTTCTTAATTTAAACATATATTATATAATCTGATTAGACTCAATGTTTTAGATAATTTAGACCATTGAATCCAAAATCAATTAAAACACTAAGAAGGAAACTCCTAAGAAATATATACCCAATAACATTAGTAATACAAGAGATAATTTTAATGTTCCATCTAAGACTTATGTTTCAAACACAAAACCTATGACCATTTTTGCTTACATTAAAGGTAGCCTATGCAAGAACATTTTGATTAATGGAAAGACTCAAGTTAATACATGTAGTCTTGCTTTTCTTAAATATCTTGGACACGAAATTGAACATTTGACTAAGATTGATTTACTAGAAAAAGTCACAATGGGATGCATTTAATTTTTTATAACTCTTGGTCCCAAGGTTTTTTATGTTACATTTCACATTGACCCCACATTGATTAAGCACAATTATATAATAGGAACCCCTTGGTCATAATCTATGGATGCAACACTTGATGAGTCTCATGATCACATTACATTTGATTTCTAAGGTAATCATATTTCTATATCATGAGATAAAATAACTCAAAAGGAAGCAAAGCAACCCATGGTGACCACTTATTTAACTAATATAATGGGATTTATAGTAGCTTATACAGGGATATAAATCATATAATCAAGAATAGATATGAGTACAAAGATTAATAAATTAAACACATATTATATTATTCTCACACTGTATATTCATTCGAAACATTACATAACACTTATATAGGAAGTGCATAAGTTATATACGGGGATCCCAAGATCCCTATAAACTCTCACTAATAAAATTACAAGCTATATACATAATATATTGTTAAGCTAACAATATAAACATTTAACTATTAACTATTAATAACCTAATCTTAATGGTAACAAACCTACCAATAAATATAATTTACCTCATGGTAAATACTCAACCAATGCCATCTAGTAGTCTTACACTATTTTATTTCAAAAAAAACACCATCAAATTTAGCTATGTACAACCAAAGAGACAAAAAAGTAAAAAAATTCAACAAAAGGAACAAGTTAATAAAGAACAATCATATACTACTACATCTCCAAGGCAAAATCAATTTAGTTACACATTTCCTAAAATTACAACTCGTATAAATGAAGATGAACATTTCAATTATAATGACATATCTCAATTAGTTAATGTTGATGATGATGACATATTTGATATGGGTACACCACTAGTCAGTGGTGTAGGATATCCACCATGGAATAGATACATTCAACCATGTGAGGAACATGAGATTGACAATATCATTGGATAGTACTAATGCAACACGGCATGGTATTCAACATTTTAGCTTATGAATTAGTCTTATATACCTATAATATAAAAATTAAAAATAGACTCAGGGACATTGTGGTGGCATTATTTTATTTACATCTTACACTGATTCCTTTTCTACTTGATTGAATGATTATTCTAATTGGATTTATGACAATGCATGATTTATTGCCACTCAGATTTTGTTATTATATTTGAACATCTTATTTATTTATTCTTAATGTGCATGTGTTTATTCTTGGTTTGCCTTGCTTGGTTGCCACATGTCCTTAAAAAATTTATTTAACATGATATATATATATATATATATATATATATATATATATATATATATATATATATATATATATATATTTACCTACACTTTCCATGGTACACATAATACATACAATTGGATGCTTACATATTATACTACTTACTTAGTGATCGATACTTGAAAATATGTTGCACCTTATACCATATCATACATGCTTCTAATACTATGTTTGTGATTCATATTTATACCTAACCTTGTCAGAGTGGGCCACAATTGAGTATTGGGATTGGATAGACATGAATGCAAAAATCTATGAAACATGCAAATGAAATATGAAGAAGAGATAGCTTGTTTTAGAATTGAAATCAAACATGAGAAAAAAGAATCACTTGCATTATCATCATTAGCCAAATAGCTTTAGTAAAGGTATATTATATAGAGAAGCAAAAAATAACTCTAAATTAGAAAATAGGTTAAGCCATATTTTCCTCATGATCTAATATGACACCTAAGTAAGTTAAACGATATGTGTATAAAAAACCATATAATGGTATAAAAAGCTACACTAACACCCCCAGTTAAGTGTAACTTAGGTGGGTAGAATAATTGGGTCTCAACAATAAGGCCTTATGAGGTACGCAAGAACATAGAAAATATCCCTAGAATAATAGAGAGAATCCCCCTCATAAGTAGGAAGAGAGAGAAGGAAGAAACTAAAATGTCCCCCCCAAAAGATGATGTCAAAGCTACTTGAAGCCCAAGAAGTGATTGCAAAGGAAGAAACTTACTCTTAGTGAATGGTCTAGTGAATATATCAATAATTTGCTCCATAGTCTAGCAGTAACAAATATCAATGACTTGGTTATGACTAAGTTATCAAATGAAATGCATGTGAATCAAGATACGCTTGGTCCATTGATGGATGATCAGATTCTTATAAATATGGATTGTGATTTTATTATCATATAAGATTATTTTTTTGTTGGAATTATATATAAAACTCAGTGAGAATCCCCTGAAGCCAAGTGGCCTTAGTGGCAACATTAATAGATCCTTTGTATTTTGCCTCTATAGAAGATAAAGTAATAACATTTTGCTTCTTGCTTGAATAACTAATGGTTCCAAAACCAAGGGAGAAACTAAAGCATGAAGTAGTCTTATGATTTTAATTATTATCAACCCAATCTAAATCTGTATACACAATCAAGTCAACATCAATGTCTCCTCCGTAATGGATTTCAACACTATGAATACCCTAAATTTAGTGAATAATCCACTTAGTTATTTTCTAATTCAACTCATGTGGTTCCTACATAAATCTAGAGACCATGCCCACTGCATATGAAATGTCAGGTCTACTGTGTAATATAGATGAGGCTACTAATAATGTTGGGGGATCAATCCAACAATAGATTACAATTGTGAAAGCAATAAACGCGAAATTAAATCAGATTGACAAGTAACTGAATGAGATAATAGCAAGAATAAGAGACACAAGAAAACACCCTAAAAACTTGTATTAACAAACTCTTTACAAAAGAAATACAATTGAAGAAAGCTTCTTTCTTCCACACCTCTCCTAGGCGTATAGATCTCTCACTAGATCTCTATTCCTCAAGAGCTCTCTCTCTCAAGAACAATCAACTCCAACAAGCCTGGATTGATTCAATTATGTACTGTTCTTCACACACAATGAATTACAATAATTCACCCAACTACAATAATCTACTACAAAACTACAATAAGCTAGGAAGATCTAATTCTACATATAGAATTAGGAGACTTGAGCATGTACACCCAACAAGCAGTTAAGCCACTTAAACAAGGGCTCTAAAAATAGTATTGCCAATAATAGAGACACGAACTTGAGACTTCAACTCAAACTTATCATGCAAACACTCGCTTCTGTCCACGGAAATAGCTTTCTGGACACGCAGGTAATCGACGTCAGTTCCTGCTGCTTGTCTGTGACCACCGTCGGCCGACCCTTTGCCGATGTTGGCGCCTCTGCAACTTCTTGTGACCGACGTCGATCGCTCCTGACCGACGCCGGTGTCTGTGTAGACCCAAACCTGATAATGAATGCTCATTGGTGAAGTTTTTAGCTCCACACCCTAACAATCTCCCACTTGGAGATAAACAGCTGCACCAGTACCTATACAGCAACATCTTCTAGCTCCTCCATCTTCAACTCAATCATGAAGACCAACAGAAGTTGAATGAAGATTCAACTTCTCCTTTGTAACCAGCTTTGTTAGCATATTAGCAGGATTCTTATCTATATGGATTTTCTCCAGCTTCAACTCACCATCTTCCAATACCTGTCGTATGAAGTGATACCTTAGCTGTATGTGTTTTGTTCTTGAATGAAAGGCTGAATTCTTAGCCAAATGGATTGCACTCTGACTGTCACTATACAATTTGCAACTCTCATGCTCCCTACCAAGCTCATCCATGAACCGTGTCATCCATATCATCTCCTTGCTAGCTTCTGTGGCTGCAATATACTCTGCTTCTATAGTTGACAAGGCAACAACCTTCTGCAACTTAGATATCTAGCTAACCGCCGTTCCACCTACAGTAAAAACATAACCTGTAGTGCTCCTCCTGCCATCCAAATCACCTGCCATATCTGAATCTACATAGCCATGTAGAGAAGTACCTGAACCTCCATAGCATAAGTGCTTACTGCTGGTTCCTCTCAGATATCTAAGGATCCACTGAACTGCTTTCCAATGTTCCTTACCTAGATTGGCCATATACTTACTTACCACTCCCACTGCTTGGGCAATATCTGGTCTAGTACACACCATTGCATACATCAAACTCCCTACTGCGGAAGAATATGGAACCTTACTCATTACTCTACCTCATCATATGAATTAGGACATTGTTCTTTACTCAACTTAAAATGTCCAACCAAAGGTGTGCTTACCGGTTTAGCATCCTGCATATTGAACCGTTTCAACACCTTGTCCACATAATCTTCTTGAGACAATATCAACTTGTGATTTTTCCTGTCTCTCTTAATGCTCATACCAAAGATTTTCTTTGCTGCTCCCAAATCCTTCATAGCAAACGTTTGATCTAATTTTACCTTAAGCTCTGAGATATCCTGCATGTGTGATCCTGCAACCAGCATGTCATCTACATACAACAATAGAATAATATATCTACCATTATCAAATCTCTTGAAATACATGCAATGGTCGGATTGACACCTACTGTAGCCATGCTCAGTCATAAACCTGTCAAATTTTAAGTACCATTGCCTAGGAGCTTGCTTGAGGCCATACAAGCTTTTCTTCAACCTGCACACAAACTTCTCCTTACCCTTGACCTCGAATCCTTCTGGCTGTTCCATATAGATTTCCTCATCCAAATCTCCATGAAGAAACACTGTCTTAACATCTAGCTGCTCAAGATGCAAATCCTCGAAAGCAACCAAAGACAATACAACCCTTATTGAAGTCATTTTAACAACAGGAGAAAAAATCTCACCAAAGTCGATACCTGGCTTTTGTGCAAATCTTTTTACCACTAATCTGGCCTTGTATCTCATCTGTCCATTCTCACCTTCCTTCAACCTGTAGGTCCATCTATTCTTGAGTGTTCTCTTACCAGCTGGCAATTCAACCAAATCCCATGTTTGGTTCTCTCTTAAGGACTCCAACTCCTCAACCATGCCACGCTCCCACTCACTCTTGGACTCCACCTGTATTGCTTCTTCAAAACTCTCTAGTTCTCCACCATCAGTTAGCAATAAATAAAATAAAGAAGGAGAATATCTAATTGGAGGCTTACTCACCCTTTCTGACCTCCTGATGGGTGTCTGAGACTCGTCTACAACATGCCGTCCACCCAGATTCTCTGACAGTGACCGACCTCGATCACCTGTAGACCTGTTACTGGCCGACGTCGGTTCTGCCTGACCGACCTCGGTACCTGTACAGCCGATGTCGGTCTCTGTATGGCTGACGCTGGTTTCTGTCATGTCGACGCCAGTTCCTAACCTGCCGACGTCGGTCTCTGTGTTTTCCTGCAAGTGATTATTTCTTTTTCCCGCGAGCTCATCTTGGACTTTCACCTCATCCAATTCACCATTGCTCTGCTCAGACTGATTCAACTTTCTTAGCTGATCACAATACATCACTCTTTCATTGAAAAAAACATCACGGCTCCTGATTACCTTGTTAGTTTCTAGATTCCACAATCTGTAACCAAAATCATCTGAGCCATAGCCAATAAACGTGCATCTCATAGACTTAGCATCAAGCTTCTTTCTATTTTTCTTATCTATATGCACAAAGGCTTCACAACCAAAAACTTTGAGATATGAGAGATCAACTTTTTTACCTGTCCATGCCTCTTCTGGAATACCACCATCCAGAGCTGTAGAGGGTCCCCTGTTAATAGAGTACACTGCAGTGTCAACAGCTTGTGCCCAAAATTGTAAGGGCAAACCGGCATGCAATCTCATACATCTTGCACGCTCCATTATTGTCTCGTTCATCCTTTCAGCAATACCATTCTGCTGAGGTGTCCTTGGAACCGTCCTTTGCCTATGAATTCCATGCATGTAACAATAATCTCTGAACTTATGACTGCAGAACTCACCACCATTGTCTGATCTCAGGAACTTTAATCTTTTACCTATTTCATTCTCAACCATAGCTTTCCAAACTTTAAAAGTATCAAATACATCAGATTTTCTTCTAATACAATAGATCCATACCTTCCTTGTAGCATCATCTATGAAAGATACATAGTACTGTGATCCTCCAATGGAAGCAACCTGAGCCGATCCCCACACGTCTATGTGAACAAGCTCCAACTTGTGCCTCTTCTTAGTAGACCCAATTTTGAGAAAACTAACCCTTTTCTGTTTTCCAAATACACAGTGCTCACAAAACTCTAGATCTATGCCTTTTAAATCTGAAAGCATACCTTTGGACTTAAGAATTGACATCCCCTTCTCACTCATGTGGCCAAGCCTTGAGTGCCACAATTTAGCGTCCACATTTGAAGTAGATAATACAGAAGGAGATTTGTTAGTAACACAATTACACAAATAGAGAGTACCTTCTCTCTTACCTCTGGCCATAACAAGTGCACCCTTGGTCACCTTCCAAGATTCTGCTGTGAGAGTTACTATACAACTCTCATCCCCTAACTTTCCTGCAGAGATCAAATTTCTCTTCAAGCTAGGAACATGCATCACATCTCTTAACACCCATGTGTTGCTATTCTGCATCTTCAGCTGCACTTTACCTTTGTCAATTATTTTATAGGGCTCATCATCCCCTAAATACACTATTCCAAGATCTCCATGGATATAGTCACTGAAATATTCCCTGTTAGGAGTAGCATGAAAAGATGCACCAGAATCTAATACTCAAGATTCTATATTATTATGCAGAGAGAAAATTAAAGCATCTTGTGCAATACCTGCCATCTTGGCTTCTTCCTTTCCTTCGTGTTGATTGTCCTCCTTAGGCTTTGACCAACAATCTCTGCTTATGTGCCCCATCTTTCTACAATTCCAGCATTGTGGCCTTCTGCCATTTCTGGATTTAGATCTGCCTTTACCCTTTGACTTGGATCTTGATCTGCCTTTCTTGCTCTTCTCTTTCTACCTTCCCCTGCTCTCAAAACTTAAAGCATTCCCAGATGCCTCTTCTGTGCTTTTCCTGCGTATTTTCTCATTCAAGATAACACTAACAACATCCTCTACTTTCAAAATATTTGATGCAGATGCAGTATTACTTACTGCCATTACTAAGCCATGCCAGCTTTCAGGCAAAGAACATAATATCAAAAGAGCTTTTATCTCATCATCAAACACTATATTCACTAAACTTAATTGATTCACAATACCATTGAAATCATTCAGATGAGTAGAAACAGATCCACCTTCATTCATATGCAAATTAAATAACTGCTTCATAAGATATACCTTATTGGAAGCTGAGGGTTTTTCATACAAATTTGCTAACGTAGTCATCAACTCTATTGTAGACTTTGCCTGTGATAAATTGGATGTCACAGTGGATGCTAGACTCAGTCTTATAGACCCCAGAGCCTTTCTGTCAAGAACTTCCCATTCTTCATCCTCCATGTCTTTGTGCTTCTTTGCAACCCCACCTAACGGTAAGTAGAGATCTTTCTGATACAGATAGTCCTCTATCTGCATTCTCTAGTGTTGGTAATTTTTGCCATTGAACTTTTCCATTCTCAATTTAATTTCATCTGCCATTGCTTCTCCCACTCAAATAGAAATCCCTGCAGAAACTCCTGTAAGAACCTGTAATCAATACACACTACATAGATCTGAACCACCTGTTAGTGAACCTGAACTTTGATACCAATTATCAAGCTCTGAACCTGTAACCAAGGCTCTGATACCACTTATTGGGAGATCAATCCAATAATAGATTACAATTGTGAAAGCAATAAACGTGGAATTAAATCAGATTGACAAGTAACTGAATGAGATAATAGCAAGAACAAGAGATATAAGAAAACACCTTGAAAACTTTATTAACAAACTCTTTACAAAAGGAATACAATTGAAGAAATCTTCTTTCTTCCACACCTCTCCTAGGTGTATAGATCTCTCACTAGATCTCTATTCCTCAAGAGCTCTCTCTCTAAAGAACAATCAACTCCATCAAGCCTAGATTGATTCAATTCTGTACTGTTCTTCACACACAATGAATTACAATAATTCACCCAACTACAATAATCTACTACAAAACTACAATAAGCTAGGAAGATCTAATTCTACATATAGAATTAGGAGACTTGAGCATGTACACCCAACAAGCAGTTAAGCCACTTAAACAAGGGCTCTAAAAATAGTATTGCCAATAATAGAGACGCGAACTTGAGACTTCAACTCAAACTTATCATGCAAACACTCGCTTCTGTCCACGAAAATAGCTTTTTGGACACGCAGGTAACTGACGTTAGTTCCTGCTGCTTGTCTGTGACCGCCGTCGACCGACCCTCTACCGACGTCGGCGCCTCTGCAACTGCCTGTGATCGACGTCGGTCGCTCCTGACCGACACCGGTGTCTGTGTAGACCCAAACCTGATAATGAATGCTCATTGGTGAAGTTTTTAGCTCCACACCCTAACAAATAATTTATCGATACAAGGTAGAATCGACCAAAGGAGATGGACAATCAGCCTTGAGATTCACACCAGATAGAAAGAGAGTTGTAGTTGGATTATAGCCATCCATGTTAAATATTAAAATCAAACAAAAATCATAATTGGATTATGAAATAGTGATTTTGGAGTCATATTGAGAAATTTCCATCCCAAACAAGCAATGCTACAAGCTTAAGTTTGTCATTGAGAACCTATCAGAGAAAGCTAATTTCACTACTGTGATGGAGGATGGAGAACTCCATATCATAAAAAGATCATCCACATAGAGAAACCAAATCAAAATTGAGTCATCCTAAATTTAAATGTAGACATTTGGATTAGAATGACATTTAGCGAACCCAACTGAAAGAATAAATGAGTCCATCTTGGCATACCAAGACTGAGGGGATTGTTTGAGGCCATAGATAGATTTTTGAAGTTTAAAAAATAAGGAAGAATCTTCCACAAAACCTTCCGGTTTCCCTATGTATATCTATTCCTTGAGGTTACTAAAAATAAAATCACTCTTCGCATCCATTTGATAAACATCCCAATGATGTGTTACAACAATGGCAAGAGTGAGTTGGATTGAGTTCATTTTGGAAACTATGGAAAAAGTCTCAATATAGTCAATTTTAGGTACCTAAGGAAAACCATTTGCTACCAAACATGCTTTGAACTTATCTATGGACCCATCTATTGTAAATTTTATTGTATAGATCTATCTACATCAAACAAATTTTATTCCCTTAGGAAGAGGGACCAAATACCAAGAATTTTTACCAATAAAATAACCATACTCTTCTTCCATATCAATATCCCATTTAGGAGTGCCTAATGCCTCACAAAATGACTGGGGATTAGAAATATATGCAATGAAATCATGTGGGACATTTTGGAACTATGAACGTGTTTGCTGGTGTCTGATGGATCTTCAACCCAATAGCCAACACTTTGCAATGTTTTTCTAGACCAAAAAGGACTAGAAGTTAAAGAGTTAGGAGGAAATTCCTTATCCTCTAAAGATAGTTTGGGAGAAGGAGGTGAGTCCCCACCACTACTCTCATCATCATAACTAGAAGATTAATTTGAATCATTAGAAAGTTGGTTAGACATATTTGAATCATCACAAATATCATCAAATCCTAGTGAGTCCAAGGAAGAGTCATAAGTGTCAAGTGTGGAGTGTGAAGGACCTTCCTAAAAATGAACACTTATCTCAATGAAAAACTCATGAGTGGTGGGATGGAGAATCTTTTATTCCTTAACACCCTTAGGATATCTAATGAAGATGCAATGTTGCCTCTGAAGTTCCATTTTATTACATTTTTTCTTAAGAATGTGGGCCATATAAAGAGATATAAACACTTGAAAGTATTTAACTATGGGTTTTTGACCACTCCACACTTTAAAAGGAGTGACCCATTTCAATGCTTTATGAGGAATCTGGTTATGGATATAACAAGCATAGTTATTGGCCTTGACCTAATATTGAGGTGCAAGAGCTTTGGAGTGTATCATATAGTTTTCTAGTTCCTTCAAGGACCTATTATTGAATTCTATAACAATATTCTACTAAGGATTGTTTAGAACTATAAATTGTAATTCACTCCCATTTGAAGTGTAGAATTGCTCAAAATAATGGTTGACATACTCACCAACATTATCAATGCACAAAATATTGACGGATTTACTTGACTATTTTTATGTAAGAGCCTTGAATTATTGAAAGTGATCAAAGACATTTGAATTCTACTTAATAAAATACACCCATGTATACCTTGAAAAGTCATCAATGAAGGTAAGAATATCTTTGGTCTTGTTAAATGAAAGTTGTGGAAAAAGACGAGAAATATCATTGTGGACTAGCTCAAAAATATTTATAGTTCTCTATGATTTGAATTTATCATAATTCTCTTCCAAATGCTTACCAATTATGAAATCTTAGAAAACATTTTTAGAAAATGGACATGAAGTAACCTTAAAACCATGTCATGATGACTGAATTGCTCTAGGTAGTGATAGTTTATATGGTCGAATCACTCATGCCATAATTCACTCACCCCATTTGTATGAGTGAGCAAAGTAGTCGAGGGTTGATCTAGAGAAAAATGTGAGAAAGTATACAACTATGACTAGTGATTTGCTTTCCCAATTGCTACTGTAGAATTAATGTATAATTCCCTAATAACTATAAAATTAGGTGTGAACTCAACTCTCTTACCTAAACCAATGTGAGTGATTTGATAAATAGATAGGATATTAGTTGACAATGAGGGAACACATAGCATCATGAAATGTCCCATCCCTTACTTTAACATATCCTCTCCCACTAACTTTTACAAAAGTGTCATCACCCAATAAAATGGAAGGCATAAAACAAGGCTCCAAGGATGATAAAAATTCATGTAATGAATCCATACAATGCAAGGCACAAAAATCACTCACCCTTATGGAAGGTTGGGATGTAACTGCAACAAGTGCCTTGCCCTTGCCTTTACCCTTACTATTAGATTTGGCTTTAAAATATGCCTACATTGATGAACTTTGTTTGACTAAATTAGGGACATTGATGTTATTTTTCTCAAGTATCTTTGTCTATTTGTCAATCTATTTATTCATACATTTCATTAAATTATGCATAATTTTATTATAATAAACACTTGTGAGCCTTTCTTTCTTGGGTTTCCTACTTGAAGAGGATGTCTTAGTTGATGTATTGGAATTAACACTAGTTTACTAACTCTTTCTTTTCTCTTGGTATTTTTTGTTTTGTTTATTCTCCTTATTGTTGGAAGCCTTATATTTGTCATGACTAACAATTAAGGCATGTGATAAGGGGACTTTAGTGTACCAATTTGAATAAGTATAGCTTTCTCTTGAGTCAAATCCACAACAAAATCATCAAAGGATGACATGGTCTATGTAGCTCCAAGGACATGCTTGGTAATGTGGTAGATATAAATGAAAACAAAATAGTTAGAACTTAATTTGGCAAGAATTAAAAGAATCAATGGTTTATCCCTTTTTTCTATGCTGCATAATTTCAACTACAACCTGAGTGATTTAAATTTGGTGAAGAAGCCTTTTATAGTGTCAAATTTATCTAGACTCAAATTGATGAATTCATTCTCTAGTTCATGACCCCTCATAACATCATGTTTCCCAAAGAGTTTTTCCAGTATAGTTTAAACATCGTTAGGAGTAGTTACAAATTCAATGTGAAAGAGCAAGTTAAGAGACATTGATAGGCATAATAGACTGTAGGCTTCATCACATATATTAAACTACTTCACCTTCTCTACATCAAGTTTTGGTTTCATTTCAATACTCATAGTGATCTAGTGTAAAACTTTACTCCTCAAGAGAATTTGTACTTTAGTTTTCCACTCGAGATAGTTGAACGGTGTAAAAAGCAAAACTAGGTTCTAATCTATAGTATATAATGAGGCATATGCATAACTAATAGTGTAAAAGAGATAAGGAAATGTAACCCCTATGAACTTACATAAATTTAATTTTATAATGCTCAAGAATAACACCAATACATAGAACTTGAAAAAATCACAATTTAAAAAAAAGGCATCTAAAATGGAGTTGTTTGATAAAAATTATGTGAGTATGAAGTTCTATTCCATTTTGTAACAAATTGGTCTTGCAAAATAATTGAACCAACCTCTTGAGAAAATGTTAATTACCCTTTGGTTGGTTGTGACCAAGGGATAAAATCTCATATGACTAAGGGATAAAATCTCATATGACTAGGGGCTAAGCCCTACGATGAGTGATTCCCTGATGATGTCACTTTAATCTATTATGTGGGGTGAGTGATGTCACTCCTAAATTTACCCAAAAAACCAAATGAGTAGCGTCATAAGTGCCCTAATTACAATTAACATTTTCACATATATCACATCAAAATATGAGTAGGTAGAATCATATGAGGTGGAGTCATGGGTGTCAAAAACATTGGTGGATTTGGTACACTAGAAGTAGGCTTGACAGAAACAACCAAGGAAAAATTAGCACATTAAGAACAAGTATAATGGGACAATGAACAAGGATTTGCGGCTGAGCTAGGGCAACTATGCCCCAACTTGTTCATGCGCAAGTGTAGTTTGGGGGAACAAGTGAGTGGTGAAGGGCTAAGGCGTCGGGCAGAGGCATTGCAATGTCATGCTGAACCAAGGAGGGCATGATCATGGCTCAATAAAAGCCTTTAAAAACTATGCTTGGCAAAAGTTTTAGTGTAGCTGTGGGCATGAACAGGCAGGAGCAGCAAGGTAAAATAGTTGGTCAGGAGTTTTCTTCCCAGAATCCAGGAGTAATGGAATGGAACTTGCTCGAGGGATCCAGGATTATGAAAATTAATGGTTTCTTTGAGAAATGCAAGGAATGACCTAAACTGGTAATTCCTTTTGATATGATTTCAAAGGATGTGGAATATTATTCCAAGCATTCTTTGTATTGCAAGTTTTTGGGTCTGAAAGTTTCCCTTTAGTTTTTGGAGGGTTGGGCCAAGCGAGTGTGGGAGGCAGAGGGAGAAATGGAGGTCATGTTATTGGAAAATAACTACATCATGGTCACATTTGTATGCCTGGTGACTACAACAAGGTTTTTGAGGGAGGGTCATACTTTTACAATCAAGTCAGACTTTTTGTTAAACCTTGGCATGCTGGGTTTAATCCTTCTAAGGAACTATCAACTCGGGTTCTGGTATGGGTTAGGCTCCCTAGACTTCCTATTAAATGCTATCATGAGGATGTTCTCCTGATGTTAGCTTCGATGCTTGGAAGGCCAGTGGGGTCTTTAACTCAGACTTTAGGTAAAAAAGTCATGACTTTTGCCCAAATTTGTGTGGAAATTGATTTGAGCAAACCATTGCCTGATGCGTTGGAGATGAGTGCAAGTTCATACTCTTGGGTGCAACAATTGGACTATGAGACCATTCCCTTCAGGTGTCACCTTTGCCATGAGTATGGACACTTGGTGCGCAGATGTTTGAAGGCTAAGCCAATGGAGCAACATCCCCAACCGCCACCTAGCAGTATTCCCAGCACTGATAAAGGGAAGAAATCAAGGGTTGGGGAGAGTAGGGATGCTGAAGGTTTTGTACACGTGAAAGCTCAAAGCCATAACAAGGGCCAAAAGAGGACCCTTAGGGAGAGATAGGATGATGACTCTTTCAACAAGTTTGAAATCTTGGATGAATTGGGCTAGCAAGAAGTAAATCCAAGATTAATGAGTGTGGAGCAATTCGTGGGAGGTTCAGTACTAGAGATTAATTCAGGAAATCTTTCGGTGGTTCTTCAGGAAGAGTCGACCTTACCCATGGTTGTTGAGGGGCAGATAGAGGAATTGGGAGGGGAGGTGACAGATAGGGACCTAAAACAGAATGGAGAGGACTTGTACTCTTTGGGAAGGGTTGTGGGGACAGAAGTAGATAAGAAAGGAAAATCTTCTCCTCACCTGGGTATTCTCTAGAGGGAGGGAAAAAATGGGACGTCAGAAAAAAGTGCTAAAGTGGGGCACAAGAAGGACATGGACAGAATCAAGATGATTGGGGAGACCTTAGTGGAGTCTGGTGTGATTAAGACCTTAGACTCACACTTCTTAACTCCTTCGAAATGATCATTATCTTGTGGAATGTAAGGGGACTGAACAGCGGTCCCAGACAAAAGGTTGTTAGGAAATTAGTTAGATGTTAAGTACCTCATATTCTCTTTCTTCAAGAAATAAAAGTTTGTGGATGATATGCAAAATATTGCACCTAAGTTATGGAGGTATGGTTCATGGCAGTGCATTGGAGCTCATGGATCTTCGGGGGGCGTGGCTTGTTTCTGGAATCCGTGTAAGATCCAACCTATGTCCTGGATTTCTTTTAAATCCTCTTTATCTATGGTGGCTTCATGTATTGAGTCAGGTGAATCAGTCCTTTTTTCTAATGTTTACGCTCCTACAGATTTCCAAGGTAAACTTCTTGTTTGGAAAAACATCCACTTTCTTCGTCAATTATTTCCCTATTTGCCTTGGATTGTGGTGAGAGACTTTAATGCTATTCTTCGTTTAATGGAGAAGAGAGGAGGTAATGCATGGCTAGAACCTTCTTCTCTCCTACTCCAGGATAATATTGAGGCACTCAATTTAGTGGATATCAAGCCGGTTAATGGATGCTTTACCTGGAACAATCGAAGAGTGGGGGACAGGTGCATTGTGGAGCGTATAGATAGATTCATGACCTCCTGTTATTGGGTGGGGGGTTTGTGGTCTTCCTACCTTGAGATTCTTGATTGGAGGGGCTCGGACCACTAGCCAATAAAATTGGTCATTTTTTCTACCCGTGAACCTCTGAAGGTGCCTTTCAAGTTTCAGCTTATGTGGTTCAGGGACACAAACCTATTTGGATGAGTGGTGGATTGGTGGAGGGGCAGGCCTACTGTAGGTATAGCAATGTATACTTTTGTTAAGCTTCTCCAATCCGTCAAGTACCAGCTCAAAAAGTGGAACCAACAAAGTTTTGGGAATATTTTCCAAAAGAAAAATGAGGCATAGATGGAGCTGAATGTCATTACCAGAACCATTTGAGATGTGGGAATGACTGAGGTTTTACTGAGGGAGGAAGTCAGGGCTTTAAAATCTTTAGAGGAATGGGAACTAAGGGAGAAAATCTTTTGGAAACAAAAGGCCCGAATCGAATGGCTTAGAGAAGGGGATAAAAAAATAGCCTTCTTCTTCAATTCAGTTCAGGCCAGACAACATGGCATGGGGATTACTTCTTTGGTGTTGGACAGCGGGGAGACTATTTCTTCTACACAGGGTATCATTAATGAGATAGTGTAGTATTTTGCTTTGTTATTCAAGGAGGAAGCGCAGGGGGGCTTGGCTGAAGAGGTCTAGATTTTGTCTTGTATCCCCTCTTTGGTGACCAGAGATATGAATGATCATTTGATGAGGGATATATCCTTGGAAGAGTTAAGGAGGATAGTCTTTATGATGCAAAAGGGAAAGGCACCTAGTCTAGATGGCTTCCCAATTGATTTCTTCCAGGAATTTTAGGAAATTATTAAATTTGACCTCCTGGATGTTGTTCAAGAATCTCAGAGGAACAAGCAAATGCTTTGGGCTTTGAACTCCACCTTCCTGGCTCTAATACCTAAGGGTGTAGGGGCCGATAGGTTGAATCTTTTTAGTCCCATTTCTCTTTGCAATGTCACTTATGAAATTATTTCTAAGCTAATCACTGAGAGGTTAAAAAAGTGGCTGCCTGTGCTTATCTCAGAGGAGCAAGGTGGCTTTGTGGAGGGTCAATAGATTTTGGATGGGGTGGTGATGGCTACTGAGACTATACATTCCATGACCCAGTCTAATGAGAAGGCGATGTTATCAAGTTGGATATGTCAAAGGCCTATGATAGAGTTCGGTGGTCCTTCCTCCAGAAGGTCTTGGGAACCTTTGGTTTTGTAGAGGATTAGATTCATTGGATTTTGAGTTGTGTGAACTTGACCTCCTTTTTAGTTTTGATTAATGATGAGCACTCTAATCTCTTTAGGGCTTCTCTTGGATTGAGGCAAGGTGGCCCTCTTTCTCCTTACTTGTTTCTTCTGTTAGCAAAAGGCTTGGGTCGATTAATCAAAAGAAATGTGGGTGATGGTGTTATTTAGGGTTGGAAGTGGGGAGAGGAAATCCCTGTGCAATCCCATCTCTAGTTTGTGGATGATGTGGCTTTGATGGGCAGCGCTACTATTAGGGAGGCATCTAACATACACAAGAGCCTGGATGTTTACCTTGCGGCCTCTGGACAAGTAATTAATGAGGGCAAATCATCTATTTTTTTCTTTAACACTCCTCCGGCCATACAGCGAAGAGTGGCTCTTATCCTCAGGTTCTAAATTGGGAGTCTCCCATTGCTTTATCTCAGGATTCCTATCTCTGCTGGCCGATTGGCTAAGGAGTCATGGCGGGTGATCCTAGACAAACTCCAGGACAAGGTGAATCATTGGACCCACCATTGGTTATCCTTTGCGGGTCAGGTTCAACTGATTCAATCAGTGGTGCAGGCTCTTCCTATCTATAGGTGTATGACCCAGGTGGCACCGATGAGCTTTGTTAAGGACTTGGACTCCTTAACAAGACAATTTTTATGGGTTAGGAATTTATCTTCGACCAAGTGGAGCCTAATTAAGTGGGAGATAGCTTGCAGCCCAAAGAGGTTTGGCAGGCTAGGATTACGGCAGTCTATGCTTTTTGGTACTGCTTTGGCTGCCAAACTATACTGGCGTTGGTGCATGGAGCAAGATCAACTGTGGGCTAGAGTGTTGTCCCACAAGTATTTTTTTGAGATTCTCTGGAGGGATATTCCATGGTATGATTTGGTTGATAAAGGCTCGATGATTTGGGTGACTCTCAAGAAAGGAGCCATGCTGATTCAGAGGGGTCTTTTCTGGATATGCAAGAGTGGGGTGGAGGTCCAATTTTGGCATGACTCGTGGGATGGTTTCCCTCTTATAATTTGCCAATATCCTTAGCTAAGTACTCTAGCCTAGAGGTTTTGTGAAGCTGGATGGAAAAGGGTGTGTGACTTTAAATCCCTTTCCTTTTAGGGGTAGGTGGCGGTTGCCAGATGGAAGTCCCCGAAAGAGTGGCCGATTCTTGGTTTGGAGGCAGAGTGTGCAGACCTACAAAATATTCTATCCTGACCTAGTTACAACGCACTTATGGAAAATGATGTGTTGGCCTAGTCTCCAAACTCTAAGGGGAAGTATACGGTGTCCTATAGCTATCAGGAGTTGATTTCCTAGTAGTATGAGGATAGAGGGGAAGTTCAATGGTGGAAGAAAGTTTGGAATGGTTTCTTATGGCTGAAGTGTAACTGTTTTACATGGACTTTAGTTTGGAATAGAGGTTTGACATGGGACAATATTCAGAAGTGGGGATTTTTTGGTCCTTCGAGGTGTGTGCTCTACAATAGAGAGGAGGAAGACTCCTCTCACATTTTCTTTTGTTGTCCCTTCACTCTTCAATTGTGGCACTTTTGGTGAGACGCGTGGTGATGCCAGTGCATCCACGTTGTCTCTTTGGTAGATTTTTGGTCTAGAGTGGGTCGTCCCCCTTCTTTGACTTCCTTCTTATAGGATGCATGGTACACTGCTTGTTTTCTTGCTCTAGCAAGTTTGGCTAGAAAGAAACCAAAGGATTTTTAAGGAGGGAAAATTGGCAACTCAGTAGGTTTGGAGCAAAATTAAGGGAATGATTCAGGAATCTATTAAAGCGAAGAGCAAGGTTATGCTGCCATTGAAGAAAGGGGATGTTGAGGTGCTGGAATGATTTGGCATAAGAGAGTTATCTTCGATCTTGACTTGTGTCAGACGTGGTACACAGGGGCATGAAAAGTTCAACGATTGGGGAAGTGGACACCTCCACCTACTGGGCTTTTGAAAATTAATACGGATGGGTCATCTAGGGGCAACCTAGGGGCAGCTGGGATTGGTGGGATTGCTAGGGATTTTTTAGGATCAGTGGTTTTTATTTTCTCAACATATCAGGGAGTGCAGACAGTTAATAAGATGGAAGGTTTGGCTATCCTATATGCTTTGAGGAGAGCTTATGCTTTGGGTTGGAGGAGGGTGATCTGCGAAGCTGATTCTCAGGTCCTAATTAACTTGATCCTAGAGAGGAAAATTTATGATGTGAGCTGGCAGTTAGCCATCATAGTGCAACAAATTTTACAGGTGAGTTCATGCATGGAGTCAGTATCCTATGCCCACATTCCATGGAAGTGGAATATGGCAGCTGATTGTTTGGCGAAATGGGCGTCAGAAGAGGGAGAAGGCCGCAAGGCGAATGAATGGGAGCAGCTGCCTGGTGATTTACGTCAGGAACTAAAACCCATTCTTGATGGAGATATTGGTGGAGTTGAGGTGTGAGGCTGTTGTTTTTGGTTTACTTGTCTTTTGCGCTGTTTGGACGCTTTTGCAATCTGATGTTTTAAGTTTAATAAGTTTTTACCCCTTTTTCTAAAAAAATAATAATAATAACAAGTATAATAGAAACATAGCATGGGGATGCAAGCTGATGGAAGTATCCAGGGTGGAGTTAGGTAAGTCAAAAGTAAGCATCAGGGTTATAAGAGACAACTAACCTTTAATATCTCTTGAAACCTAGTGAGACAAGTGCAAATGAATTTTGAATCTTCTCGGGTCTTGAAGTCTATATTAAGCCTTGCTTTAGGGTTTTTACCTAAAAGTGAGGATAGCAAAAGATTTAACCAAGGAAACAACCCAAAACTTGGTGAAAATATGGACACTTATGTTTACCAAAGGATTTTATGAGTTTCAACTTGAGTATATATGAAAAGGTATAGTTTAGACCAACTGAGAGTCAGACAAGGTTGTGGAAGGCCTAACAAGCTTAATCCAAGGCTAGAAAGAGGTGAAAAAAGAGGTCTAACAGTTGAGTTGGGACATGAAACCACATAGAGAGTTAAAAGAGTTTAGGGGTAGTGAGAACTGGTCATAGTTTGCCAAGGTGTGAAGGTATAAGACTGTACCATGCAAGAAACCTTAAAAAAGGGCTAGTAAAAGGCTTTGTTTTAAGAAAGAATTGTCAAGAGAATTATGTTGAAGGGTTTTTTGAATCGATAGGTGAAAAAAGGGAGTAGATAGAGGTGATAAGTCTTAAAATAATGTGTCAAATTTATTCTTATTTTTAGATTAAAGCAAGACCCAATTCAAGGCACGTGAGAGTTGGGTTTTCATCAAGATTAGAGAGTGTGAGTTGAAACCAAAGAGAAAGTATGCAAGAATAGAGATATGAATAGATGTAATGAATGATATACATATGAAAAAGTGAAATGTATGTAGGGTACAAAGTTAAAGTAAAATAGTTGTGTGAATAAAGAGTCAAGAACTAAGCTAAGGCAAAACAGAGTTAGAGCTAAGTGAGAATAACAGAGGTAAGTTAGTGTTTGAATTTCTCATTTTCATGTAATCAAGAAGAACTATTGAATCCCTCTACATCATTTAGTATCAGAGTAGGAGAGTTATGTGGACAAAGTACATTTAAGTTTCTACATTGTGTTGATTTCATATACATGAATATTTTCCTATGTACATATTGAATGTTGTGTTGAGAAGATGTTGTGAGAAGCTAATGGAGATTACATGAATGCCAATGAAGAGGCTACAGGTATGTGAGAGGCAAAAATAGTTGAGAAAGTGAAAGAAAATATAGGTGTCAAATCACTTATCCAAGAAGGCTTAAATAAAAAGAGAAGATCTATTGAGAAGCTCAAGAAGGATGCTCATAAATGATCTTGAGAGAGTGCTATAGGTAGGACAAGAGAAGAATAGTCCCAGGTGAGGACAAAAGAAGAGTGAGATACCAAGTGAATGGTGCATGAAGACATCTTAGAAAGAATAATAGATTTATATGAGGCCAAATAATTGATAGGCATCTTAATTAAGATGAGGAGAGAAAGAAAGAAAAGGAAAAAGGGCAAGATTGAGAAGAGCCACCATAAAGAAAAGATGGTGCATGAAGACACCAATAAGAAGATTGAGATGGAGAAACAGATGGTAGAGATGAGGAAGAAAATGGATGTGATGATGACCAAGATAGAGCAAATGAAAGAGATTGTGAACCCCAATCTTGTATGGGTCATGAGAAAGCCACTCAAGTGTCCAATCAACCAATTGGTGGAGAAAAGAAGAAGACAAAAGATGAAGTTGAAAGCAAGACAACCCAGAAAGAGAAATAAAGAGGTTAAGAAGCCTCAAATGATTATGACTAATGATTGTTTTGCATGTTTTCATACAAGTGATAAGTTGTATGAAGGATTGAAGCATGAGTAGCATGCTAAAATGGATGAACAAGCTAATTGGACAACTGAATATGGGGACACAATCTTGTGTAATCCTGAAGAGCGTGATCCATTAGATGAAGATGAAGAAGAGAGGTTACAACATCAACATGCCTCATGGTGAGTAAGGATGAACAAAATTTTAGTCAAGTAAGCATAGAGGAGAATAGAAAAGCATAAGGTAATGGTTTTCATATGGTGTTTGATGAGTATTCTGATTTGAACATTGTTGAAGATGAATTATATGCAAGTAAAATGAGGCTAATGAATGTGTTGGTGGAAGGAAAAGAAGATACAATAGTAATAAATGAGATGTTTGATACATGTGAAAGTGAAACAATAGAGAAGGAAGAATAATCACAAGTTAAATTACTTGAAGAGTTTGCATGGCAACAGGTTGAGGTGTTTTGTTTGACACCAATGGGAAGCAAAGGCGATGAGGATGAGTATATAATAGAAGAAGAGAAGCTATCGTATAAAATAATGGGATAAAATGATGATATAAGTCTCATAGGAGACAATAATAACATCATGATAGCTAAGTGGGCATTGGAGAGAATCTTGAGTTAAGAGGAAGAAGAATTGGCAAGCACTAAATAAGTAGAACTCTAAGGGAGAAAGCAAGAAGTGGTTTTAGTTAACATGTTTGTTTCATGTGCAGGTCACTTGAGGAAAGAGAATGAACAATAGTTGACAATGATTGGGAAGATGCAAAGCAAGAGGAGGAAAGAGAGAAAGAATAATAAAGAAGGATCCATCATGAACAAGCATCATAAAGGCCTATATGTTTCCAATAGGCCTTGGGATCCAGGTGGGTATGAGCTTGGAAGGAAGATGATGTAAAGAATCATCAATGCCAATTTTTTTATATCACTTTCATGGAAAATTTCTTGATCCTCGGTAGTATGATGCAGGAGAATCATCGCATCAATGTTTATATTTTTCAATTTGTCATATTTAAGTGTTCTTGAGTAGTTTAAGAGGTCTCAATGTTGAATTTTGGATGGTTAGGTTCTAGTAAAGAGTTAAGAATGTTTTAATCCCCACTTAACTCACATGATGAGTCACCTTGTTGAGTGGGTTAGGTAGTTTCTTTATTCTCCAATGTACCTAAATAAGGGGAGAGTTAGTCATGGGAGATTTTTTTTGAAGTCTTTTTGATTATATAGAAGCCTATGTAACGAGTCATTAAACATATGAGAGAATGAAGGGTATTTGATTCAAATGATGGATATAACAAAACCCCTAGAAATGTATTCTATGTTTTTGAAATGAAAAAGTTGTAGACCTGTATCACTGTGTTTATACAATGAATAGCTTGATTGTGCAAAGATGGTAAAGATAAAAAAGTGTTGGTAATCTATGTACCTGTTAGTAAGTAGACGTTGATTATTATGCTACTAAGTGTTAGCTTATTTATTTTCAAATGTTTTTGAGGTGGATCAAGGCACAGTCCCTGCTTGTGCCAATGGGCTAAGTTGCTTATGTAAATAATGTAACATAGAGAGTATTGGCCCTAATAAGTTTATTTTCTACAGTTTTTCATGAGCTAGAAGGTTAAGTATGTGTATGAGAAATTTGTGAAAGACTTTAGTTATTTTCATTTTTTGGTGTTTAGACTTCCTTTTCAAAATCTGTAAATTGCATTATGTGCCCTCTAAAATATGAATACAAAATCTTGAGAGATGAACCCTGGTTGAATAAGGGTAGATATTAAATCATGTGAAATTGGTTAGTTAACATAATACTCCATTAATCACCTTGACACATTTGATTTTAGTTGAATTACCATGGATATTATAACTTGGACAACATAGATTTGTAAGTTGACAAGAAACATATCACAATCATCAAAATTTTTGGGAGAAAACTTGAATAAAGATCTTTAAGAAAGTGTTTAGAAATGCTAAGAGATTTAAGAAGTTTTTACATGGTCTAATAATGCATCATAGAGGATGGAAACCATTATAGGATATGAGAACATCAATTTGACACTCTTCATTGTAACCTATTTATGAGTTTAAACATAGTCATATAAGTTCTTTGCCAAAAAACATGAACAAAGGTAATGGAATGGAAAGCCATCAATTGGGGGAGATGTAACACATGAATATAGACCCTAACTAACCTTTAAGAGGTTTTAAAACCTATTGAGACAAGTTCAAATGAACTTTGAATCTTCTCAGGTCTTACAGTCTGTATTAAGCCTTATTTTAGGGTTTCTACATAAAATTGAGGATAACAAGAGATTTAACCCAGGAAATAGCCTATAACTTGGTGAAAATATGGACACCTATGTTTACCAAAGGATTTTGTGAGTTTTAACTCGGGTATGTATGAAAAAGTATAGTTTAAACCAACTAAAAGTTAGACATGTAATTGTTCGTTTGATTCCAACATCCTATCTTTACTTGCTATAGTAGAGTGGAAGCCTTGGACAGTGTTTAGATCTTTTACCTTTTCATAGGATTTTCTTTAGTTTTTTGGGGTTGTTTATTTCCTTCACTTTTCCTTATGTTCTCTTTCATCTTTTTTCCTTCTGATAGGGCCCTTTGTTATTTTTCCTTTCCTCTTGCTTTAAAGATTTTATTTTAAATCTCTCTATTCGGTGGATTTTATTTTTCTTAGATTCATGCTTTGTCTATTTGTTTATTTCTATTTCCCCCTTTTATGGTCTTTATCCTTTTTTTTTGTCTTTTATCCTTTTTGGTTTTTTGACTTTGGCCCATGATGCCCTTATTATTCATGATGCTTTCTTTCTTCCTCACTCTCTAGTATTTTTTCTCTATCTTTATGGTGAAGTGTTTTATTTTTTCTATCTCTTTCGTTGATTCTCCTTGCTCTCTCCTAGAGCCCTATTTAATGGTTTCATTGTCTGCTTCTCATGTCCCTCATTTGTCCCATTCTCCTTTTGTTGTTCTCTTTGCATGATGTGTTGTTGGTTCTCTTGGCAGTCTAGTTTATAACATGAAAATAGTCTTAAGCGCTATTGACTATTTTGCAATTGTTCATTTGATTTCAACATCCCTTGTTTGTTTCATATGGTAGAGTGGATTTTTTGGATGCTATGTTTGAATTTTTTCCTTATCATTGGGCTTTTCATTTATTATTTTGGATTTTCTCTCTCCTATGCTTTTGATTTTTTTCTCATTTGTCTTTTTTTCTTTCCATGGGGTCTTTCATTTTTTTTCCTTTTTGATTTCTCTAAATACTCCTCCTTTGCCCCTTTCACCTACTGTTGTTCTCTTTACACTATGCATTGCTCATTCTATTGGGAGTTTGTTTTATAACATGAAAATACTGCTTATTTATGTAATTGTTTGCTTTGGATGGTGTTTGAATTTTTCCCCTATTGTTGGGTTTTTCTATATTTTTTATCTTTTTTCTCTCTTATGGTTTTCCTTATGTTCCCCTTTGTCTTTTTTCTTTCTTGTGGGTTCCTTTTTTGTTTTTTCCCTTTCTCTTGCTTTAAAGCTTTCATTTGAAAGCTCTCTCCTTGATAGAATTTTTATTTTATTGGCTCCATGCTTTGATTTTTCATTTTTATATCCCATTTTTGTAGCCTTTCTCCTTTTTGTTTACATTTTTTAGCCTTTTTGGCTTTTGTTCTCTATCACCTTTTTATTTCTATGCTTATTTGCTTTCTCATTCTCTAGGTTTTTTTCTCTTTCTTTTTGATGAATTGTTTTACATATGCCTTGGATCTTTCATTGATCCTTCTTCCTTCTCTCCTTGAGCCTTTTTTAACACTCTTCTTGCCTTCTTTATGCATCCTTCCTTTTCCCTTTTCTTCTACTATTGTTCTCTTTACATTGTACGTTACTGGTTCAATTGACAATTTTGTTTATAACACAAAAATAGTCTTGAGTGCTATTAATAGTGTTTGTTTATGTAATTCCATAGTCTCGTCTTTACTTTGCACCCTACAATAGAGTGGATGCTTTGGATGGTGTTTGAATTTTTTTGTCTATTGTTGGGATTTTGTTTTGTTTTTGTGGTTTTATCATTTTTTCCATTTTTTCTTTTGTTCTTTTTCCTTTTGACTTAGTCCTTCATTGTTTTCCACCCCTTTCTCTTACTTTAAAGCTTTTGTTTTAAAGTTATTCCTTCAAGGGACTTTTTATTTTGTTTGGCTCCCCACTTTGTCTTTTCCTTTTCTATTTCCCTCTCTTGTGGCCTTTCTCCTTTTTGTGTATACATTTTAACCTTTTTGGGTTTTCCATTTTTTTCACTTTTACCCATTGTGGCCTTTTTATTATTTCTTACGCTTTATTTCTTCCTCACTCTTATGATTTTTTCTATCTTTATGGTGAAGTTTTTTTATCTCTACTTTGCCTCATTCGTGATCCTCCTTGGTTCTCTCCTTAAGCCTTGTTTAATGCCCTCCTTGCCTGCTTTCCATGTCCCTCTACCCTTTTCTTCTATAGTTGTTCTCTTTACACTATGCATTGTCAATTGTATTAGTAATATAGCTTATAACACAAAACTAATCTTGAGTGCCATTGATAGTGAATGTTTCTATAATTATTCATTTTTTTCCAACATCCCATCCTTTCACCCTATGGTAGAATGGATACTTTACATGGTGTTTGGATTTTTGCCCTATTGTTGGGATTTTCTATTATTTTTTGGGATTTTTCCTCTCCTCTATTTTTCCTTTTGTCCCCTTTTTCTTGTTTGCCTTTTGACAGGGCCTTTGTTATTTTATTTCCTTTTATCTTGCTTTAAACCTTTTGTTTTAAAGCTTTCTATATCTTAGGCATAATTTTTATTTTTTGGCTCCCCACCTTTTTTCCCTTCCTATTTTCCCCTCTTATGGCCTTTCTCCTTTTTGTTTATTTTTTTGTCTATTTTGGTTTACTATATTTTTCCATTGGTGTCCTTATTTATTATTTTCCATGCCTTTTATTTCTCACTCTTTGATTTTTTTCTTTTTTTATGAAGTGTTTTATCTTTTTTTTCTCTTTTATTGATCCTCTTTTTGCTTCTCTCCTTGAGCCCTATTTAATTCTCTTCTTAACTCCTTTCCATGTCCCTCCTTCTTAGCCCTTTTTTCTACTATCGTTGTCTTTGCATGATGCATTGTTAGGTCTATTGGTAACCTAATTTGGTTCTTTTAGCTCAGCTTTTAATCCATTATGCGTAGGTTGTTATTGTGATCCTCAACTCTTCAGAGTCTTAAGGATAATTGATATTTATTTAGCATGAATTATACCTACAAGAATGATATAGCTCTTGTTAGGTTGGAACATATGGAGATTTATACCAATGTGCATGACCTTGTATAATTGCCTTGGGATCCATCATACTCTTTAAAAGACAACAACCCCTTAGGATCCCTAGGTGTATATCAAAATATTTGATTACTGGTAGTTTTGGGGAGAAATTAAGGAGACCATGCAAGCCTTGATCTTTTGTCCTACACATGGGCTTCAGTAAACTATAATTAACATGATGTATATTAGAGTACTTTATTAATAAGGTATTTTGAATCACCACCTTGTGGAGTTGCATGAGTTAAGAAATCCACTCGATTCTTAAAGATAACCTTTATTAAGCTCCATTAATGATGATCTTCCCACTAGCAATGTTTTGAATGTTGAATTATATCAGCACTCTCCATCCTACCAAGGTGCAGTGAATGAGGGCAGTTCACTAAGGCATGGCTCAAGCAAGCATTCTTCCTCTTCCAAAAGGCAAATGGTTGATACATAAGCTATATGATGTTGGATAAATCTTAGGAGGAATCATAAAATGCTAACAACAAAGATGTATATAAGTATTTTTTGAGGAACTCAATGCCTAAAGAGGATAGGAGGCTAGTTCAAATTAATGAGTAAAATTCAAACTCAGCCTACTAGCAATGAAAAGAATAAAATAATTCTCTATTTTTCAAGTTAAGGTAATTCCAAGCACCATAAAATAAATCTACAAAAACTCATAGATAAGGAAGGTACTCCTCAAATCATGATATACACATACAACATTGAAAATCCTACCATGAAAGGAGGAAATGAGAGCTCACAAATTATCCAACCGTATTTGGCACCACTGATTGAAGTTATAAATTTTTTGATAAGCTTCAATCCATGCATTGACAATAAAATTTAATGATGGAAGTAATACCTAACTCAAATTCTTTGGGTACATTAGTGACTTCATGAACAATGTGAATGTAACAATCTAAGGAATTTATAAGATACTAGAATATCAGGTCAAAATTATTAGTGAAAAACATAGTAGAAACCAAGCATTGACGGAAATAATTACAATGAATGACCTTCATACCACTTGGGGATTATTTATGTTGTCATGGTTGTATACCTTACTTTGCTTATTTTTATTTGTTTGTTTGTCCTAATGTTGAAGAATCCTAGAATGCTCATAAACAAAGATGTATAGAGGAATTTTTTGAGGAGCTCAACACCCAAAGAGGATAGGAGGTTGATTCACGTTTGCGAGTAAAATTCCAATATAAAATAATAACAATGACAAGGATAAAATAATGTTCTCTTCCTCAAGTCAAGATAATTTCAAGAACCACAAAATAGATCTAAAGAAACTCATAGATAGGGAAGATAGATGTGGGACATGTGATTGAAGTTATACAAAAATCAATAAGCTTCAATCCATAAATTGACAATAAAAATTAATGATGGAAACAAAACTCAAATCAAACTCTTTGAATACATTACTGACCTCATGAATGACATGAATACAACAATTAGAGAAGTTAAAAAAAACTAGAATACCTAGTCAAAATTTCATTAGCTCCATAATTTCAGGTCATGATTGCTAATGGTGATACATATAGTTTATAGGGAAATTTCACTTTATTAAAATTAACATGGAATACTAATTGATATATTAACCTAAGTCCACCATTCCCATGGGTGATACATACATTGTGTTGGTAGTTAAATGGCTCATTATTGAACGATTGAGTTGAATTTAGAAGAGGTGTTCATCCTATTTCATTAAGGATCACATTTGAATTACATGGGCTATATGCAAAGTCCCCATAGCTGGTTATCTCTCATTAGATGCAAAATATTATTGAAAAGGGAGCAAATGGATTTATGCTCTAACTTTTTCATTATAAACACTACTAGAAAAGGTGCCTACATTACCATATCTATAGGAAATTATAGAGGGTCACTCAATAGTTTTTGGAGATATAACGAAAGGGATAATACCCAAAAGGGGTCATAATTATGGCATTCTATTCATTTCACATATGCAAAAACCAACATCTGACCTTATAGCTAGCCATATGTACAAAAAATAGAGATTGAGAAGATGGTACAATAAATGCTTGAGACATGAATTATCTAGCATTACCAGAGTTTTTTTTTTCTCTTTAGTGGTAATGGTACGTAATAAGGATGATTTCTGACACATGTGTCTAACTATAGGGAACTAAAAAAAAATACCATCATGATAAGTTTCTAATTTATGTACTTGATTATTTTGTAATATCCCTTTTATACCTACAAATTAATCACTCTCAAATCATAAATCTGAAAGATAACTTGTAGCCATCAATAGACACGGATATCATAGGTTATGAAGAAGGTTTACAGTCAACAAAAAATTGCATGCCTTTCATATAAATCATAGGTCTTAAAGGGGTGCAACCAACAATAAAGGAAAAGGAGATCACCAATGTTGGGAAGAAGCACCAACATAAAAGAAGAGAAATTACCTACAAATGTAGGTCTACAAATGCAGATCATAGGTCTACAAAATGCAAAACTAATAATAGTAACAACCATCATTAATCAATCAAATCATAGGTTTATGGAGTGCAATAGTCTTTAGTCATTAATTAATCCATTTGTTTTCAATAACTTCATTTAAATGAGGATATGCCACCTTTGGAAGAGTCATATCTTTCAATAGAAAATTGAAGGTATAAATAATCCATTATGGGAATGGAAGAAGGCATTGAATTCATGTCATTAATCAATTAATATTGTATAAGCATTATGCTTGTAATTATGATTAAGTACATAAACCCTTAGTTGTGAAATTTGATCACAAGGATGAAAACCCTTATCATCATAAAACCCAAGGATGAAACCCCTTGTGGATTAAATACTCTATTATTCGGAAATTATTAATTAAAAATTCATTTTATCATATAATTTTTTTCAAGTTTAAAATCAATAATTATTTAAAAAGGGTTTTCCAAAGAAACCAAATTCTTGCATAATATTATGATTTGGAATATTACATATTTGTTGGTTGAGTTAAATTATTTTGTATACTGTACAAAACTTGATCTTCACTTAGGGTATCATTGGATCATAATCAAAGATAAGGATATACATAAGTTAGTTTTTAGAAGCTATGAGTGCCACTATGAATTTCTAGTGATGCCCTTTGGCTTCACAAATGCACAATGTACATTTTAGAGTTTGATGAAATTTATCTTTTGGCCAGTTCTCAAAAAAAATTCTTGGTGGTTATTAATGACATCTTAATATAAAACAAAACATGAGTATAACATATACAACATGTGAATTAGCTTTTGGATATTTTGGTACAACATTAGTTGTATGCCAAGCCTTAGAAGTGTGCTTTTGGAGTCGAAGATGTGGAATACTTTGGGTCACCTTGTGTTCCATGAAGGTGTAAAGGTGGATACTCACAAGATCAAGGCCATGGTCTAATGATAAGTGTGGGACATTTCATGGTGTGGTAGTAAAACAAGGGCAAGGAAATTAATACCCCAAGTCTTCTCAAGCCATTATTTATTCCAAGCCAGAGGTGGCAGAATGTGTTCATGGATTTCATCATAGGGTGGTTCAATTCTAAAGGCTAAAATGTCATAATAGTTATCATGGATACACTCATTAAATATGTCCATGTTTTTTAATTGGCACATCTTTTTGTATAAAATATTGTAGCATCAACTTTTATGGATACATTTCAAAAGATTCCTAGGCACCTAAAGATCATATTTACAAGTAATTTTTGGACTAATTTATTTTCTGGCTTGGGAACTTAACTAACTTATAGCTCATAATATCATTCCTAACTTGATGGCTAAACTAAGATGGTCAAAAAGTGCTTGGATGGTTATCTCTAATGTTTTGCTTCAAAAAAAATAAGAGAAATGGGTTCAATGGCTAGCAATAATAAAATTATGGTATAACACTTATTTTCATGTTTCATCCAAAGTGTCTCTGTTATTGATATTGTATAGGTACTGAAAACCATCCATCACCTCAATCATGAGCATTTAACCAAAGGTTTGGGTAGTGGAAGACCACATTCAACACTAGAGGATGTATGTTTGAGTCTCAGAGAGAATTTTAAAATGACATAAAATTGAATGAAGTTACACGCTGACCAACATTGCACAAAAAGACATTCTAAAGTAGAAGATTGGTTTTTTGTGTGATTACAACCATATAAGAAAATCCTTGAAATAATAGGAGGATAACAATATTTCATCTAATTATTTAGGGCTCTATAATAAAGGCTTTTAGAAGATAGACAATGTAGCATACAATTTGGAGTTACCTTATTTAACAAAAGTACATGCAGTCTTTCATGTTTTAGAAGGTCATTGGGCAAAGAGTTTCAGCCCAAACATAATTAGTAAAGCTTAATGAGGAGGGAAGAATCACTTTGGAACTTGAGTAAATCCTCTAGACATGCTCAAAGAGGTTTTAAATGAGGGTGATTATAGAATATCTAATGAAGTGGAAGAGTTTAGGTAGTGAGAAGGCAATATGGGAGGATGAAACTTTCTTGTAGAAGCATCCAATGATTGTCAAACATTGAGGACAAAGATGGTTTAAAGTGGTGAGGCATGTTTCACCCTTAATCTCTAGCATCTATTGGGATATGTTACACCCTTTAGATAGAATTAGTGGACAACTTGATACATTTTATGTCCACAACTTGATCTTCATTTTGTTGTTGGTTATCCTTTTTAATTTTTGACTACACTAAAATCCCTATATTAGACAATATAAAAATGTCATATTGTAGACTTCATGTTGATATTTTTAGAAGAATATATAAATGTAATGACTAAACTCTTTGGTTCCATTGTGTTTGTAAATTTTTAGGACAAACTTGGAGTAGTCTCCAGTTTAGTTATTAAGGGAGGTTGTTAAAGTTATAATTAACAATTAGTTAATGTTTAACTAATGGGCGGTTATCAAACCATCCCAACTAATGTAATCACTTTTTGCTTAATAAAAATATGGACACAAAAGTGTGTAAGTGTTTCGTATGCTTTCCATTTCTCTTCATTCTTTCAACATTATTTTGCTAACATCGAGCAAACCCTCAATGAAAAATGTTCACCCTTTCACTCAATGATTAGTTAATGAGAAGATAAGGCCTAAAAACATGAATTGAAGAAAACCTTGATTCCCTTAGTGAAATAAAACTATATCCAAGGTGCTGAAAAACAATTAAAGAGGAATGACAAACAAGGAACTAATCTTGATCAATCACTATCATTAGGTTTTTTGAAGACCAATATTGCACCTGCATTTCGAGAGGAAATTAAGAAATGGGATCACAAAAGATGGGTGAGTGAGAGTGGAAGGATGAACATGAGAGGAACTAATGCTAGAATTAAATGAATTAAGATCCTATAAATAGGTGAAAAGAGTGAGGAAGACAAATGTGTACCATTAATGGCTTGACATGCATTGGCAGGAAATGAATGCAGAGAGGTTTTGAAATTTAAGGGTGTATTGGGCCCCATTTGCATTGTACGCAATGTCTTTGAACTCCAATTTTCCCATTCTCTTTTTTTTTTTTTGTTTTTAAATTGGGAAAGTTAGGGTGTGCTTACACACTTTAAAACATGCCGATGTGTAGGCAAAGTTAGCTCCTTTTTGTTTGATATATCAAATCAGAAAAATCATAGTTTGGTTTCAAGATGACTCAAGAGCCGTTATGTAAGCAAAGTTCAAAAAATTTGATTAAGGGTTCATTTAATAGAGTGAATTGGGGAAATTAGAGTTTTATTATGAGTTGGGTTAGTGAGGAAATTGTAATCAAAGTCAGAAATCACCCATTTGCCTAAAAAAAAATCAAGAAAAAAAAATCAATTTACAAGACAACTCATTGAGCCAAAATGTAATTAAAGTCCAACAATCCCAAAAAATTTGATAGGAAAAAGACAACTTCAAGAAGTCAAAAACATGAAGACAATCTTACATTTTGTAATACTTGTACAAAACCTTTGACTTTGTTGACTTAGCACACAAGATAAATAACGTTCGGGGAAATCAAGGTTGGCAGGCTTTGAGTACATGTGAGACATATAAAAAGTCTAATTTCTCAAAATTTGGCTAAAATTAAGAAAATACCTAAGGTAACTTGGTCATAAGGATACTTTCTAATGTTTAGACCTATGGGACACAAAATTTTAATTTTTTTAAGTCATATTTTGAGGACATCACTAGTTTCATGGTTTTATTTATCAACAATTCTCAATTTTTTTCTCATCATCTTTGCTATGTGACAAAGCTAGGTATGAGCTTACTAAGGATTACATGATTTACATGTGGATTCTATTTTTGTTTCACAGGAATAGGGATTTCTTAATAGAAGTAAACTCCAGGGGAGGTCTTTCATAGATAGTACACATAGATGAGGGCTTTGAGTAGAGTAAATAAAAGGACTAGGTGGGGATACCTTCCTCAACCTACATACAATTTGGACACACATAGGGTATCTATCTCTTCCTCCTAAGATTATATGAGTTTAAAATCTCACCATACAATAAAAGGCAACATAAAATCTTTTTTTTTGGTCAAATTATTTGATTGCTTAGGCCATTCCTACTTTTTTAGGGTGTCCATGCGTAGAAGTGATAGCACGGTAAGCTATAGGGTCTGATATTTCTCATGTATATGTATTAATCAAGATAATTTTATCTCTAGATTGATTATGAAATTGGTTAGTTTAGCAGCTTGTAGAGAAGAATGTGATATTGAGTAGCCACATATGGGTTAAAATTTATCATTTTTTACTTTGTTCTAAAGCATTCTTTTACTGGTCAAGGCATAACAATCATTAGAGATGTGATACATACTGATCCGGGCAACAATTCAGATGATAATTCGGGCAACGGTTCTTCCCTAATTCATGATGGAACTTCCGAGAGCCATAACTTTTGCACCCTAGCTCTGATTGACTCCCCATTTGAACCGTTGGAAAGCTAAGAATGAGGAGAATGTGGTGAGATGGCACTGAGTTTTGTAGAATGGGTTTTGACCCTTGAAAACCCAATGGAAGTGCCCAAAATTTCAATTTTAGTAGTGTAGTCTAAAAATAGTAATTTTATAAAAATAGTAATTCCTCAAATTTTGTATTGTTGTAAAACATGGAAGTCGAACCACTTAATCTCCCTCGAGATTGGTGACCTTCCACATCCTCCTCCTACCTTCAAAATGTGTATAGATTAATATGTAACCCAAAATGGAAGCCAGACATCTCTTCTCAGAGATAAACATATGGTTGTATTTGCAATATTGAGTAATAAAAATTCTCTTCTCAGAGAAATCATTGTTACTGTGTTATTTTCATGTTCTTGAGATATCTATCAATCAAAACTTCTGAGTTTTGGATCACATACATTTTTTGCTTAATTGATGTTGGAATTTTTAAAGGTTGAGCTTAAGGAGTGGTTACTTTATATTCTACCTCGCATCCCAAAGAGATGTATTGGATCTATCTTAAACTTGCCATGTTATATGCTTCCCAAGAAGTTCCATTCCCTTGTGATCATGAGAGGTAGGTTTTGATAACATGGGTAACTAGTGAATAAGAAATATGTGTTTGGAGGAAACATATATTTATATTGAATGATAATACTCTAGAGGATGGTTAATACTTTTTTAATCACCAGGCAACTTTTATTGTTATGTAATTCATGATTTGTTCCTAAATTTCTTTTCATTTCCCCCTCTTGTGGTCTTTCTCTTTTTTCTGGTTTCTTGGTTTTTGCCCTTTATGGCCTTATCATTTTCCATGCTTTCATTCTTCTTCACTCTCTAGTTTTCTCTTTCCTTATGGTGAAATGTTTCATTTCTTATTTTTATCTCTCAATGATCCTCCTTGCTTATCTTCTTGAGCCCTATTAAATGCTTTCTTGTCTCCTTTCCATTTCACTCCTCCTTCATTTTCTCTTCTTGTTGTTATGTTTGTGTTGTGTTGCTAGTTCTAGGTTGTCTAGTTTATGACATGAAAATGGTCCTAAGTGGTATTGAGAGTGTTTGTTTTTATAATTGTTCATTTGATTCTAGCATCATGTCTTTGCTTCTTATGGTAAAGTGGATGCTTTAGATGGTGTGTTTGGGTTGTTGCCTTATTGTTTGGCTTTCCAATTTTTTTTAGGTGTGTTTAGGTTTTTGTCATATCATTTGGATTTTCAATTTTTTTCGGGTGTGTTTGGATTTTTCCCTTAATGTTGGTTTTCCATGTATTTTTTAGACATTTTTCTCTCATCTACATTTATTTTTGTTCTCCTTTCTCTTTGTTCCTTTCACCAGGGTCATTTGTTGCTTTTTACCTTTTATCATGCTTTAAATCTTTCATTTTAATGCTCTCTCTATGTTCAGTGGATGACTTCTTTTCTTGGATTTGTGATTTGTTTTTCTCTCTCTTTCCCCCGCATGTGGCATCTCTCCTTTTGGTTTAAGTCTTTTAACCTTTTTGGTTTTTTAGTTTTTTCCATTCATGGTTGTATTCATTATTTCCTATGCTTTATTTCTTTCTCACTTTTTTTCTCTTTCTTTATGGCAAGTGTTTTATCTTTGTTTTGTCTCTTTCATTAATCCTCCTTAATTATTTCCTCAAACCCTATCTACTGCTCGCCTTGCCTCCTTTCCACATCTCTCTTTCTTTCCTAGTTTCTCCTACTATTGTTCTTTTTGCGCTATGCTAACACAAAATTAGTGCTAAGTGCTATAGATAGTGATTGTTTACTTAATTATTTCTTTGATTGTAAGACCCTATCTTTTCTCCTTATGATAGAGTGTATGATTTGGATGGTGTTTGGATTTTTCCCTATTACAGGGGTTTTCTTTTGTCTTTAGTGATATTTTATCTCCTATGGTTTTAATTTTGTTATTCTCTATTATTTTTCTTTCTGCTAGGGTCATTTGTTGTTTTGTTTTATTTTCTTTTACATTAAAGCTTTCATTTTAAAGCTCTTTGTTTGCAACAGACTTTTATTTTCTTGGCTCCCCACTTTATTTTTTCATTGCTTTTTCCTTTTTCCTTTTTATTTATTCCTTATAGCCTTTTTGGTTTTTTTTCTTTTGTCATCAATTTCCTTATTTATTTTTTTGTGTGCTTACTTTCTTTCTCGCACTCTTGGTTTTTTCTCTTTATTTTTGACAAATTATTTTATCTCTATCTCTTTCATTGATCCTCCTTGATTCTCTCCTTAAAACCTATTTAAATCTCTCCTTTCCTCCTTTCCACATCCCTCCTCATTTTCCATTTTCTCCTATTTTTGTCCTTTTTGCACTATACATTGTTGGTTCTCTTGGCAATCTAGATTATAACATGAAAATAGTCTTAAGTACTATTAATAGTGCTTGTTTATGTGATTATTTGTTTATTCCACCACATCATCTTTACTACCTATGATAGAGTGGATGCTTTGGATGGTGTTTGGTATTTTTCTCTATTGTTGGTATTTTTGCCTATCCTTTATTTTTCCTTTGTCTTTTTTTTGTTTCAGCGAGGTCTTTTGTTGCTTTTTCCTTTTCCCTTGTTTTAAACCCACCTCTTTCATGGAATTTTTCTTTTCTTAGCCCTCCTCTTTTTTTTCCATTCTATCTCCCCCTCTTGTGGACTTTTTCAATTTCTTTTACATGTTTTAGACTTTTTGAGTTTTTTGTTTTTTGGATGTTTCCCTCAATGGCCTTATTTATTATTTCCTACTCTTTTTTTCTTCCCCCACTCTTATGTTTTTTTGTCTTTCCTATCCTTCACCCTTATCTCGTACTTTTATTCTCTTTGCACTATGTGTTGCCACTTATATCACTAATCTAGGTTATAACACAAAAATAGTCTTGAGTGCTATTAATAGTGCTTGTTTATGTAATTGTTTGTTTAATTCCACCATCTTGTATTTGTTCCATATGGCGAATGTAAGGATAAAATACACTTATCTAGAATAAAACATGCATCATTGGATAATGATAATGATGAAATAGGTCAGGAGAACAACCTAGAGTCATTTCATTATAAGACTAGAGTTCTTACTACCTTAGGACAATAGCACAGTTAGTGGGATAATAACGCATTGAGATATTGGCAAAGGAACCACGCTAATGTCCTTTTGTGGGTAGGGGCACTAAGAATTTTGGGAATGTTGTGGGGGGGCCATCTGGATGTAGTAAGTGTATTTAGGAGCTTTTGATCATTATTTTGTATCACTTTTTGGTTGATTTCCCTTCAAAACCTTAATAAACACTTGCACACATGAAACAATAACATCATCAAATGAAAAAGGAAGGGTAAAATTGGGTTGTGGGGTATTACGATCATGTGATGTAGAACCCCTACTATTTTAACCACTAGTTGCATTAACCTCAATGATATGGGTCTCAGATTGAATGTATTTCTCCCTTAGGGAATGTGCATAATCAATGTACACAATATACTAGAATGACTTTTGCTTAGGCCCTTTTTTATCAAGCTTATAGATTTATGTATGATTTTGAGTAATATACAAAGTGCTGAGCTATACTATTGACTAATTTTTATGTAATTATGTGCCAAAGTAGTAAGTATTAGATGTAGAATTCCTTGTGAGGCTCTTTATATAGAAAAAACTTTAATTTGAATGTAAGACATTTATTTGTAGGTCGACAAGGTGAAAATATAGATAAAATCGTAAGAGGAGACCCAAATAAAGGTAAGGACCTGAAATAATCTAAAAATATGATTGTTGGATAATAGTGCTAATATGGACACTAGTACAGTGCGTTAATCTCTAGGACCATGCTATTCTTGCAAGCAAAAAAGTAGGTTATGAATGAAAAAAGGGCTAGGGGGCCTATGATTGGGATAGGCATGTCGTAAGGCCATTAGAGGTGCAAAAATATGGGAAGACAAGACATAATAAATACCAGAAGCCAAAATTGACCATGCAAACAAGACCATTATTCATCATTAATAACTTCATGTGAAAGAGCTACGAAAGACATAGTACTTATGTTTGCTTGACCAATTTAGGGTGTGTACATCCCGCCCCATTTATTCTAGTAATGTAATGGAAATGAAAGTACTAGAGTAAAGTAAAAATAAAAATGTGTACCTTTACTTACTTATGTGGATGTGTTCCAGACCTGGCCCACTTCTTGGCTAGTGAAATGGATAGGCATTAGAATATTGGTTGTGAAGAGAAAATACACAATGTGGGTGTCCCCTATAATGAATCTGAGTAACCAATTAAATTTTGAGAACCAAATACATGTTTTCCCCTACTTTGGTATGTGATGGGGTCTAAGTAGTAATTTGTAAATATGGAGAAATAGGCCTTGCTTGCCCCCACTCTGGTATGTGATTGGGTCTAAGTAGTAATTTGTAAATATGGAGAAATAGGCCTTGATTTCCCCCACTATGGTATGTGACTGAGTCTAAGTAGTAATTTGTAAATGTGGAGAAATAAGCCCTGCTTACCCCCACTTTGATATGTAATTAAGTCTGAGAAGTAATCTATAAATATGAATAAACAAGCCCTACTTGTCCTCACTTTGATATGTAACTAAATCTGATAAGTAATCTATAAATGTGGAAAAATAAGCTCTACTTGCCCCCACTATGATATGTAACTGAGTCCAAGAATAAATGTGCTCAGAGGTTGAAACTGTCACTCAACTTGTGTAATCTAAGTCTAGTGAAAACTATGGATCAACCATTATAGATGGATATATGACCCAATTTGGTGAAATCTTGGTGACATCTTGATGACAATCTGAGTGAAATCTAGTAGCTTATGCATAGAGAATGGTATAATTTTCCATTTTATCTATATAATGTAATGAAATCCTATGGGATCAAGGACATGTGCCTTGCATCATGCCCCCAAACTTGATATTTGAGTAATGTGGTTGTGTATCTCATGCATAAATTTATATGCATATATATATGGATGATGTACCATTTACATGCCCCTGTAGTCATAATTTGAGTCTGAAACTTTATCAAAATACTGTGTAAAATTTGAGAATCTGAACTAGTATTGTAAAGCCCTAGAAATATGAGTCAAATTATGTATCTATTTATGTGAGTATCTGATAAATAAAATTGACTATTTATCCAAGTCACTTAGTAAATTTATGTATCTGAATATCTGAGTCAATTTGTGTATCTTAGCCAAACTATGTGTTTGAATCACTGAATTGGGAAATTTGAGCCAAACTGTGTGTTTGTATATCTGATCAACTGAGTATCTAAGCCAAATTGTATCAATGTGAATAGTTGATATATGCCCCCCTTTTGGTGAGAGAGCCAAAACTAGGGTAAGGGTATCGAACCAAGAGTGATAGTGATAGGCATATTAGTGAATAGTTGGAATTGATAAGATGATTGTAGGATCATTATTTATATAATTGTAGAGGAATCATTTGTAAATTGAGATTGAGATAGACCTATGGTCTGTGGTTAGTTTGTTAAGGAAAAAAATTAGTTTTGTTGTTTACAGAGTCAAATTGATTAGGATAGAAGTGTAAATGGTACGATGTAGGGGATATCATCAATGAGTTTTGCACACAAGAAATGGATCAAAAATTAGAGCCATGGTTCTTGAGATGTCACGATTGGAAGCTTTTTGGTAATAGTTGGATAAATTTGTATGCAAGGCCAACTTTAGGTGGGTGGAATTTTTAAAACATTGGTTAAATAGCTTTGATTTATTGATTTCAAAAATCATTTGAACTTTCTAATTTGAGATAATTATTTCTCTAAGTGAAGAAAATATGTCAAGGATATGAGGTGCGAATATGACCCACTACGAGGAGGTGAAGGCACTTATACAGGCCAACAAGGAGGTCACCTTGGTAAGAATTCCATCATTTTCTATGTTTTTGAATTATTATTTGCATTTTTCATCATTTTTCACATCATTTGAGCTATATTAGGGATTTTTTAGGAGGGTCACGTTATTTTCCTAAGGACAACATTAGTGTTTTGGGATGTCATGCTACTACTCGTAGACCATGCTAGTGTCTAAAACTATGGTCTTGTCTATAGTGATAATATCCTATATACTAAACCTTGAAATTTTTTATTCAAATTTGTGTTTAATGATTATTTTAACATGTATATTTACCATATGGAGATGTTATTGTCTTATTCTATGTATTTTAGGTAGGTGTGCACATGAAGGAGTTTCATAGTGGTCAGATGATTGAGTACTTACATGGGTTACCCTTGACAAATGATGAGAGAGTAGTTATGGATAGGGATGGTTTGGATCATGTGGCATCACTTGCACTGATGCCCTAGGATTGACATATGATGACTATAGTATGTAAGCAATGGAATGATGATACATGTACTTTTTGGCTACCCACTGAAGAGATTATTATTACCTTGTAGGATGTGTATATGATACTTAGATTGCCCATTACTGGTCAATGGGCTATATTACAGGAGGCAACTGAAGATATAACCATAGACTAGGCCTCAAGGTATTTTATGGCCATACATATAGGGACCCATCATCAAGGGATTAATAATGATGTATTATTATATGTGATTGTTATAGTGAGTGTTTCATAGTTGTAAAAGTTTTTGGTGGTGTTACTAACTTCATTTGTTGTTGTTGATGATGGTGGTGTATCCATTTCATATAGGATGCATGGTATTATTTGGGACATAAAAGAGGATGATACCATATACTAATGGGTTTGCACCATATTGGCCCATTTATATTAGGGTTTATATCATTTTACTTAAGAAGTGTGTGGTGGTGGGATTGGATCATCGACATTGTTACGTTGTTGGGCTTATGAGCACATTGTAATGGTTAAACCAGAGGGTTTCCCACTTGTGAATTGGGTACATCCCCAAGTATTTATGGTGAGATGGAATGGCAAAACTCCTGTGTGATCGAAGAGCATCATGCATTGTCGATGGGTGTTGGATCGAGTGACAACCATAGATATTATTTAGAGACACTATAGGCCATTTTAAGGATGGACCCAAGGATGGGATGCAGTTGAGATGGATTCAGGTGAATTTTTGGTTGTATGATCGATGGAATATAATTTTTGAGAGACTCTAGTATGAGCATGTGACATGACAGTTTGGTGTGGTCTAGGATTTGCCACCAACACCATGGGTGTGGTTGAGGAGCAGTCAGGCTACATCAAGGCCAAGTAGTAGATCAAGACCCATAACATCTAAGTTGGCTCTAATTATAGTGACAGAGTGAGATGTTGTGATAGAGATACTTGATGTAGATTATGTATGGGCTATCGATGCCTTCATATTATGGTTGGGACAACACAGATGGTAAACACTATTTATGGGAGATGGGGTTGTTATGGAGGATGTATTAGATCTGTAACCCATCAAAAAAGTTGAGGGTATGTTGTTATTTATAGATTTACATGCTTGGTTTATTTAGTATTGGCTTATTAGTTTGTTTAGTCTGGTCTAATTTATTATGTTGGCACATGTAGGTGTAGGATATGACAAGTATTGGGAGACCATCATTAAGCCTATGTTATAAGAGCTTACATGGCACATTCTTGATGATGTTATGGATGATGGGTTAGTAGAGAGGCCCATAGGGGTTGCAAGCATCCATGTCCACTTTTTTGATTAAGCAGCCATTGCCACCATAATATATAGGAGGGTAGCAATAGATAGAGACAAGGCTCATGCCAAGTTGCAGAGGTGAGCTATGCCCCTACCTAGTAGTTTGGGTGGGGTAGGTAGAAGGATCATGGATGACTATATTCATCTATAGCGGGAGCATGCAAATTAGTGGCTGAGGCAATAACGCTACATAGAGGTAATGTAGTCATAGGGCTCAGTCTCAGTTTAGATCTAGAAGGGATGCAGGGACATTGATCTCTAGTGTGTATGAGAGTGAGGGTGATGAGGTTGGTCCTAGTGACCAAGCTCCTATGATTGAGTGATTGTGTATCATTGTATGAAAACTTGTTTTTGAGTTTTTTTTTTTTTTGTGTGTGTGTACATGTACCTATTGATATATAGATATCATGTTATTTAACACTTTGCTTATGGCATTATTTATTTGATTAGATGTTTGATTATATTCATAACTTATGTGTTGATATGGAAATGTATTAAATGGCTAGATATGTAATCAATTTTAATTGTATATATATGTTTGAGCAGATATTGATATTGAATTAAGAATGTTAGTTGTTAGTATCAATGAAATAAAAGTGTTGTACTATATGTAAGTATTGATCATGTGACTACATCATGCACTATCTAAATCCCAATGGCATAGTAAATAAGTGACCATATTGCTCATGTTGTGTAGGTGTAGAAGTAGACTCAAAAACTAATACTACTTGTGGTGTGTTATTGGTAGCTATATTTTTTGGATTTTATAGAAAATAACTTAATCGATTATCGTATTGAAGCTATGCTCTATTATGTATTATGTCTTACAAATATTTTAATTAGTTATACTAAAATTATGCTCTGGTCTCTATGATCTCTGCCAAATATCTTAATCGATTGTCATATTAAAATTGGTGGTTGATTTATTTTCCCTTTTATCACTATGTTATTGTAAGTATGTTGATTTTTGTGAGTCAGTTGCCATCTCTACTGAATCTTTAGTGTATGATATCTCGCATAAGTAGGTTTATTATAAACCATGTGGCTCATATGATGAGTAACCAATGTCTCCTTGCAAGGAATGTCTTGGGATAACTCACTCATAGAGGAACGTGATCTAGGAGAGTGTGGAGAAGGAGATCTCAATGTCCCATATATGAATGTTATAATGCCTTTGTCAACATACTAATTAATATGATATCTGAGTGCACAAAAATTATTATCCCAATATCCATTGATTTGATGATAATTTAATATGGTTTGTTCCTTATTCTATGCAACTAATGTGTCAAATGATGGTGAGTAGGAGGAAGTGTGATCATACCCCTATCTAATAATGCAATCAATATATAATGAGGCCTATTTATATCTAAAAACTTTATATCCCCTATACTGGTGTCATGTGCTCTACTCACTGTGGGAGATGTTATATGGAGTGGCTCTTTGCCTTTGTTGAGTATCTTCATTGGTTCTTTTAGTTTGAATTTTTTCTTAATCATAGGTGGATTAGGTGCCTATACCATATTGGATGACTATGACTATGAGAGATCTAAATAAAAATCTACCTCGGAATGTGTATCAACTAGTCCCAAATTCTTCTCTAATGCCATAGTTTTGTAACATAGATGCGGAAATGATAGGGACATCTCATATAACAATTTATCTTTAAGAGGAAAAATGAGGCCTTTAGCAAATATGCACCGTGTCTCTAAATTTTTCAAGTGGTAGATCAATTATTGCATACATTATTTGAATCCTAGAATGTAATCATTTACTATTTTTGACTCACCTTGGTGTAGTGAAGGCAATCTCTCATATGTGACTCAAGGCCCCTTGTTCTAAATATAATGCATGCGAAAGACTTCTTCTAAATCATCATATGTATGTAGTGAACCACTAGGGAGTGAATGATAGAACCAATTTAGTGCTTCATCATCTAGACTTCAGGGAAGCAATTGTAGGAGAATCAAACTACTAGTGGTATGTGTCATGGCCTTTCTATAAGCTTTGAGGTACAAGTATGGATCTCCATGTCCATTGAACTTTGGTAATGTTGGTACGTAAAACTGCTTTGGTAGTTTTACATTGATGATTATGCATGGAATTAGATTTCCATGGATAGTATTAGAATCAACCCAATATTAGTATGCTTTACTTTCCAAGGTGAGCTAATGTACTTATTGTTGTAAATTATCCATGGCATGCATCAAAGATATTACCTCTTGAGAAGGTATGTTAACATCATCATTTAAACACTAAATCTTATTGTTAATTTTAATCATCGATACACTATTTTTTGGAGCATTATTAGAGGTATTAAGTTGGCTCACCATAACATTTGGAGAGGTGATAGCTTGGATCAAGTGAGAGGGAAATTGGTTATCACCCTCATGGAGGTTAAAATCAGGAATAGGTGTTACTATAGTAAGGAGGGGTGGAGGACATTCATTGGTATCTCTTGTTTTGTTAATTTGTAAAGAAGTATCACATGCTAATGGAATAGATGACATGTTGTTATCATGTGAATGTAAACCATGTAAACTACAAACATGAGTATAATTTTGTGCATTTTTATCTGAAGACATGTTATTGCTTGAATTAACATTTAATAAGCAATCAATTTTGACATGAAATATGGGTGACATAGAGAGGATTAGACTCAATATCTTCACTAAAATCACAGTAATCATTGTTATTCCAAGTTTCATCAAAATCATAATTTATTTCACTTATAGAGGTAAGAGAAGAAGAACTATCATTTACATGCTTGATAAGAGGAGTAGAAGAAGATTTTAACTTTTTACTACTATGCAACATATCATCATGCATAGGTGTAATGCAACGTGTATCTTCACTAGCTATGAGTGAAATGCACATGTTATTGTCATTTTCAATAATGGAGTCAAGGGTAGAATAAGTAATAATCATATTTTCAGTTTGCACACTATGACATGTAGGAGAAGGGTTAGAGATATTTGAATTATATATATTTTGCATGAAATCCATATGTTGAGCTTGAAAGGTAAAATAAGGTGACATCACAATATCATCTACTTTAGTGTATAAACTTGTAAAAAGTGTAATATCAGTTGTACATGATTTTTTGAATTGAATTGAGAAAGGTGAAGAAAGTGCATTTTCCTTTTCTATGTTAGGAACATCATGTGGAGGAATAATATTGCTTGAATCATGCAAAATTAAATTGATTTTATTTCTCTTATATTGGTTCAATTGGAATAAAGATGTAGCAAAAGTGGTTGAAAAGCTAGGATCTTGTTCAAACAAAACAATACCTATAAGGGGTTCTTTTGGCCTTATGTTGTTAAGTTGATTTTGAGAAGTAGGGGAAGAGAGAGGAGATGGAGAAGAAGATGCATCTACTCTATCCTCATTGTCACTTTTATTATCATGCTCATAGTAACCTCCATATCCATCATTACAATAATCATCATCATCATTATAAATAAAATCATGCTCATTATCATGTACTAGTGTACAATTTTGAAAATTGGTCTATTAATTTGTATAATTATGCAAAAAGTTTAAAAATTGATCAACTGGGTGAGGGGGAAGAGGTTCTCTAGAGGTCATTTTAAACTTACCACAAAAGAGGATGTAAAAAATGAACAATAGACAAACAATGGGTAGAAGATAATTCAACATAAATATATTTGAAAATATGTTATATATTTAACCCAAAGTATAAAAAACCATAAATTGACTGGAAACCATAAGGGCTAATGTTTGGATGTATGAGGACCTAGTATGTAAATATAGGGTTTGAAGGTAGGTGAAATTTTGAAATATTGAATCAGTGAAACCCAAATAGAGGATTGATATGGATCAGTTAGGATGTGTAAAAATCATGAAAAAATTAGAATTTTATAAACCCTAATTTGTTACACAAAAATGGAGAATGCAAACCCTATGATGGAACAAGGGTTATAAAGCAATATTCAAAGTAAGTCAGGTTCATAGAATGATTTAACTTTTTAGGTGTTTACTAGTGTAAATCCTAAATTGTTAAAGCACTGAGCAAAGAGGGTAAATACACACACACACACATTGTAAATAACAAATTTAATTGATTTACCTGAAATAGTGAGTGTAAGGATAAATGGAATAAAACATGCATCACTGGATGATGATAATACTGAAACAGGTTAGAAGAATAGCTTGGAGTAATTTCACTCTGAGTCTAGAGTTTTGATTGCCTTAGGACAATAGTGAAGTTAGTGGGACAATAGGCATTGCACTATTGGCAAAGGTACTACATTAATGCCCTTTTGTGACCAGGGGCCCTGAGACTTTTAAGGATGTTGTGAGGGGTCTTCTGGGTTTGATAAATGTGCTCAGGAGCTTTTGATCATTATTTTGTATCACATTTTGGTTGATATCCCTTCAAAACTTTAATGAACACTTACACACATGAAACAACAAAAGAAATGGGAAAAGTGGGTTGTGGGATATTACGATCGCGTGATGTAGAACCCATGTTATTCTAATCGATGTCTACATTAACCTCAATGATAGGGGTCTCAGATCACATGTAGTTATCCCTTAAGGAACGTGCATAATCAATGTGCACGGTATGCTAGAATGATTTTTGATTAGGCCCTTCTTTGATCAAGCCTACAAATCTATGTGTGATGCTAAGTAATATGTAGAGTGCTAAGTTATACTATTGACTGATTTTTATGTGATTATATGCCAAAGTAGTAAGTGTTAGATGTAGAATGCCTTGTGAGGCTCTTTATACAGAAGGAACTTTAATTTGAATGTAAGACACTTGTTTGTAGGTCGATAAGGTGAAAAGATAGATAAAATTATAAGAAGAGATCCAAAGAAAGGTAAGGACCCAAAACAAGCTAAAAATATGATCGTTGGACAATAGCACTGTGGACACTAGCGTAGTGTGCTACTATCCATGATTGCACTATTATCCTATAGGTAAAAAAATTTGGTTGTGACTGAAATAAACATGGCAGGCAACCCTGTGACTGGGATAGGTGCATGACATAAAACCACTAGAGGTGCAAAAAATGGAAAAACAAGACATAATAAGGACCAAAAAACCAAAGTGACCATGTGAACAAGAGGTTCATTCATCATTACGAACTTCCTATGAAAGAACTATGAAAAACATAGTACTTGTGTTTGCTCGACCAATTTAGGGTGTGTACAATAGAGTTTCAAGGCAAAGGAAGACATACTTATAATATGTGCACAAGACCGAGTATCTAATATTACACCTTGACAGGTATGCACAAATATATGTGGTAGAATAAAACAATATTTAATATAGAGACAATTATAGTAGATAGTGGACACATCTGGTCATCGTAGATGTTTGATCCTTATCAATAATATCTTGACATATTTTGATAATCAATATCTTGACATATTTTGATAGTCAATCTCTTGAGTTGAGTGATTACAGATCCATTATAAACTATGTCTGACAATTGTGGACAAACAAAACATAATATAACGTAAACAAGCTAAAAACCCTATCCTATTGTCATCTCTATAAATAACATGTATCATAAATCATCTGCTTTTATATTTGAGTCTGCATAATGAGTGTTATATCTTATGTAATTTGAATATTCATTAATTTGATTTATTTAGAGTACTAAATCCAAAATAAGTTAAAACACATGGCAACCCTCCTTAAAAGTATGCTTGCTCTAAGTTGTGTATTGTGTGTCATCGCTCGTACACACCATACATTTCTTGTACACAATAATTTATTCCTCTTTACAAATTAATTTAGTATGAATGAATGTGTTACTCCCACCTTTTCATACTCAATGTTATTTGTATTATATTTGGTCTTCAAAACTTATTTAAAATTGAGAGTTAATAATTTAATTATTTTTGTTATGTAAAAAATATTTGACACTTTCTATAATGAAAATCATGTAAGTTATTTATAATTATTATTATATTTCAATTACAATATTTTTTTAATTTCAATTTCAATTTCTTTCGTTTCAAATTTAAATTAGAATATTATATTGTTTTTGTAGACGAGTAGACATTAAAACAAAAATGATGAGAGGATGCCAATGACAATGATGGTTGTTATGATAGGAATGAAGAGAAGGAATATTAAATAAACATATTATTTAGTGTTTTATTTGTTGGAATATATGTTAAACACCAATCATTATACAAGGGGATATGATTCATGGAAATAGGATATGATAAATATGGGTGGAACGTTCTTTCACTTTATGGGATTGGGATACACTTTACATACAAATATCATAATATATATTTAGGATATTTATAAATGGGAGTGGTATGTTAGTGAATATCATAATATATTTTTGTTGATAGTTTATAAATAATATAATATACAAAAGTGTTAAATATGTAACGTTTTATTCAACATAATGAATACACTAAAGTGTTATATATAAAATCTTCCATAATATGATAATATTTTAATACTTTAAGTTTTTACTTTTTAATGGTAGAAAAGTTTTTTTTTACTATTGAAATGTTTTATGATGATTTATTATTAAAAAAATAAGTGATCATTTGGAAAATGTGATACTAACTCTTACATAACCTTTATCAACCAAGTAAAGCAGAAAAAATGCAAGATCAAGAATATGTCTTCAAAATAATCATGATGGTCGAATAAAATGCATCAAGAAAAAGAAAAAAAAAAACCCTTAAAACATCTTTGCTAGGTGGGCAAAGCCGAGTAGGTGAAAATGCAGATTATAAACCTACAATAGCAAAACCACCACCACTATTATTGCCACCAAAAAAGCAAGCCAACCACCCCTAAATAAAAAACACAAACTAAAAATACCAAATAAACATCAGGAAAAATACAAAACGAAAAAGCACCACAACCTCAACCAAAACCAAAACCAAAAAAAAAAAAGAAAAAGAAAAATAATTTTTTAAAAAACTAATCCCTTTCACTTTTAGGTGGGAAATTTTTACCCTGGCTTTATCTCACAAGCAAAATTCCCAACGTTCCCCTGGTATCTATCTAATTGGAAATAATATCATTTAAAGCGTCTGTTTCGCAGAATTGTATCCCAGACAGACCGCGACACGATAGCATTCGGCTTTTACGTCCTGGCCTCTCCAACAGCTGAGGTGGCAACCAATTCCTTTGAAAAATTCTCTTCCTCCTCGTGAAAACCATAAATATTTCTACTACGCCTCGCCAATCACGACCTCAACTCACCATTTTCATTGGAGCTTCCTCCACAATTCCTTACAGACGTCAGGGGTTCAAATCTGTTTCATATATTTATGTTTGCCTGCCTTTGCATGCGCCCTTATTTCCTCCTTCAGCAAACCAACTGTTTTTAGCTAAGCCGCTTGAACCGGCGAGCTATTCAGATTTCAGAAGAAAAAGAAAAGAACATAGCCATGGCCATGGTTTTGGCTTCGCGCAAAGAGGTTTTCGCAACCGGAGGATTGAAAAAGTCTGGAAAGAGGGTGGTTGATATACGTTCGGACACAGTGACGAAGCCGACTGGTGCCATGCGAGCAGCAATGGCGGAAGCTGAGGTGGGCGACGACGTCGTGGATTCGGATCCCACGGCAGACGAGTTGCAGCAACAAATGGCCAAATTTATGGGCAAAGACGCTGCTTTGTTCGTGCCATCTGGTACCATGGGGAACTTAATTAGCGTTCTTGTTCACTGCGAGGTTTGCGACCTAAATAACTTAAATGCTTGCTTTCTAATAATTGCTCTTGGAGCTCTTTTTAAGCAATATTTTCAAGGAAAATCATATCTTCTTGTTAATTACAGAAAACTCACGCCAGCTCCATTGTAGATGGATTCTGATTTTTTTTGGAAACAAAAGATGTCCGACCTAAATGAAATCGAAAAGGAACACACATTGTCATTATAATTTATTACACTACTTCAAAATCGATATAACCAAACAGAGCTCAGACTAAACTAAATTTTCAGCCATCTTCTAAATAAGTAAGCAGTCTTTGAACGGTTTAGCTAGTTTTTCATTTAAAATTGTAAAACTCAAGATCAAAAATAGAAAAGACTTCTCTATTGAAAATTTTCCTTATGTGCGTTCAATCAAAACAAAGTAGGATGATAAAAGAAGAAAGAGTGATGGATTAATGGCGAAAGCCACTACTTATTATCTTTGCCAATTTTCTAGAAGTGGGAATAGCTTGGAGCTGAAAAACAGAGATTATCTTATGGCCCAAAAAGTTGATGCTTAAACTAGATTTTTGAAATTCACGTCATATTTTTATGTTCACATTTTAGTTTGTGTTGGATTTGCAATCTCTTGCCAACATTTTTTTCTATAGGGTTCCTTAACCCTAGAGGCAAAAAAAGAAAAAAGAAAAGAAAATATGCGTCTGAGAGGTTCTACACATGACGTTGGCTTAAAGGACGATTATCACCATTAGTGATTATTTTTAATTTGACTCGTTTTCATGGTAGCATTGCAGGGGAGGAGCTTCTTTATGTTAAATCTCTGAAAGATACTTGCTCTGTCAAAAAATAATCACCTCTTGTTGAAAAATAAATGCTGTTGGACCTCTTTTTATATAATATTTGCAGTGTAACAGATATTGCAATGATGTGCTTTTGGATTTGCCGTTTTCAGGTATAAATGATATCCTTTTTGCTTTTTTCCGGAGAAAGAAAGGCTCTGTCCAATTTTCAATTAGTCAAATAGCAGCTATTAATGGTTGTCTTCACTTTTGTATGACTTGACTGGGTGATGATTTCATGGGGAGGGGTTTGTTTCTGTGAAATCATTTCATTTATTAAATTATTTCAAAAAAATAATGCTTCTATTGTAAATGGTTACTTTCTGTTTGGTGGGTCCTGGACCTCTTGTCATACAAATACATGCAGTGTAAATTATGCAATTTTTCTCTTTCCATAAAAGTAATCTCCCTGCTGAAAATAAAACACCCGTTGTCAAAAATAATGGCTATTGGGCCTCTTTTGATATGATATTTCCAATGTATGAAATATCAATTTGTGCTTTTTGCAAAATAAAGGCTTTGCTGAAAATGCTATGTTTTCAAAGGCCCGGCATTTAATTTTGCTATATAGCAACTTTTAAATATCGTCTTTAATCCCATTTGATTTAACTTCTTTGTTGTGAAGTGCACACTTTTGTGAGTTTTTTCAGAATAGCCATATCTTTAGCTTTTAGTTTGTTGGTTCTAAATTTGAGAAAGCAAAACATTGTCTTATAATAATGGCATTGAATTAGGCACGTGGTAGCGAAGTGATAATTGGAGCAAATAGCCACATACATGTCTATGAAAATGGTGGAATTTCAACAATTGGCCATGTCTATCCCCATCTGATTGAGAATGAAGCAGATGGTACAATGGACTTGAAAAAAGTCGAAGCTGCAATCAGACCTTCAGGTGATCATGACATGTATTATGCTACAACTCGCCTTATATGCATAGAAAATACACACTCAAAGTAAGATATTTTTCTGCACTTTGGAATCTCTCTGCTGTTTTTCACTAGCTATGTTAATTGGTCATATTCAAGGTAGCCAAGGAACAGTAAAAATTTATGCAGTTTTACTTAGTTTCGAGTTTAAACTGGATAATATTTTTGAAAAAGATTATTGGGATGGAATCGTTATCTTTTTTTTTTTTTTTTAATTGCAATAAATTAATTCAGTTTATAAATCCTGTGGGGGTAGAATTAGTACCAACTCTGTAAAAGGACAAGGGCTTAATTTCATGTTTTTTGTTCGTTTAAGACATGAAAGGTTGTCGAGCATAACACATTTTAGAATCCCAGAACAAACCCTTTCTTTCCTGTTCCAGTTTTCATGTTGATATGGATATTGACATTTTTGTTATTATATCAAGGATTTCTCTCTGCTGACCATAAGCATCATCACATTGGTGGGTATTTTTAAAGGTGGAGCAATTGTCATAATAATGACCTGGCTTCAAGCTCTCTAAGTATGATACCGTTTTTAATAAGGTGGAGCAATTGCCATTATGATTACCTGGCTTTAAGTCCTGCTAACCATGATTCTCACTTATGCAACCGCCTCTAGGCGGGAATGGGATCCCTTGGATGAGGTTTTTTAGCTGAAGGAATTCGTAAGCTTCATATATGATCTTCTTGGGGCGTGCTTCCTGGGTATAATTCCCTCAGGTCGTGGAAGTTTTGAAATCTACCCAATAAAAAAATCAAGCCAAGTTGTATTCTTTTGAAAATACTTAACTATAACATCAATGTAGGACATACATCATTCCTTCACAATTGAGTGAATCTTTAACCGAGAAGCCCCTGTGGCAGAGGACAGTCTGATTCTAGTCTTATCATTTTCCCATTTTGGATCCCCACATTAATTGAGTTCATGCCAGTATTATATAAACTAGGCTTATGTCTTATGAATTTTACTAGTTCTCAAAATTACTCGAGTATTTTTTTCTTTTTTGGTTTATCTACCACTCATGGTTAGGTGATGGTCAAAATGAACTACACCTATGATTCTACTAGGAAGATTGGCAAGTTTCAAATAGATTATCTGAGTAAAAAGCTATGTACAGCGATGAAATTTTATTACCAATTCTGGAATGAAGAAGATTTGAATTGAGCTTATCTTTGGGGAAAAATGAAAAAAGTAGCTGCAATGGCATGTTAGGACCAAGTGAATTTTGTCTTCATGTGAGGAGTTTTTAGTTGTTGTTTATGTATTTTGTCACTATGCAGCACTGGTGGCAGATGTATTACTGCAGAGTACACAGACAAGATAGGAGAGTTAGCAAAACGGTATGGATTGAAACTACATGTGGATGGAGCTCGTATATTTAATGCTGCCATAGTAAGCACTTCTTGTTAATTCAAGTATTAACACACATCCATTAGCAAGCAAGTCTAGATCATCTAGGGAAAACCTAATTCATTGATGTCATGGAAACTGGAATTTTGATATATTCCAATTTGAAAGTCATTTATCCAGATCCCTCAGTTGTTTTTTGTGTACCATGAATTTGAATCATGCACTCTTAAGTAAAGCCTATGAATTTTCTCTGCTTGATAACTTTGGATGGCTGCAGTTGGATAGCTGTAGTAAGGAACAAGTCATTTCCTATACATTATTTAGTGTTTATATCTTTTTTGCTAATACTGTTTGATGCTTTTCTTCAGGCATTGGGGGTACCTGTAGATAGACTTGTTCAAGCTGCGGATTCTGTTTCGGTATGCTATGGTTAATTAGTTTTCTTGGTCTACGTTCTTAAGCATTTTGCACTTAATTCTTTGAACATATTGGTTGTGTTTATCACCATGCATTGGTGTTTTTTCTCTTATTTTAAAGATATTATTTTCCGCCTTTGATATGTTATGTTCATATGCAGCATTTTGGTCCAGGGCAAAAGCTTCTCGATGCTTGGATACCCCTAAGTACTATGGTTGTATTTAAATTTTTGGATTCTTCTACAATCTGATATCTGCATATCTGAATGCAGGTATGCTTGTCAAAGGGTTTGGGCGCTCCAGTTGGAAGTGTTGTTGTGGGTTCACATGAATTTATTGCAAAGGTTTGTAGGGCTTGCTTTTTAATATTTTGAGGTCTAATAAGGCCACGATTTTCTTTGAAAGTACCTAGGCCTTATGCTTGTTCATTTTTAGTTTAGAGGTTAATTATTAATATAAGTATAGTAGAGCAAGGTAAGACTAATGCAAATTTAACCTGTCAATGTTTAAGAATTTTAATATACTGACATGCAGGCAAAGAAGCTTAGGAAGACTTTAGGTAGAGGTATGAGCCAGGTTGGAGTATTATGTGCTGCGGGTCTCGTTGCATTGCATGATATGGTTGGTCAGCTAAAAAATGATCATCAAAATTGTAAAATTTTAGCTGGTAATGTTTAAGTCACCTTCTTATTTTTTCAAAATATGTGTGCAGGATGGTTGTGATATTTTCTTTGGAATTTCTGTGAGAAGGTTATTAATTGTCACATTATAAAGAATAGTTAACCTTTTTGAAATATTGTGGAAAGAAACTACATGTTCAATTTTTATTGTTATCGTTTGGAATTGGTTAAGATTAAGGTAGAGTGATTTCAAGTAATTGCACCTCTCCTTATTCGCTGTCCTTGAATTTTTTATGGAAAAGTTAATTGTTTTAGTTCAGTGCATTTCTTCCATGATTGCACGTGAAAACTTTTATCTTACTTTATGAAGGCCCTTTCTCATTGTCTGTTTTCCTTCTTGCTTACTAGCAACTTGACCTTCATTGCTCACCCCTTCATTTTGTGGTAAGTGACCTTTGGTCCCCAACCATCATACATAGCCAACACTTACCCTTTCACAAGATTCACGGTTTGCCTGTTCCTTCTTCACATTTGCACTAGCTATACTTAGGGTGTTAGTTATGTTTATGAACTGCATGTGTAAATGCTCATCCTACTCCTTAACCATTCTTGCAGTAAGATTGTAGATGTTTTCCTTTTTCCTTTTGCAGAAAATGAAAAAACTTTCATACATCTATTATGCCCCTTGAGGTTGTACACAAGAAGCTGACTGTCAATCGATGCTTATTTTAACAATTAGGTTTTGACCTGTCTCTCTTTTGTGTTATGCTATAAACTCATCACTTCTTCCTACTCTTTTGGTATCAACGGCTGCATCTTATTTTCTACTCACTTTCAAAACCCATTTCTATGTTATGACATTAACCATCTAATGCTATGTTTTACTTTTATTTTTATTAATCCTTTTCTGCTGATAAAAGCATCTATATTCATGAAATAGAGAAGGGAATCCTTTTCTGCTGATAAAAGCATCTTTTTTTCATGAAAGGGAGTGGGAAGAGTGTTTCAATTCTATTACACCCCCAATTGGCCATTTGAATAAAAATGTTAAAAAAAAAAAAAAAAAAAAAAATCTGGAGAAGAGGATCAAGGGGGTGGGTTGGGGGTGTGCTTCAATTGTATCATGTTCCTTATCGGCCATCCCATTAGAAAACAGAAAAAATGGTTGGGGAAGTGTTTCAATTATATCATGTCTCCCATTGGCCATGATGTCAATAGAGAAGGAAAAATCAAGTCTAGATGATGAGGGTTGGAGGGAGGGTTTTAATCGTATCATCCCCCACATTGGCCATCCCAATAAAAAAACAATGACATATTTAGGTCGGAGAAAGTGAAACTGTGATTCACACCCTCTATCTGCCATTCAAAAGGAATAGATGAAAAATTGATTCTAGAGAAATGGCTTTACTCCGTTATTACACAAATTTACCAAGAACACCTTTTGTGTCAATGAAAGGGCCCAAAGGGTGCAACAAGTCTGTGATGATCTAACAATCACACGGGTGGGATCTACCATGATATATCATACCTTGGCTTATATGCGTATGTGGTAGTTTATAGAACTAGTGCTTTGGTGTGATGGAATTTTTTATTCACTTCTGTGAAGAGATTCTGATTTTTCGCAATATCCTCTTGCCTCTTACTTATGTATAATTCTGCACATGCAACCATGGTCTTGATATAAATTCCATCCTTGTATATCTTTGCTTTTGTATTATGTTGTATTGAGCTCTTCTACACATCTCCTAATTTGTCATCTAAAACTTATTTTATTACTATCTAGTGCAACCATCATTATTTTAGTGGACAAAAATGAGGGAAAAAACTGACTAGTTTTCAGCTAAAATGTTTGCTAATGCAATAGCTTATACTCAATGTTTGTCAAATTTTATGAACATTATTTTTAATCGCAACATTCATCTCTAACTTTTATATTCCTTATTCTATATACTGAAAAGATGAAATGATCTAGCCTATCAGATATACCAATACCATATGTAACTCACGTTTTCTTCCGTTCTTCCATGTTTGAATAGACTTATTTCTTGTCAATAGCAAGTAGATGCCACAAATAAGTAAATACACAACTTTTACACATGCTAACATTCAAAGGCTCTTTTAAATATTTTTCCAACTATTTATACTCAAATCTATTTCTTTGGATCTACTTATTAATGTACACAATTTGACATGCAATTGGTGAAGTTGGGTATATGTGCACTACGTTCATGATGACATTTGACATGTAGGTTCTGATGTACATAGTCATTCAGGAAATCATCGCATGACTGGAGTGGGCCAGATGACAAAGATGTGTGTTTTCCGTAGAGGAGGCACTAGCTCAAATCTGTAGTGAGGCAGAGTATGTTTGCCTCATTAAACAAAATATAAGGACAATGGAAAAACAATCCCCTTGTGGGATTCCACAAGGGGTGTCTCATAGTGGCGTAAACATTACCTATCTAATATGTTATCTACCATTAATGCATGGAGTGGATCTAATTTGATATGAGTAAATTTGAATCAAATTTGTATATATGTGTGAGATATCCTTGTATAAGTACTGTGGTTGGTATGCCATGTCAATATGTACTTTGTCACAATTAGCAAGTATTTGGATCCCACATATAATCGAGGAGGAAAAGGTTATTGTGTAAAATAATGGAAAGGAGTTGAAGAAGAGTTCCTCAATGAGTTGAGCTGGTAAAAAGTTGGCCACTATGGTTTTCGAAAAGTCACATCAAAACTTTGATACATATTTTTGCTTTGGGAAATATAGGAATGAATTTGGGTAATACATTGGCAGAATATCTGTTCATTAAATATTTTAGGATTCCACAATCCATACAATTAGAAGACAATTTTTTTGGGAAAATTTGTGTGAATGTTTTTGGAAAGTTATTATTCAAAAAAGATTCACATTTTTTCCCAAAAATATTATATTCTATTCTTTCTTCATGTTGCCATGATGGAATTGCTACACCCTTAGTATATTGGGGGACTTAGGATATGTGTGACCAACTAAGGCGGGCATATCCTTTGACTTAGTCATATGATAATTTCTCTATTTGCATATTGGCAGGGTTAGTCGGCTTATAAAGTTACCATATCCTAATTAGGGTATATATAGGAGGTAGTGTTTAGTTTAGGATCATCATATTACAAAATTTGTGCTTATTTTAAGGATTATGGATGTTGCCCCCGCGGATTGGCTCCGTCTTTTTTTTATAGTATTTTTGCTCTCATATTGCGTGGACCCACTCTATTTTGTGCTTATTTGTGAGTTACTGTTGCTAATTTGTTCATGTTGTCTGTTGAATTATGATCTAGTAGTGTGAATACACTCTTGCAATATAGTAAGTTCATTACAAGCGGTATTAGAGCTTTGATTTGGGCTAAAGTTTTGGAGGCACATTGAGGCTTTGAAGAAGCGAAAATTATTATTCTTGGTAACTTGTTTTTTTTTCTAGCATTTTTTTGTTTTCCTAGATTTGTTCTATTCAACGGGGAATTAGTGTTTGTTTGTGCATGGATCTTCGGGGGGAGGGGTCAAAATTTAAAAAAAATTTATCTATGTGGAGTTTGGGATTTTTCCACCCTTTTTCAATATAGTAGTTGTTGGATTCATCTTTTTGAGGTGATCTCAACATAGGTCTTTGGTTACACTATATTTTGGCAATTTTTTGGGCTTACGGTTTTTTTTCAACTCTTGAGCAATATAACAAACATTGGATTTGTCTATTTGAGACGGTCACAACTATATAGGTGCTTGTTAACCCTTAGTTTTACTTCCAATCATGTCACATCATTACTTTGAGAGGCGTTCTACAATGGCATCCGGGATGGTGGTGGTGGGATTAATGTTGAGTGTGTTCACTTTTAATTCCGATCTTAAATTTGATGTCCACTTGAATGTCACTTAAAAGATCTTCCTTTTTACTTGGAGAAGTCAATAGAAAAATTGAAATATCTTGGCCATACGGTGGACTTTGGAGACCCATTTTTTTTTCTGAAAAATTAGTTTGAGTTTGACACATTGGTGTAATTAGATAGACACGATTTGTCTCCAACCAATGGGAAATCTGTGAAAAAGGTAAGTGTTGGTCTTGGCAAGTGACTCACCCTCAGAAGTTGCTCATTGGATTGAACATTCTGAGAAAGAACTTGGAGATCAAACCCAAAAGAACGGAGTCCCCTTGTTTTTAGGATCTGCTAGTGATCCAAGGGCCAAGATTTCACTGAACAAACATAGCATGGGCAAACACATTATATGAACTATTGCAACATATGAACTATTCCACTAGAGGCTCACATTTAGTTGTGACTTCAGAATCTTCAGTGGGTTATAGGTATGGTCAAGATTGTATAAATGTATTTGCAGAGGGCAAGGCAATCACTCATCAAAAAAACATAAATGGAGCAAAACAGTGTAGGGCAGAGAAGAAGTTTTGTGTGAATATGCCAAACCAATTAATGCTAATAACTCATCAAGGCTCACTTGGCTATAGTAAACCATTGTATCACTAGTCCAACTAATGCACAAACCACAATGACACAATAGACAAGCTTATGAGGGCACACAAAAGGGAAACATTTCATCCACAATCTTTTCTCCAGCATACATGTTCTAGCAAGTAGCAAAGTGCACACCATAGCTAAGAACATTTCAGAGTAGAGAGAACATATAAAGAGAGTGAGCTTAATTAAACTAGCAAAACTCAATTCAATTATATTTCCAGTAGCAGTTCAAGACAATAACAATATTTTTAGCATCAATCAGAATTGTATTCAAACAATGCAAGATAAACAATGTATAGACAGAGTCACAATTGCAGGTGTCTTTCTGACAACATTTAGACAGAGTCTTAGTGCAAAATCTCTCAACCTCTTCTACAAACAAACTACTGGGCTTAAATAGATCAATTCAAGCTCAAAGTCATTAATTGCATTCAGCTTCAGGTAGTTGGCAAAATCAAATTTGAAACTGCAATTCCAAGTCTACCCTTCACTGCAAATCTAATCAAATCTGCTTGTCATTATCATAGTTAGTTCAGACATGACATTCTCCTTACAAAAACAATTTGTAGTTGAATGTCTTCTTCGACTCTTGTCTCCATGAAGCTCTATGCAGTTATTTGATTACTCCCAATGCCAATGTCTTTCTTTCTCTGCCACTTGGCTTCTCCACAAACTTACCACATTCTTGAATGGATTGAATAATCGTTATGAAAATATTTGTAGCAATCCCCTGCCTTGGACTTCGAAGCAGTGCTAGATCAGTGTTCATATACTAGGCAGAAGGAAGCAGTAGGGATTGCATCGGGACTACTAGCCGCCCATGCTTTTGCGCAATCGATTGCTATGCCTCTTTAAGGTTGGGTTTGTCTTTCATGCTCTTCGCATAATCCCATTGTGCACACCATGCTAATTATTCTTGTCTTATTCACGATTCAGTTGATTTGCGATTTGATTTTGCAAATCAAATTGAATGCACAGTCGAATTTCGGCGTTTGACGGTCAAACGAATCATCGATTTTAAGTTCATGTCTTGTTGGCTACATTGCTAGTGTGTCCTCCATTGGCTACATCGTGCTGAGTATACGTGGCACCTCTCGGTTGGTCAGATCTTCGATTATGACAGGCCTGACATCGTCCACGCAGTGTCCTTTGATTAGCCCCTCCAACTCCACCTATGCTTCATTTTGATTACCGCAGGGCCTTGAGGGCCCCATCTATAAATGCGAACGGATTGGCCACATGGCTCTCTATGATTCGTCAGGCTCTCTTGGGTTCAACATCTATGTTAGATTCGAGAGACTAATGCATCTGACAACGGTTGATGTGGCACCTATTGGTTGGGTCGGGCTCTCCCAAGCTCTGACATCTCTGTTAGGACTGGGAGACGAGCCTTTTTGACTTTAGAATGACCCGATGGGCTATTGATTGGTTCCCGTTCTGACAATTCTGACACTATGTCAGCGCGAGAGTTTGATTCTGGGAATGACACAGTCCATGTGTCATGTGTTGATTGGTTCCCATCCTTTGGCAAATTTTGACACCCTAGGAGACCGACTTTGGGAAACTAATGCTAGGAACTCGCAAAAAGCTAAGTATAAACTTCTATTTGTGCTAAGACTCCTTGGGAAGTTGTTGTGTATCACAGTTTGATTGAATTGGGCTAGATAAAGTTTTGACAATCTCGAGAAGGGCCAGGAAAGCTCGGGAAGGACAAAAAATTCTAAGTTTCAAACTTCCCTTTGGGCCTTCTTCAACACTTAGACAATTTTAATCGATTTTTGCCTAGCCATAGATCCAAGATGAAAAGACGGGTTCTTGCCACGTGACTCCTTTTTTTTCTTCGTCATGTGATTGGCTTTGCTTTTGTGGGTCCCATTTTGCCACTTGGCAACTCCTCGTCATTCACAGGCTTTAGTTTTATTGCTTGCTTTTGCCATTCCATGGCCACATGGCCTCTCCTCGTTATCCCCAGGCTTTGGCAAATTGGGAGATTGACAACTCCGATAATAGGGTTGACAGCTCCACATGGTGCTCGCAGGTTGTTTCAACCGTGACATAGTGAGATCATGCCACGTGGCTCAATCTTGCTCTCTCGGAGCTCGACTAGGCTTCAAAGTTACACGAACCACCTTGGGATAGCGGAGCAGCACGATCGCACCACGGGGTGCAATCTCACTCACCCGTTTGTCTAGGGCTTTGATAGCGGGATCAAAGCCAAAACAGACTATAATTTCTAGGGAAAAGCAACAGAAAGCTTTGAAACAGTTAGATAATTTGCACAAACCTAAGGCGAAATAGTCTTAAAGGAAGCTATAAAATGTATTTTAGAACACAAGTAGACAAATAGACTAAGATTTGGTAGATTGATGCAAATTGAAGCGCTGAAACTAACTCACTGCTAGATAAAATCTTGGACTGAACTGAAGAAATGCAAAGACATTAAAGTAAACTCATTCAGTTAGTTGCAACTAATAATCTAGTAGATTGCCAAAACGCTGATTTAAGCAAGTAACCACAATGAACTCCTGAAAGGTACAAAACCAGATTCCAAAGCAAAAGAGGGTCCCCGTTTTCAACTTGAAAAAATGGGGCATGTTGGATCCCAATAGTAATGAAGTTATAAATAATTATGGTACGTGAAAAGTCCAAGATAAAGGCCTCGAGATCGATATTTCTCGACGTTTTTCAGATAGATGTATTTAAGATATCTAAACTAGTGGTAGGTCCTATCCACAATAGGGGAAAGAATATAGTCACACCAATAAGACTCCTTCCAAGGAGGATATACAGCCAGAGGTTGACATGGGATAGTCTGAGGAAGATCCTTTGACATGGGAGCAAATTGAAGTGAGAATTCAAGACATGATGAGGAATACTTACAATCTACCTTGGCAAGGAGGAACTAAAGGATATGGCTATGAAACCGAATATAGCTTAGCTCCAAATAAGCATGGAAACCACATCTACAAGTTTGAATCAGCTCACAACATCTGTCCACAATTTGATAGAACTTCAAAAGAAGATTTTGCTCGGCATGACCCATGAGACAACTGATTCTATCTCTTCGAATGAATTGGTAGATCCACACATTACTTCCCTTGATAGAGCTTCGATTTAGCAAACACCCGATTATATTACGAGATCTTGACATTTTATGTCGAAGATGGACATGCACAAATTTGATGGTAAAGATCCACGCAATTGGATTTGTAAAATGGAGCATTTTTTCACATACACCAAGTCCCATATGGACAAAGGGTCGCAATGGCATTTCTACATTTGGAGCCAGATTTATTAATTTGGTATCATTGGATGTGTGCTGAAAATAAGAAAGGTGTTATCATCACATGGTATTCTTTTATGGAGGAGATTACATTGCATTTGTGTAGGAATCTGGTTGTTAACTACTTCAGCAAATTTTTTAAGCTAAGACAAACAATTTTGGGCAAGGAGATTATATCCAACAATTATAGACCGTGTCTTTGAGAATGGAGGAGGTTTCAAAGGAGAAATTAAAGGACCTATATCTTGGCAGATTTGAAGGACCACTTTAAATACGAGGTACACTTGTTGGATCCATTTGCCTTGTCTGATTCTATGACTAAGGCAAGAAGGTTTGAGGAAAAGGTTTTGGCTACTAGTAGATATGCATTCACTAGCATTAGAGATCGTAGCAATCAGACACAATGATTTCCTCAACCTACCAAATTAATGCCTCAAAAAATCGAAGAAAAAGCAGGCACAAGGGTTATGTTTTAATTATGATAGCAAATATAATAGAGGACATAAGTGTGTTGAGAAGAAACTATTCTAAATTGAAGGAGCACCCAAATCAGAAGAAGAGGTTGAAATTGTCAAGGAACCTAAGGAAGCATCAGACAATCCACATCCTACTATCTCTTTCCAAGCATTATCAGGTATTAGTACCCCACAAACCCTTAAGTGGGATTTCTGAAGGAATGAAGAGACTTTTCTCATCAACTCGGGTAGTACTCATAGTTTCATCAACTATTTGGCGACACATTTGAATTGTTTTGTTTTTCCTACCCAAAATTTCAAGTCATGATTGTTGATGGTGGTACAATTAGTTGTTCAAGAAAATGCCATAATTTTAAACTTGCCATGGGGGACTAACTTTTGACTAGTCCTGTGTTTTCCATTCCTATGGGGTGACATGTAATTTTGGGGAGCTCCATGGCTCACTACTTGGGCACAATAGAGATGAACTTATATGGGATTTTTATACGTTTTTATTTAAAGGGAAAGCCATTTGAATTGACAGGTTTACAAGAAAAGGCACCACAGATGGTAAACTCTCATCAAATGCAAAAACTTCTAAAAAAAGGTTTGGTTGCATTTGTAGCACAATTATTTTCACTAGAAACTCAACAATCACAAGGGTCAACACCACTGGATCTTCAATCTGTCGTGGGCAAACATTTAGTAGTTTTTGGTGATATGTTGAAAGTTCTTCCTCTTAATATAACTCATGATCATGACATTCAACTTTTACCATGCATCCAACCACTGAACATTAGACCTTATAGGTACCCCGTATGTGCAAAAGAGTGAGTTTGAGAAAATGGTATAGGAGTTGTTGGAAGCATATATTTTTTGTCATAGTCAAAGTGCATATTCTTCTTTACCGATGATGGTGTGTATGAAGGGTGATCATTTGCACGTGTCTGGACTACAAAGAACTCAATAAATTCACCATCAAAGATAAGTTCCATATTCTTATAATTGATGATTTTCTAGATGACTTACATGGTCTTATTTATTTTAGAAAAAGTAGTTGTCAAATCTAGGTATCACCAAATAAGAATCAAAGAGGAGGATATTGCAAGACAACATTCAATACACAACAGGGCCATTATGAATTTCTGATTATGCCTTTTGGGCTTACAAATGCCCTTTCTACATTTCAAAGTTTGATGGATTCCATACATAATCCATTTTTGCAGAAGTTTGTCTTGGTGTTCTTTAATGGTATATTGATCTGATAGAAAACATGGGAGGACCACCTACACCGTATTGATTAGGTTTGACAAACTCGCAAGCAACATTAGCTTTATGCAAAATATTCTTAGCGTGCCTTTGGAGTCAAGAAGGTGGAGTACTTTTGTCACACTCTCTCTCATGGAGTCAAGGTGGATCCTAATAAGTTCAAGGCCATGGTAGAGTGGAAAGTACCTAACACCGTCAAAAACCTTAGTAGATTCTTTTTTGGATGTATAGAATACTATCGCAAATTTGTCAAAAATTATGACATCCCCTCACAATCCTTCGTTTGAAATGAGGAAAAAAGTCGGGCCTTTGAGAAGCTTAAGGAGGCCATGTCCACTAGTCCAGTTGTGGCCACCCTCGAATTTTCCAGAACTTTCATTATGGAATGTGATGCTTTGGGCTATGGTGTGGGTGTGGTCCTCATGGAAGAAGACACACTTGTTGCATCTGAAAGTCCCAAATTCAAAGGTAAGAATTGTATTAAGCCCATTTATGAGAAGGAAATATTGGCTATTCTTCATGCAGTCAAGGATGGAGGGCTTATCTGATGGGAAGACACTTTAAAGTCAAGATGGATCATGATGGTTTGAAATACTTCTCTGAAAAAAGGCTATCATTAGAAGAACAACAAAAATGGGTCACTAAGATGTTGGGGTATGTCTTTGAAATCATCTACAAGAAAGGAAAGGATAATTTAGTGGAAGATGCGCTCTCTAAGAGGGATGAAAACAGAGAGGCATTGTTGTGTGCCATGTCCATATTATAGGAGGATTGGGTGGATGAGGCAAGATCAAAATGGCAACATGACATAGATACATGGAATCTCATTCAACAACTTCATCAAGATCCGAGCACTTCAAATCAATTCGAATGGAAATGGGATTCCTAGTGGTACAAGGACAAGCTATACCTTTGCAAAAACTCAAGCCTCAAGCATAAGGTTTTCGAAGAGCTCCATACTACTCCAATTGGTGGACATTTAAGATTCTTGAAGATGTATCATTGGATCAAGCAGGAACTTTTTTTGGGAAGGGTTCAAATGGGATGTATAGAAATTTGTGGTAGAATGTTTGGTGTGTGAGAAAAACAAAGGTGAGACAATTATGAATTTGAATCTTTTGTAGCCTTTATCTACTCTAGCCAACATTGGAAGGAGGTTTCCATAGACTTCATCATAGGATTTTCAAAGTCATAAGGGGAAAATGTCATCATGATAGTGGTAGACAGACTCACAAAATATGCCTATTTTTGAGTCTTGTTGCATAATTTTGTAGAAAGTACAGTGGCTGCAATGTTTATGGAGACAATTAAGAAGCTACATAGGATCCCAAAGATTATAGTAAGCGACCGTGTCCCCATATTTACAAGTAATTTTTGGACTGATTTATTTTCTTCTTTGGATACTCAAATAGCTCATAGCTCTTCATAGATTATAGTAAGCGATTGTGACCCCATATTTACTAATAAATTTTGGACTGATTTATTTTCTTGTTTGGGTACTTAGTTGGCTCATAGCTCTTCATATCTTCCCCAATCTGATGAGAAAAAAAAATTGGTTAGCTGCGTTGTTTTACTTTTGATAAGTGGTTGCAATGGGTTACATGGTTGTCACTAGAAGAAAGGTTGTATAACACTTCCTTCCATACTTTCTTCCAATATTACCCCATTAATGGCATTATATGGTTACTGTATGCCATCCATCACCTCATCCTTTAAAGGGAAACCCAGAATTCGATCAATGGAAGAGCACATTTAGCACCAATAAAAGGTATTTTCTAGTCTCAAAGAGAAGTGTCCATGAAGCTACATAGGACCCCAAAGATAATGATAAGTAATTGCGACTCCATATTTACTAGTAATTTTTGGACTGATTTACTTTCTTCTTTGGGTACTTAGCTGGCTCATAGCTCTTCATATCATCCTTAATTTGATGGGCAAACAAAGGTGGTCAACAAGTGCTTGGAAGGTTATCTACATTGTTTTACTTTTGATAATCAAGTGCAATGGGTTACCTAGCTGCCACTAGTATAATGGCAATGTAACACCTTTTCCATCTTCCAAGATGTCCCCATTTATGGCATTATATGGTTACCGTCCATCATCCAACACCTCATACGAATACCAACATGGGGTACTTTTTAGTGTCAAAGAGAACTTGTCCATGGCACAAACCTAATGAAACAACAAGCTGGTCCAACACAGGGATCAAAGATATTTTGAATTAGGAGATTGGGTTTTTTTTTTGAGGTTTCAACTTTATAAGAAAATGTCTTTGAAGCATCAAAATAAGGATTAAAAAGTTTCCCCATAAGTATTATGGTCCTTATCAGATCGTACAAAATATTGGAAGCGTGGCATACAAATTGGAGTTACCTCAGCAAAAATACATATAGTCTTTCATGTTTCCCATTTGAAGAGCATCCTTAGCTAGAAGATTCCATCCCAGAGAGTTGCTTGAGTTTAATGAAGAGAGAAGAACCATCTTGGAACCTAAAATGATTCTCTAGTCGTGTATTAAGAGGTTGTGGTCAAGGGTGGTCACAGAGTATCTTACAAAGTGGAAGAACCTATCCAGTGAAAATGTGACACGGGAAGATGAATCCTTCATACAAAAGCATCCAAAGATGGTCCACATTGAGGACAATGCTTGTTTGAGGGGGGCGGAGATGGTACACTATGCCCTTAGCCTATTGAAGGTCTTAGGTTGTGTATCCAACTTTAGGCGAGCATAGACATTGACTTAATCATATGAACATTTCTCTATTTACATACTTGTCGGAGGAGTAGGCTTTTGTAGTTCCCATAGCGTAATTAGGGTATATATAGGAAGTGTTTAGTAGTCGATTGTCATATTATGAATTTTGTTCTTATTGTAAGGATTGTGAAGGTTGCCCCCTCGAAGTGGCCATGTCTTATATTTCAGTATTATGCTCCCATATCGTGTGGATCTACTCTATGATGCTCTTATTTGTGAGTTACTGTTGTTAATTTGTTCATGCTATCTATTGAGTTGTGATCTATTAGTGTGAAATTACTCCTGTGATATAGTAAGTTCATTACATGGATGACCATGCATAGTGCTTGTTTTGGGTTTTTTATTAGTTCCAAATATCATTCCATGAAGGATATTCTTGTAGGTTTAGTTTCATTCTTTTTATTTTGTCAAAATCATAATTTTGTGCAAAATATACTTGTTTGTTATCCTTAAAAATAGATTCCAAGGGATGTAAAAAAAATTGTGCTGGAAACCCATTATTTTCCTCTAAATTTATATGTTAGATGACTCCACTAAAATCATAATGATCATGTTATTCCATTTTTTTTAAAGCTGGGTGGCTTCTTCTAGAGACCTTTGCATTTCATAAATGCATTGTTTTGGTATCAGACTTTGTTATATTGTCAATTATTTTATTATTGGCATTGATAGTGTGTGTTACGTATATTTCAATATGAAATGTTGGTGTAGATGGTTGTCTTAAATGACATCAGTTGATCTTCCAAATAGCACATTGAATGTCGGGATAATAGCACTAATGTGATAAGTCCTTCCTCTAAAAAGAATTGTAATTTATACTACCTATCAAATAATATATTATTCTCTCCTATTTTGATTTTGTTGTGTTATGTTCATGGGTATGCATTTGAAATCTGTAAATAGTATCCGTTGGTAGTGTAGATTCCAGGGAATCAAATGTGGCTCTACAGCTGATCATTCGCGAATCAACCTTCTCTCTCAATGGCTTTCCCACCATCTCATCATGCACTTAGGAGAAGTTAATAACTGGGGAGAGTTGTTGTCAACCAGAATCCATGAGTTTCTTTCTGAAAAACAAAGACTTTTACATGACCTAGCATGCCATTGGGTTATTTCTAGATGCGGTGTATACTCAATCAATTCTGGCAGGGGATATGAGTTCTGATACAACTTACAACCTAGCTTGGCCATCTTTATTTTGATGAAAACATTTGGAAATTCCCTTGGATGAGGCCAAAGACGAAATTATAGAACTTTGACCAACAGGGATGAACCTAGGCATATCTGCAGATGCCCAGCAATATCCTAGGCGTATCCGACAAGTATCCAGGGGCAAAAAGGGTTTTATTTATTTGTTTTCACTTGACAAAAAGTCAAATATGGATGTCAAAAAACAATAAAAATTAAAATAAATTATAGGGGAAACACAAAAAGTAACTTTCACACTAATTTTATCAAAAGAAAACAACATCAACAACACGTCTACCCCTCATTGCATTTGTCTTGATTTTTGTGTATACATTATAACATTTGCACTATATACTTGTTCTAAGACTAACCTAAGTTTTACCATTGAATATCATGACATTTGGCATCGAAATATCAGTATGTTTTGTGATTATTTAACTTATTTTGTTTACTCTATACATAATATGTGGTTATATTTTCTTATTTGGCCATATATATATATATATTTGTATAGTGTACCAAAAAATGTATCCAGGGCAAAAAAATTGCCAAACTGGCATAGCTGATTCTCCATACCCGTACCTGTACCCAAAATGAATTGGCTACTTAATGTTTGAAACATTACATTCTATTGAACACACCTTCAAATACCAGTATTTAATGCTACAGTCTACTATCAGTGCGTGATCCGAAAGTGAGCACTGAGAAAGAGAACATGCATATGGGATATGAAGAAGATTTTACCTCTTCAAATGCAGATCCTTCTCAGATAGGGCCAAGTAACTCTCAGGACCCTGACAGCGGGTTTGCTCCAATATATATATATATTTGTATAGTGTACCAAAAAATGTATCCAGGGCAAAAAAATTGCCAAACTGGCATAGCTGATTCTCCATACCCGTACCTGTACCCAAAATGAATTGGCTACTTAATGTTTGAAACATTACATTCTATTGAACACACCTTCAAATACCAGTATTTAATGCTACAGTCTACTATCAGTGTGTGATCTGAAAGTGAGCACTGAGAAAGAGAACATACATATGGGATATGAAGAAGATTTTACCTCTTCAAATGCAGATCCTTCTCAGATAGGGCCAAGTAACTCTCAGGACCCTGACAGCGGGTTTGCTCCAATGCATCTTCCTTGGCTAGACAACAACAACCAGTATCAGACATTATCTCAATTTCTACATAATTTGGTACCCATAGCATGTTCTTTCCTTGATACTGAAAACACGGTCAAGGATTTAGGTGTCATTATCTGGCAAGCTCAGGTTCCATTTATTTTGAATGAGATAGCCCACATTCAGAATTTTTTGGAAGAAGACTGTCACTTGGAGTTTGTCTACATTTTTGTGAAAAAAGGGTGAGCTGAGCGTAATACTCCAGAGATGTCTTAGCAGTGGCTACCCTCCAGGTCCTATCTCGTAGTTGCTACTACTGTTTTCGGTGTGTTCGAAACATTGACTTTTATTGAACACACCTTCAGATACCCATATTTAATGCTATAGTCTACTATGCGTGAGCAACACCAATTTGAGAACAAGGACATTAATGTCACCTTTTAAAATGTGGAGAAGTCAAATGGAGGAACATCGTGCAATATTTCAAGAACAGCTCCGCCAACATACCCAACTTACACAGATCCAAGTTAATAATGTTGTTGAGCATGAGCAGCAGCTGACACAGCTAAAGCTCGAGTGGCTGAACTATTTCACTTGAAAGGTAGGTTACATGAGGCAGTTCAGAACGTCAAATGTTCACGGGAACGTAAAATGTAGTAGAGTTATCTGAAGGAATGCACTATGGAGATCTATGCAGTTAGAGCTGAGTTGAATCAGCTGAAGTCAAGTAGGGCAGCCTCTTCAAGATCACGCTCAGCTGGAGCATCTATACCAATAGGGATGCCTTCCTCTTCCCCTCCACCCCGTTCTTCTTAAGAATTTCCAGGGATTTTATCGGAAGGGAAGGGACTCCAACATGTTTTAAAGTGGGGATAAATGTAGACCATTGCTATTAATAAATGGATTGTTTTGGTAGCCTACTTTTATATGTTGTTAATTATTCTATTGTTGGCTTTGGTAGTATATGTATTAGTTATATTTCACTATGAACTGTTGGTGTTGATGATTATGTCTTAGCTGACATCCCTTGATCTTTTAAATAGCAAGTTGAATTTTGGGGTAAGGATGCTGATGTGACAGGTCATTGTACTTGAAAGATATTGTTTTCTCCTATTCTTCCACGTTATGTATTTATAATTCTGCAAATATTATTTTTCGATAGTGTACCATCTTGTAGCAAACATCATCATCCCTGTTTTGGCACCTTAACATTTCTCATTTGATTTGTCAAAGCTTCAAGAAGTTTGACACTCGTACTTGTCCTCTCTATAATATGTTGAATCTTGTGCAATGTGTTGACTATATGATAAAATTTTCAGTTTTTTAACATTTTTGACATATTGTTCTTCTAAAATGTTCAGTTCAATATGTTATCTAGTACTAGATAGGCCAATTCCCTCTCCCTGTTTCTCTGTTAATATTTAGATGGATTTTATGGAAAGTAGCTTGTTTTTTGAAGGGTATTTGTAAGTAGATACCTTTTGGGAATTGGTTGATATCTATATCATACAAGAAAAAATATAGTAGAATATTTAACCTGAATATAAATCTAGCATTTTGAGGTCAATGCTACATTCCAGTATTTCTTCTTGCATGCATATGCCTGGAATAAGAAAACTCCTATATCATATTAAATGGCTGTTGTGTCAGGTCGGCTTAATTTCTATACAATTAATTTTTCTACAAGTAAAATCTCAATTCAAAAGCATTTTCTTGGGTTTCTGGTTTAGTCAACTGCCATTTTTCAAGCATCTTCGTAAACCTTAAGAAGATGTCGACACTTCTACATGAACCATTTGAAGCAAGATTTAACAGTACATATTGTTCTCTTTAATTTACAGTTAAATGCTCTATTAAAGAGAATGCTTTACAGAACTTGCTTGCTTTTCCCCTTTGCAGAAGGTTTAAATGCCATTGATGGGCTCCATGTGGAATTGGATGCAGTTGAGACAAATATTGTAAGTATCCTTAGTTTTGATTAATATATTTGATTTCTTGATGGTGTTTGTTTCATTTACATTTGCTCTTTCGTCTGTTTTGATATGCAATTTTGAGCCTTACCATAAGGAATAATCTATGGAAGCGGTTATGGCGTCGTAAAAAATGCCTCTGATATAACTTAGTATTTGTTTCTCCAAACAGGCCTTTGTTGATATTTCTGCCAATTCGGCCTTTGGGACAGAAGAGCTTTATGAAGATATGAAGGACAAAGGCGTTCTTTTTATGCCAGTGGGTCCTACAAGGTTGGTGCTCATGTTTAGGAGATTTTAGGACATGCATATGCTCTATATTTGTTTTCCACTTAAATAGTATTTTTTTGGCTACCGATTTTTTTGATGTAACATATCCTTCCTCAGGAATACAGGCATACTTTAAGAAATCATCACCTTTCGTAAATAATAAGCTTTAATAAATGTGGCTTACCAAAGTTTAATATAATTATATATCTCACTTTTTTGTCATGCTTGACTCTAAATGTTTCTGGAGGCATTTATAATTTTTGGGCTTATCTTAGCGAAAAACACATCAACATGATGAGAGATGGAGTACACAGGGTTGATGTGTGTACCTTGAGCTAGGTGTCATGATTGATATCCAAAACATTGTGTTTGCATGGATTTGAACATCCCTTATCAGAAAGTTTTCTCTTTCGTAGGTATTTGAAATCATTGTACAGTATGTTTTTTGGATGGAATGGATTCTATATTACCTAAAGAAAAATAGTACAGACTATTCACAAAAAATTCTGGTGGTATGAAAGCACGACACGTTACAGCCACACTAGGCTTCAAAAAATCCTAGGAAACAACCACCAAGAACAGTCTTAAGAAAGACTAACTGAAAAAACAAACAAACAACTAGACAGGCATGACAAAGAGACCAGTGGCAGGGGGATCCTTGTCATTCGGATTGCCCTACCCAACACCTGGAAGGTCGTCCCCTTAGGCGTGAAGTCCTAATCAATATTGGCATTGTTCACTACTTTTGCCATTTCCTCAGTGTTGTCCTGGAATCCTTATGGATCTGCTGTGACGGGCGAGATTGCCAAGGCCGGACATGGAAACTTGTTTGGGAGAGACGGAGGTGCCCAATTGTCACGATGAGTAGGAGGAGAACCCCAACTGCCACATTGAGCAAGTGGAGGTGAGCATTTGCAAAGAGTAGGAGGAGACTCTCAATGTAGGTGGAGGTGTGTTTGTGCAGAGGATACCTCGCAACACGGTTGTGAGAATGACAACGGGAGCAACTCCGTTGGTGGCCACCACTTTGGTTGCCCTCCCTTGAGGGCTAAGAGGGCGCGACACGAGCAATGGTGTAAAATGCATTGCCCCAGTGATCCAAAAGGATTTGTAGATGGGAAACCTCCAAAGCCACCTTATTAGCTTGAATTGGAATCTGCATAAACACATTGGAAATAACCATGACTTTGTTATAAGCAAAAAACTGATCATCAACAGTAGAATTATGAAATATAGCTATATTTATTTCTTTCCAAATAAAGAAAATAATTTCCACTTTGAAAGTATGCCAAATATTTGTGTATTTTGTAGGGATCATAGGCCAGTTTCCTAGGGGAATATTCTACTAGTTGAAAGGCTTTGACTGAAAGGGTTTGAAAAAGTCATCATTCCAAGTTCAGGTTATTTGAGCCTTTTTGAAAAACCAAAACAATTACTTAAGGATCTCTGAGTGCCCACAAAATGGTCACTTTGGCTGAATAAACCCTAAATGAACAAAGCGATGGCAAAGGGAAAGCCCCTGATACAACAAGCACCATGCAAAGTGTGCGAGCTTATGCTCAAGAATAGTACTCCACATTGATTGAAAACATCTACTCCATGTGTGGGCAGGAAAACGAAGGGACCAAAGAGCATTAAGTGTTGGAGTTGTGTGTTCACACTAGGCTTAGAATAACTTATTATTATTTATCTAGCCTAGTTTTGTGTTAGTTCATACTACAACAAGAGGTAAGCTTAAATTATGGAGGTTAGTTGGTTGTTGCGTATCTTTGCACGTACTATTTGGTGAGTGCATCTTTGTCAATCACAACTAATACTTTGTTTTCATAACAAACCATTTGTTGTGAATTCAAACTTTCCTGGTTATATATTCCAGGACTCACTTGTATTATATATCACGGATATCAAATGTTGAGAGAGAGACTTGGATCCAATCTGCTGTGTGTTGTGTGCGAATGGCTTACTAACTACGGTAATGGTTTGTGGATGAGATCCTTGAAGTGAGAGTAGTGAATACTCCGATATGGTATCAGAGCACCTTCTGCAGCCATTGCTCATTGATTTTTTTTGTTTGTTATTGCCCCAACCATACCATGCCGTATGATATTCTGTATTGGATCAGTTTGGGCTGTACCTGTTTTGAAGTGTTGGGATCTTGCATTGGATTTGTTTGAGTTTTTTTTAACTCAGCATTGGGGTTTTTTGCTTTGGTGCTTGTATGTTTTAGCATGCATTTGGATTGGCATTTAGCCAGTCCATACCGCATCATATTTTGAAAGCTGCATACCCCCTACAACAGGCTGTACAATCTTCTGCAGAATCATTGCCAACGCTTGCCATTCTCCAGGCCATATCGTATGATGCTTTACCATTGGCATCGGTTTTGGTTTTTTGCACTAATGGTTATCATTTTATTGACATCATACAGTTTTATTGAAGCATTGGGTTTTATATCGATTGGATCTGAAAGACAAAACATTTGCTATGCATTAATTGTTTTCTGATCTTTTCAAAATTATACCATTGCATTGGCTTGTTTGACCATACACTAATTTGGTATATGATTTGATCTGATTGAATTACTTAAGGGGCATTGAAATTCCTAATTCGGTGTGAAGCAAAGTTGAAGGGTATAGCGTGCATTGAAATGTTGATACTCTGCATCAATAGATATTGGGTACGTTGAAATTCAGCCACAACTGCTGTCCACGTGTTGCTGTCCACCATTGTGTCCCATCAATTGTGCTCAAAGCTTCCATAGAAGATCAGGTCTCCTCATTTCCTCAATGGTCCACCCAATGCTCCACCTCACCTGTCTTCCCTCGCCAGCCACCGTGGAATTGTTCTCTCACTTACCACCATGATCTTTTAAAAGGAGGATTGGTGGCTTAACTTTTTGCTAAGTCTTACCTCCTCCTTGAGATTTGTGGTTCGAGTCTTTCAAACAAATTTAAAAAAAAAAGAGATTTATTTTCTTTTTAACGGTGGGGTGGGAAATATTATAATGTGAATTGTAATTGTTTGTAAGGTGTTCAATTCTTATTAAAGTGGTTGAATAATATTGTATTAAGGGGTGGCGGGGGGGGTTACTTTTTTGTGTTAATCAAGGGGTGGGGTGCAATTTTTGTCGAGAGATGTTGAATTGTTAAGAGGGGTCAACTTTATTGTTACGAGGACCTTTTGTCACATTTGGACATTTTTTGATGCCTCTTATTCATTCTTATAACTTATTTCTTATCAATTTTTGTGCCACTTTTAAATCATTTTAATTGTGGACACATTATCAATGATATCTGAAATCCATATTTTGGGGTGTCGAATCTTGTTGAGTTTTTTGTGTTTGAGGTTCATCTTATTATAATGGCTTTGTGCCATGACCTCCACATGATCACATAGGTCAATAATACCTTGTAGTCAGAAAATGCTATGCTCTTCTTTGAAATATGTGCACTTTAGGATGACATAGTCAAGTTTATAGAAGAGAGAGGAAGATCAAGAAGCAGAATTCCATTCTCCTCTCCTTCATTTCCGACAAGGACACCCTTACACGCACATTTCAGAATACAATTTCTAGTCTGCAGCATTAGATGTTGGACTTAAATTCTTTTGTGCCTAGTCCATCATGTGAATTACTTCCTATTCTTGAGTCTGATATGCATCCACTTGATGCGCTTTTAGATTGTGACCTATCAGATCCTAAGTCACCTACTATATTTGATATTCCCCACTTCAGAGCCACCAACATACCTGCTTGGTTCTTTTGAGAAACATACTAATGCCTTTGGTTCCCGCATACTCTGTTCCATGGGTCATCTTGGCGGAGGTATTGAGAAACATTCATGAGGCATCGTTTCTCCTATCTAGCTTGTTCGTTGGGTTTTCTTGCCACAACATTGGTTGTGATGCAAACGTGTCATCTTCATTGGGGTCATTTGATAACAAATCTCCTATTTTTGTTCGCTCCACTCTTTGTGAGGATGTTGAGCAACACATGAGTTCTACTTCACCTTCAGTCAGGGATGAGAGTTCTAAGATTGGTACAGTTAGGCATGATCATCCGGACACACTTTCAGATGTTTCCTTGCATGCACCTTTTATGTCCTTTGCACCTACTTACATGCAGACATCGTCAATGTTCTTTGTGAAGATTATACCAACATGGTTCCTCCATTATTCAATGTCTCCCTTATTTTAGGAGCAACTCTCTTGGTATCTTGATGGCGTCTTCAATAGATTGACAACAGTCTAGAGTTTCTTGCGTCATTTGGTGGTTTATTGTTTTATGGAATTGTTTTTTAGTCACACAGAGTCTACAAAGCCATGAAAGGTTTGATGTTTCAGTCCACCATATGTATGTGCTCTATTTTGAGCATTTATTGTCTACTTCAATTGCTTGACTTTTCCATCACCACCAAGGTCATCTTCTTTAGAGATATTTTATTTGTACCTTTGGTACTTATTCAACATGTTGATAGTGTTTTGCAGCTTGAAATGGAGCTATTTTGGTGTATATAGTGTCAACTTGTTAGTGTTCGAGAAGTGGACTTCGTCAACTCATTCAGATTTTTTTGTGTCACTACACTTAATCAATAGCGTGGGGGTTGTGTGGTGTAGATCTTGCTTCCTCGGGTGTCATGTCCCTTGATAACCCTTGGTGCACCGCATCTTCTATTTCAAGTAGTTGATCGAATTTAGTTTGGTGAACTCTTGCATTATTGACACCGTTGACAATCTCCTTGAATGGAGCTATTCCGATGAAATAGAGTGATAGTTGTTTAAGTCCTCCACTTGGTATGTTTGTAGTTCCCTTCTTGTTTTGTCACCTTGGACACATGAATTTGTCATTTCAAATCACATAATCCTTAAGGTCATGGTCTAGGTGGAATTCCCAAGACTTTCTTTACCATGTTGGCATTTTATTGAGAAAATAGCAGCCACTATGGGTCATGTCATATGTCAAGAAACATCAAAAATTTATTTGGCTCGGCCCCAAAAATAGATTTGCATCGAAGTCGACCATTCATGTGACCTTAAGGAGTCTGTTGACATTCAAGTCAGTGACTCGTGTAGCTGGCTTTGTCATTTTCACGGTCCACCTTGTTCTGACATTGCTTCGTTAGATGCTTAACTACCCCCAACTACCCCCTGTACTTTCCTTGCCACTTGCTGATCCATTTGGGTCTGCAGACATGGAAGTTATGTAGGCTTCGTTCAACTTGCCAAGTTGTCGATGGACGCGCGGAAGAGATTGGTGTGCAACTATTGGGAATTGCATGCGCACTGACAAGTGCATGCTTGGGACTTATCTGAGTTTTGCGCAAGTCGAGAGTCTTCTTGGAAAAAAATCTTCTAGATATCCCCTCCCATTTGTGGCAACGCATTATTGATTGAGTAGAGAAAAAAATATCCTACTGAATCACTAAACCTCTCCCCTTGTCATGGAAGTTTCAAATTTGTTCTAACTAACTAGTACCTTATTCATTCTTGTACCTTATTCCTTGTCAAATTTTGTGCCACTTTTAAATCATTTTAACTGTGGACACATTATCAATGGTATTTGAAATCCATATTTTGGGGTGTCGAATATTGTTGAGTTTTTTGTGTTTGAGGTTCCTCTTATTATAATGGCTTTGTGCCATGACCTCCACATGATCATGTAGGCCCATAATAACCTACAGTCGGAAAATGCTCTGCACTTCTTTGAAATTTATGCACTTTAGGATGACATAGTCAAGTTTATAGAAGAGAATAGGAAGATCAAGAAGCATAATTCCATTCTCCTCTCCATTTTTGACAAGGACACCCTTATACGCACATTTCAAAACACAATTTCTAGTCTGCAGCATTAGACATTAGAATTAAATTCTTTTGTGCCTAGTCCATCATGTGAATCACTTCCTATTCTCGAGTCTAATACGCATCCACTTGATGTGCTTTTAGATTGTAACCTATTAGATCCTAAGACACCTACTATATTTGATATTGCCCACTTTAGATCCACCAACATGCATATTTGGTTCTTTTGAGAAACACACTACTACCTTTGGTTCCTGCATACTCTGTTCCATGGGTCATCTTGGCGAAGGTATTGGGAAACATTCACGAGGCATCGTTTCTCCTATCTAGCTTGTTCGTTGGGTTTTCTTGCCACAACATTTGTTTTGATGCAAACGTTTCATCTTCATTGGGGTCATTTGATAACAAATATCCTATTTTCGTTCGCTCCACTCTTCGTGAGGATGTTGAGAAACACATGAGTTCTACTTCACCTTTAGTCAGGGATGAGATTTCTGAGATTGCTATAGTCAAGCATGATCAACCTGACACACTTTCAGATGTTTCCTTGCATGCACCTTTTATGTTCTTTGCACCTACTTACATGCAGACATCGTCAATGTTCTTTGCGAAGATTATACCAACATGGTTCCTCCACTATTCAACGTCTTCGTCCTCCCATTGCTCCCTTATTTTAGGAGCAACTTTCTTGGTATCTTGATAGCGTCTTCAATAGATTGACAACATACTAGAGTTTCTTGCGTCATTTGGTGGTTTATTGTTTTATGGAATTGTTTTTTAGTCGCACAGAGTCTATAAAGCCATGAAAGGTTTGATGTTTCAGTCCACCATATGTATGTGCTCTATTTTGAGCATTTATTCTCTACTTCAGTTGCTTGACTTTCCCATCACCACCAAGGCCATCTTCTTTAGAGATATTTTATTTGTACCTTTGGTACTTATTCAACATGTTGACAGTGTTTTGCAGCTTGAAATGGAGCTATTTTGGTGCATATAGTGTCAACTTGTCAGTGTTCGAGAAGTGGACTTCGTCATCTCATTCAGATTTTTTTGTGTCACTACACCTAATCAATAGCGTGGGGGTTGTGTGGTGTAGATCTTGCTTCCTCGGGTGTCATGTCCCTTGATAACCCTTGGTGCACCGCATCTTCTATTTCAAGTAGTTGATTGAATTTAGTTTGGTGAACTCTTGCATTATTGACACCGTTGACAATCTCCTTGAATGGAGCTATTCTGATGAAATAGAGTGATAGTTGTTTAAGTCCTCCACTTGGTATGTTTGTAGTTCCCTTCTTGTTTTGTCACCTTGGACACATGAATTTGTCATTTCAAATCACATAATCCTTAAGGTCCCGTTCTAGGTGGAATTCCCAAGACTTTCTTTACCATGTTGGCATTTTATTGAGAAAATAGCAGCTGCTATGGGTCGTGTCATATGTCAAGAAACATCAAAAATTTATTTGGCTCGGCCCCAAAAATAGATTTGCATCGAAGTTGACCATTCATGTGACCTTAAGGAGTCTGTTGACATTCAAGTCAGTGACTCTTGTAGTTGGCTTTGTCATTTTCACGGTCCACCTTGTTCTGACATTGCTTCGTTAGATGCTTAACTACCCCCAACTACCACCTGTACTTTTCTTGCCACTTGCTGATCCATTTGGGTCTGCAGATGTGGAAGTTATGTAGGCTTCGTTCAACTTGCCAAGTTGTCGATGGACGCGCGGAAGAGATTGGTGTGCAACTATTGGGAATTGCATGCGCACTGACAAGTGCATGCTTGGGACTTATCCGAGTTCTACGCAAGTCGAGAGTCTTCTTGGAAAAAAATCTTCTAGATATCCCCTCCCATTTGTGGCAACGCATTATTGATTGAGTAGAGAAAAAAATATCCTACTGAAGCACTAAACCTCTCCCCTTGTCATGGAAGTTTCAAATCTGTTCTAACTAACTAGTACCTTATTCCTTATCAATTTTTGTGCCACTTTTAAATCATTTTAACTGTGGACACATTATCAATGGTATTTGAAATCCATATTTTGGGGTGTCGAATATTGTTGAGTTTTTTATGTTTGAGGTTCATCTTATTATAATGGCTTTGTGCCATGACCTCCACATGATCACGTAGGCCAATAATAACCTACAGTCGGAAAATGCTATGCACTTCTCTGAAATTTATGCACTTTAGCATGACAGTCAAGTTTATAGAAGAAAATAGGAAGATCAAGAAGCATAATTCCATTCTCCTCTCCATTTTTGACAAGGACACCCTTATATGCACATTTCAAAACACAATTTCTAGTCTACAGCATTAGACATTAGACTTAAATTCTTTTGTGCCTAGTCCATCATGTGAATCACTTCCAATTCTCAAGTTTGATACGCATCCACTTGATGTACTTTTAGATTGTGACCTATCAGATCCTAAGGCACCTACTATATTTGATATTGCCCACTTTAGATCCACCAACATGCATTTTTGGTTCTTTTGAGAAACACACTACTACCTTTGGTTCCTGCATTCTCTGTTCCATGGGTCATCTTGGCGAAGGTATTGGGAAACATTCACGAGGCATCGTTTCTCTTATCTAGCTTGTTTGTTGGGTTTGCTCGCCACAACATTTGTTTTGATGCAAACGTTTCATCTTCATTGGGGTCATTTGATAACAAATATCCTATTTTCGTTCGCTCCACTCTTCGTGAGGATGTTGAGAAACACATGAGTTCTACTTCACCTTTAGTCAGGGATGAGATTTCTGAGATTGCTATAGTCAAGCATGATCAACCTGACACACTTTTAGATTTTTCCTTGCATGCACCTTTTATGTTCTTTGCACCTACTTACATGCAGACATCGTCAATGTTCTTTGCGAAGATTATACCAACATGGTTCCTCCACTATTCAACGTCTTCATCCTCCCACTGTTCCCTTATTTTAGGAGCAACTCTCTTGGTATCTTGATGGCGTCTTCAATAGATTGACAACATACTAGAGTTTCTTGCGTCATTTGGTGGTTTATTGTTTTATGGAATTGTTTTTTAGTCGCACAGAATCTACAAAGCCATGAAAGGTTTGATGTTTCAGTCCACCATATGTATGTGCTCTATTTTGAGCATTTATTCTCTACTTCAGTTGCTTGACTTTCCCATCACCACCGAGGCCATCTTCTTTAGAGATATTTTATTTGTACCTTTGGTACTTATTCAACATGTTGACAGTGTTTTGCAACTTGAAATGGAGCTATTTTGGTGCATATAGTGTCAACTTGTCAGTGTTCGAGAAGTGGACTTCGTCATCTCATTCAGATTTTTTTGTGTCACTACACCTAATCAATAGCGTGGGGGTTGTGTGGTGTAGATCTTGCTTCCTTGGGTGTCATGTCCCTTGATAACCCTTGGTGCACCGCATCTTCTATTTCAAGTAGTTGATCGAATTTAGTTTGGTGAACTCTTGCATTATTGACACCGTTGACAATCTCTTTGAATGGAGCTATTCTGATGAAATAGAGTGATAGTTGTTTAAGTCCTCCACTTGGTATGTTTGTAGTTCCCTTCTTGTTTTATCACCTTGAACACATGAATTTGTCATTTAATCCTTAAGGTCCTAGTCTAGGTGGAATTCCCAAGACTTCCTTTACCATGTTGGCATTTTATTGAGAAAATAGCAACCACTATAGGTCGTGTCATATGTCAAGAAACATCAAAAATTTATTCGGCTCGGCCCCAAAAATGGATTTGCATTGAAGTCGACCATTCATGTGACCTTAAGGAGTTTGTTGACAATCAAGTCGGTGACTCTGGTTGTAGTTGGCTTTGTCGTTTTCGTGGTCCACCTTGTTCTGACATTGCTTCATTAGATGCTTAACTACCCCCAACTACCACCTGTACCTTGCCTGCCACTTGTCGATCCATCTGGGTTTACAGACGTGGAAGCTATGTAGGCTTTATTCAGCTTGCCAAGTTGTCGATGCACGTGCGGAAGGGATCGGCGTGCAACTATTGGGAATTGCGTGCGCATTGACAACTGCAAGCTTGGGAATTAGCCAAATTTTGCACAAGTTGATAGTCTTCTTGGAAAAAAATCTGCAAGATATCCCTTCCCATTTGTGCCAACACATTATTGATTGAGTAGAGAAAAAAATCTCCTACTTAATCACTAAACCTCTCTCCTTGGCATGGAAGTTTCAAATCTGTTCTAACTAACTAGTACCTTATTCATTCTTGTACCTTATTCCTTATCAAATTTATGCCACTTTTAAATCATTTTAACTGTGGACACATTATCAATGGTAACCGAAATCCATATTTTGGGGTGTTGAATCTTGCTGAGTTTTTTGTGTTTGAGGTTCATCCTATTATAATGGCTTCGTGCCATGACCTCCACAGGATCATGTAGTCCAATAATAACCTGTAGTCGAAAAATGCTATGCTCTTCTCTAAAATCTGTGTACTTGAGGACAACATAGTCAAGTTTATAGAAAAGAATAGCAAGATCAAGAAGCAAAATTCCATTCTCCTCTCCTTCATTTCTAACAAGGACTCTCTTATACGCACATTTCAAAACATAATTTCTAGTCTGTAGCATTAGACGTTGGACTTAAATTCTTTTGTACCTAGTCCATCATGTGAATCACTTCCTATTCTCGAGTCTGATACACATCCACTACTTTTAGATTGTGACCTATCATATCCTAAGTCACCTACTATATTTGATATTCCCCACTTCAGATCCACCAACATGTGTGCTTGGTTCTGTTGAGAAACATACTACTACCTTTGGTTCTCACAAACTCTGTTCCATGGGTCATCTTGGTGGAGGTATTGGGAAACATTCACGAGGCATCCTTTCTCCTATCTAGCTTGGTCATTGGGTTTGCTTGCCACAACATTGGTTTTGATGCAAACGTTTCATCTTCATTGGGGTCATTTGATAACAATTCTCCTATTTTCGTTCGCTCCACTCTTCGTGAGGATGTTGAACAACACGACTTCTACTTCACCTTCAGTCAAGCATGAGAGTTATGAGATTGCTATAGTAAGGCATGATCAACCTGACACACTTTCAAATGTTTCCTTGCATGCACCTTTTTTGTCCTTTGCTCCTACTTACATGTAGACATCATCAATGTTCTTTGTGAAGATTAGACCAACATGGTTCCTCCACTATTCAACGTCTTCATCCGCACACTGCTCCCTTATTTTAGGAGCAAATCTCTTGGTATCTTGATGGCATCTTCAATAGATTGACACCATTCTAGAGTTTCTTGCGTCATTTGGTGGTTTTTTGTTTTATGGGATTGTTTTTTAGTTGCACAGAGTCTACAGAGCCATGAAAGGTTTGATGTTTCAGTCCACCATACGTATGTGCTCTATTTTGAGCATTTATTCTCTACTTCAGTTGCTTGACTTTCCCATCACCACCAAGGCCATCTTTTTTAGAGATATTTTATCTGTACCTTCGATACTTATTCAACATATTGACAGTCTCTTGTAGCTTGAAGTGGAGCTATTTTGGTGCATATAATGTCAACTTGTCAGTGTTCGATAAGTGGACTTCGTTCGCTCATTCAATTTTTTTTTTGCGTCACTACACCCAATCAGTAGCGTGGGGGCTGTGTGGTGTAGATATTGCTTCCTCGGGTGTCATGTCCCTTGATAACCCTTGGTGCACCGCATCTTCTATTTCAAGTAGTTGATCGAATTCAGTTTGGTGAACTCTTGGATTATTGACACGCTGGCACTGATAATCTCCTTGAATGGAGCTATTCCGATGAAATACAGTGTTAGTTGTTTTTTCAGTGATCGAGTAGTGGATATAGACCACCAGTGCAAAATCGAGTTTAAGTGACATCAAGTTTAAGTGACTCTCCATCTACCAAACATCTACTTCAGCATTGTGTTTGAGTCTTGAGCCGTGCTTCTTGGGATGCCTTGAAACATATGTTAGCTTTCTCCACTTTCGCTGTTGTTACTGGTTTTTGGGCAACCTTTTGGTTACACATTTTCATCCACAGTGACTCTTTTTTCCCATTTTTCTTGTAAATGGGTCCCTAATTTGGCCTAGCTGCACGGACCCATATTTAGGGATCTGTCTCCTAGCTTTCTCTTTTCTCACTCCCCACTTAAGGGAGGGTGTTGGAGTTGTGTGTTCACACTAGGCTTAGAATAACTAATTATTTATCTAGCTTAGTTTTGTGTTAGTTCACACTACAACAATAGGTAAACTCAAATTAGGGAGGTTAGTTAGTGTGTCATTGTGTATATTTGCTTGTACTATTTGGTGAGTGCATATTTGTCAACTACAACAAATAGTTTGTTTTCATAACAAACCATTTGTTGTGAAAACAAACTTTCTTGGTTATATATTCTAGAAGTCCCTCGTATTGTATATCGTGGGTTTTAAATATTAAGAGAGACTATGATCCAATCTACTTTGTGTTGTGTGTGAATGGCTTACTAACTTTGGTAGTGGTCTGCGGATGAGATCCTAGAAGTGAGAATATTGAATATTCTGATATCAAGCTTGTCAACCATGGGAAAAATAGGCGACAACAATTCATATCCCTTGTTGGGAGTATAATGTTGAAAGAAAGTTTCAACATGCCACTTCCAATTTTTCCACCATGGTTTGACAAAGTTAATTGATATTTTATGAAGCATCTTTGTAGGGATATGGTCAATAATCTCCTGAAAGAATTCTATGTCATTGTTATTTAAACGAAACTTGGCCTTAACTTCTGGCCTAGAAAACTAAGTTCGAGTCCGCTTGTTGAAAATATCTTGCATTGTGTGCATTCCTCATCAAAAGAGTTTGAGAGCATGCACCCATGGCATTTTTGCTAGAGGAATGTCATGAAAATCAATGATAGATGAACACCATAAGAAGTGTTGATTAATAGACAACACGTCTCTAAACCCATCCCTATTTCAAATAAGCCATTGTTTGATTCTTTTCCATGCTTTCTAGATACTTTCAACAACAAGAGACCCAACCTCTTTGATAGGATCCCGAAGGATAACAAGGTTAGGAAAGCCTAAACCCTTCCAAGTCTCTCTTCCATGAGGAGATCCTTCATAAATACAATTGCGAAGTGAGACTTTCCAAGCTTATTTCCCTTCAATAGTCCGAATGATGCACTGGCACACAGAGCAATTCCTTGTCAACTAATGTCTAATAGACCCATCCCAACCTCCTTGGGGATACAAAATAACTCCCAAGCTACCCAATGGAAACCCTTCCCATATTCAGAGCTTGCCCAAAGCAATTTCTCTAACTTTTGGTAGGAAGCTTTAGAAGGGACCCAACAAGACAAATAATACATAAGCTGCAGTAAGCACTTTAGAACAGATTTGAAACTTCCATGCCAAGGAGAGAGGTTTAGTGATTCAGTAGGAGATTTTTTTCTCTACTCAATCAATAATGTGTTGCGACAAATTGGAGGGGATATCTTGAAATGCAAAGGGTATTCCTAGAAATTGAAAGATTTCTCCATGTTGGCTCCATTTCCATTCATACTTGTTCAACCAAGGAGGTGAGGGCAAGAAGGATTGTTTGTAGCATTGAGTCTTTTACATTGAATGCTCGAGCCCAAAGTTAGGCAAAAACTATCAAGACATTGAATAGCATTCTTGATATTATCCTCCTCAAGAAGGGTGAGAAATTAGTTGTCAACAAAATGCCCATTGACTAATTGAGTGGGCTTATTGGAGGGTAAGGAAATGCCTTTAACCAGATCTTGCACTTTAGCATTGGTCAAACGATAGCCAAATCCCTCTATTGCGAGTACATACAACATGAAAGCTAGCGAGAAACCTTGTCTAATTGAGCGAAACAACCCAAAATGCTCTGAGTTAACACCGTTGGCTGATAGATAAGCTGAAGCATCTGCAAACAATATCTAAATAGATTGAAGAAAATTGGGACCCATAGGGATTTTAACATAGCCAAGATGAAAGGCCATTCAATGTGGTCGTATGCTTTCTCAAAGTCAATCTCGATGAACATCGCTCATTGATTAAATCTACATGCTCACTCCATGCCTTCCACACAACAATGATGTTGTCAAGAATATATTTGCTTCTAATGAAGCTAGTTTGATTTGGACTAACTATTAAAGGTGGTGGATGTTGAATGTGCAACACGAGGGCTTTGGCTATAATTTTATTTGACACATTGAGCAGAGTGATCGGTCCCCAGTTGTAGATCAACTATGGATCTCCCATTTTATGTATGAATTTGATATAACCTCTGTTGATATATTGGCTAAGGGATTTGGAATTGAAATCTTTGTAATTTACTTCAAAAAGATCATCTCCAATAGTATCCCACAAAATTTTGTAAATTTTAGATGGAATGCCATCGCAATCAGGGGCTTTGTCATTGGCCATTTGGAAAACAACTTCGCGTAAATCCTGAAAGGTGAATAGGCAACTAGTTGGGGTAGCGTAAGCTTGCAAGGGACCGTTGACAAACATTTTTGAAGTGCATGTAGTCTCTCATGAGAAGAGTCTTGAGCTTTGAAACTTGCTAGGAATGGTGAACAAAGGTTTGAACCATAATAGGCAACTCAGTTAGCCACTAGTCAGCCTCTTTAATGGCTTTGATTTGCTGGGTAAAATGTTTTGGTTTAAACATTTGAACATATTCTTTGGAAACTTTATTGCCTACCTTAAGCCAATGCAGTTTGGCTTTAATTTGTGCACCACACACATTGTAGGCATATGCAATATGAAGGCATTGCCATAGCACCGCTACTTGTAGCTGAAGAGGCTCATGAAAGGGCATTTGTTCTATGGTGGTCATCATGCTACTTAGCTTCAAACTGGTAGCGGAGTAAGTTTTCTGGAGAATGCATGCTAATTGAAAACCTGTAATATTCCAAATAGGAATATACTACATTAATTTGGTTTTCTCAGAAAACCTATTTTTTTATAAATATAAATATTGCATTTAAAATAATAAAATATAAGTCCACAAGGGTTTTCGTCCTTGGGCTGTTATAATCACAAGAGTTTTCGTCCTTGAGAGTGGTTGTATAGCATGACGCTTATACGAGTTACATAATTGAATTCATAATTGGATGCTTTTCATACTTCCACATCTCGTTTGCCTTATATAGCCTCCAAAAACTTCTCACAAAGGAGGTGTCCCATCCAAGAGGCACCTCTTCACCAAAAGATGTGACTGTTGACATTTCCATCGACAATTTCGTTAACATTTCTGTTGACAGTTCCATTAACATTTCCGTCGACATTTTTGTTCACTTCCGGCAACAATTCCATTTGACACTTCTGTTTACTTTGGACAACAATTCCGATTGACATTTCCGTTTAATGACTGCTATATTAAATGCAATGTTGCTCCTTGGCAGCAATTTCTCCGTGGTAGCGATTTCTTCATGTGAAATGGCAGTGCCTCTCCTTGAATTCAGCGATCTCCTTATTGGGGATATTATAGACCTCCCTACCTCAAATTGCTTGTCCTCAAGCAATTGCCAATTGGAATGTTCAAGGAGTAAGGCTCCTCCCCATGTTGCATCTTCTATTAACAATCCAGAAGTAGAAGGATCACATGAACTCCATACGAGCAAATACCCTATGACAACCTCAGTCTCATTGGGAACCACCAAAATGTCAGAAAAGTTTGTATACAATTTCCATGAGACAATTTTACAAAGAACCAACACTCTGAAATCTCTAGGTTTCTTGTCAATCGAGAGGTGGATGCAAACATTTCCAGCAGCCATGTACTTTATCTTATGCAAACTCTTTAAGCCATTCCTTATGATAGAGTACCAAGTACATGTAGAATTTCCATGGAATGCAAACATAGATCCTTCCATGGCCTGACGTTGATCCATGATTTTCTCGTGTTCAAAATCATAGAAAAGTATAAATGTATAAATAAATTCCTGCACATTCAACAACACATTATAACTGTAGAGCCTTCCGCAGATAACTTAGCTTCATTAAATTATCAGATTGATAATCCTTTTGCAGCCATGATATACCAGACTTCACAACTAATTCGATTTCGTTTGAATACGGTTGCATGTCTGAATTCGGGGGAAATGAATCTATTCTCTGTGGTAAATATAGTGAGCTACGCTTGGAAGACTTAACGGTGAAATGAAATTCCACATGACTATGATAGACTGTAGGGGAACACCAAACAAAATATCTTAGCTGCTCTTTGTAAAATGGTTTGTGAACAGTATACCAAAACAGGTTTACCATAGCATGTGCTCTCGTGGAAAATAGATCTAGTTGGAAAATAATCTGAACAAAAGTATTCAGACCAAAATTGTTCTTAATAACTTTATTCTTTACTTGTTGGGCTCTATGCAGATTATCTAGCTTTTGATAACCGACCGGAACTTGTGCAAGTAACGTTGACACAAATGTATCTTCAAATGAATCTATAATTTTATCAACATTCGCCTCTGATAGTTTACCATGGCAAAGACCGATGATATTGATGAACCTAAACAAATCTGACAGAAATGTTGTCATGTCTGGAAGAAACAATGAAAGGAGGCAGGAAAACTGGGTATCAATGTTGGGTAGTTTGCTCAAATATTGTGAGTGCGTTTTAGATTCCATACTAGCATTTTTATAACTCCTTTCTCTGTTCTCTCTTACAAAATCAGAACTTCCCTCTATGGCCTGAAATGTTTTGACAAATTTAAATGCTAAGAGCAATAGCTTTTCTCCCAAACCACATATCTTGATTTTAGAAATGTAGGTTCCAGACGCACAAATTCTGCTATTTAATGGAGCCACGTTTGTTTGATATGAAATCTCTTGAAGAACATCCTAGAATAGAGAAGCATACATTTCTCATAGTACGTTGGACTTTCCCAGTGAAAGCCCTTATATATTATCATAGTTTATGATGAAGTAGGCCTCTGTATTAAGAATTTTATTTACTTCGTGATGCCATACTTTGATTGGATGATCATCTACTACACATTTTGGAATTTCAAGGCTCTGTTTGAAATTCTTCATGCTAATTAATTTTGTTGTACAAGAATGCTCTGACATATAAATATGTTTAAGTGGCAAAGGTAAAGTGGAGACTCTCAACAAGGGCCTTTTCCTTTCCTCTAAAATAGAAAATAAAATGTTTTCAACAATGTAAAGACCACCAAACCATGGTTTATGTTGGACATTTGATAATTCATAGGGCAATGATTGGGTCACTATGTCAACTCGCATATTTTGTGATTTAAAGAGATTTAAACTTTCTAATATCAAGTTTGGATCCCATGTTTTGAATACAAACTTCCCATGAAGAATGTCTTCTTCCCTATACACTAACAAAGGTTTAACCATTTTAGATGCAAAGCCAAGTTCAAACTGTTGAGACTCACGTTATTGTAACTCTGGGCTTCTGAAGTTTGAATTATGGATAACTTCAAGCTCCTTAAAAATCCACGCTTGAGGACCTACATCCTCTAATAGCTGATTTATGGATACACAACCCTTCTATTTAATATGAACAAATTTGGACTTTTTCGTTTGGTTGTTAGGTTCACCACATCCTTGGCATGCCATTCATCAACATCCTTTAATAATCCATCATCATAGTTTATTTCTTCCAATATCACTTGAGCCCCTCCTACCGAAGAAGCAAACATGGAATCAGCTTCTCGTTCATTTTTTGTTGTGGATGGCTGTGTGTAATTTATCTCTAAGTCACAGCCCTCAATTGCAGCATTTCCAAGATTAACAGTTACAGCTTGATTGTCTTTATTGATTTCTGAATGTTTTAAGCACACCTCCAAGGACTCTTCATGTTCAACATGTGAATTTCCTATTACTCCAAGATAGCTAGGCAAATCTAAAAGAAAAGGTGCACATGTAGAGTCTTGTTTGTTATCCATAATATCACTGGAAGTCTCTTCAATATCCTTCAATGAGTGAGGTGCATTTAATGATTGTTCGTCTTCCAAGGCATCAAGGTTATCTAGTGGACATTTTTTTCCATATTCTATCAATTATTTTGGTTGTTTCTCCATCTTGTTTAATTTTAATACCGTAGCCCATGATATTTTGTTGATAGTGTGCATTAATTAGACAATCAATTGGTTTATTAAACTTAGAACATTCCTCAAGATCTCTCTGTTGCACACATTGATGTTTATCTTCACTTTGACGTAGACAACACATATCAACATCATTAGTGTTTTGGATAGATAACTCGTGTGCATCTTTAATATCCAAAGTTTTTATGTCATTCTTCCCAATAGACAAGTCTCCATAAATATCAACTTCTTCTTGGATAAGTATGTTTGGGCATTCCCTTAGTTCAACGTTGGATGCCTCATTCGTTTGCTTCTGGATAGGGAAGTCAGTCTTGGAATTTGTCATCTTCCTTTCTTCTGGGGCCTCTTGAAAATTGAATTTCTCGTTATATGCAGTACTGCCAAAACTATGATTCACAAACTCGTCTTCTTCATAGTGCCTGTTTCCATTCCATGACTCTTTTAAATCCAAATAGTCTGAAAAAAAGATTTCTTTTCGAATCTCTCCTGAAAGGGCATTGTACGACTCAAAACTGCCCATAATTTCCTTATGTAGTGACCTCATGGTTCATAGGCTAGCAAGAAAAACAACTTTGATACCACTGTAATATTCCAAATTGGAATATTTTACATTAATTTGGTTTTCTCAGAAAACCTATTTTTTTATAAATATAAATATTGCATTTGAAATAATAAATTAAATAAAATATAAATCCACAAGGGGTTTTGTCTTTGGGCTGTTATAATCACAAGGGTTTTCGTCCTTGAGAGTGGTCGTGTAGCATGACACTTATATGAGTTAGATGATTGAATTTATAATTGAATGCTTCTCATACTTCCACATTTCTTCTCCCTTATATAGCCTTTAAAAACTTTTCACAAAGGAGGCATCCCATCCAAGAGGCACCTCTTTAACAAAAGATGTGACTGTTGACATTTCCGTCAACAATTTTGTTAACATTTCTATCGACAATTCCGTTAACATTTCCATCGACTTTTTGTTCACTTCTGGCAACAATTCCATTTGACACATCTGTTTACTTCCGACAACAATTTCGTTTGACATTTCCGTTCATATTTGTTTAATGACTGCTATATTAAATGGCAACGCTGTTCCTTGGCAGCGATTTCTTTATGTGAAATGGCAGTGCCTCTCCTTGAATTCAGCGATCTCCTTCCTGGGGATATGACAAAACCATAGATATGAGGAAAGTGTGCTATGCACTTGATGGTGTCCGACCACCAACCAAGCAACTGCGACTTCCTGTTGGCTATGGAACAAGGTTCTAAAATCCCTAGATATGGGATAAAGTGGGACCATGATTTAAAAGCCCAGTAAAAATGAAATATTGTTTTATTTGAATTTTGGGACACTTGAAATGCTAATTAATATGAAATTGTATTGGCAGGTGGTCAGAAAGGACAATATCCGGCAATGTCTCCATTGGCAATGAAAAATAGTTATCAAAGGAGAAGTATGGTTGCGTGGAGCATGTTTTTTTCAAGTCGCTTTAAGACCCCTTCAGATCTTCAACACACATTAGACCATGTGTTCCAAACGATAGATGTGGAATGATGTGAAAATTGGGGTCATAAAACCCAAATTTATTATGCATATACAACCACGCCTCTCATTTGCTAGTTGTCTACTGCATAGAGAGGTGAGCGATTTTGTCAGTTTCCAACTCAAGCATATTAAAGCCACCACAAAACACCCAATGCGCCTCTGGCAATTCGTCAACAATCCAATGCCATAGAGCCACCCTTTCAATAGCATCATTAGATGCATAAACATTGATTATAACAAATGAACAGTTATCAATTGTTAATAACACCCAAAGAACATGGTTTAAAGGGTCACACCCATGATCCACATAGTAAGGCCACCATTTGGAGAAATAAAGGTAATAGTTCCTCCACACCCTAGATCACAATTACCCGTCAGGGCTAAACTATCAGCCAAATAACTTTACTGATAACTGTGAGCAAAAATCCCACCTTCTTAATTTGCTGAAAGGAAAGAATGTCCATTTTTGGAAATTGTTGCCAGAAATTGTGCATTACGTATTTGCAAGGTGGGTCTGTGAGACCTTGTACATTCCATGAGAAACAATTCATGGATTACAATAGTTGAGGGCCATATCTTCTGAACCTAAGCTCTTAAGGGCTCCAAACCTATTAATGCAAAAACTGTTGTTGGTTTGTTTGTAAAAAATCATTAAGATACAACAGGGACTATGTTTCTGCAGCAAATTATTCCTCCTCTAATTGATGAGGTGAACTGTGAAAACATTTGGCGACCCCTAGTGTGGAGAAATATACTGGAGACTTGATTGCTAATCTTGAGAAGTAATTTGAGAAGTCAGAGAGCATTAGCAGCTAGAGGTGTATTGAAAAACATAGTTTTTCCCGCATCCTTAGATGTGTTAGCTTGATTTTGAAAGTTCTCCCTATAGGGTTGATCGACTAGTACTATTGTATCCATTTGCACGAAGACCTAAACTAGGGTTATGCTTCGCAATTTTGATTTTGTATGCCCCCACAATGAGGTTTGGTCAATTTTGCGTCCACCAACAGTGGACCAATGTTCTTTTCCACTAGACTGAGGGGTTTTAGTAGATGGCTTTGACATGTTTTTGATTTGAGAGGCAAACGAAGGACAATATTTGATTTTGTGTTCAGAAGATTGGCAACAAAACATGTTTTGGGAAAATCAGTATACAAATATTTATGTATAGCAATAGTCGCCGACTTGAATGTCAACAGATTCCTTAAGGTCACATGAATGGTCGACTTCAATGCAAATTTGTTTTTGGGGCCGAGCCGAATAAATTTTTGATGTTTCTTGACATATGACGTGACCTATAGTGGCTGCTATTTTCTCAATAAAATGCCAACACGGTAAAGGAAGTCTTCGGAATTCCACCTAGATTGGGACCTTAAGGATTATGTGATTTGAAATGACAAATTCATGTGTCCAAGGTGACAAAACAATAAGGGAACTACAAACATACCAAGTGGAGGACTTATGTAGAATAAGTGAGGCATGTTGTGGGTTGGCAAAAAAAAAGCCTTTGGTCATATTTTGGACAACACCCAACCTAAAACCATGTTGCGTCCATGCAGACTGTACCCAACTTTTTAACATACTTTTAGAGGGAATTCTTCCGACAAAATTAACTATTAAAGAAAAATTGTTCAAGCCATTTGCATACAAAATCAATTTTGGAAATGGGTAATACTATATCAGGCGGAGTGTCATTACCTCATGGAAGACCTTCGGGATGAACTTCTGAGGTTCTTGGCTGGGGCCACCATTCTTGACAGCTTCACAAACCATACTCACAGTTTCAACAACTGGACTAGTGTAGTGAGATTCCATTAAATAGGCAGAGGCTGCCTGAGGTCGATACTACCTATAAAAAACAATAAATGCAAGGACAAGAAATATATCCTGCAGCTTTCTACAGAAAACATGGTATGAATGCAGGGAGACACAGGAAAAATCAATGACTCCATACCGTGTGAGCACTTTTTCCAAGTTTATTGTTCACTCATACAATATTGATTCCCATATTGTGCAAGGAATTGAATTTGTTTGCTCCCTTTGAGGACCCTGTTTTTGTCCTGCTAACCATGTGTTATGATTTTTCAAACTTTTTAGGGTTCAGACCTTCATATTGGAATCCCACTGTTTTTGTTTGTATAGAAAACCAAGAAAATGGTATGTCCAACTAGGAATCTAGCTTAAAATTTTAGAGTGGGAATTAAGTCCGTTCTTATAGAAAGCCTGTGAAACATGGCAAGAGTATTTTTCGGATTCTGGAATCTTGTTTCTCCGTATTGCAGTGGAAAGTTCAAGACTCGGGTCAAAACTATACTAGAAAGAGTACAAGACAAGTTTTAGAAATGTCTGGTAGTGAACTTGGATATGGTTACCTTGTGTACTGATGTATAACGACATTGTCTAAGAAGATTGCAAGTAAACGAACTTGTAGAATGCTATTTTAGAAATAAAATAACGGTTCATAGCAGCCAAGGTCAACTTCTGGAGTTTCACCTTAATTATTTTTTTATGCAATATAAACATAACCCTGGGAATTCCTTTGATGCAGAATTTCAACATATTCCATATTCAGAATTTCATAACAGCTCTAGTTGCTGTAAATCATACCATAATTTTTATCCTTTATTCGTTCTTGCAGATTTAGACTCGTCACGCATCACCAGATCTCAGAGGATGATGCTCGATATGCACTTGCATGTTTTCAGGTAGCTTTTATTTGTGACTCTGTTTGAACTTAGTTGATAATATATATATGCATCATTCCATACACTTTATTTATAAATGTTGAGCTTGTTTTTTCTTTTAGCTGAGCTATATCACAGCTTGAAATTTGTAGCTGAATATCAAGTATTTTATTACACAAATTACATGCTTTACTGCTCTTTATTTCAAGGATTATATATTGACTGAGCTTGATTAGAATGAATACCATATTATTAGTTTGATATTCGAGACTGCCATCTGAGTTCTTCCTTGTATGGTCTTGCGTATAGTTTTGATTTAATGTCCTTTACCATTTCTCTTATTTGTCCACTTTTGATCTGTGGTTGCAACAAATGCTAACTTGTGAACTTGGAGTCTTTTACAGGATAGTTCCATACGCTTACAAACAAGAGACAAAAATGCATGATAAAGTCATAGGGGCCAGGAGAATTTGTCATAGCAGGTAACGAACCTGTTTAAAGATGTTGAAAAACATGGGCTTACATTCTTTCAATGTGATGGTTTTCTTATCAAGGAAAATTCTGATCCTTCAATCACTGATGAAAAGTTTGTGTTATTGCAATGATGTGCATTTTTGGAAAAATGCATTATTTGTGAACTAATTGTGTTATTGAAGCTTGTGGAAGATGTGCAAGTTCCTAATCCATGATTTAAGATGGGTACAATTTTTCTTTACCTTTTTTCACGTGTTTTTACATTAAAGAATAATTGTTTTTTTTCTATATTTTTGAAGAATGTTGATAGAACCCCTTGTGTTTCACTGTAGGAGAACAGCTCGCACAAAATCCTGAGAAAACTGAAGAACAATAAACTGTATTACACGGCCAAATGGTTATGGTTATGTCATTCATTCTAGTTAATACATGACAATCTGCATTTTCACAATATAGTTTATTGCAAGTCAAAACAATCAGGCAGTTAAAATAGGTTGGGAGTTTTCCTTGGGCCAGCACATAGGTTTGGGATGCACATTTCATGACTAAGGGAACTTTTAAGGTGCCAATTAACAATCAATGGGTTGATTATAATGTGTCTATGGTGTCTAATCTCATATACAATCTAAATTGCTATATTTGGCATGTAATACCCTTAGAATTGTGCTGAGGTCTGGTGGAAAAGCCATTGGGTGACTTGGGTTCAAGACTAACTAGGCACACTCTCCACCTATGTTCAAGACGAGCTAGTTATACTGCCCATCTATGTTCAAGACCAGATAGGCCTTCTCTCCATGTTAAATCCATCACATTAAGGCCTTCATTATAAAAGTGTTCTAATGTTGGAGCATTGCTGTTGAGTTTGACTTCTACCCTTCCTTATTTTCAACCAAGATAGTGGTCAAGAATATAAACTTAGAAGAATTAAACATTATGCAATAGATGTGGGATTATTCTTGGCTTAAATATACACTTAAGATTTCTATAGTAGACATATATCAATATGTTTAGGACTATTTTTGGCTTAAATGCAAGGACAATGTAAAGGAATACACTCAATTAGGATTTCTATAGTAGGCATCATAGTTACCAAATCCAGTCGGATCTGCACAAAATCCGTCCGGATCCAGATTTTTTGGTAGGCTTGGACAAGTTTGTCTGGGTCAGCCTTTTTTTCCCATAAATTAAATTTTTTATTAAGGTTTTCTGCAGAAAAAGAATGCCCCAAAACCATAGATATTATATAATATTAACATTTTATTTTACTTTATTAATGCTCTTAATTGTATTTGTCATTTTTGCATATTTATAAAACTATGCTCTCTCTCACTCTCTCTCAAACACACACACACACACACACACACACACACACACACACCAGTTCGTTTTTTTTCGAACTTTTTCAAGAATTCCGGATTTTTGGATTTTTTTGCCCTTTTGAATAGATCCGGATTTCCGAACTTGGTAACTATGGTAGACATACATCAAAACTTAATTTATTGGACATAGGTTTGGAATGCACATTATATGTCTAATGGAACCACTAAGGTGCCAAATCACAATCGATTGATTATAATTTATCCATAGTGCCCCATCCCATATACAATCTAAATTGCTATTTTTGGAAAGCAACACTCTTAGAATTCTTTGCACTTTTGAATGTGCCAAGGTTTGATGGAAAAGCCATTGGATAACTTGAGTTCAAGACCAATTAAGTACCTCCACACCTATGTTCAAGACGAGCTAGGTATTCTCCACACCTATTTTCAAGATCAAATAGGCATTCTCTCCATGTTAAATCCATCACATTAAGGCCTTAATCATAAAAATGTTTTAATGTTCATCGAGTATTACCTTTGAGTTTGACTTCCACCCTTCCATATTTCAACCAACATAGTGATCGAGAATATCAACTTAGAACACTTGAACATTATGCATTATATGTGGGACTATTCTTGGCTTAAATACAAGGACTATGTAAAGGAATACATCAATCAGGATTTCTATGGTAGACATACATCAAGATATAATTTATTAGACATGGATGCGGGTGGACTCATTTTTTGTTTTTGTTGTCAGCTAACGACTTTAAAATATATAGATAATATCATTAGTATAATTGACCTAGTTGTCTCAAAGTTTTTTAAGAAAGATATTTCACCAATCTTTCCATGGAATTGGAAAGGTTGGGTGGATGAGTCCATTGTGTTGCTGTAACAATTCTTTACTTAATAAAATATTCACTAATTGTTGAAGTTTTTCCTAGATTGGGTTTTCTTCAAGTAAAATTCAATGTTATGGCATTTTTTTTCTTATCCTTGTTTTACATAATTTCTAATGTTGTGGCACAAATATCTGCTTATGTAGAGCATGGCTTATTGTTTTTGGATCATGGATTATTTAGTATTTTAGAGATAGTTAAGCAATTAGATCATTTAATTCCACACAAGATTTTAATAAGCTTTTACTACTACCATATGTTATGCAATCACAAATCATTTTGGCATCAACAAATTGTTTCCTTGTGGATGAATTTTCGAGTTTTTGCGAACTCGATAAAGAAAGAGCGAGAACAAGTTGTGAGAGTATATAAGATTGAAGTTGGGAAAATAAAGTGGACAAATAAAGTAAAATATTAGTTTGCACCCATGGAAGATTGTGGAAACTATCCCAATAAAGCTCGAAGGGAAAAAATTGAATTTAAGAGTTATAGAGCTCACCTATCCCATTGATAGATTGATGAAAACCCTCACCATGATGCAAGGTCTAGCGCAATGAGAGAAAGGCAATGCAAGTTTTGTGCAAGAAGAGTTTTTGGGTTGGGCAAACATCAAAACCACTGTTCAAAATGAATGCAAAGGTGGAAATACAGTTTTATGATTGTCAATGTAATGCCAAAAAGCTTGACCCTATTCTCAAGTAGCTTGAGATCCTACTCTAGTATGCATAATCTCTCAAGATACTTTAGCATGCATAAACTAATTGAGAAGGAAAAGATTTTTGTTGCCCACTTAAAGATGCCTTGATATAGTTGAAGAGCTATGTGGATGCATCATGGTTAAACAATATGAAGTGAATCAATGGGAGCATTTCAAGGATTTGATTAAATGACAATTATACCCTATATGATATAAGGAATAACAACTCATAATGTGGAAGGACTATTGACATGAGAACGAATGAAGTATGAAAGATTATGCTTATGAGTTACTCAAACAAGCTATCTTGTTGGTCACCTTTCCCAATAAATGATGGGTAGTGGTTAATCTTTGAGGACTTCACAATTTTATGAAGAGGCAATTGACGTTCCTCAATGTGAAAGGTATACATGAAGCACACAACAAGGCACTCTAGATTTATATGGATAGGAAGAAGGGGTGGAAAAAGGAACAAAATATTCAAGGCTTTGCTAAAACAGAATGCGAGAAATGTGCAACTACACGTGTAAGGAGAATAGAGATTGTAACTATTGCCCCAATATAAATGGTTCCATAGATGAGAAATGTTGGAAGCTACATTCTAAGTTGCTTCCTAACTAGCATAAACACAAGAAAAGAGTATTGAAGGATACAATAGACATAGCCAAGATTGATGTGGATAAAAGGAAGTTTTTTCACATCAACATCCAAGTGAAGACCATGGAAATACATGCACTTTTTGTTTTTGGTTCCTAAAGTAATTTGATTTTCAAAAAATTGGTGCATAATATTGATTGGAAATAATGAATGGATTTAAACATATCCATTGGGTTGCTTGCATAGATGTACCAATACACAAGATGTTAAGCAATGCAAGACCAAGTTTACAATATTGATTCATAGGTTGGTGATATAGTGTCATTCGTGTTTGAGTGGATTCTGTGAAGTACATTTACATGAAAATGAGGAGCGATCACGTGTCTAAATTTGAGTGGACACGACGACATAAAAGGTGAAACAAATTTTTGATTTCCATGACATTGAGGCTAGGAGAATACGCCGCATTGATGGTTGTGTTCACTATTCAAGGGCCTAAATTTGATAGGTGTCTCCATGTCATTTGTTAAATTGAACAAGGTTGCAGGGCATGCTACCCAGAATTACAAATCCATTCTTTTGGTTATAACTTGAGTTTTATTGATCCATTCTTATTGGTCTTATTGAAAATGTCTCATTAGTGGTTACACAATGTACTCAAGCTTGGCAGTAATTAATGTAATTTTGTAAACTTGTTCACACTCGAAGTTCTTGGTTTTCTTGCCTTTAATGGAAAAATAATGATGCACAAAATGGGGTAATCCCTTGAATCAAAGAATGGGGATTGGTGCACAATGAATTGTAGAACTCACCAAGTTTCATTGTAGAAGTTGCCTTGTCCACACCCTCTTTATTTCACATTGATCTTCGTGATTCTTTGAGATCAAAATTGGCATTGCAAATGGCTCATTCAAGTAAAATTTGTGTTTTTTCTTAATCAAATGTGATCACAAGTAGTTTGATCTTCGAGTAAACATGATATTTTTGACCACTTGTCATTTGACCTCACATGAAGTTTTAAGAGTCGTTTGTTTGTGAACAATGCAGAATAGTGAGTGGTGGAGAATGTGACTTACTCGATGCAAACATCCGTTCTCTATTTGAATTTACCTAAAATTTTCTAGGGGAAACTCTATAAATTGATGAAGGTTTCCTTCATCAAAATATTTGGGTTGTGGAATAAACTTCTGGTCCTTGAGGTCTAAGTTTGTCTAAGTTCTGTATACTTGTTGGTGAGAGCCTCACAAAATTCAAGAGGTGGTGTATTTTCAAAAAAATGAGTAGTGTTGCAACTAGTTGAATTTCTCAATTGTCACTTGATCATGAAACTATGTGGCTTGCTGTGTAACCTTGATGATTAGTGAAACTATAAATATCCTTGTATAGTTGTGCTTTGATGTGTAATCCTACTAATTTTGATCAAAATTTTACAATTGCTTTGTTTTTAGTAGTCTGTAATGCTTTATTCTAATGAATAATAAGATATCCATGTAGGTTACTCTGTTCTTTGTCTAAATTGTGAAAGAGTCTACAACAATTGTGTAAATTGTGGGTCTCTTTTGGCTACCAGTAATATGTTCATTTAAGCTCCAAGAAGACTTCGTGGCCCAATGGAAAGAAGGCACTAACCATAGTACACTAGATCATATATTTATAAACTTTTTAATAATTTAGCCTCTGAGAACTCCGACCCCTTTACTTGTATATCTTATAGAGGTCTCCAATCTCATGCATTTTGGTTTATATGTGCTAACATAGCTTGGCATATGCATGTGAATTTGTGAACACTATCTTACAAATTATAAATGTCTCTGTTCACATTTATCTATTGCAACGTTGGTCTAGAGTTAGAGTAACTTTTGATTGGTTTGCTAGTGACAACAAATTAGCCAAAGTAATCACAATGGTCAATCATACTGTGTAGACTTGTGTTCTTTGAAATATATTGTGTATTGCCTCTGCCTTCTATATTGCTATAGGGCCTCTCCCCTTTATGTAATAGAGCCAAAAGAGTAGAGAGTAAGCCACCTTTCGTGGACTGTTGCTTCAAGTCCTACCCAATTTTAGTGTGAAGTGTTAATAGGTTGTGCTGCTACAACGACTTATTGTCTATTTTATTTTTGTTTGGCCTACTAAATCCTAGGGTACGGATTTGGGAGCCAACAATTTTGGCGTCATTGCCAGGGGCCTTCTAGTTCTTGTTGTATTTGAAGGATCTTTGGGATTACAATTATTAGCTCAGATTTCAAGTTTGTTCATCCAATCTGAGCATATATTTATGGTATTTGCAACTCCATTGAGGTTATGAACCAGATCAATTTGTGAAATTTATAAGTTCAAGTTGAAATTTAATAAATTGCAGCATACTAGTCTTTCAAGGCCCTAAATTTGTCGAGCTAGAGGGACTACATTCTTCTTTCAAGACAAAACCTGTCAAGAAGTTGCAACTAGAACTACTTGTCACAAAAGTTGTACCTAGAAAGAAGCAAGTGTGAAAGATTGCATACACACTAGGTAGTTCCTTTAACTATCATCCCGATTCTCTTACTTCTACAAACATTATTGGTGCTAGTTTAAATAGGAAGAAGAGGTTTCAATTCAACATTTGGGTGCAAGGATCTCATACTAGATCATTAAAGAACATGAACAATTATGTTAAAGGTAATCCTAGTGTACCTGATCAGAGTGTTTTTGATGAGGGTAAAAGTGTTGTTTTGAAGATTCAAAAGTTGGAAGACAAAATTAATACCTTGGAAGCTAAAACCAATCAAATGTAGAGTACCATTCAGCAACCGGTACATATGAGCAAGGTTATCGTCACAAACTATGTTTCCAACATCAATGTTTTAAGAGAAGTCATCAAAACTAACAAAGACCAACAAAGCGGTGTCAGAACAAGCAAGAGGATTAAGGGCTTGGATAAAGGAAATACTATGGATCTGGATAATTCTATGGTGGAGGACATTGAAAAGGTTTTAAATGGCTTAGTCAAAGACAAGAACCTTGTTTTGAAAGATCTTGATATTTAATATGCGTCTGGCTAGTTTATTGTCTTTTTGTTGTGTTTTAACTATTTTTTTGTTATGTTTCGATAGATTTTCTATTGCTTTTATGTTTGTGGTTCCTTGTTAGTTTTATTTGGCCTTATGCTGTCTTTTGTATTTGGGATGGGTCCTAGTCGAACCCTGCCTTTTATCCTTAATAAAAAATAAAAACTCTACCATGTGAAATAATTAGAGATTGCCACAATATAGTGAAGGGTCATACCTTAGGAGGGACAACTCAATAATCTCATCCCACATGGTAGTGAAAAGTGGCAAGCAAAGGGTCACCTGATCTGAAAATTGGTAAAATGGGAGTATATAGTTTAACCCTTATGCGTTGAAAGTTCATAGTGAATAGTTAATGCTAAATGTAACTCCGTGAATGGAGAATCAAGTGAACAATAAAAGGTGACCACATGTCACTCAATGGAAATGGAGGTGGTCACAATGATCTGTCTTGCCATGCATCCATGGGATCATTCAAAGATTTCCAAAGAGATTGAGCAAACTCTATGAAGTCCATGCTGCATGACAAATGAGGAGCGATCACGCGTCTAAATTTGAGTGGACACAACAACATAAAAGGTGAAACAAGGTTGCAAATTATGTGGCCTTGAGGCTACAGGAGTGTGTCAAGTGGATAGTCGAGAGGTTTGATGTTTAGAGGCCTAAATTTGGCTAGCATCACCACGTCATTTTGTCATAGTGAACAAGGTCGTAGGCCATGCCACCTTTAATTACAATGATCCATTATTTTGGTCATAACTTGAGTTTTATTGATCCATTTTAAGTGTGGTTGGTTTTAATATAAAAGTCTCATAAGTGGTTACACAATGCTCTCAAGATTGGTGGTAATTCATGTAAATTTAGAAACATGTTCACACTAAGATTTCTTGGCATTCATGCCTTTAATGGCAAAATAATGATATACATAATGGGGTGATCACATGAATCATAGAATGGGGATTGGCGTAAAGTGAACTGTAGAATTTGTGAAGTGTCATTGTAGAAGCCAAATTTTACACATCTTTTTGATTTCACAATAATCTTTGTGATGCGTTGAGGTTGGAATTGACATTATGAATAGTTCATTAAAATAAAATTTGTGTTTTCTCCCAATCATACACGATCACAAGTAGCATGCTCTGAGTAAACATGAGATTGTGGCCACTTTTCATTTGACACCCCATGAAGTTGTAAAAAGTCATGTCTGTGAACAATGTAGAATAATGAGTGGTGAAGAATCTAACTCACCTGATGTAGATATTTGTTCTCTATGCGAATTTCCATGGAATGTTCTGCAAGGGAAAATCTATAAAATGATGAAAGTTTCCTTCATCATGATCTTTTGACTATAGATTAAAATTTTGGTCCTTGAGGTTTGAGTCTATCTAAGTTATATGTCCTTATTGGTGAGATCATCACACAATTCAAGGGGTAGAATATTTTCAAAAAAAATGAGCAGTCTTTTTTTTTTGTTGAAGTTCTCAATTGTCACTCGGTCATGAAACTGAGGCTTGGTGTGTAAACTTGCTAATTAGTGAAATTGTAAAAATCCTTGTATAGTTGTAGTGGTCGGATGTGTAATCATATTGGTTATTTTGATCAAATTTATAATTGCTCTACTCTGATGAATAATAAGATCTGTATGTAGGTTACTTAGTAATTTGTCTAAATTGTGAAAGAGTATGTAAAAATTGTGTATTTCTCTTTTTCGCTATCACTAATATGCTGATTTAAGCTCTAATAAGACTCTAGGGCACAATGAAATGAAGGTACTAACCATAGTACACTAGATCACATTTTTTATACACTTCTCAAAAATTTAGCTTTTGAAACCTCCAACCTTTTTTCTTGTATTTTATAGAGTTCTCTAGTCATGTACTTTGGTTTATATGTGTTAGCTCAACGTGGTATATGCACGTGAATTTGTTAACACTGATCTTACAAGTTATAAATGTCTTTGTTCACATTTATTTGATATAGTCTTGGTCTAAAGATAGAGTATCTTGTGATTGGTTTGCTAGTGACAACATATTAGGTAATGTAATCACAATGTTTAAGCATACAATTTAGACTTGTGTTTTTTGAAATTAATTGTTTATTGCATCTACCTTGTATATTGCTATAGGGTCTCTCCCCTTGGTCTAAAAAAGCCAAAATAATATAAATTAAGACACTTCTCGTGAACCATTGCCTCAAGTCTTGGATTGTTTTAGTGTGAAGAGTTAATAGGTCATGCTGCTATAATGACCTATCCTCTATTTTCTATTCTTTGGGTCACTAAATCCTAGAGTACGGATTTGGGAGCCAACAAGGTGAAAGTGGACTCCATTAGGGTTATGCAACATTTTGTAGAATTATTTAACGACCACGACTTATTTTTAACTTATTTTTGAAGTACAAAGTTCTAAAATAATAATAATATAGTCAACGGTGTAAAGGTTAGCCAATATTTTATAAGCTTGTAGTTTGTGTCATGGTGGGCTGTTTAGTTAATGGTCAACGATTATGGGTTGAGCGAAAAATTACTATAACCAAGGTTTCCTTATTTTATTTAATAAAATCATTGTTCTTACTTTTAATACCTTTGCCATGGTTTCTGAATTTTGCTTGATATTTATTATAAGCCTTACGGTCTTCACTACTTGGCAATATGTTTATAACCATGGTTCTATTTTTTTAATATTGAATTTTATATTTTTAAGAGCCATGGTTTTTATATATGATGATGTTTTATTGTGATATATTGGTGGGTTTATAAAACAAGGTCTATGTTTTAGGAAGACCCTTTTGACCTTAAGAGCTTGAATGCAGAGGCCTAGGGGTAAGGTGCCTTGTAAGCCCCCCTAGCTTATTGAAATATTTTTTTCCCTCTTCCATGTGGTACCATTTTAGATGCGTAACTTTGAAAAATAAAATGTAAATTTAGTAGAACCTAGATATTAACTCTCAATCTTGTTTGGTTTGTGGAGGGCTTGTAGTAGCCCCAGGGGTAGGGAGACCATTAAGGGATCACCCCCTATTTTTCGTTCTCTTATGCATGGAATAAGATTAAAATTATAGAACTTAATATTGATTTAAATATACAAAATAAATTAAACTATTATTAATCATTTTTTAGAGAGGCTTGGGCTTGGAGGCCTTGATGGCAATCAAAAGTTTTTTTGGAGCTTGAAGTCTAAATACACTTTTTTCTTTTGTGAGAACCATATATGCCCTATAAGATTTTTGTAAAGCCTAGCATTTTCATAACCCACCCAACCATCTTTCCATCATTTCAAAAAACAAACAAAAAACAAACAGACTGATTTGTAACTAAAAATCTTGGAGACCCCATTAAGGGAGGTTGTCTAGTGGTTAAGAGGATCAAGACAAAAGGCTATGGAAAAGTCTTCCTCAAATCCTCTTTATTTATCTTCAAATAAAAAATTTCAAGCTTAATCAGTGAGTTATGACCCTTTATAGCAACCCCTAAAAAGTCCAAGGGTTTCCATATCCTTGTCCAATCCAACGGTTGTGATACAAAGGATCCAACAATGGAGATGAGGTGTTGCAATTTTAAGGGGCTAGGTCTAGATATTGTATGCCATTTTTGGGGTACCATGTGACCTAGTAGAGATTTTCATTAGCTCTTTTCAATAAAGTAATCAATTTAAAAAAAGAGTTTGATTTTTGACTTAAAAGTACAACTTGATGCCTCTAATTTTTCAAAATCGCTTGGGGTCCTGTTTGAAGATCGTTGAGAGTTAAGTCCAATTATTCAAACATAATGGTTTATTGAACACTCCTTATTTTAGTTGAGTGTTTAGATTGGGCCTTAGGGACATGGGGGATGCCAAGTTTACTTAAGTAGATTTAGTCTATTTAAGTGCTTGTAGGACAAGTGTCAACCATGCAAAAACTTGCACATCATAAAACATGACCATCTAGGTGTGTTATTTTGTTTGATGTGTTGTGCATCACTTTCCATAGAGTGGCTACTCATTAGATAGTTTGGTATGTAGAGAAAACAATGTACATTATCAAAAAAAAATTGACCTGTTTTCTTGTTTTTTCTTCATGTAAAATTATGGACATGACACTTTTCAATGACTGTTCATATTTTAACCACCTTTATCTTGAGGTTAAGACACTTCATTTTGAGCTCTTATACACCCATGTCACTACGTATGTGACATTGTTCACAATGTTATTCCATCCAAAACGATTCACATCTCAATGTTTAAAATAATGAGCATGTGCTACAAATAAATGATATTATAAGATGAGTAAATAATACAGAGCAAACTTGAAAGAACCTCATGCCTTCGCACAAAGAACACACTCAATTTAATAAATGTATTGATTGTCTACATGCCATTTTGAATAATATTATAGACTCCAAGTAATTAATTTTCCACCTATCAAGCCATGTGATTTTTATTGCGAGTATCATAGATTTAAAGGCCATTTAACAAATACATTTTTTTCTGTGAGGACCAAAATTCAAGACTACCAATTGCGGTGATATTAAAATAAAAGATACACTAGTCAAAACACCAATTTAAAAGTGCAACTCTATTGATACCCAAAAGATGTCAAAATTTAAACCTCAATATGAACTCAAATGGGTACTGCATGAAGAAGTTCATCAAGATCCAATAAAAGCACTAATGACGGTAAAGAAACAATCATTACATAGTACACCTCCAAGGAAAATGAAACTAAATAATACATATCGTTGCACCAAAGGCACCAATTTTGATAATAATAATTTAATAAATTCATTTCCTATGTATGCTAGTGAAAAGTCATATGCTTTGAAACGTATATCCAATTATGGTTATTATGGACTTTATCTAATCATTGGTTAGTTTTGCTAACATGATTTATGATTAAATGTTACACCATCTATTTATGTACAATATAATGATTCACCCAATAATTTTAAGTGAGACATAACACTTATACTATATACATATTGTTGGTTGAATATTTTGTCAATCAGCGTACTGATAAACAAAATAGGTCTGATCAACCAAAGTAGGAAGATAAGTCGTCCAAATGTGTAGTTTTACCACATCAGAAAGACACTGATCTCTCCTCTCATCAAGGGGAGGTACCTTGCAGGTATATATATATATATATATATATATATATATATATATATATATATATATATATATATATATATATATATATCCATCTCTCTTCTTTCAGAGATGATGCGCACGGATCAAAGGAAAAACTCAAGGGAAATGATAGACAGTACTCCTCTTCTTTCAGAAGTACTATTCAACAAACCACAAGAATACTCCTGGAAATAAAAGCGGAATGTAACTGAGGGCGTAGTAACCAACAAATTGAGATACAACACAAAGTCTCTACTTGAAATGCTCAAGAATAATATACGAAGGACAATGAGGGCACAAAGTCTTCTCAAAGTCCTTTACACAATAATGAAAAGAAAACACACTGAAGGCAGCTATGGGGCCACAAAGTCTCTCCACAATTGATTCTTCATGACACCTTACTGACTAATTTTACTAATTCTGCTTGTTGAATTAATGGAACAGAAAATATATCAAGGAAAAAGACATAAGAACAGTTTCCTTAATAACAAAGAAATCACAGCACAAAGTCTGAAAAAGTCCCTTGCTTTCTTATTCCAGTAACAAAATATGATTAACAGAATGAGCACAAAGTCTCAATGATGCTTCCCAATTTGGGCAGAGTTTCGTTCTAAAATGTCAAAAAAGAGATCTGTATTACAATAGAAGAAAGTCCCTTATATAGTCTCTTCAAGAAGGACTTGGGAACAAGCAATACATCATTTTGTGTTGGAATCTGTTAAGGAGACATGCCGGAACTTAGGGGCGCTTTACCCATTTGATTTTATCAATGCAAAGAAATAAGTCGCGCTTATTGAAAGTTTGTAACTTTCGATGTTCCACCTGGCGATCTTATCTTATCTTCATCATTCCTCCTTGTCCGGCTAATTGACTCAGGTCCTGGATTTAATTTAATGTTTTGTTCCTTATCCGCTTTCTGTTGGTCTTGACTTTGAGATCTGTGATCGTATTTCGGTCTGTATGTTTAAAGGATCAACGACTAATTCACTGTGTTGAATTTGACGTTTTCGGGCGCGCCATTCCTTTGTCTTCTTTCAGCTTTTCTGTTTGGCACTTTTTCGGATTGCACTTGCCCTTTCGGGCCTTAAGAAATGACCCATTTTGAGTCGGGAAGAGCCTCCCGCAAGGGTATCTACCCTTCGGGCAGTCTTTGAATGGCCTTGGGGCTTCTTTGAACTTTGGCAATGAACCATTCCGTTGAACCAAGACATTGAACCAGGCCGATGAACTAAGCATTAAACCGAACATTGAACTTGCCTTTGAACCATGTCTTTGAACTAACCGTCGAACCAAGGCTTTGAACCTTTTCGTTGAACCAAATTTTGGTTCAACGGTTCAAACAAAGCTTTGAACCGACTGACGAACCGTTTAATTGAACCTGCGTTTGAACCATTTGACATTGAACCAAACGTTGAACCTGCTGCTGATGCTTGCCGATGGAAATTTCTGTTTGAAACAAGGCGATGAACCAATTCCAAAAATGATCAATTGTTAGAAACCAATTCTTTTGATTGAACACACCTGTAGGAGTCATGAAGCTTGTTGAACTTGTAGAAATGAGTCTATTTGCAGTCCGTAGATTTCTGAAAAGCTTGAAAAATGAGGAATTTGAATGCTCAAGACAAAATTTGGAAATGGAAGAGATAATTTTGGTCTGTAGGACCAAAATAATTCAAATGTTGTCCAAAAAATAGATGATATTTTTGAGGGACAACAACGGGCTCCAGTTGGGGAACTTTTGTCAATTGCAAAACGAATTGAAAGGAGTAGAATCCAAAATCTCCAGTGTCTTCATGTGTACCATTGGGTTACGGAATCATGCTACCCAAAAATGAAAGGCTTCAAAAATGAAAACAAATGAAACAAAACAAAATTAAAAAAAACTGTACAAATATACATATGCAATGATCTGATACTTCAAGAGTTGAAGTGTTTCAGATGCTGCCCATTGTGAGACAATGATAATGTCGTCCTGTCCTGATAAACCAGCAGGAAACCATTTTGTCCCCAAAATCGGTGACGGGCGAATGGAACTCTCCACCAGGAAACCACTTTTCTATGCCTTCCCCTTGGTTTTCTTCTCTTGCCCCACAACAAGACTTGACTTTTGGTTTGAAAACCACGAATCTTCGCTCTCCTAGAAAAGAGTTCTTTTTCTTGATTTTGATGGACAGCAGCATGGTCTAGTACCATAATTTGTTGTTTTGATAGCTCGGCCCAGCACATGTCTTGATTGTCCCCCTCAGATATCTCAGATTCTTCTTTATTTGGAAGGGAGGGTTCTCCTACACTTATGTTGCACTCCACCAATTCTTCTGCTATTTCATCCCTGCTTGAAGACTCAAACAAAATTTGGGCTGCATGGGCCGCCGTTTGGGTCTCGACACATTGGACATGATCAATTATGTCAAATGGCTGGATTGGACTAGGCACAGGAGATGTGAGTTCTTTTTGGTTTATGGGATAGGTGGGAGGATTGATCTGCGAAGTTGAAGTAGAAGGTGCAGAGATGTTTGGGATACTTACTTTCTCAGCAATCATTGGGTCCTTCGGCTGGATAGGCAGAGTGGTCCCACTCTTAGTAATCGAAATTGCAGGTTGAGGTCGCTCCTCTGTTTCTCCTTTATCAACTTGTTGAGCTGACTGATTTTGGGACTGGGTGATCATAGCATATGATCCTTCAGATGCTCCACCTTTACTTCTAGGTTCATCCTGGTAATCCAGGAAACCAATGTGGGAGTCGCCAGCTGACTCTTCTTGATCCTCTGTGAAGAGACCAACGTCATTTTCTTGATTAAAATCAGGTTGAAAAGAGAAATCATGCTCTGTTTCCAAATACTCAATTGCTGAGTTGGCTGGAGGTGCTTCAATGGCAAGGTTCCTCTGTGGGGGAGGAAGACGATTGGGTTGCCCTTGATGTGCCTGATTAGGGGATGTCCTCCTTGGTACATCTTTGTATGAAGGAGCAGATGACATCCCTTGTGCCATTTGTCTTCTGAGGGCCAGCACTTCATTTGCTAGCTTCTGCACCATTGGATTAGTGGTGGCTGCAGGTGAGTTATCAGAAGATGAGGAAGATGCGCCTCTGTTTGAATCCCTTCTTATCTTTCCAGCCAAGATAAGGTCATCTTCTAACTCAGTGGCTAAGTCTTGAGTAGCTTCAAGATCTATGCGGCCAACACGTCTTAGCAGAAAACTCACTTCAGGTAGCTGTGAGTTTATGAAGAAGCATTTGAGATTCTCGGGTGTGCGCTGAGCAACTACGGGAATCCTGTTTCTCAGCTTGTCGAATTTTGCAATAAAATTCCTCATGGGCTCATGAGGTTCCTTCTTCATCTGCGTAAGTTGGGCTAGCAAAGCATGAGCATCTTCTGCAGGTTTGAACCTTGCTTCAAACTTGGCTTTGATAGTGTCCCAACCAATCACTGATCCAATTTGCAGATGGTAAAACCAGTCTGCAGCAGCACCTTGTAATGTCTCCACGAAAACCCTGACTGCCACGTCTTCAAATTCCACCCCTATCACACCACAGGTTATGGTGAAGGCTGCAATGTGTTCATCAGGGTGGACTCTTCCATCACCAAAGAATTTGGGGAAATTCTTCCTTGAACTGAGTGGTAGCTCATGCAAGGGTGGAGTTAGATTAAGTGGGCCAAATGAGTTACCCCAGGGGCCTCGAACTGCCATGATCGGATTATGAACAATAGGGATAACACATCTGAGTGGAGTTGCCAGATTATAGGACAAAAATGGAAAAAAAACTGGCCCTGCTTCAGCTTAAAGCTTGAGGCTTCAAACTGCGCTTTCTTTCCCTGCAGCTCTGGTTTTGCAGACTAGATAATATAATGGAGATGGATGAAAATAGAGATGAATGAAAAATGGTAAGGCTATAAATGGATAATAGGTAAGACCTAGATGGGAGTCGCCAGACTGTATAATGGATAAGGTGATAATGATAATGGGTAAGACATAGGTGATGTTTCAATCTGAAACTTGAGGTTCCAAATTGCACAAAATTACTGTGTCCCCAGAGGAGTCGCCAAAAACTGTTGGTTGAATATTTTGTCGATCAACGTACTGATAAACAAAATAGGTCTGATCAGCCAAAGTAAGAAGATAAGTCATCCAAATGTGTAGTTTTACCACATCAGAAAGACACTGATCTCTCCTCTCATCAAGGGGAGGTTCCCTGCAGGTATACTCTATATATATATATATATATATATATATATATAAAATAATACTCATGGGTGGGACAAACCATCCATCTCTCTTCTTTCAGAGATGATGCGCATGGATCAAAAGAAAAACTCAGGGGAAATGACAGACAGTACTCTTCTTTCAGAAGTACTATTAAGCAAACCACAAGAATACTCTTGGAAATAAAAGTGGAATGTAACTGAGGGCGTAGTAACCAGCAAATCGAGATACAACACAAAGTCTCTACTTGAAATGCTCAAGAATAATATACGAAGGACAATGAGGGCACAAAGTCTTCTCAAAGTCCTTTACACAATAATGAAAAGAAAACACACTGAAGGCAGCTATGGGGACACAAAGTCTCTCCACAATTGATTCTTCAGGACACCTTCCTGACTAATTTTACTAATTTTGCTTGTTGAATTAATGGAATAGAAAATTTAGCAAGGAAAAAGACATAAGAACAGTTTTCTTGATAACAAAGAAATCACAACACAAAGTCTGAAAAAGTCCCTTGCTTTCTTATTCCAGTAACAAAATATGATTAATAGACTGAGCACAAAGTCTCAATGATGCCTCCCAATTTGGGCAGAATTTCGTTCTAAAATGTCAAAAAAGAGATCTGTATTACAATAGAAGAAAGTCCCTTATATAGTCTCTTCAAGAAGGACTTGGGAACAATCAATACATCATTTTGCGTTGGAATCTGTTAAGGAGACATGCCGGAACTTAGGGGCGCTTTACCCATTTGATTTTATCAATGCAAGGAAATAAGTCGCGCTTATTGAAAGTTTGTAACTTTCGATGTTCCACCTGGCGATCTGATTTTATCTTCATCATTCCTCCTTGTCTGGGGAATTGACTCGGGCACTGGATTTAATTTACTGTTTTGTTCCTTATCCACTTTCTGCTGGTCTTGACTTTGAGATCTGTGATTGTATTTCGGTCTGTATGTTTAAAGGATCAACGACTAATTCACTGTGTTGAATTTGACATTTTCGGGCACGTCATTCCTTTGTCTTCTTTCAGCTTTTCTGTTTGGCACTTTTCTGGATTGCACTTGCCCTTTCGAGCCTTAAGAAATGACTCGTTTTGAGTCGGGAAGAGCCTCCCGCAAGGGTATCTACCCTTCGGGCAGTCTTTGAATGGCCTTGGGGCTTCTTTGAACTTTGGCAATGAACCATTCCGTTGAACCAAGACATTGAACTAGGCCGATGAACTAAGCATTGAACCGAACATTGAACTTGTCTTTGAACCATGTCTTTGAACTAACCGTCGAACCAAGGCTTTGAACCTTTTCGTTGAACCAAATTTTGGTTCAACGGTTCAAACAAAGCTTTGAACCGACTGACGAACCGTTTAATTGAACCTGCCTTTGAACCATTTGACATTGAACCAAAAGATGAACCAAACGTTGAACCTGTTGCTGATGCTTGCCGATGGAAATTTCTGTTTGAAACAAGGCGATGAACCAATTCCAAAAATGACCAATTGTTAGAAACCAATTCTTTTGATTGAACACACCTATAGGAGTTGTGAAGCCTGTTGAACTTGTAGAAATGAGCCTGTTTTCAGTCCGTAGATTTCTGAAAAGCTTGAAAAATGAGGAATTTGAACGCTCAAGACAAAATTTGGAAAGGGAAGAGATAATTTTGGTCTGTAGGACCAAAATAATTCAAATGTTGTCCCAAAAATAGCTGATATTTTTGAGGGACAACACATATGATCATGGATGCATAGCCCTAGGGACATTGTGGGGACATTTTAGTTTATTAAATTGATTTGAATTGTATTTTCATTGATTGTTCTTTTTATTGACCAACGATTTTATTTTACTTTGGTTTTTGTAGATTTCTTTTTCCACTTGGCTCATTTTGTTACTTTTTTACTCCTCCCGGGAATTTATTTTGTTTATTTTTTTAACATAATTTTATTTGCATACTTATGGTCACAAGGGATTCACTAAGGGAGGGATAAAATACCATGTGCATGCATATTTAGTTATTTTAATCACCTAATGTCAAGATCGGTATAATGGGGGAGTATTTATGGTTTAGAGTTTTTTTAAATACTATTAGAAGTGATGGATATTGAGGGGTGGGGCCCAAGGCTAGGCATGGGTACGAGTTTCTGCGACATACACATGTTATGTGTCTATCACACATCTACAATGTATATTTAAACCTAGGTCTCATTTTCTCCAAATTTCCTCCAATTTATCCATATTTAGTTGAGTCGCTGTTGAATTGGGTACGTAGAGAAGATATGTGAGACGATTACAAGAGAAGATCTCTATTTGATAAAAAAACCTTATACAAAACCTAAATTATTATTCCCAATTCCATTACATTTGGATTGATTATTTTTGTGAGTTTCAAAGGATCACCAATGTTTGAAAATTTTCCTGCACACTAGGGTTTCACAAATCCCTAAATATTTTTGATCAGTGGATTTGTAGAGTACCAATGTTGGAACATGACGATATTTGAAGACATATTTCAACATGTTTTCTTTGAGTCATTTTGATAGTATTTCAATTTGACGTTGAATTCTCTATGTATTCATCATTCTGTTCATACTTTTAATTGTTGTTTTTGCACTTTTCCTCTATCTTATGTATTATTAGTAAAAATTATTTGTTAATACAAATGAAAAATTACCTTCACATGTTTTAGACCTATCTCCCCCACCTTTCCTCTCCTTTTTTAGTACAAACACATTATAATATGTCTAGGTCACATTTGGGTGTTGTTTGGTTAATACTAGATGTTAGTGAGCTCATCGATGTTGACCAACAAATAATAGCCATTAGTCAATGATGAATAGAGTGATACTAGTCTCTCGTATCTCTTCATTTATTTAATAAAAATACAACATGATTATGTGCGTTATTACTAGAATCTTGTTTGTTTATTCCAATTGAAGAATGATAGTCATTAGTGACAACTTCCAACTAGTCTCATGTGTCTCCCTAGGCCTTTAGTAATTATACAACATGATTGTGTATGGTAATATTGAAATCTTATCTTTTAAACATTTATTAAAAATAAAACATCATTGTGTAGGTTGATACTGAAATATAGATGTTTCTTTGAGTCACATTTAGGTTGTTTGGGAGTATGTTATAGTCATGTTCTACTATGTTTGGATATGATTTTTTTATTACAAGTATGATGTCCATAATTGAAATGATGGAATGATTTATTTTGTATTATAGGATCTAGTATAGATACAAAAACCCTATTGCAAAATCCATTATAAAAAATGATGATTAAAGCACACGTATTTTTTATGGCCATCGTAACAATGAAAGGATAATTTAAAATAGATCAATTTAGAGATGATAGAAAAATAAATGTCGTATATTAAAAATCGCTTATTGATGGTTTGTGTGTAGTCTTCGCACGAGGAGCCATTAAGGTATGCGTGGAAACTAATTCTCAACTAATTCACAAAAACATGAATGGTAACTATAATGGCAATGATCTAAATTTGATTGAACTACATAAAAAAGAAAGTTTCCATATGAACAATTTATTGAAGTGAAGATAATATATACAACAATGCTTGAAATGTTAAACATAAGACAATGTGGACCCATATCTTAACTAGTGAAACTTCAATATAACAATAAGTAAAAAAAGAGAAAATTTACCATGATGAGTTAGAAACAAAAGTGCACAATCATGTGTGTCTTTGTGAGGAAAATAAAAGCTCCAATGGAAACTATTATGTAAATATTTTCTAGATAAGTGATTGTTAGTGTCATAGGCATTTTGTGCATGGTCTGCATGATGTTTGTGTATATTGTAAGGGGGAGTTATGATATTAAAAAACAACGATTTGTGTGGGAAAGAAATAAAATTTGTGTTTGTAAGGTCTTAGTTATTTTTTCCCTCTACAAATAGGGTGCTACATTTAGTATTCTTTCAATTTTTGAGTTCTTAAACTATAATGAAATGGAGTTATGTCTGTACATATTGTTTTACCATGATGTATAATTACAAAATATTTCTTGTAGTTTTGGAATTTTCATAAATACAAAAGTATGATTCATTATGTTATCTTGTAAGATTTCGGTTTAGTGTTACTCTTTTTTCCCCTAGTTCTATTAGATTGAATGATGATACTTGTTGACCATTTTTGACCCCTAGGTCAAAAGGTTAACCCCTATAAGTAAAAAAATTGCTTGTCATGCTTCCATACTTTGTTCATGTCCCATTACATGCCTTGATAGTCTTCAAATGGTCTTTGTAAGGTCTTATTAGCATATTTTAAGGTTAATTTGACAATATTAAGGTAATGTTTTGTCTTTGTTTTAGACTAGTCTAGTCATGTCATGGAGTAAAGGAGCTTGTTCCAAGAGGTGTCATAGGTTATTAGGTGTATCTCAAAGTCACTTTACCACTAAATCACCTTGCATGAACATTTCACACATGTTTGGAAAGATTAAGGTTATTTTGCAAACTTTAAGATAAGTGAAATTGAGAAAAAAATGTGTTTTGGTTAACTCCAACATTTGTCAAAGATGAACAAAGAGAAATACCCATAGAAATACCTTTGTCTAAGTTTTGGGAGAAGTTATCTAACTTCCATATATGTCAGGGTGTCAGATTACATCAATTTTGTTGGTTTAACCTCCAAAAAGGGAGTTTTAAGCACTTGTACGGACTTGGGAGACTCATTTTCAGGTGAAAATAGTTCAAAGGTGTCTCTTCAGCGTTTACAAGAAAAATTCACACTTGGTTTACAGGTACATGTCTTATAGATGTAAAAGATGCTTCCTTTCCTCCATTGCTCCCTTGACTAAGATTTTTGTTAGAGGAGGGGCTCCTAATGATCTTCAAATCCATGGCAATAGTCATCATATTGGTGGCTCCTCCTTTATGAACAATCGTTAAGAAGATAGGGTGCTCTAAAACTGCCTATCAACCCTATAGGCTCAATTTCTCTCTTAGAAATGACAATTTTAGACTAGTTGGAGGCATGGTAACAATTAGAGGATGTATAGGGTCTATGAAGATATCTCACATGATTTTCCAAGCCACACTTGGCACGTGTGAGTCCAATTTGGCAAGAAAACTCTTCTTTTAAACAGTTTGCAAGATGATTGTCATGGTCTTTTGTTTGTTTCAAGGTTTTCAATAGTCAAGGAACATTAATGAAGGTTTCCCATCACATTTCACTCCTCCCAATGCTTTACATCTCCATCAATTATTATCTATTGCTTCACTCCAATACCATTCTCTCCAAGCAATATACAATGTTTTCTCACTTTGAAGATTGTGTGTAAGTTCACTACATAACAAAATGAGTTGAGAAGGTTTTATTTTTCATTTTCCAAGAAATATGGAGATATTGACCTCATGATAAATGTAAGGAATCAATGGAGAGAAGTTCTGAAGGATCAAGAGGTCAAAACTTGCATCATATAGGGCCTAAAAACATAAAAATGCAGACCTACAAGTTTGCAGCTCTGTAGGTCTGCATTTCATGAGAAATATTTTGTATTGTGCACTCAACCTTGAGTTTTAATACCTAAATATGAAGGAAATATGGTGTTTCTATACTTGGATAGGTCAAACATCAATGGAGGTGTGACCTAAAATCAATGCTCAAGATACTTTAAGGACACCTACAGGTAGAATGGCAGACTTAAGCAGTTTGAGGCTTTGAGTTAGCATGAGGAATGTATCAAAATATACATGTGTGATGATGGAAACAAGAGAGATATTTTAGCTAGATCTAAACCTTATAATGCTCTCATGTGATGACCAAACACATTTAGAAAATGAAAACCTACAACCATGTATTGAGTAGACATGGAAGAGGCATACATGTATGGTCAAACTGAACATGTGCAAGGTCTTGAAAAAGTTGCATAGGTTAAAAATAAGATAAATGAGTTCTCAAAATTGTGACAAAGGTCATTGTAATCCTCAGTAATTTGTATTGAGGTCCTAAACTCCAAAATGTCAACAAGCACCTAAATGACTACCTACAAGATTGCCTAGTAACTCAAGTTAGATTTCAAATTTGAGGGAAGGATAAAAATGCATAATAGTGGGTTGTAGCTTAGGTGGATAAACAAGTAAAAAAGGTCATTTTAGGTCATATAAACCTAAAAGGAAAGTTAGGGACAATGAGCAAAATAGTTTCACTCTAAACCCCTATAGACACATCCAAGTGTTCTTAAAGGCCTGCCTGCCTACATGAGAGATGCCTACTTGTTTTGAAAGACAAAAAAACCTGAGGGAAAAGGATTCAAAGGAAAATGGTTCCCTTGTATTATCACTATTTCCACATTGTTCTCAAAGTCAACTGATACCAACTTTGATAAGTCTGTGTAGGCCTAATAGGCCTAAATTTACACAAACATGCCTATATGTGTTAGATTGTGAAGAGGGTGGTCTATAAAGGTAATAAGGGAACCTAAAGGAATTAATAAGGTGTTGACAACTTCAATGATACATTCTATTAGGGTTTAAACTCTCTCAACAATGAGAAAAGGGTCCAACATAATCAGCTAGGGTCTCTTGCATAGTTTGACTCATAAACCCTAGCTTGAGTTGATGATGGTTAAAATAGGTCTGAAGCAAAAAAATGGTAAGATGGACACTAAGATATGTCAAAGTGGATGTTTCAGACTATTTGGTGTGTTTGGAACTAAAACCAAACTCCAGGATAGTTGATCAAACATGAACTTATCTTCTAGAGCTCACCAAGCACAGTTTGCCAACTCGAGAGGCGCTGGCTTTTGCTTAGATCTTCCAAGACAAGCTGCATGGTGCCCAAAGATCTCAGGGGTGGTTAGGAGGGCTTATGCCCTAAAAAATTTAGGCATTGGTTCTCAAGTTAGTGGACTCTTCTTTATGAATCATTGCTAAGACTCTAAGATGCTCAGAGGCTACCAAGAAGACTTCAGTGACCCGATAGAAGAGAAATAACTGAAAATGCATTCACATGGATTGGTTTGACCTTGTAATGACTTTAGTGACATTCTCAAGTCTCATGATAATCTTATTAAACAATTTTTAGCACATGTGTACGAAATTGGCCTAAGAAGCTTGGTTGTAGGTTTGTGTGTGAGGGTGCAAGGTATGAATTGATATCTAAACTAGGTATCAAGGCCTATCAAGCATGAAAATAGGTCACATGATCATATACACACTTTTCAGGTCTCTCAAAAAGATCTTTGAGCCAATCAAGTTATCAAGTTGGCCAAGAAGGTGGGAAATGCATCATTTTGCTAGTCAAGGAGTCTATATGCAAACCTTAAGGATACTTCAAGAGACCTCACTTTCAAGTTATGAAGTTGTATGATGATTTTGTAGGTCTAAACAAACCATTTTCAAGCTTCAAATCTTGAAAAATTCTTGCCAAACCACTTCAATCACCTCTCAAGCTTGTTCAAGCACCTAGACTAAGGCTTTGGCCATTTCATGGTTCACCCATCTGTATAGGGTCTCAAAAGCTGATATTTATCATGGAGCATGGTCATAGGATGGGTATAGTGAATCAAACACTTTTCCAAAGTTTCACATGTGTGGGAGACCATTTGAACAAAAACTCAATTTTTAGGCCTAGAGGTCTAATTAGAGAGACAAAAATGATGAATAAGTGTACTTCCACTTGGGTTTAGGTCATGAAATTTGACATGGATCTATAAAGGCATATTGGGTACTCAAAACTATATTTATTTCTCCAGGATCATCTGTACATTCTTCTACACAAGAAGGTTTACATGTTTTCAGGGTTACGAGGAATTGAGTGCGAGTGAGAGCTTAAAGTACAAGATGAAGTCTTGGAGAGAGTTGGAGGCCTGCAAAGGAGTTATTTCAAATCTGTTATGATATGGAGATGGATTACATAGAAAATAATTGCATTTATGAAGACAAAGTCAATAATTAACACTTGTAAGCAAGAATAGGTGCAATAAGATAGATTGAGCTTCAAGACACCTAAGAGGTGTAATCATCATTGCAATGTCAGTTTGAGGAGATTTTAAAATAATGCAAGGTGTCAAAGATTAGGGCAAGAACAATTCAAGATGACTTGAAAAACAAGAAGGCCACTTGTCACCTCACAAGCCAAGAGAAGGGGAAGTTTTGAAGAAGAGAAAACGGTGTTAAGCAAGAAGAAAACTCCCACGCCACTTGGAAGAGTGATGCATCTTCAGAAGAGTAACATATATCCTTGGAGATCTATTAATACTGCTTCATAACTCCTTTCTTGAATGCAACTCTCATTTGACACTTGCCACCTCTCTCTCCTATGCCTTTCTCTCTTCTTCTCTCTCAATTTTCTTTTTAAGCAACTTTGTTTGGCTTGTTTTGTATCCTCCACCTAGGTATGACGAATCCCTACCCATTTGCAAGCATTTGATCAATGACAAAATTTTGGTTTTACCTCCTTTGATTGGTTTCAATGTGTGTGTATGACTAGTAGACCTTGTCAAGTGATTAACTTAGCTTCCTTGGCATGTTGTCCTTTTATAGCATTCATATTCAGTTTAAAATCTTCTTTTGTAGGTTAAATGAAGTGTCTAAGTGAAGTGTGAAAAGTTGAGTGATTTGTCTATTCATTAGTGTCATTCTATGACCTCTCGATTAATCCTCCTAGTCCAAGCATAACTTAAAACCTTCATGTGAAGTGCTGATGTAGAGAGGTAGATTAGGAATAGTGTTTATTTCAGGTTAGTCTTATGGTTGATGTGCACATGCAGCTGATTAGTAGTGGTCAAATTATTTTGGTGCATCACCTCGATTAGAATAGGTTTCTCTTTTCCCAACAAGTTGGTAGCTTAATGAATGAGCATAAGTGATACATCAAGGGGAGCTAGCCCATTAACCTAGAGATTCAATCCATTTAAAGATCACCCACAACCTAGGATTGTCTCCATGTTATCCCAAATTTGAAAGGCTTGAACAATATTCTAAGGGTGCAAATTTGGGTTATAACAATACTATTATGATAGTATGTTCTACAATGCTCGCATATACATATTTCATATTTTTAATTGCATAGTACATATTGAGTATTTTTTTAATATATAATTATATCACAATGATATTTATGTGGACAAGGCCAATCACCCACCTCTGAAAACAAATTAGAGGAGGACATTTATTATTGAAGGAAACTTTAATGGTCATCCAATAAAATCTTTGTATCTATTAAATAATAGAAGTCTAATATTTAACAGACCCTGTTGTTGCTAATGATATCGCCCAAATTTGCACCCTTGGAAGATTGTTAAAGTCTTCCGTATTTGGGGTGACATGGAGACAATCCTAGGCTGTGGGTGTTCTTTAAGTGGATTGAATCTTTAAGTTATAGGGCTAGCTCCCCTTGATGTATCAATTATGCTCATTCACTAATCTATCAACTTGTTAAAAAGAAGATAAACCTACTATAATGGAGGCGATGCACCAAAACAATTGAACACTACCAACTAGTTGTATGCGCACATCAATTATGAGACTAACTCGAACACACACTACTCTTAATCTACCTCTCTATATCAGCAATTCATTGTGGAGGTTGTGATAGATGTTTGGGTTAGGACTAATCAAGAGGTCATGAAATGACACTAATGAGTAGACAACTCAATCAACCTTCACACTTCACTTGAACACTTCACATGACCTAGAAAGAAGCTTTTAAACTGCATATGAGTGTTAGAAAAGGATAACATGCCAAGGAAAACTAAGCAAAACACTTGACAAGATCAACTAATCATACACACACACTAAAACTAGTCAAACGAGGAGGTAAAACTAATAGTTTCTCATTGATTAAAGGCATACAAATGGGCAGGGCTTCGCCATACCTAGGTGGGGGATACATAACAAGCCAAAAAAGGTTGCTTAAATAGAGAAATGAGAGTAGAGGAGAAAGATGTGCATAGAAGTGAGTCATGACAAGTGTTTAGCAAGAGAGTTACAATCAATAAGGGAGTTGGAAACAATCCCATCAGATCTCTAAAGACACGTGTTACTTCCTTGAAGATGCACCCTCTTCCAAATGGCATAGGAGTATTTGTATTTGTTTGACACTTTGATCTTCTTTTTCAAAATTGCCCTTATCTTGGCTTGGAAGGTGATAAGTGGCCTTATTTATCATCAAGTCATCTTGAACTACTCTTGTTCTGTTCTTTGACACTTTGCACTTGTTTAGGATTATTCTTATACTAACATTTCAATGATGATCATAACTCCTTAGGTGTCTTGAAACCCCTTTGTTCTTACTATGCCTATCTTGCCCAAATAACTCAAAACTTGATTTTATCTTGATAAGTACACTCTCTCTACATGAAAGGCATCTCCATGTCTTAACAGACTCGAAATAACTCATTTGGATCCATCAAATACTCACCAATGCTTCATTTTGCTCCTTAAGCTCTCACTTGCCTTCAATTCCTTGTAGCCCTGAAAACGCACAAAGATCCTTGTGTAGAAGAATGTATGGATTTTCTTGACAAATTAAGCATGGATTCAAGTACCCAATATACCCTTACAACTTTGCACTTAATTTCATGACTATACATTGAGTGGAAATACACTTATTAACTTGTTTTCTCTTTCAAATTAAACCTCAATTAGGCCTCTAGGCTTAGAAACTGAGATTTTGCTCCATAGACCTCCCATACATGTGAAATTTCTAGTAATTGTTTGATTCACTTCCCGTACCCTATGGCCATGCTCCATGCCAAATTGTTGATTCTAAAACTTTGTATGGATGGGTGAACCATGAAATGGCAACAAAACTAGCCTTTTATAAGTCTTTTTCACACTGCCTTTAACAATCAAACTTGTTTGACAACTTCTAAGATTATATGTACATATTTTTGGACTTGTGGAGATAGGAAACATCTCAATCCACCTTCTCCAATGATTTGCATCTGTATAGGAGGTCAAATACCATGTTTTGGGTCCAAATTCTTACAAAAACATAACATTTAATGAGTCCATACAGGTGTAGGTACAAGAAAATGTTATGGTGATGGTCTTCCTGGAGTTAGGAATGAGGTTCAAGTGGTTTTAAGAGCAATCTAATTCATTTCAGGCACCTTAGAAGGAAATCTCTCTCATCAGGTACTTATTAGGGTTTTAAGAGGGTATAGAGTGGTTCAAGTTCTTAAAGAGTGCTCATAAACCCTAGGGCTCAAAATCCTAAACCAATGCCACAAAATTCAAGTGCACGAGTGTCTTAAACTACCCCTCGGTTCTTAGGATCCCATGTAGCTTGTTTGTACAATTTTGAGCTTGAGAAAGTGCTCCTTGGGTCTCTATTATGTCATTGGAGAGTGCTCTGCAATCTTAACCATTGTTCATAAAGGTTGGAGACCTAAACCAATATCTGATGCTAGAAAATTTAAGTATGGGGACCCCTTCACCACCCTTGAAAACCATTGGACCCCATGCACAAGTTCAGGGTCACACTGAGCAAAACAAAGTTTGTCTTGGTTTGCAACTTACACTTAAAAGAGCTCGAGAAGGTCTTATAGGCCTAAATGGTCATTTTCATTGACTTCCTCTACCTATGGATGCCCTTCTAGGGTCTATGCCACAATTATTCATTCTTTAGTTCCCTTAGATTCCCATTTCATCTTCAACAAAACACTCTTTTCATGAAAATACACACAGGCTTCTGTGTTTAGTCTTAGGCTTACCAGGCCTAAACAAACCTATCAACCTTGACGTTGTTTTCATTGGCTTTAAGGATCATATGGAAGTCATAATATCCTAAGAGAATCATTTTATGTGAGTTATTTTCTATCAGAACTCTTTGTCTTTCAAACCAAACAAGCATCTTTCATCAAAACTAGACAGGCCTGTAGGAGCACTTGAGTATGTGACTATAGGGTTTTAAAGTGACTATGTCTTGATCACTTTATCTGATCATTATCTTTAGGTTTCCTCTTTTATTTCCCATTAATCCTATTCACTTGATTATTTACCTAAAATCTAACCCCACTATCATGCATTGTATCTCCTTTTCAAGTTTGCAAACCAATCTGAGTTGCTTTGGTAATCCTGTAGGTAGTCATTTGGGGTTTGACTACAATTTGGAGTTGAGGACCTCAATACAAATCATTGAGCATTTCAATGATCCTTGTCACAGTTTTGAGGGTTTAGTTGTCTTCTTTGACCATCTACAAACTTGTTATCACTTTACATACTCTCAAGCATACATCTCCTTTTTCATGTCTATTTAAGCCATGGTCGCAGGTGATCAAAAATTGATGTGCATTTGAGTCATTGCTAAAACTGGACCTCCTCCTCTACAAGTCTATAAGCATTTCAATCTGTGTCTGATATATACACTTTCATATCTTCTCCATTTCGATTGAAGGTCTCAAATTAATCAAATCTTGATATTCTACCTGTAGGTGGTCATTTAGGTGTCTTGAGCATTGGGTTTTGAAGACACACTTCCTCCACTAGTCTTGGACCTATCCAAGTGCAGGGAAAATACATTGCCCTCAACATCTAGGTTTTCAAACTCAAATCTTGATGCAAAGTTCATTGTAGTTCACATGAAAAGGGACATATAGGTCTGTATTTTCATGTTTTAGGCCTTGTATGATGACTGGTTTGGTCATCTAAAACTTGAGATCATTTCTTCATTGCTTCCTTACCGCTCTTGTGAGGTCATGATCTTCATATCACTCTGGTAAGGTAGGATTAAACCTTCACAAACCTCTTTTATACAAGCAGCCTATACACAATACAATTGGCTGGGAATATGAATGATATTTGGAGGACTATGTACGGAGTGACCAATCATATTAGAGAGCTTTGGATGAGATGAGAATATGGTGATAACTCTTAACCATCACTTGATACATTGAACACTATCAGATCCTCCAAAACTTCAAATGCAAACTTGTGACATATCTCACATGGAGGCTCCTTTTGTAGTACCTAATGTGCACACGTGCCAACTTGATGGAGAAAGACATGAGATGGTTGTGCAAACCTATGAGGATCCTTTCCAATTGCTCTCATTCCTCCAACTTGATTTAAACTACCATTCTGAGGAGAAGAATGAGCATGTGGTGTTTATGCAGGGTTTAAGACCACCCTACCTTCTTAATGATTTTTTATAAAGGAGAGGCCACCAATCTAATGATTATGGCTATGGATTTGAAACTCATTAAGACCCCCTCCTGTAGAAAAAGTTTTAGGTCCTAACTCTCCTTGTGTTTTAGGGACCAAGCATGTGAAATTTGCCTTCGTGAGATTACCAAGGGAGCGATGGAAGAGAGAGGTTTTTGGATTCTCTAGACTGTAACTTCATTCCAAGCATGGATTTGACTTGTGGAAGCTGAAAGACACCTCTAAAATGTTTTCCCCTAAAAGTGGGTCTCCCAAGTTTGTACAAGTGCTTGGAACTGCCCTTTTTGGAGGTTAAATCTGAAAAGCTGATATGATTTGACATTCTTGACATAAATGGCAGTTAGATAACTCCAATAACTTTGATAAGTGTGATATACATATATTTCACCTTGGTCAGCGTTGACATGCATTGGGTAGTTATATGCACTTTTCCTTGCATAAAACGTTACCTTAAACTTTGCAAATTACCTTAATCTCTCCAAACAAGTATGGAATATTTATGCAAGGTGATGAAGGGGTAGGATGGCTTTGAGAGACAACCTATAACCCTTTGACATCATTTGACCAACTTTATCTACACCATTACATGAATAGCCTAGTATAAGACAAAGACAAACCATTACCTTAATTTTGGCAAATTAACCTTAACTTATGCTAATAAGACTTCAACAAGACCATTTTAAGACCTCACAAAGCATGGAATGGGATATAAACAAGGTCAAAAGACATGATAATCCAATTTTCAAATTATAGGGGTTGACCTTTTGACCTGGGGTAAAAAATAGTCAACAAATTGGTGATTCACAAGGGTAACATGCTTGCAATACTTATTAGACCAATGGCCTTGTCCTTCCATTGGCTAAAAGATTCACTTGCACTCAAACTCAGACATGATTGACCTTTACCAAGACAAAACAACTAACTTGACCTCCAAAGACACACAAACAAGAACAACACAAAGCAAAGGAAACAAGACAACACACATGTGCTAGTTAAGCACTTAGGGAAAACAAGACACAACAAAACAACTAGCATATACAACTGAGCTGAACATATCTTTTTCCTTTTGGATTAAAGGAGAAGTTTCTGAGATCTTTTACTCCATGAGATGAAAAATAACATGAGGCAAACTACCACTTGGACCTTGTTCTTGTTGGTTTCATCATCCTATCGATTGCCAATCCTCTTGACATATTTTCAAGTGAAGTAACAACAACAAACCAGTCACCTATGAGCACATATTCATCTTGTAGTTCAAGGCCCACTCCATGTTGCTCCTTGATCTTGGGAAGAACCTCACAAGTGATCCCATTTTAAATTGTTGGAATAACTGCAACTTCATCCAATGATGTTCCATCTAGGCGTTGTTCTTGGGCCTCCATGACATCTTGAGTGATATCATGTTGCTTATTAGCTGTTGTAAGTTTATCAAGTTCTTCAAGAAGTTTGGCATATTCAATCCAAGCTGCATCATGGTCTTCAATGGATGTGTCTTGATCAACCTCTTCATGAGCATGATCTCCGATAGGAAATGTAACTTTGCAAAGGGCTTCAATCTCTTGAAGGGACTCAATGTATTGCTACCAATCTTCATTTGAGTTTTCTCTTTGATGAATTTGAGTGAGGTCAACTTGAATAACATCTTCATCTTTCTCTTTAAGAGCTATGGGGCCGTCACGAACTTTAAACCACTCTATGTGATCATGTTGTAGTTATAACTCTGCTTCTTGCCCATTGGAAGCTAATTCACATTCATCCAAGACCTCACCTTGTTGGCTTAGGAAACCTTCAACATCAAGACCAAATTCAACCTCAACAAGATTAGATGCAATTGGACCTCCCTTTTGAAGCATGCTATCAAGGCCATCTTCTAGAACTTCATCTCTGAAAACTAATTTGCCTTTTTCTTCCCTAAGTGAAGTACCAATGATGATCTGCTCATCAAGTTCACTTGAATTATCTTCATCATCTGCAATTACAACTTGATCTTCTCCATTTACCTCCCATAAGACAGGTTCTTATTCAAGAAGGGAGATGGTGGGAGGGCAAGGTATATGCTCATGAGTTGGCTTGGGAATTGAGGGAGCTTTCTTGAAACTTGAGGTCTTGAGGATGGAATATTATTGTAAGAATTATTGAAGAGAGAGAAAATTCAATTGTGCTATGAGTGTCTCATTCTTCTCAACAAGCACTTCATTCTTCTTATAGTCTTCTTGAGGTTTATTTGCAACTGCAACTTGGTTTGCAACCTTATCAAGTAGGACCTCTTCCTTGTTTTGGATGCCTTCTTGGATAGACCTCCAAGATGGAAAAACTTTAGGTTCTTGAGGAGGGGGAAATGGGGCTTGAATAGGCATAAGGTCCCTTTGACTTCAATTTCTAAATTTTGGCTTAATTCAAGTTCTATGATTTTTTATTGCAAGGCTTCAATTTGCTTGTCTATATTTTCATGTAAAAGATCTTATTGAGGATGGTCAATGACTTCATTAGGATAAATAGCATAAGAAGGATGATAAGGAATACAAGAAGGCTCTTGAAACATCTGATCCAACTCACTTATTGTCTCTTCCAAATCTCCATCTTCTCTAATACAAATGTACACAACTCATTCTTCTCTAATGTATCACTAAATGCAGCTTGAAAAAGCCCAATCACTTCCTCCTATTGAGAAGTTGAACAAACCCTTTTTGCACATGCTAGTGTCTTGTTCTCCATCTTGAAGACAAGGTTGTTTATATGCATTATCATAGCCAATGGGGGAGGTGTAGGCTGGTCATAGGATTGATATGGCTCATAAGGAGGAGAGGAATGATATTCTTGATAGTAAGGAGGGTAATAAGCTTGATAATGCTATTGAGGTATATAATTGGGGTCATAGTGAGGTTGATAAGGAGTACTATAGACTGATATGAATCACCATACTATTGGTAAGGATCAGTACACTGTGGTATGGATCATTATAGGACTAATAAGGATCATCATAGTGCTGACAAGGATTACCATAGGCTTGAGATGCCTCATCATTTTGAATGGAATTGAAAACTACTTCAAAGTTAGCCACAACAACCTCATCAAGATAGTGAATTGAAGATACAACTTACTTTGAACAAGTGCTTGGACTGCTAGAAACAACTAAATGAGCTTAGAGTCACCATTGTTGTTTTTTGAATGCATCCAAAGGCTGATATGTAGAAAGACAACACCAACAATTTTTCAACCATTTTAGAACATGTCTCATCAGGCGTGCCAGAACTATTATCACCCAAAATTGCACAATTGGAAGATTTTTCAAACCTTCCAAATTTGGGGTAACATGGAGACAATTATAGGCTATGGGTGACCTTTAGGTGGATTGAATCTTAGGTTATAGGGCTAGCTCCCATTGATGTAGCACTTAGGATCATTCAATAATCTATCAACCTGTTAGGAAAAGAAAGAGAAACCTACTCTAATTAAGTTGATGTACCAAAATAATTGACCACTACCAACCAGTTGTATGTGCACATCAACCATGAGACTAAGCTAAAACAAACACTACTCCGAATCTGCGTTTCTACATCATATCTTCACATAAAGGTTGTGAAAGATGCTTGGGCTAGGAGGACTAATCAAGAGGTCATAAAATGATACTAATGAACAAACAACTCACCCAACTTTTCACACTTCACTTAGACACTTCGTATAACCTACAAAGAAGCTTTCAAATTTAATATGAATCCTAGAAAAGGACAACATGCCAAGGAAAACTAAGCAAAACACTTGACAAGATCAACTAGTCATACACACATACTAAAACCAGTCAAAGGAGGTAAAATCGGTAGTTTATGATTAATCAAAGGCATACAAATGGGCAGGGTTTCGCCATACCCAAGTGGAGGATACATAACAAGCCAAGCAAGGTTGCTTAAATAGAGAAATGAGAGTAGAGGAGAGAAAGGTGCATAGAAGTGAGTCATGACAAGTGTCTAGCAAGAGAGTTACAATCAAGAAGGGAGCTGGAAATAGTCCCATCAGATTTATAGAGATGTGTTACTTTTTTGAAGATGCATCCTCTTGCAAATGGCATAGGAGTCTTCATATTTGCTTTACACCTTGATCTTTCTCTTGAAAACTGCTCTTATCTTGGCTTAGAAGGTGATAAGCGGCCTTCTTTATTATCAAGTCATCTTGAACTATTCTTGCTCTATTCTTTGACACTTTGCACTTGTTTAAGATTCTTCTTATATTGAAATTTCAATGATGATCATAACTCCTTAGGTGTCTTGAAAACCCTTTTGTCTTACTATGTCTATCTTGCCCAAATATCTCAAAGCTTGATTTTATCTTGATGAGTACACTCTCTCTCCATGAAAGGCATCTCCATGTCTTAATAGACCTAAACCAACTCATTTGGATCCATCAAATACTCATCAATGCTTCATTTTGCACCTTAAGCTCTCACTTGCCTTCAATTCCTTGTAGCCCTAAAAACACATAAAATTTCTCATGTAGAGGAAGGTATAGATGCTCTTGACAAACTAAACATGGATTTGAGTATCCATTATGCCTTTACATCTCTGTACACTAGACATTAAGTGGAAATACACTTTTTAGCCTATTTTTTCTTTAATTATGCCTTTATGCCTAGAAACTGAGATTTTGATCCACAGATCTCCCACACGTGTGATTCTTACAGTAAGTGTTTGATTCACTTTCCCTACATTATGACCATGCTTAATGCCAAATTTGGGCTTCTAAAATCTTGTATGGCTGGGTGAACCTTGAAATGGCAAAAAAACTAGCCATTCACAGGCCCTTTTTACATTGCCTTCAACAATCAGACCTGTTTGAGAATTTCCAGGATTATATGTATAGATTTTTAGACTTGTGGAGATAGGAAACACCTCAATCCACCTTCCCCAATGATTTGCACATGTTTAGGAGGTCAAATACCCTATTTCGAGCCCAAATCATTACAAAAACATAACATTTAATGAGTCTGTATAGGTGCATGTAAAAGCAAATGTCATTGTGATGGTCCTCCTAGAATGAGGAATGAGGTTCAAGTGGTTTCAAGCACAATCCAATTCATTTCAGGGACCTTGGAAGCCAATCTCTCTCATCAGGTTCTTATTAGGGTTTAGAGTGGTTCAAGTTATTAACAATTGTTCATAAATTCTAGGGCTTTAAATCCTAAACCAATGCCACAAAATTCAAGTGCATAAGTGTCTTTGACTACCCTTAGGTGCTATGGATCCCATGCATCTTGTCTGTATAGTTATGAGCTTGAGAAATTGTTCCTCGGGTCTCTACTATGCCATTGTAGAGTGCTCTACAATCTTAACCATTATTCATAAAGGTTGGAGATATAAACCAATATTTGATGCTATAAAATTTAAGTATGGGGACCCATTCACCACCCCTAAAAACCATTGGACCCTATGCATAAGGTTAGAGTCACACTGAGCAAAATAAAATATGTCTTGGATTGTAACTTGCACCTAGAAGAGCTTGAGAAGGTCTTATAGGCTTAAATGGTCATTTTACTTGTCTTTCTCTGCCTATGGATGCCCCTCTAGGATCTATTCCACCATTATTCATTCATTAGTGCCCTCAGATTCTCATTTCATCTTCAACAAATCACTCTTTTCATGAATGTACACACAGGCCTGTGTGTTTGGTCTTAGGCTTACCAGGCCTAAACAAACCTATCCACCTTGACATTGTTTTCATTGGCTTTGAGGATCATATTTAAGTCATAATATCACAAGAGAATCATTTTATGTGATCCCTTTTCCCTCATACCTCTTTGTCTTTCAAAACACGCAGGTGTCTTTCATCAAAACTAGGCAGGCCTATAGGAGCACTTGAGTGTGTGAATGCAGGGTTTTAAAGTGACTCTATCTTGATCAATTTCTCTAATTATTCTCTTTAGGTTTCCTTTTTTGATTCCCATTGATGCTATTCATTTGCTTATTCACCTAAAATCTAACCCCACTATCATGCATTGCATCTCCTTTTCAAGTTTGCAAACCAATCTGAGTTGCTCAGGCAATCCTATAGGTAGTCATTTGGGGTTTGATTGCATTTTGGAGTTTAAGACCTCACTACAAATCATTGATAATTTTAATGATCCTTGTCACAGTGTTGAGGGTTTAGTTATCTTCTTTGACCCTCTGCAAACTTGTTATCACTTTACATCATCTCAAGCATACATCTCCTCTTTCATGTCTGTTCAAGACATGGCCATTGGTGGTGAATAATTGATCTGCTTTTGAGTCATTGCCAAAACCAGACCTCCTCATCTACAAGTCACTAAACATTTCAATCCTTGCATCTCATATATACACTTTTAGATCTTCTCCATTCTGATTGAAGGCCTCAAATTGCTCAAATCTTGCCATTCTACATGTAGGTGGTCATTTAGGTGTCTTGAACACGGGTTTTGAAGACACACTTCCTCCACTAGTCTTGGACCTATCCAAGTGCATGGAAAACACTTTTCCCTCAAAATATAGGTTTTCAAACTCAAATCTTGATGCAAAGTTCACCATATTTGATATGAAAAGGGACCTACAAATTTATAGACTTGTAGGTCTGCATTTTCATGTTTTAGGCCTTATATGATGTATGGTTTGGTCATCTCAAATATGAGATCATTTCTTCATTGCTTCCTTACCTCTCTTGTGAGGTCATGATATTCATATCACTCTGGTAAGGCAAGATTAAACCTTCACAAACCACTTTTATGCAAGCAACCTATACACAATACAATTGGTTGGGAACATGAATGCTATTTGGAGGACTATGTATCGAGTGACCAATCATATTAGAGAGATTTGGATGAGATAAGAAGATGGTGAAAACACTTAACCATCACTTGTATACATTGAACACTATTAGATCCTCCAAAAATTTAAATGCAAACCTGTGACATATCTCAGATGGAGGCTCCTCTTGTAGTCCCTGATATTCACACATGCCAACCTAATAGAGAAAGATGTGAGTTGGTTGTGCAGACCTTTGAGGATCCTTTCCAATTACTCTCATGCCACCAACTTGCTTTAAACTACTATTCCAAGGAGAAAACTGAGTTTGTGGGGTTTATGCAGGGTTTAAGACCACCCTGCCTTCTTAACAATTGTTCATAAAGGAGGGACCACCAATTTGATGACTATGACCATGGATTTGAAGCTCATTAGGACTCTCTCTTATGGAAAAAGTTTTAAATCCCAACTCTCCTTGTGATGTACAAACCAAACATGTGCAATCTATCTTTGTGAGCTTGCCAAAGGAGCAATGGATGAGAGAGAGTTTTTTGCATTCTATGGACTTGTAACTTCATTCCAAGCATGGATTTGACTTGTGGAAGTTGAAGAGACATCTCTGAAACATTTTCACCTGAATGTGGGTCTCCCAAGTTCGTACAAGTACTTGAAATTGCCCTTTTTGGAGGTTAAAGCCACAAAAATGATATTATTTGGCATTCATAACATATATGGTAGTTAGATAACTTCTTCAAGAAATTTGACAAGTGTGATGTACGGATATTTCACCTTGGTCGTCTTTGACATGCATTGAAATTAGTTATATGCACTTTTCCTTATGTAAAACTTTACCTTAAACTTTGCAAATGACCTTAATCTCTCCAACCAAGTATTAAATGTTTATGCAAGGTGATGAAGGGGTAGGATGGATTTTAGAGATAACCTATAACTCTTTGACATCATTTGACCGACCTTTTATCCACCATGACTTGGCTAGCTTAGTATGAGACAAAGACAAACTATTACCTTAATTTTGTCAAATTAACCTTAACTTATGCTAATAAGACTTCAACAAGACCATTTTAAGACCTCACAAAGCATGGAATGGGCTATGAACAAGGTCAAAAGACATGACAAGGCAAGTTTCAAATGATATGGGTTGACCTTTTGACTTGGGGGTCAAAAATGGTCAACAAGTAGGTTGTAGACTCAAAAAAATAAATAAAGACTAATGCCTTACAAAGCAAAATATTTTGAGTGAATAGAATAGTATAGAGTTTGAAATAGTAAGTTGTGAGTATAAAAATTTCATTGGTATAACTGTCTCAAGTTTTCTAAAATTTGGTGTGAAATTAAGGATGAATAGGTTATCCTATATCTTTTTGAGTTTGTAAGAAGTAAAGGAAATGTCATAAATCCAAAACATGAGAAAAAGTGGAAGGTTTTTAGGACAACTGTGGGTATTAAGGCAAAATTAAATGCTTTGGATATTGATAATGATAATGTTGTTTACTTATTAACTATAGTTGTTTAGTGGGTAAATTATTGTGTGATCTTCCAAATGTTATCAAAGTATTGTGACACAAAATTATACAGAGAATTATGTAATTTATTCAACTCACCTATTTTCCACCACAAGGATTTCTTAGGGAACAAAATGCAAACACAATAGGATGAGGTTGTGATCTAAGGTGGTTTCAGAAGTTGTTTACTCAAGTAAGAGGGACAAACCTCAATAATAAGGTACCAAGATTAGATGGTCAAGTATACTTATAATATCTTTGATTTAAAGGATCACAAATAATTACTTATGCATAACATAATTAACACATTTGAAGGAAACGAAGTGAGCCAGAACAATAATCACTTAACATAGGGTTATCATTTTAAGGATCACCAAGGAATAGTCTCATCTAATGCTATATAACTCTATGCTCAAGGCATGCAAGATAAGTAAAACAACCAAATTTAAAGTAAAAGGGTTGACAATAACCACACGATCAAATTCAAAATTTAGTTGATACTATATATTTATAGTTAATCCAAACAATAACATATGAGCCCAATACGAAGGAAGACGAAGAACACCCCTAACCTAGCCTAAGAACCTGTTCTTGATGCCCCCACCACAAACTTGGGTAACCAACATATCCAATCCATGGAATTAGGGTCCGATGTAGTTCTCTTTACACTTGTGATGACCTCCTCCACAAGCCATCATCATTGAGAGAAATTTTGAAATTTAAGCCAACAAGGGAACTAACACGTCACTCAAAGGAACTTCTAAAGTTATAGATATCCAATACAAAATGGAACCACAATCTCAACAAATTCACTCATCATGAAACATCTAGACAACTCAAGTATGTGTGCTTAACCAAGCACTAATACATAATAATATAGTCAAGAGTCTAACATGACAAAGAACCAATGTTCCATTGATCCAAAAAGACTCCGTCTCAGTGATCCAGACTTATATTACCCAAGGAAACTATGTCTCATGAGCATATTTCTAAAGGTGACCAAAGTCAATACGAGAGAAAACAATCTCAAATCCCAATAATCAATGAGGGTCACTATTCTGTAATAGCTAATCAAGTATGAAAACCATGCACAACTAGAACCGGTAAGAACTACTTGTGTGAGGAAGAATGCTATAAGATTCGTGCTAAATTAGGCACTCTAAGGGTTAGATGTTTAAGCATGTGTTCTAAGAACACATTAAAGTTAGTTGTCAATTGCCCACACTAAGAGGACATCATAATGGTTAGTTTTCTAAGCATGTTCTCCAAGAACATCCTCAAGTTAGTTGATAACACCCACACAAAGGGACATCCCAAGGGTTAGTTCTCTAAGCCCGCACCTACTCCTCGAGTTGCCTACATATATGTGGTAATCCATTCATACACAATCAATGTTGGTTGTAGTTCATCATTCCTAAACAAGTGTTAGATTTAATGTGAAGGTAACTAGCCTTTCCCTAAATAATCACACAACTAAGTTTAACATAGTTACCACTTACGGGTAATACTACGACCACTACTTGGCTCATATGCATCGAGGCACTACCAAGAATTACAAGGACATCCAAACATATGGGAAGTATGAGCATAAATAAATATAAGTTCGAGTACAACCACTAAGACTCATACCAAGGGTACACTCTAAAATAATTTCAAGTAGGCCCCATCCCAAGTCTACCCAATGACAACTAAAGCTAGACATAAACACATGCATTTGTGGACCAAAATTCGAATCAACATAAAAAGCATATAAGGGTTCAAAATAGTGAAGGATAGTCAAGACTCAATTTATAAGTGCCAAAAGACACTAAAACAACCATCGCAACAAAAGACCCTTTCAAACGAGATAAAACACACTAATTTTCATACTAACAATTAGGTATAAAAGTACATCTGGTTTAAATCCAACAAAAGAGGATAGATTTTTCTTTAGATGGATATCAATTCTATAAGCTATAAATATTAAGTTTAAGACAACAAATTTTTTTTATTTTGAGAAAGACGATAATTTAATCTATCATTCTATGGTGACTTTAACTAAGCTTTTCAAATAAATTGATTACAAAAACACTGGAAAAAATAGTAAATCTAACAATACAATTTATTTCATTCTTCTAATGATAATCTAAAGCTATTATAATTTGCTTGTAACTTTCATATTTCAAAAATACTATTCTTATGTGTTTTAACTACGCCGATTTCAAATCGACTTCAGGACTAGAAACAAAAGAAAGTTTTATTTTGTAAAGTGCTTCCTGAAATGGACCTAAAGGACTACTACTAAAAAGGTTATTTTTTTTAATGATTGTTGATAAATTCCACAACTTAAAGAAAAAACCTTAGTTTTGACAAACTCCCAATTCACATATTTATTTTTTATTGACTCTAAAAGGGTTTGAACTAGATTGCAAAACATTTAAGTAAATTATTTGATTCTCTTTTTAAAATTTATTTCCTAGAATTTGATTACTTTAATGTATAAAATGTCCATGAGGTTTTCAGACACAAAGCCCTAAATTTCCTTATAGGCATGATAAAAGTTCACTTTCATAAAATTTCCCTCATTTTTTTTCCAAGTTTAGAGGTGGAGGGTTTGGAGCTCAAGAGGAAAGCCAAATATTATTATGAGCTATTTATTGAAGATATATGCTTAATGTATATACTTAAATATTTAATATTAATAGATAAAAGAAATTTCTTTTTAGAAACATGGTTATTATTATTATTTTTAATTTTTTCTTATAGATTGAATGAATGTGTATATAAAACATGCATAGATCTATACATATAAATTTGCAAGAGAAGAGTGTGTGTATGTGTGTGTATATATATTATTTTTTGAATAATCTTGGTTGGTCAGTTTGCTCAAGTCTCCGCTGTAGTTGGCCTATGCAGGTTTTTGGCCAGCGTTTCGAATTCAAAAAAGAGGGAACGACATAGTCGTGCCCTGCCCTATTGTTCAATTTTATTATTATTATTATATTCATTTTATTTTATAAAACATTTATGAAATTTTAACTCTTCAAAATATTTTAATTTTATAACACGATTTTAGATATATATATTTATTTATTTATCTTTGCATAAATAAAAAATTGCATAATACTTTGTTATTTGATTTGTTTTATCCCAAATTTATTTATTTATTCATGATTCATTATTGTTATTTTTAATTTTTCTTTTTTATATATATTTCATTTATTAAAAGCAACATTTTAACCCTTTTTTGTTCCTCTGATAAATATGAAATTTTACACACACATAGATCTCATTTAATAAATATACTTATTAATAATTATATACATACATGAAACCCCCACACTACCTCCCACACTCCTCTCCACACACATTAAAATAAAATATATAAATTTTATCGTATTTAAACCGATTGATACATGTATATATACGTATCAAGTGGTTTAAATATGATAAAATTTCATTTTTTCTTTCATATATATTAATGAAATTTTATCATATTGATATATAACCAACTTAAATATTTGATAAAATATATAAATTAGGTAAAATTCTACATATCTATGTGAGAATGCCTATACCTCTAAAGTTATATCTTTAGATTTCAATTCAAGAGAGAGACTTTGATCAAATTAATTTATTTATTTGTTTTCAACAAAAGGGTAAGACAAAACAAGCTATAAAAGAGCAAAATTCCAAATTACCATTGCTCAAAACCACGATATCATAGAACAAGTATAATGGGGCACAATTTAAGGTTTAATATGTTCAAGCAAAACAAGCAAGGAGAGGATTATAAAAATAATGTCACTTATCTTGATTTTTTTTTTTTGCAATATAAGGAATCCTACAATTAAAATTTTTACTTTCACATTTTAGCTTTTTAATTTAAGGAGGTGAGAGAGATTATCATTTTAACTAAACAAATTATAATTCAAAAAACTTGCAATAACAATTTTTACTTTTACATTTTAGCTTTTTAACTTAATGAGGAGAGAGAGATTATCATTTCAACTAAACAACTTACAACTCAAAGATCAAAATTTCCATTTCATAACATGAAGAGTTACATTATTCTCCATTTTATTATACCACAAGGTTTTCTTTTGACATAATGCTACACTCTATTAACATTTTGCAAAGAGAGAATAGAAAGAGGGAGGGGAGAGAAAGAAAGAAGTTATTATTTCTTCAAGAAGCATTATACAATTTGACAAAGAACAAATTTTTAATTACAATTTCAATTTATTTAAGATTTAAGCGAGAGAGATAAATTTTAGCAATTCTTAAATCTTTACCAACATTAACCAGAAAATGAGAAATGATCCTACCCAAATCTTATTACTTTCAAACTCCTCCAAGCTTTTTCTTCACCACTTCAAATCCCTCCACCAAAATGAACCCCATTGAAAAATTAAAATAAGACTAAGTGTGTGAATTGAAATAAAGTCTAAATTTCATATCCCAGGGATTTTCCACCCAACTCAATAAATGGGAGGGTACATTTCTTATAAGAGTGACTTCATGTCTTTCAAGCTCATCCATCCACTTAATAACCTTAAAAGTTGATGTGAGCTTACTTGTCCAAGTCACCCACTTAGTACAAAGTCAAAGGGTTCTTTACACTCAATAATAACTTCTCTTACATTATATAAGTTTACACTCCATAAACACATCCACCTACTCTACTCTAGGGCGTAACTTAACTCCTCTAGCCTTCTTAGAGAGGCTAGACACAAATTGCTAATAAAACCCATTATAAAATTCTTCAAAATTTAAGGGAATTTAAATATTTATTGGATTATGATTTAAAGAAAATAAGAATATTGTTCTCATTGTATTTTGACAAATAAATATTTTAAAACAAAGGAGGGAAAAACTTTTTAATTCCTATGCATATGAAGAATCAACACAATAAGAAATGGACATCGGCAACAATGACACAAAGTTCAAACATAGGGGGTATTATAGATACACACAATTAAATATATTGGAATTTTCTAAAATATTGATGAAATTGGAAAGGGAAGATCCTGGATGGAAAAATTCAAAAGTTGATAGCACATCAGATTCAATAGAACATATTATAAGTATGATCCTACAATAATTGCCTCTTGAAAATATTTTGTGTAGTTTTAAATGAATAATTTTTCAATGAGAATCTGATTCTAAGTATATTTAAAAGTAGGAAAAGATCAAATAAAGATCAATTGTGATTCTTCTGAAATAGATTATGGATCAGGTGATATATGATCTAGATAACTCAAACTATTCCTAACCACAAAACTTCTAAAAATTTAATAAAACATCAAAAAAACATTAAAGATACAAGATGCAGTGACATTTGGTCATGTAGCCAAGAGATGGAAACAAAGGATGTTGGGGATAGATTTGAGATCAAGTAAGAAATTAAATATCTAGGTGAGTTCAACAAGACACAAAATAATAATTTGTTTGTTGTGGTGGATGCAACACTTTGAGATTATAGGGACAAAATAAAATTAATATTGGAATGCATTCTATGCAAGAGATGGCTCTTTATGGTACTAGGTAGTGGCAACATTGTTGGTTCTTTGAATGAACACATGAGGTCAAAGAAGCACTTGGTTATTATAGAGAATACTAATAAAAATGTAATTTATTTGAGGACTGACACAACTAGAATAATAAGGAATCCTATTATGGATAATTGCCACTGTATTTTGAATAGATTCCTTGTTATATGATTGTCTTCTCCATCACACGAGGGTTATACAGGAGTTTTTCTATCTAGTTCATGTGTGTTACAAACATTTCACTTTATATTGAATTCCAATGTCTTGGATATTAAATACAAAATACTTCATTTTCTAACTTAATAGTGACTTAATATTGTTGTTTGATCGCATTCTTATATCTTGTTTTAGTTTATTTATAGCCATAGTTACTAAAATATTTGTGTTTCTAGCATCCCTATACGAATATAATAGGAGTAAGGCTAGACACAAAGTTCTTATTTGATGCCCAGATGGGAGGGAAGTCATGGGCCATGAAGAGGTATAATGAGAGGATGCTATGATATAATAGTATTAAATCCAATATTAACAATAATTTTAGGCATATTAAGTACCAGAGGGTTGTTGAATTAGTATTCCTTTTGATTCATTCACAAGTGCATTTTCTACGCTAGTTCCCACTTATGGTAACTTTAGGATGCACTTATATCATGAATCAATGAGATCCATTAAATAACATATGAGAGATATAAGGCAAGGGATAGGATTGGTTTATTCAACTAAAACCAAACTCAAATCCGCACCAAGATCTATAAAAAACAAGCCTTATACAAAAAATGTAGGGTCTTTAGTGGAAGAAGATGATGGTTTCTTCATTGTCTATTAGAATTATGTATATAAAGGAAATGTTAGTTAAAAATTAGTAGATAGGAGGGATGTCTTTATATTTTTCAAAGATGTATGCGGGACATATCAACAAGTAAAATTACAAGGTAAAGAGGTAGTTTGGGAGTTTTTCCAATATAAATTTCACAACCTTACTAATTTGAAAGAAAAAAGATAGTATAATGTATACATTACATCCATTTATGAGATGATCAAGTTATGGGGAGGTCCTAAATTACATAAATTTATTACCTTGAATTTGAGAGAACCTTCAATAATAATTTTTTTAAGACAAGGTAGAAAAACAATTGCATATATTTAAGGGGATGGATATATGCACATGGTACAATATGTTATTGCATGCTACAAGGTTATCATATATGATTTCAAAAACTATTTGATTGGATATTATGTACATGTTATTATTGAAAATATCTTACAAGATCAATTTATTTATTTGTTTCTTATTTTTCATCCAAATTACAACAAATGTAATGTAGATTTTGTTTAACACCAATGGGGAAAAACATAATGTCTACATGTGGAAATATATTTGGTCCTTATTATTAATCATTCGTCAGATGGGGATAGTATAATAACACAACTTATGATGAAAGTTTTTTCTTAAAAAAATGGAATAAAATATCAAATTTTGTGAAAAGGATGGAGGTTAACTAGTTTGTATAATGATTACAAAGTAAAAGGAATGATCCATGACCAGTTTTTGACATGCAATTTTAATATAAGTTTTGTAGTTGTATATTTTTGTCATATTTTCATGTAGTTGGATAATTGGATTATATTAGAAGCATATTGGCACATTTTCCTTTACATTATACCGTTCACAGTCTTTCATCATCATCATTCACTAAATAAAACCTTCAGATTTGTCATTTATTTTCCACTGGATACTCACACTCCTAGAAATCTATTGATATTATTTTATTAAGTCTTGGTCATCTTGAATAGAATTATAATAGTTTGATAGTGGAAATGATTTTTTTTAGACCACCATGATTATGTTCATGTCGGTTATGGTGTGTTGTGTTATTTCAACATGTTTGCTTGTGCCTTGATAGTCAAATTTACCACTTCTACATGGTTATATTGTAGGAAAATAAGGCCATGATTTGAATTCAAAGGAGTCTATATATACATATATACCCTTATACATTATCATCTCACAATCGAGTCTTATCAAGTAACATAAAACTATATTCATCACATCCTTTTGTACACTGCTCCTTATTTTCTTTTCCATTTTCTATTGGATACTTATTGTTGCATACTTGTAAAAAAATAAGGATATTGCATTAGTGAAAGATAATATAAATATCTCCTTAAGTATATATTACATCTCATATCATACAGATAAGGGATATGATCATTATATATATGGATTGCTTGTTGACATGCATGATTGTTGATTGCCAATCTTGATAACAAATCCTACTCTAATGCAAGCATGTGGTTGACTAAGGTATACTCGAAACAGAACACATTTTTTAAAATGTTTTATCAAGTGTGGAATTGACCTCAAGTAAATAAGTAATTTTAAAATTCGAGCATATTAATTCATTTATATGAAAAAACTTTCTAGGAATCTACAAATGAAGGGTTTATGAAATATTTAGATCCATTAGGCCTACATAGCCATTGTTGGAAGGGACTTGACACTAATGGAGGGGTTTAATATCGATATGTCACTGTTGAATGGATGATATATTGGTGTTTCAGATAATTTTATGATTTAATGTGATCTAATAAGATAAAACTAATGAATATTTAGATTACATAAGATATAATAGTCCACATATAAATCTAAATGTAACTAGCAGAGTATTATTGATTTATTACAATTTAATATTTGATAAAATGACCTAGAATATGGGGTAATAAGCTTGTTTAGATTATGTTTTGGGCTATGGTAGTGTGTAGTTTTTAGTAGAGGTCTAGAATGGGTTTGTGATTGCTCAGATTTGAAAACAAAATCTCTATGCCTACTAAGATGAGTCTAGTGCTTGTTGGATTTTCGCGATAGGGTAGAATTCTCTGATGAGTACTATAACTAATTGAGATATTTACATAGGTCTGTGACAATTTAGATCACTACACCTATGTCTTCAAGTAACTCATTTACAATTAGATACCTTCAATCCTACACAAATGGATTTATTTTCCTTCTTGTTTCAAAACCCTAATTTTTACTCTTAAGACCAATGTGACCTACAAAAAAGGGTTAGAAATGATGAGTTTGTTAGAGGTACAATCATTGAGTGGGGGAAGGGGGGTGAATTAGTGAGCCCAAATAATCGAACTTTAATTCTGATCCTTACGAATACTTAATCATTTACCACAAAAATTCATGAAGCATACACATCCTTCATAGTAACACATGACATACGTGGGAAACCCTCTTGGAAAATAAAACCCACTAAGAACCTGCAATTGGAATATTATCCTATAATAACAAGAACCAATTTAGACTAGCTATAACTGATCAAAGAACTACAATCCTTATTTAGTGAGACTACAATCTCCTAAGGTGTTGCCACACCTATTTAGTTGAGTTGCAACAATAACCAGACTTTTAGCAAGTTTCACCTTGTAAAGAGGCTGTAACCACTTTAGATGCTAAGCTACCACAACAACACCTATGAATACAACCACCTATGAACTGATGTCTTCAACACCAGATTATGGACTTTTGCTTATCACTCTTCACCTTTGCTCAACTCAATCTGCAAGAGAACTATTATTCTAATAAGATTATGACCATTAGGTCATACAAATAATCTTCAATTTGTTCTACTCTTTAAATCATCCATAAGGAACTATACCCCTCCTTTGTTCCATAATTCACACACCCAAACGTCTCTCAAATCTCTCTCAAGTCTCTTACTCAAGTCTAGAAATCACCATCTTTGATTTCACTATTTATAGAGTATTTATGATCAACACCATCTTGGTCAACCATCAAACATGACTTAAACCTTAAGGCATCTATCATAAAAAGACACAGCTCAATAAAATCTTCATAGGTTGGCCATAGCATCTATGGGTCACCCTTAAGCAGCTACACCTTTTAATAAGGCCCTTTTAGCTCTTATAGGTCTCATGGAGACCTATTCACCCATTTAGCACATCAATGAGAAAAATAAGAACATAAGACCACTTCCAAAAGCATATGTCCACACTACATAACCCCTTTCATTCTCAAATGCTTATAGTGATCATTGCACTCTTATGTGCAAGCACAATTTTCTCAAACAACATTCTGTGCACACAATCACCATGAACAAACACACAATTGACTTCTAAACCTTTGTTCATACTACATACAATTAGTCAAACCTTCATAATGTACACAAATGGTCCTCATAGATTCTAAAACACTCCCCTAATATCTAATCCATCATGAAACATCAAAACAACATTTACACAAGCTCAATTATCCTTATTGGGCCACTTGCAGAGAAAGAATGAACACAATCAAATTTTAACCTTTATAACTATGTCTATACACACTTTCAGATCTTCAAATATATATTTATAGATGCACCTTAGAGTCCTCTATAAGTTTGTTTTTTACTTCACTATAAAATTCTACCTAGATCAAAAGTTATAGCCAAAATACAGAGCACTAGTTTTTTCCTTTACAAATTCAAATATTCAAATACAAACAATCACAGTTAAACCTAGAACACCATGCTTGCATCTCATGTCTTTGCTATTCAGATTAATTTCAAACAATTGATATTCTCTAAACTTTAATGCATACGTGCTAATGCTCAATCATTAAACCTAAATCACTTTGACCTCATCTCATGCAATCTAAAAACTTTGACTCAATGCGCTCCATTGATCTCGTCGAGATTGTCCTCGCTTTAGCAATGCTAGACAACTATCACTTTGACCTCTTAACTTTAATACACATTATTGATCTCTCACCCACTCACCATTGATCTTTGGAAGAAGATCAATATTTATCTTTTCTCAACGTTAAACATTGTGTACTTGTCCTCATCCCGCTATTTCCTAACATCTTAGAGCAAACACACTTCGTCGATCTTGCTTGAACTTTGACATGTGTAAATGTGACAATGGGAACCAACTATAATATGCCTAGAAGGCCTAATTTTCATAGATATATCTTTTGCCTTGATCAATCTCATGACCTTACATTTGCACCATATGAACACCTTTCATAGGGGAATCCAACCATGTATCAAACTATTCCTGAAACCTTCACATGTGAAAGATATAATGCTATTAATATTCTCACTCAGATTTCTCTTCCATAGATCCAATTTTTTAAAAACCTTTTTGAGAGGCCAACTTTGAACATGCATAACTTTTGATGCACTTCATCGCATGTCTTGAAATTTAGAGCAAATTAACTAAGTTCAAAACTGAATAAACCCATATGATCACCTTCTCCTGAAATGTCCACACATGGGAGATATGATACCATCAAAAATACTTTTTAGCTCTTTCTTGCCTCATGAAAATTTGACTATGGGAGAACACTGTCAAAATGTCTAAGAGCCCACTTTGCACATGCATATATTTTGTCACGCTTGGTCACATGATCTGAGAATCAACACATAGAAAATAGGCACAAAAATGAACAACCCCATATGATCATTTTTTCCTCACACCTCCACTCATGTCAATACTGACCTCATCAACATGCTTACTTGGTTCTTCTTGAGCCCTTTTGCAAAATTGGCTAAGTATGGGAACATAGTGAATTCTATCTGAGTAGCCAACTTTACATCCTCATATCTTTGACCCTGCTTCATTGCATAACTTGAGATATAGTACATAATAATTAGGAACTAATGTGATCAAAATCATATGACCAACTCTCCTTGACTCATTCCCATGTGGCAATGGTGATGTCATTAAACTGGTTACTCAAATTTTCTACCACTAGATCAAAATGTCTAGATGAACACAATGAAGAACCAATGAATACCACTCATACACGTAATCTCTCAAACCATATAAAACTTCTTATGGGACCTATTTCACATGATCAAAACTTTATACTCATCCCTAAACATCTCAAACCAAGCAAACTCTGAAGATTAACCAAACCTTCTTCAAACATACTAGGACAAGCACATTGCACACTTTGTCATTGTTAGTTAGGCTATCAAAGTACTTCATACACTCACCAGAACACCTCTATGACATGATTTACAACTCTCCAACAATCTTCCCCTTTGTCATTGATGTTAACAACCATCATATATATCAATATACAACTCACCTTCTCTCTCTTCAAGCACTCCTACAATATGAACTTTTTCTCCCTTTGACACAATGACAAAGTGGGCACCGACTAATTTTGAGGACCTAAAAAGACCATCAATAGGAAAGGACCACCTTAAAAATATGATACAAATTTCCTCTTTTTTTGAGCCTACCTCTTCTTGCCTTGACAACTTCCTCATGTTCGATGCCAACACTCTCTTCAACCAAGCACTATAACCAATGAAGAAATAACACACAAAATTTATTGAAATTTGGCGAAAATCACCAAAAAAAATTTGAGAGAGAATTCCCTCTAAGATATTTGAGCCATTTCACTTTTTGAGCATCTTTAGATCTTGACACACCATGAAGAACCACCACACATGCTTACTAGCCTCTCTCTCAAGCTACTACAAGGACCACCAACAAAACTTCATGCCACTCACCAAATAGGAAACATGCTCTCAACCAACTTGAAAACTCTCCTTGAAACAAACATACCTTTATCTTTTGGAAAAATTGAGCAAAAAGCACTCTTCTTCAAACTAGGCCTATCTAGCCTCCTTGTAGCCCTACCTGGAACTTGTAGAGCCCACAATTTTTAGTAGACACATCTTCAAGACCTAAAACTTCCTATCTATAGAATTATCATATACCCCCTCAAGCACACCAATTTTCATCACCAAGCTCATCCTCTGTAACATACTTCTTTAACAAACCTACTAGCCAATTAACCCTTCATATAGACAAAAACTTGAATAAATTGAGAAACATAAACCTTAAATTCTATGTGAAAATTGATTTGACCACCCATTTGTCTCATTCAACATATTAAGAAGCCTTATACTTCAATTCAAAAGGCAAACCACATTTTTAGCATAGCAAAAAACCCTAGAATCTCAAAACAAATAAAGTCAACAAACCTCCTATTCAACACACACCTCTGAAACTTCTTGCACACTTGGAGACATCCATCACACACTTTTGGACCAAAAATTGATCCTTCAAACCTTTGGGAGACTTGACTTCCTATAACCCATTTTAGGCTTGCTTGCCTTTAAGCCAAAACTAAGACAATTGAGAGCACTCAAAAATCTTCAATTTGGCTTCAACATACCATCAGACCATAAAACACCTAGTTCACATCACAAAGAAGTGCACAAACATTTCTTAGCACCAAACACTTCTTGACAATGCATCAAACTCATTATGCCATCTAGAACCACACATTCTGACCCGTACTACAACTCCTCCATAAACCTTTGGAGAAACACATGAACTTGTTGCTCCCCCTAACCAAAGACCTCTAATTGGAATTATCATCTTGAGCACACAAAATTGCTTTTCCATAATTAAAATGTCTCCTAAGAAACATAGACAGAGACATCCTCTACACCACAATGCTCTACCATGGTGTGAAACTGAGAATTGCCCACAACTCCTCATATTCCTTCTCCTCCTTGGTCATCTGATACTTATAGTTCTTCTTCTTCTTTGGATTAAGAGAAACAACTTCCTAATCCACTACAATAGTCTCTTTTTATTCTATGATTGGATTGACAATACATGGAGACAACACAAATTCATGACATACCTTTTCATTTGAAAAATCTTCCTTGCAGTTTGGAACCTTATTATTAGGCACATACAATTGATGTTCTTTGCATGATACATGCTCAACAATAGCAGGATGCTCACTTGGATCCATAAATACCTTAGGATTAGCTTCAACCAGCACCTTGGTGTTCTCTTTGAGTTTGGTCTCTTCACTCACAACATGAGCAGATAATGAGAGCCCTTGGCACTCTTCAACTTTTGAAGCTTTCTCCACCATATAAAATAGATTATTTGGACCTATAGTCTCATCATGAATCTCACTTTTCACCTTTGTCTTCCATGTGTTAACATGCCTTCTTCCTTGCACTTTAAGATCCTGATTAACCCTATTCCAACTTATAGACCTTTGCTTGTAAAACCTAGTAATGTGACCTCTCTGTTCACAATTATAGCACACCATATCTTTTAAAATAAATGTATCTTGCCTTACCTTATTTGGATATAAATTTAAAACATGTCCTATGTCATGATAATTAAAGTACTTAACTTTATCACACCTTTTGAATAATGTCTCCCATCATAATACCATGCAAACTCATTTCTAATAGGTCTCTTGCATTCTCTAACCCTATGACCAAATTGATTACATGTGTAATAATAAACATTAAATCTTGCGTATCTCATGGCATTTGGCTGTCTGACTTAATTTTTCTTCATTCTACCAACACCTTCAGTCTTTGTTTGATGATTTGTCTTAAAAGTATGATTATCTTTGTTCACAGTAGTCTTCATCTTGTCTTGAGTTACATTCTTTTATTATTTTTCATATCCAAGACCAATTCTATCACTAACATGCTTTTGACCATTCAAAATATTATCTAAATCACATGAGATCTTTTCAAATCTCACAAATTTCTTCACCTTACTAGATATCTTTTCTAACTCAGATTTCAAAGACTATTTTTGTGAAACATAACATAAACATTCATCTTCTTTAGATTTTAGGCTTGTAAACAGAATTTCTAATTGACAATAGAGATGCTTGATCATATCTTCATGATCCTTGGTGTCTTCATTCATTCTTGCTTCAGACACACTAAATTGCTCCTTATAGTCCTTGAGTTTAAATTTCATCTTCTTATTGATCTTCTTTTCAATCTTCAGTTCTTTAAGAGCATTCATCAATATAGTCTCACAATCCACATCCTCTTCATCATCATCTAAATCACTCCAAGTAAACACCTTATAATGTGAGTAACTTCTTTCCTCAACCATAAATAAAGCTTCATATTAACTAGGACCTTCTCTTCATGATCAAATTCTAAGTCACTATCTTCACTCTCGTCTGATGAGCCACAATCTTCTTTGGTGTAGAGACTCTTCTTATTTTTGAAGGACTTTTTGTTGTTAAATTTTTTGAATCCTTTCTTTTTGTATGTCTTCTTGTCATCATCTTGGCCTTTGCCATGCTCTTCATCATCTTTATTCTCATTCTTATGAGGACACTTATGAGCAAAATGTCCTATCTGTCCATAGTTAAAACATTTGAAGGGTAGTTTGCCCTTATACTTCCCTAATCATGTGTTCAATTTTCTAGTAATCAAAGAAATTAATTCATCCTCATCAATATCAGATATGTCATCCTCTTTGGATTTCTTACCTTAGAAATTATTCTTAAGCTTCGTCTCGATTTTGAATGCAACTTCCTTATTTGGTGGTATATCATCATTTATTCTCGTCTCATATGCAATAAGGGTGTCATGCAATTGATCCATCTTCAATTGAGTAAGATCATGACTCTCTTCTATATCAGATACTTTTAGATCAAGCTTGAGAGATAGATACCTTAATACCTTTTGGATTACAATATCCTCTTCAAAATTCTCTCTAAGACCTTTGATGATGTTCACAGTCTCATCAACTCTCTATAGAAAGGATGGCATAGAATCTTCTTCCTTCATCTTGAGACTTTCAAATTGTCTTCTGTGAGTTTGTAACTTAGCAAAATTGACCTTTGAATCTCCTTAAAAAATGATCTACATTTTTTCCCATATCTCTTTAGTAGATTTATAATGGATTACCTTGGTGTATTCAGTCTCTAAAAGACCACAAGTGATAGCATCCATTATCTTAGAATTGCTCTCAAATAATTTCTTATCTTCAACACTAGATGGAGGAGTAATAGGAATAACATAACCATCTAGAATAGATTGCCATACATCAAACCCTAGGGACATAATGCATGTCCTCTTCCTTCCACTTCAAAAAGAATAATTAGATCCATTGAACATCGATGCTTGCTTAGTAGAGAAACCTCCTTGATGACTACCCATAATGTACCTTAGATCTCTTTCAAGCTGTCAAGCCTTTCCCAAAGAACCTAGCTCTGATACCAATTGTTAGAGGTAAAATCACTAAGAGGGGGACTAAATTAATGAGCCCAAATAATTCAAATTCAATTTTGATCCTTACAAACACTTAATCAATTACCACAAGCATTCATGAAACATACACGCCATTCATAGCAATAAGAAAGAAACAAAGCAAGATCAATTGCATAACACATGACATACATTGGAAACCCTCTTGTAGAATAAAAACCACTAGAAACATACAATTATAATACTATCTTATGATAAAAATAACCAATTTAGATCAACTACAACTGATGAAAGAAATATAATCCCTATTTAGTGAGACTACAATCCCATAAGATGATGTCACATCTATCTAGCTAAGCTTCAATAACAGCTAGACTTTTAACAAGTTTCACATTGTAAGAAGGTTGAAACCACCTTATATGTTGAAATTTTAAAAAAAACCTATGATCACATCCACCTATGAACTAATGTCTTCAACACCTGATGATGGACCTCTGCTTATCACTCTTCACCTTTGCTCACACTCAATCTACAAGAGCACTATTCTGCCAATAGAATTATGACCAACAAGTCATACAAATAATTCTCAATCTATTCTACTCTTAAACTCATCCATAGGGACTCTACCGCTCTTTCTCTCCATAATTCACACACACATGCCTCTCTCAAATCTCTCCCAAGTCTCTTACTCAAGTCTAGAAATCACCATCTTTGATTTTACTATTTATAGAGCATTTATGATCAACACCATCTTGGTCAGGCATTAGGTATGCCTTAACCCTTAAGGCATCTATCATTTGAAGACACAACTCAATACAATCTTCATAAGTCAGACAGTATTTATGGGTCACCCATAAGCAGTTACACCTTTTAATAAGGCCCTTGTAGCTCTTATAGGTCTTATGAAGACCTATTCACCCATTTAGCACATAAACGAGCAAAAATAGAACATAGGACCACTTTAAAAAGCATAGGGCCACACTACATGACCCTTTAGTCATCCTCAAATACTTACAGTCATCATTGCACTCTTCTATACAAGCAAAATTTGCTCAAACAACATTCTGTGCACACAGTCACCATGATCAAACACATAGTCAACTTTTAAAACTTTATTCATACTACATATGATTATTAAAACCTTCATGATGTACACAAACAATCCTCATGGAGTCTACAACACTCCCCTAATAGCCAATTCATCATGAAACATCAAAACAACATCTACACAAGCTCAATTATCCTTCTTGGGTCGCTTGCAGAATAAGCACGAACACACAGTCAAATTTGAACCATCATAACTATCTTTGTATGCACATTCAAATCTTTAAATATATATTGACATATGCACCTTGGATCCATTTGTAAGTTTGATTTTTACTGCATTATAAAATTCTACCTGGATCAAAAGTTATAGGCAAAATATAGAGCACTAATTTTTTCCTTTACAAATTCAAATATTCAAATGCAAACGGTCATAGTTAAACCTTGAACACCATGCTCACATCTCATGTCCTCAATACTCAGATCAATATCACATTGTCAATCTTCTCCTAACTTTAATGCATAAGCTCCAATGCTCAATCATTAAACCTCAATCATTTTGACCTCATCTCATGTAATCTAGTTTTTTTGACTCAATGCACTCCATCAATCTCTTTGAGATTGTCCTCACTTTAGCAATGCTAGACAAGCATCACTTTGACCTCTTGAATTTGATACACACTATTGATCTCTCACCCACTCATCCTTGATATTTAGAATAAGTTTGATCTTTATCTCTACTTAGTGTTAAACATCATGCACTTATCCTCATTTCACTGCTTCTTGACATCTTAGAGCAAACTCACTCTATCGTTCTTGCTCAAACCTTAACATGTGCAAATTTGACTAAGTATGGGAACTAACTGCAATATGTCTAGAAGGCCTACTTTGCACATATACATCTTTTGCCTTGATCAATGTCATGACCTTACATTTGCACCATATGAACACCATTCATAGGGCAATCTAACCACGTATCAAACTGCTCCTAAAGCCTTCACATGTGTGAGATATAACACCAATAATCTATTCACTCATATTTCTCTGCCATAGAGCCAACTATGTCAAAACTTCCCTGAGAGGCCAAATTTGAACATGCATAAATTTTGACGTGATTCATTGCATGTCCTAGAATTTAATATAAATCAACTAGGCTCAAAACTAAACAAACTCATATGATCACCTTCTCCTGAAACATCCACATGTTCAAGATATGCTACCATCAAAAATATTACTTAGATTTTTGTTACCTCATGCAAATTTGACTATGGAAAACACTGTCAAAAGGCCTAAGATCCCAACTTTTCATATGCATATTTTTTATCGCACTTAGTCGCATGATCTGAGAATTAGTGAATAAAAATTAGGCATAAAAATGAACAAACCCATATGATCATTTTGTCTTGACACTTCATCTCATGTGAATTTTAACCTCATCAACATGCTTACTCGGCTCTACTTGAGCCTTTTTATAAAATTGGCTAAGTATGGGAACATAGTGAATTATGTCCGAGTAACTAACTTTGCATCCTCATGTCTTTGATCGTGCTTCATTTCATGACTTGAGATCTAGAACATAAAAAATAAGGACTAATATGATCATAATCATATCACCAATTCACCTTGAATCATTCCTATGTGACAATGGTGATGTCATCAAACTACCTACTCGAACTTTTTATCACTGGACTAAAATGTTTAGATGAACATAATGAAGAACTGGATAAATACCACTCATGCACACAAGCTCTCAAAGCATAAAAAACTTCTTATGGGACCTCTTTCACATGTTGAAAATCTCAAACTCATCTCTAAACATATCAAACCAATTAAAATTTGAAGATCAACCAAGCCTTCTTCAAGCATATTAGGACAAACACATTGCACACTTTGTCATTATTACTTAGGCTATCAAAGCAATTTATCCACTCACCAGGACACCTCTTTTTAGTAGGGTTTGGATGTAGGAAGGATTCAATAATGCTCTTTTTATAGTCAATCCAGCCCCATGTGACTCCACTCACGGGTTTCACTCGATAGACCATCTGATGGATAATGCTCTAAAAGATCTGAATATAGCTTGAATTAGATAAACAAAGTTGTTTCTATCCTATAAAAAATGGATCCACATGCACGTAATTTGTCATGGGTGGATATGGTCAAGGGAAAAAGCTTGGTGGGCTAAGACCTTTCAAATTTCTAGATCTTCCTATAAGAAGCCGACAACGAGGTTTTCATCCCTGTTCGGGACCTAGTAGTGGAGCATGTTGATGTGGAGGTCACCAAATCTATTCTAGCCAAGGTAAATGGCTTTCATCCAAATATTGATGCTTTTTTTAATTGGTTCAAATCAAGGTGGAAACCCAAAGGTCATTTGGAGGTGGTCACTCTACTTAGGGGCTTCTTAGTAAAATTTTCTATGCAAGAGGATTACATCTAGGTTCTCTTGGAAGGCCTCTAGCTTATGGGCAAGGTGACCATGACTATCCAAAGATATAAGGTTGGGTCGAATCTCAATAATACCACCATGGATGATTTTCCAATGTGGGTTCTTCTCCTTGAACTCCCCTTGGAATATTGACACATGGAGGTCATCATTAGTATTGTCAAGACCTTGGGTCAACCTATTAAAATAGATCTAGTTACTCTTTCTCATCGAAGAATGGTTGATAATCATGTGCAATTTTTCTTACCTGTAAATAAGCCCTTACTACACACAATCAAGATCAAGTTAAAGTATGGTGAATGGATGCAGAACATTGTGTGGTGTAATGTTCTAAGCCATTTACTTTGTGACTGTCCAAAGAAAGGCCAAGACTTTGACACTCCCATGTAGAATGGGACTAGAAAGGAGGTGGTAGGGAAGGATCTATGGATAGATCACCCTCTTAGAATAGCCTCCCCTAAGCCCTTCTAAGCTCTCTACCTTTTGGTAGCTTAAAAGGTATTCCTTATTTTAACCCTTTTACTCCTCTTGTTTCATTTGCTGGCTCAAAGTCCTTGTGTGAGTTAGGCCCCCTTGGGGCATCTATCCTCAGACCCCCTTCCACTCCCCCTCCCTACCCTTTCCTCTCCCCCCTCCTCCGTTTCCCATGGTTTAGCCCTAAGCTCCCCTTCCCCTTCTCCCCTATCCCGTCTCCCTCCTATCTGCTCACTGAGTACTGGTCACCCTTGTTAAGTGTGTCTTCCCCCTCTATTTAACTAGTCCCCACCACTGAACTAACACCCTTTTCCCTATCCCAAACCCAGCCTGATCCCTTCTCCCCCCCTAATTTCTACCTTAGGTGCCTCCTTCCCCCCTTTTCTCCTCTATGGACCCTCTCCCCCTCCTCCTCCTCCCTCTCTTTCTCTGGGTGCTTGCCTACCTTCCTCATTCTCAAAGTCAGCTCATGATATGGAATGGAAAATCCCCCTCTTTGATAACTTAGACTATTCCTGTACTCCCCCTCTCGAGGCTACCCCACTCTCCCCTCTTTTGAAATCTCTAAAGCATTTCAAATACTGAGAGCAATGTTTTGAGACTATTTCTCCCCTCAAGACCTTCTCCTAGATGAAGGGTTTGTCACAAACTCTAAAAGTAAAAGAGGAAGGAAAAAAGCCAACATTGGTGTCACCCCCAAACCTATGATAAGATCTCTAAGGATGGTTACAAAGTATTTAAAAATAGACAAAGAGATTGCTAAGGGATCCCAATAAATCTTCAAATCCATCAAGATAAGAAATGAAAATCCTTTCTTGGAACATCAGGGATTTAAATAACCCCAAGAAATATAGGACCCTTTGTAATCTCATAAAAAGGGTTGACCCTTATTTTTTATCATTTAAGAAATCGAAATGTTTGATTTTGTTCTCAAATCTTGTGCTATGAAAATTTGGAAGAATGCTCAAGTTTTAACCTCAAACTCAACAGGTGCTTCAGGAGGACTGATAGTTTTTTGGAACCCAAATTCCCTGAGAGGAGATCTTTTATGCAGGATAAATAATCAGATTTATATTTTGTTCACACACACACACACACACACACACACACACACACACACACACACACACATAAAGAGTGAGGGTGTGTTGAAGCATCCAACAACAATCCAATTCTAATTTACATATGTCCTACAAAAACCCATCATGTTTTTTCAAAGAAGATTTCTTGTGGATTTAGCATTAGGGGAATAAACATTGGATATATATATATATATATATATATATATATATATATATATATATATATATATATATATATATATATATATATATATATATATATATATGGATTTTATCCAATGTCTATTCCCCTAATTCTAAATCCACAAGAAATCTTCTTTGAAAAAACATGATGGGTTTTCATAGGACATATGTAAATTAGAATTTGATTGTTGTTGGATACTTCAACACCCCCTCACTCTTTATATATATATATATATATAGACTTCATTGATAACATGTAGGAATTTAACAATCTCATTGCAAATGCAAGATTAGTGGATGTGGACCTAAATGGTAATCCTTTTACATGGTATAATAGAAGATTAGGTAAAAATTTGATCCAGGTCCACCTCAATAGAGTTCTGATTTCCTTAAACTAGGACATCCATTTCTCCATCAGACACTTTTCCCTACCTAGAATTGGGTTTGATCATAATGCCTTTGGTTTTGAAGGAGATAAAACCTCAAAACCCAAATGTTATCCCTTTAGATTTGAAAGCATGTGGCTCCTTAATCCTAATCTCATGAAATCCCTAAAAAATTGGTGGAAAGAATCTTTTTCAGGATCTACCTCATTTATTCTTTCTAAAAAACTCAGCTTCCTCAAAATGAAATTAAAAATTTGGAATAAGGAAGTCTTCGGTGATATCTTCCTGCAAAAAAAGGCTCTCAAAGTGAAACTTTTGATTATTGAAGATCTATGTGCTTCGAGAAATTACAATGATCACATGATTTCTAGGGAAAAAAACTTTTTTGTCAATTTCACAACCTTGAACTAAGAGAGGAATCCTTTTGGAGACAAAAGTCTAGATGCACATGGCTGAAGGAGGATGACTGGAATACCAAGTTCTTACATCACTCTGAAATAAGACACAGGAACATCAACAAAATACCACAATTTCAAATAGAAAATGGGGATATTATCAGGGATAAAGAAGGTATCTCCCACCATGGAATTAATTTTTTTAAAAATCTTCTCTCAGAAGAAAGATTACCAGATGATCATTTGGTAACCACCACACTCAATAACTTTGATGAAGTCTTATCCAATGCTGAAAATGTCTCCCTCACCAATTTTCCTTCTGATGAGGAGATAAAAGGTGTGGTCTTTTTTTTGGAGGGCTCCAAAGCCCTAGTACCTGATGGGTTCTCCCCACTCTTCTTCCAAAAATTCTAGGATATTATCCATAAGGAGGTTTAGGCAGTTGCTAGAGAATTTTTCTAATCAAAATCTATTCTCAAGGAAATCATTAACACTTTATTCTTACTGATCCCAAAAAAGTAGGGTGCTACTAATTTTTAGGACTTTTGACCCATTAGTCTTTACAATACCACATATAAAATTTGTTGAATGCAACATCTCCTAGATAAAGTCATAGGGGAGTAGTAGGGGGCCTTTGGGGCTGGCAAATAAATAACAGATGGCATCATCCTAGTTCATGAGGCTATTCATTCCATATCTATATCCTTGAGGTAGGGAATGTTGCTTAAGTTAGATATGTTGAAAGCCTATGATCGGGTCTCCTGGTGATTCCTCATGTAGATTCTAGAAAGGTTGGGATTGAATCATGACACCAAGAAGATCATCTAGAACTACATTTCCACTTATAATTTTTTTGTTATTATTAATGGTATTCTAAAAGGTTTCTTCCTTGATTCCATAGCTCTTTATCATTCTAGCAAAAATGCTGGGTAGGAGTCTACTAAAAGCCTACTCTCATGAACTGATTAAAGGAATTTTAGAGGCTCTAAATTTAGAACCTATCATGCATGAATAATTCATTGATGACACCATCATCCTTGTTGAAGCCTCTGTAGAGGAATCAAAGCATCTAAAATCCATCCTAAAAAATTAAGAAAAAGTCTCAAATCAATGCATTAACTTTCAAAAGAGCTCTCTAGTTTTCATTAACACTCCTCTTTTAACAAAAAAGAATTGCTAGTATCTTGGATTTTCAGGTGGGAAAACTTTTGACATTCCATTTAGGCATCCTAATCTTTGAATAAAAAATGTATTTTGAGCTTTGTAACCCTCTCATTGATCAACTTCAAAGAAAATTGGTAGGATGGAAGGGTCACCTTCTTATTTAGGTAGGGAAATATTAGCTGCTCAAAGCCTCGATCTAGATCATTCCTATTTACTAGATGTTTGTTTTTAGAATGCCTTCCAAAGTGGAAACTAAAATTGAACAAATTTAAAAAATCTTATTATGGAGGGGCACTGAGGAAAGATTCAGATATAACCTCATTGCATGGGAAAAATCTTGTCTTCTCAAAGCTAATGGAGGCCTCAGCTTAAGAAGCATAAAATCTATGAACAGAGTCCTGTTGGAAAAAATGGGCTAGAGGATTATGAAGGAAAATAATGAATGGGCAAGAATTATCAAAGTTAAATACCTGGAAGGAGTGGAAGTAGATGATTTCATGTGGGAAGAAGGTCCTATGGATGGATCTATTTTCTAGAAGGTCATCACCAACTATAAGGATCTAAAGAAAAGCATTATATGTAAAATTGGCAAAGGGGAGAAAATTGACTTTTGGGAAGATGCCTAGCTGTTCTCTACTCCCTTGTTCTCATAATAGATTTGGGATGATTGGTATAGATAAATCAAGCAAAGATGGGGATCAAAAATTAAAGATTACTAGGCGCTGAACAAGGTGTAAAAAGCCAAAAAATGCTCACTTATGAAGGAATCATAGTAGAAGAATTATAGGTTATATAGACCCTCAAATCTTTAATGAGTTAGATTCATATCCGTATATTCCAAAATGAAGACCACTTTATTTGGGCTGTTGAAGACAATGGATCATACTTAGTGGCCTCAAGACATGCCACCGATCTTAATTTAAAATGTGAATGGAATTTATGGAAAAATCTTTGGGTTAAGCATTTGACTCATAAATTTAACTTTGTCTTTTGGCTAGTAGCATAGGACAAAATACTGATAGTGGATAACTTGGATAAAAGGGAATTGATGATCCCCAATAGATGCCCTATATGCTAAAATGTGAAGGACTCAGTCCATCACCTTATTCTTGAGTTCTCCTTTGGTTTGACACTATTTAACTAGATGTTAAATAAATTTAACTTGATGTGGGTCAAACTAAATAATGTCTTTGACCTCATAATGCAATGGAAACCACCCTGGAATCTCCCATCCCTAGAATTCCTATGGAGCCTAGCTTTTCCACATTGGTTCTAGTGTGTCTAAAAAGTTTGTAATAATAGCCTTTTCTTAAAAAAAAAAGTAATAGCCTAAAGGGCCTTTCCTCCATCTATGCTAGACCATTTCTAAAAATTGGAAAGATTTTCCCCCCAGAGACAAAGAACATGGATCTGCTTCAACAGTGTAGATTTTCAATAATTGGGACATAGTCTAGCACTTAAGCTCCCCCTTAATATCTTTCATTCATAAGCATACAAAATGGAAGGCTCCATCGAAAGGTTGGGTGAAATTGAACTTTGATGGTGCATCTAAAGGCAACCCATGCCTTGTAGGCAGGGGAGAAGTCATAAGGAACTCAAAAAGAGAGATGATTTTCGCCTATGTGGGACCTTTGGTAAATCAAACAAATCACCTTATGAAAGCCAAGGTGGCCCTTTGGGGTATCCAAATGGATTCCAATATCAAACTAAAAAAAATTATCATGGAGGATGATTATTTAAAAATCGTTAATGCACTGAAAGGGAAAATAACCCCCTTTCACACTATTAAAGACATCATAGATGATGCTAAGCAAATTTTGAGGGGCATGACATAACTTCAAATTGTGCATATTTATCAAGAAGGAAACGGGGTTGTGGATCAACTTGCCAATATAGGAGTAAAAATCCACCTTTTAACCAACTGACACAAAGGAGGCCATGTCCCTAATAACATCCTAAAAGCCTTATAGGATGAAATTACTATAATTTAAATGAGACATCATGTCATCATACACATGAAATGTTTATTTCAAGGGGTGGATTTTAAACATGATGATCCACCATTATGATCTTATAAGGTGGTGTAATTGGTATAGGGTGATAACAATGGGCTTCTCAATCACCTTTTGCATTGTTCAAACTCACTCTATCTAGAACCTTGTGCCCGCTTGTCTTGACTTTGTCATCATAAAATTAATGAGAGGAAATAGAGAATGTATTGAGCCTATCTCATGTATAGAAGTGTCAGGGCAGAAAAAGGTTTGGAAGAAGCTTAAGTACGGGGGGCTCATAGAGTTAATGGTGAAAATCATTGAGCATGATGCCAATGTGGCATAATATTTTGTTGCTACTTGGAATAAATGCAAGGTGGTAATTCAGGGCATAAACATCACTATCATGGAGGATTTTATTGGGGAGGCTACTGACATATCCTATGAGGGGACAAAGGCCTTCAAGGCCTAGACCAAGAAGCAAGAGCTCTTTCAATGATTTTTTCACATGAATGAGTTTGTGAAGACCGATAAGAAGGGTTTCCCCTGGGTGGATCTTCCTTGACATTAGCCAAAAACTTATTTTTAGGTAATGCATTACATGACCTTAGAGGGTAAATATACCCTGATCTTTTCTCATTAATTTTTGTTACTAAATCACTTCTTAGGCTATAATATTAGCCTACCATTCTACCTGCTTAAATCACTTGAATGCACTACCTTGGATCATCAAGTAAATGAGTCGAAACCCATCCTATACCAAGGGTTAATCCTACTACTTGTCAAGCATGACCAAACTTTGCAAGGGTGAGAAGTCCCTTAGGGAGATATTTCACTAAGAACTCTCAAGGACTCCATAGAGGACCCCACCTTAGGGTCTTACCGACCATCCATGAGCACCCCCCAGGCTAGTATTTGTAAAACCCTTATCGATGACCTTCCTCTCAAGATATTCATACACAAACCCAAGTCGATCACCCTTGATGAGGGAACTTTTGAGGAGGCTTTCCAAAAGGGTGAATCTATTTTGTTTGAAGAGATGAAAAATAACAAGGAACAATTGAAGAAATATAATTACAATGTGCAGGAGATAGGGCTAACCTTGGCCAATATTATAAAAGAGTAGAACACCCTCCATAGGCAGGATGAATCCACTATGCAGTCCTTCATCTAGTCTTCTAATATTGATCAAATCCCTATCAAATAGTTTTTGAACATCATGGAAACCCCCTCACTTGGTTCCCCCAAATTGGTCCCCATAAAGAAGACTCCCCTACACGTTCAAGGCCATAAGAAGCCACAGATGATTCTACCAAGAGATGCATTAGAAGGACTTGGTAATCACATGTAGGCAAAGGTCTTAAAGTTCAAGTGAGATATCCCTGAGAAGACTCTCAAGGAGGAGGAACCATAGGAGGGTTTCCCCTCTTGATCTTTTACATTACTATTTTTTCACTGCTTTAAGTATGTTATAGTTAGTTTTTATTAATTTTTCTAGTTGACCTTGGATTGGCCTGTTTATACTTTTGTATAATACTTTCATGTTTCCAAGATCCCTATAAAACCTAGCTATTTACCCTATCAAATAAAAAAAATACTCAGCAAATATTTCTTCTGCATGGTACTATTTTCAGAATTATTTATGACATTTTCAAAAACAAAAAAATTGAAAATATAATCCTTATACAAAAAATTTCCCTACTCCTATTGAATGGGGGTAACATTAATACTCTTATTTCAATATTATTAATATTTTTATGGTAATTATTAACACCATTCAATGAGAAAATTAGTTATGTCAAATATTTATTATCAAATCCATGTATCCACTATAGATAATTAATAATAAGTTCAAGCTAAAAATATGTAACTAAAACTACACATATTTCAAATTAAATTATCAAGAGCTCATTATTTGAAAAGTAAAAAATATGCAAACTCAAACAAAAAATTCATCATAATCAATAAGCACATCACTCCTTAAATTGACATGGGTCACATATTATTGCATATTCTTTTCCAACAATTGCAATTATATATACATATACATATTTTGATATGATATATTTAATAACCACATCATTTATATGAAAGAGTAGACATACATTGGACTTTTCCCATTTTACACAAATATTTATCTTGGTACAAATATTCATCTTGATTCAACTATTTATATTGATACAATTGTTTCATATTAGGACATTTTACAACATAAATACATAGAAATAATGATATGTCATGATGCACATGGAGTATAATGACAAATTAAAATAAAAATTGTAAATTTATATAGATTTAAAAATATGCAATACATGTCATACATGTTACACATTTTACGAATTTTATAGACTATGAGATTGATCAAATTAAATGAAAAAGTATCATTATTTATCAAATGTTGGAACTAATTGGATCCTATTGGGGGCATGCATATAGTTTAGGTGCCCACTATTATAGTTTAATATGTTGGAATTGATAGGACTAGATTGGATGCATGAACACAATTAATGTGTACACTATTACAATTTACTATGTTGGCACCAATTGTATCAAATTTGAGGTATGAATGGAGTTCATGCATCTACTATTATAGTTTACTATGTTGGCACTGATTAGATTAGATTGAAGGCATGAACATTCTTCATGCACACCCACTATTAAAAATTTCTACTAAAGATCATGGATTTTATGGTACCTAAGGTTACATATTGATTCTATAAGTTTGTATTTAGTGTTTGATGCACCTTACATGAACCTTGCATATGTTCCACCTTTCATCTTTAGGTTCACAATTAGTTAAATGAGTAAGTATGATTGAGATTATATGCCCTCAATGACCTAAAAATTCTCTTTAAATCTGTTGGAATCTTATCCATTTAATTACCTAGGAAGTGAATGAGACTAAAATAACCTTTTTCCACATGAATTGGGTCACCTAAGGATCTGTGGAATTCATAATTTTCTCCATTTGGATCAGGTAAATTGATGACCTATGGCATCTCCTCTATTAGTAACATGAACATACTTCATGAGTGGCATAGTACCATGGGTATATAGGTTTATTTTTTCTTTGAATATATTTTTATTTATTATTATGAATATGCTTTGTTTTACTTGGATAGTAATCTATCTGATTATGTACATTATTTTTGATATAACACATATACGATGTAGAAGATTGGAGAAATGGAAACTTCAAGTTCACAATCACCAATGCAAGTTTGCATTCTATTTATCTCTCTAAAATTACATTTGTAGTTATATTTAAAATAATAAATTTTAAGGGTGGGTCACTTTTAGATACCCAAATTAGGAAAAGACTTTTTTCACAATGATTTTATGTAACTTTAAATATATAGATTCTCATTTATGAATAAAGAATTTATTGGTGATTTTGTCTTAGTATTTTTCCATCTTCTTGGTTTATTTGACTATCAATACTCTATATTATTATGTACAAATTCATTTACTATGTCATAGTGATAAGTGGTTTTATTTTACTTACCATTGATTTTTCCTTACATTTTGGATGAATCTAGAATTTACAGACACTATTATCATGTGTAGACATACGAAAAATTATTGATGCCATTTTAAAATTATTTTGGGAACATTTCTTTTTGGAATGAATTTTTCACACATTTGATTAATATTGTGTCAAATTTTTCAAGCCAATTGTTCATCAAATCAAAATTTAATAAATCTATATATAAAAATACCCTTGAAGGCATTTAAGGTCAAATATTCTCTAGTAAAAAGTTACATACAAAGTACAAACTACTCTTAGCTTATTATTCATTGTAAATATATGAAGTTTCTAAGGTCAATTTATATTTTGCATGTTTGTATCAAAGGAGGTCATAGGAAAAGTAACATCTATACTTTCATCCACATGACTTAGTATAAACTCACATTAAATGGATAACTACATGTGGATTGAGCCCTCTTCAGAGTAGTAACAATGTAATAAATGCTCTGCTGGTTGATGGAGATTCATTGAGGTTAGTCCAACGCAAAATACTAACCCTTTTGTAATTTTTTCCAATTAAAAGTGTTAAGAGCTAAGGTTTGGATAAAGGAGAGAGAATCCAAAATTATCTATGTAGGTATGAAGGTGATCGAACATAGAAAATGCATTAACAAATTTAAGGGCATGATTTTGAATGAAAATAATTGAAATATTACTCCCTATAAAAGTTCATTAGAATCATAGGAAATCAAAATCTGCAAGTGTCTGATAATTACAATAGTGTCATGCATAGTTTTCATAGTCAACTATGGATCCTAACCAACACAAGGATACTATAGAGTACATCTAGAGATTATAATAGAACACAAAGACTAAAACTATAACATAATAATCTAAATACTTTGTATCCATTAGATGCTTTATCATTTATATATTTAGCATGTGCAATAAATCATAGGTAGCATTTAGTTTTGTATGATTGGAAATGTACATTTTATAATTTAATTATTCAAAATTTTATGCTTATTTAGATTCACATAATCAAAATAAGGTAAAAAGGGTATATATCATATTTATCTATCTATTGTTAAAGGTTTACATATACATTTTTTATGCATATGTTGATCATTGTGCCATTTTAATTAGATGTAGGATATACAAGTTATATAATATTTTTAACTTATAATTACCTAGAAGCTTCATTGTGCCTAAACTAGGGGCATATATACTTTGGGGGAATTTTTCAGTGAATTTTTATCATTTCTATTTTCTATTATCATATCAAGATTTATATTTTAATATACATATCTTGATATACATTATATCTTATGTGTTTCATCACTTTTTCATGCTTCACATGTTTAGTATATCATATGGGTATACACCTTATTTTTCACTTACTAATGATTTATTGTGAAGGACTCGTTAGCCTATCAATCTCCCTTAGTGAACATTTATTGGCTGAACATATATCCAGCGAACCTGATACAAAATTTGAATGAAATAAAAACTATTTGCATGTTAATTAAATGTATGAATTAAATAATTTATGAAAGCATTCATGAAATAAAAAATAATAACATGTAGGGAGAAGGATGGAACCAAAAAATTAGGATATCTCCATTAATAAAATCATATACTCATTTCCATGGCCAAAAGGCCATGAGTTACATATTCATTCAATCATTTTCTTGATTCAATGCTTCATGTATTCAATATTTTATAAACCAAGATCAATTTTAAACTTATACAACCTATTACTCTTCTAAAATAAATTTTACACTTCATTTTATCTTAACAAGGCACATATACAATGGTTTTTCTCATTTTTCATAAATTACATAATGCAAAGTTATACTAAATTTAGCTAGACTACAGATATGCTAACAATTATCTTGGATGAATATATGTGTCTTGTCTTGAGACCATCAATCTTAAGACCATAATATTTTAAGTGTTTACAACTTTGTTCCATCATGATGCATTTAGGGCTCACTACCCATTGACTCCTAACTACTCTATTTGACTTTCCTCAGCATCATATAAAATCCACTGACTGATATACAACCATCAAATGTATTTATAATTTAAAAAAATGTAAAAACTTTTAATTTGTTTGGACTTATTCAAATATGGAAATTTACCAAAATAAAATTGATTCACCCACTATAAATAAGGATGCCACTTTTGATAGATAACTTTAGAAGTACCACTTACATCAATCCAATTATATAGTTTCCTAACAGTAACATTGCCACTTGAATATTCATTATTCTAACTCGAAACACCATCCAAAGTGATAACTCAAAACATCATCCTAACTAATAACATGAAACACAATATATATGGACATGTGTATGAAATCTCTATCCCAGATCAGAGTATAGTGTCGGCACTACCCATTTTGTAAAAGAAAATAAGCTTCTCATTAAAATATCAAAACTAGATGATTCACAATATCTTGATACCCAAAATCTCTCTAGCTCAAATTTGGATGTTTACAAAATGAAAATCAATTCCAAGTGCAAGGCAATGTAAACCATTTGCCTTAAATTAATTTGAAAATTTAAAAATCATTCTTGAACTATAATAGGTCCCTTGGGGATATCTGTAACCAAATATTAGAGTTTGGATTTGTGTATAAAGACACATTGCCTTATCTCATTATTCCTTAAGCTTACAACTTCTAAAGCCTTCTATGATACTATGCTTAATCCACACTTCACATTAATTCCTCTAAACCTTCCATGATTATCTAACTATCAGTTCTCCTTATTATGTGGGTCCTATCATCATCTTCTTGATCTATATACTTTCTTAGCATTGAATATTATTGTTTATCTGTAGCTCTATCTTTCATTTCAGAAGCAATCTCCTTCTAGGACAATACAATTGAAAAAGTAAAACTTTCTTGTATCTTTAAATCTTGAAATTTTAAGTTCATTCTAAAAATAACACATTTCATAACACACCCTTTAGGAACATAATCACTAGCATTCATTGTCATGAATTACTTTCAAAATATATCTATCAATATTCTCAATATGAAAGGGAATCACAAACTATAACCCATGACCTGAACCACATGGACCTTATATGTAGTAAGATATGATTCCAATTGAGCCTTATCAAAGGCCCCCTTAACACATTTAATCATGCCAGTAATTTCTCCCACATAATTAGAATTCACATTCACACTAACTATACTAATTGATAGAATCTCCAAATTACAAGATTCTACCATTTTGAAATTAGAACTAACAACTTTGTCCCTTAGTTCCTAGGCCTTCATGATGCACTCCATGTTGGAGGTCCCCCAATATTCACCAATAACCAAAAAACATGGAGATTTCACCACCCTTTCTTATCCACTTGATCACCCAATATGCCATGCATCTACTCTGCTCAATCCAAATGAGACTTACACTCTTTTTATAGCAGTCACACCAACTATTGGCAAAAAATATTCCAACCAACTTGTTATATATTTGAAGACTAAAAGAACACATTACGTGCATTGTATAGTGTGAAATTTCAAATTTTAACTAAGAATACAAAATACAATGCAATCCTTTATAACCTACACAAACCTCTTGATAGAGCAGCAATAATAAAAGAAAGCTAACTAATAAAATACTTACAAAGTATGAAATGTAAGTTCATCACCTTCTCCATTGTGTGATAAATGTTAGATTTGTTCTTTCTTGCTTGATGTCGGTGATAAAATCTTCTCCAAATAAAGATAATTAGGTATCATGTGGTTGTAAATGGATTTGATCTCAATAGATTCATATGGATAATTTGATATCTTAAAGGTGGATGATTTGAATGGAAGATTGCACGTCAATTTATATAGTTGAGGGTGATGAGATGAATGGTTGATAATAATATGAATTTATTAAATTATTAAAATAATCAACAATTTAATTTGAGTCCTTATCCCAATGGATAATGACAAATTCATATGTGTTGATAAGAAGGGGGAGAGTTAGTTGGTAGTTGAGTGACTCAATATGAATGGGTCGAGATATTTAAAATTCAAGGGATGACTCACAAGTTAGTTGAAATGTTATAAGAAGACTCATAAATTGGTTGAGGAAATTGAAGAAGATGATTGGGTGAGTCAACATTTGGTTGAGACAAATGTAGAGGATGTATGGATGAGGTGGAAAATCCAGATTTTAATTAGTTTTGAAGGAAAATAGGTGTGCATGATTAATTATGAATTAATCAATTATTCAAAATTTGGAGGGAAACTGTGTTAATATGAATTTAAATTAGTGATGGTGAAGAGTTAGCATGTCAATGCTAATTTTAACACTAAATGGTGAAATTTAAGTGTCTACATACATAATAAACAAATGCTAACATTAAATGAAGAGACATAGGCATCTATGAAACTAAAAAATATAACATATAGTGAGAAATATGACAACTATGGAGATCTGCATTAAACTATTTTAGAACCTCATTCCCATGGTTGATAGGCCATTGGATATATATTCATTCATATAGTTGTTTTCTTCAATGCTTTGTGTCTTCACTCTTTTATAATCGAAGATTGATTTTTGACTTCTACAACCAATTCCTCTTCTTAAGTGACTCTTTGACTTTCTTTTGTCTTTACATGAAACATATACAATGGGTTTTCTCCTTTTTAAAAATTACATAAGGAAAAGTTATATTAAAATTAACTAGAATATGCATATGCTAACAACATAATAAAGAGTATATTGGGATCAGGGTGGGTTGGTTCATGGTGCTTTGTGAGATACTCTTTGTTGATAACTTGTTATATATTCCTTCATTCATGCCATGCCATTTATTACTTATATTTTTATAATTATCATTCTTCCTTTACACTCATATTATTGATATTTTAATGTTCCCAATTTATGTCATTAGTCCAAATTTTGATTTTCTGTAATGATTCCCTCTTGGTTGATGTCATCAGTTAGGATATTGTAGTACTGTATCGACTGACATTTATATACTACATTGACTGGGACAATGATGTCAACTATGTTTGATTAGTGAATTTTTGGTTTGTGAGATGTATTTATACTGACCCCCTTTGTCTTATATCATAATAAATATATTCAATATGCTATGCTCATGCACATATATCCACCTTAGTGAGAAGAAGAAGAATTATGACTAATGAGATTATACCTTAAGAATAATTGCTTACACAAGGTATTAGAAGGTACATAGAAGAGAATATGAACCAATAAATCAAACCTAGTATTTGGACTCCCCAAATAAGGATACTTAGGTATTTTTATTTCTATCTTGAGCTTCACCTAAAAAATCTCTCATATAAGCATTTGAGTTAAGTGGGATATTGAAGTGATGAAAATTCAATCTAAGATAATTTTTCCTAACCCTATACTCTTTATTTTTTTACTTTGGTAGATATTTATATTGGTATCTTATTGTCTTCCATGCTTATATTAACTTATGCATGTTAGTATATTATTATGTTTTCATGGTTTTTTTCTTTATTTAAATGTCATGGTTACCATCTAATGACACCCTTATAACCCTTATATTATATTTATTTTGGTTAATACCTAATGACATTATATTTCATTTGATTAGTTTGGTTTACCCCTCTTACATCATGAATCTAGTTGAGTCTATGATCATCAGTTCATTTGCATATTACTAGTAGATTACTTGGGATATTAATTATATATGACCACTTGTTATAGCCTCATAATGCTTTATGAAAGAATGTATTATATGTGTGTCTGATTTTGTATTGTATTTTAATTTTTACTATAATAGAGAACCCTTATATTATTGGCCATATTTAGGTTACAAAATTTTTGGTGAACTCAATGTGAACATCACTACACAATTGTGTTGTGTAATTTTTATGCTCTATTTTCCTATTTTATTAGGATTGTCGAGTTGTCAAACATCCTTGGATTGCCAAATTCCATTTATTTTTTCTTCTTAGATTTCAAAAATTTGAAAAAATACATTTTTTTCAAAATTATTTTCCTTTAATAATCCTAATTTTTATCTTTTCATTCTCTCAATATATTTTCTCAACAAATGCAATATGAAGATGATCAAAGTTTTTGTGCTTTTTAAGGCTTCACTAGTAACAATGACAATGCCATGTATATGAGTAGCACTAATAATTATTAAAACCCTTCATTTACAATTTTTATATTATTCTTAAGTGAAATATTAAAAAAATTGTAAATCATTGGATTGAGTGCAAATTAGTTTTATTTCTCTCTAAAATTGAAGCTATGTATCAACAAAATTGTCCAAAATTACTAGTTGTCAAATAGCTATGTTGTAAGTAAAATTGTTGATCAAAAAGTTTCTTAAATAGATTTAAACTTAAAAATATAAGCTTAATGATATAAAATACTATATACCTTCAATAATGTTAGCAATAAAACATACAATAATCTCCTTAATTCAAATTAATACACTGCACAACCTTTGTGTGCAATTATTATTAATAAAGAAAACTAAAATAAGATTATTACAAGGTAACTTGCAATGCAAGTAAAGTGTAAATATAAAAATATAATAAAGAACATCTTAGACCACTAATTGAATTAAAAGTAGACTAAGATAATTTAAAATATACTAAATAAATTAAATTTAACTTATTATGAAGGTCAGGACATCATGCAAGAAGTCTCTTTAATATTAAACTCAAACATGCAACAAGAAAGTCATCATAGTCAACCAACTAAGCTAATTAAATAAAGTTAACTTTAACTTAAGTAATATAATCAAGAAATCATATCATTACTCTTTATAACTGATTGGATAATGATTTAGACTTAACTAGGGGGTTCCTATAAATGATCTTCATGGAGATTTCTACCCTAGTGAAAGTTAAAATGGGTTCTTGAAGTTGTTACTCCCATTTCCAGTATGGAGTGGGCTTTTTTTAACTTTAAACTGAAAGATGAAATAGAATAGTCCATTGAGAATCTACAAACAAAAGTGGTAATTCATAAACTTTTGAGCATAGAGATTTTTGATGAGCTTGATAAGCTCAAAAGTTTGATGGTCTTTGGTAATTTCTCTTCAGTTAAGGGAAACCTCCAGTAGGAAAAAAAGGATGAAGTGGTTGTTGAGCAAACTTCATAGGGTGATAAATCTAGCTATAGTGGTGGAGGCGATGAAGATAAGCTGAGTGTCGAATAGGGTAAGGAGGAGTTTAAGTTGACTGGGTAGAAGAGGAAAAGTTTCGCATGGAAGTTACTCAGGGTATAGGGAACCGTATTAAAAGTAGGGAAAGAAAAATAAAAAATACATGGATTAAAAAATTGGTCTTTTATTTTAATTTCGAGGAATCAGACTAGTTTTGTCTAGTGCCTTTATTTTTTCTCGCTTTTTACTAGTATTTTGACATCTTTTTAGCTAAAGTCAGTAGCTTTGGTTAGTTTTTTGGTTATGTTTATTTTTGTATTATTGCTTTCTTCCTAAATGTCTTCTATTATATTTTATAAGGGAATGAGACCCTTTTTCCATATTTAACCTATTTAATAAAAAAATTATTTAGACTCAACTAAGTACTTAAATATCAAATTAAAGTACACTGAAGTGAACTACAGTGAACTGGAGTGAACTAGTAATTCCACCTATTTTTTAGGAAATCATTAGAAAGTGTTTCAAAGTGACCAAAACACTAATTAAGATTATAAATATATTTAATAACCTTATAAAACACTTTAAAAAATAAAATATACTAATTATAAAAATAGAACTCAAGTGGCATATTGGCATCATACTCAATATTCTCACTTTGATGCAAAGATGTGAGATCCTATCATTTCCTTGAGTATTCCATGGATCTTCTTTAAAAATATCAACCATATTCAATGAATTCAAGCTAATGTAAAAGTTGTACACTTAAATTTAGTATATTATTATATAAATATAGCATATTTTTTTGAAGATCAAGAAACTAACCCACTTCTTAATGTGAAGCAATAACTTAAAGATGACTTCTTGTCATCAAGAGATCCTTCCCAATATAAATATCTATATATAATGATACATAAAGACCTTATTGCTATTAAATTAATAACATGATTATACGTATCTCTTACATATATAAAAATTATTTTTATTTCTTATAAATACTTGAGTGATGGTTACCCATAACTCTAGAAAATAGTCTAGCTTTTAATTTGTCAATTGTACCATCACTTTTAACTTTGGTATTATATAAACACTTTGTAAAAATTACATATTATTAAATATAGGTTGAAATAAAATTTATATATCATTCCTCTCAATTTAATCCATCTCTAATTTCATAGCATCATCATATTCCTTCTTTTGACTAGCTTTTGCATAACTTCTAGGTTCACTAGTCACTGATGATAGTGCAAATATAGTATTTTCATCATAAATATCATAAAATAAGTTACCCTCTTGATATTTTATCCTTTTGATCCTCCTATCATAATTTTTATCCAATATTTAATTGGTTATATGAGTATTTAACAAACACTTGTTCTTGCTAGGTGTTGATGTAGATGGATGACTAGTCTCTTACAAAGAGCCAATATTATTTCTTGATGAACTATAAAATTGTGTAATAATTTGTAATAATAGGAGCTGATAGGGATATATTAGAACCCACCTCCTGAAAGGATGTTTGTATCCATAAGAAAGTTTGGAAAAATCTGAAACATGGGGGTCTTATGGAGTTCTTGGAACAAGTCATGGAGCACAATACAAAGGTTACCCGTGACTTCGTTGAGGCTTGGAACAAGCTAAAAGTGACCATAAATGGAATCTAAATTAATTTGATCAAGGAATTCATCAGTAAAGTGATTGGTATGTCATGTGAATTCACTAATACATTCAAGGACCAATAAAAAAAATAAGAGCTACTACAATGCTTTTTTAGGATTAATGATTTTGTGCAGATGGATAAAAAAGGCTATCCATGGATTGATCTCCCATGATATTACCATAAAATTTGTATTAAAGTCATGAATTACATGATTATTGAAATTAAATACACTTTTATATTTTTTCACCATTTTTTGTTGATAAATCATTTCATTAGCTACAAAATTAGTTAACCTTATTGTCTGCTTAAGTCCGTCAAAAACACTATCTTACTGCATCAAGTGAATAACTCTAATCCCATCCTCCACCAAGGTTTGATTATCCTTCTTGTCTAGCATGGACAATCCCTTCAAGGTTTGGAGGTTCCCCCTGTGGGATCCTACTCTGGGAACTACTCCTAGGAGGACTCCCCGATGAAGGATCCCACTATGGGATCTTACTAGACCTCTACCCACTCCCCTCAGGAAAACCTATCCAAGTCTCCTTCTAATGACCTCTCACTTAAATTGTTTATTTCTAAGCCTAAGCCTATTTTTCTCAATGTGATTACCTCAATGGAGACCAACTGGAAATGGAAGGCCATTTTAACTGATGAAATAGAAAAGAATAAATCATAGCTAGAGACCTTTTGTTTTAATGAATTTTAGCTTATATTTCAATAAAGGAAGAAGAAAAAACTAAATATAGGTATGGTTGAAAAACCTATTTGATTGTGTGTGTGTTGAATCAGATGATTATGAATAACTCTTCTTTGACTTGGGAAGATGACTTTCAAATAATAAAACACTAAAGCAAATGGTTGGTTAAATAGATAGTTGAGTGGATTGCCTAATGCTAGCTGGATCTTGGAAGCAAAAGATTCCTTGAAGGTTATCAATCCACATGTTTTAAACAATTAAGTTTATGAATAGAATGATAAAGTACTTACATCAATAATCAAAAGGTATTGAAATTAAATACAAAAAATGCTTGCTAAAGAAATAGACTGGAAATGGCTAATATAGTGATGGGCAAGTCAATACTAGTAATAAATGGGTTGAATCTACTTCAAAAAATTAGGTAAGGACATAAAAAATTAAATCTGGTTGGGGGTAAGAGGGTGAACATAACTTGTTATTTTTTTTCATAGTGACTGTCGATGGTTGATGTGACCGTCAATGGTCAAGGTGACCATCAATGATGGAGACAACCATCGGCAATTACTATGTGTAGGTTTGGGTTGGTAAATGGTTAGATTGATGAGATCACAAATTTGGATTCCAAGAGATGGGTTTGTGCTATGTTAATTATTAAAAATAAATAAAGTAAATGAATATCAAAAAATAAGTACTTATCTTGTCAGAGGTTGATATGGTGAGTGTTTGAGGTGGTTGGCCTATTAGTGGATTCTAGCATGGTTTTGATAAAGTAATGGTACTCAACACTCTGGTAGAGTGATAGTAGTAAGTCATCTCTTTGATGTGATGACTAGATCACTAGATTACTGATGATGATTGATCAATAAAGAAACTCTAGATGCACAAGCTCTTGATAATAATTGTAGATGGATTTCACCTCCGTGATCCTCTATTTTTATAGGCACAGACAAGAGGTTCAATTGGAGGTTCAACTAGGCTATCTAATTATAACTTATGCATACAATCACTGATACACAGATTTAGATAAGTTATATTTAAAAAATAAAGGCAAAGTGGTTTGTATATTGTTGTTTAAGGAGGTGTACCTTGACCATCGATGATTAGGGTAATTATTGGTGCTCATCCTAACTGTCAATGGTCAGGGTGAAGGGTGAAGATGGATAAAAAGGTAGGTTATGTCAACTAGTCAAACTAACCATGGTTAGGCTTGGTTAGGGTTTGAAAGGTCAAATTGGTCCCAAGGGGGTCCTAAAGTGGTTCAGGGGTGTTTTGAAATTTGGAATCATGGTGTGAAAATTTTTAGTGTTTACATTTTACCCCTTTTTGTTATGTAGATTTGAATCAACAAGATGCAAAATAAAAATAGATTATTGATTGAAGGTCATGGTTGCCATGAGTATGGGAGGAGGTGTTGTCCCTCAAACCTAGAGTCGATGAGATAAAAAAGAATCAGGTGTGTGTTTGATAAGGTGGATGAAGGTGATGATGAAGGTAAACATCATGAAGGTGGGTGATAGGTTTGGCACTAAAGTATAAATAGGTGCATAAAGTGCAATAAAAGGTGGGATAACCAAGATCGTGCATAAACTAAGTTGTTATAGTTAGTAAAAATAAAGGTTGATACTTAGAAGGATAAGTGACAAGTAGACCACGTGACTACATTTAAGTATGGTGGTTGGGTATACTCATAAACGCAAGTCTTCTAAGTGATATCTATGTTTTAGTGGGTATCCAAGGTAAGAAGTGCTCTTGATGAAACATAAACTGGTCAAGTGTCATAGGTATTTGAAGTAAAAAGTGCTCATCAGAATACATAAGTGGGTCTAGTAAGTGTAAGGTGGCATAAGTTTAAAAAGTGGTCAACATGGTAATGTTATGATGGTGGTCAAAGGACCAGACAAAAGTTATTGCAAAAATATATACTAAGTTGGGTCAAAATGGACCAATGGTGAGGTGATGAGGTGGCCAGGTTGGGTAGAGAAGGTAGTCTCCATGGGTAGTTATTTGAAAAAAAATTGGTGTGAAAAGGGTAAAGTGAAAATGATTACTCATAGCCTGACCATCAGTGGTCATGGGTCTAAAAGGTAACTATCAATGGTCATCCTAACCATCAATGATTAGGTGTGAACCATAAAAAGCCATGAAACAAAAGTAAAAATTAGGTTCCATTTAACTCATTGTAACTTATTGACTATGAGCTCTAGCATTTTGGTGTGCTCAAGTGAAAATACTACTAATGAGGACTACAAAGGAGTTAACTATCAGCTGAGGTGAAGAGTGGGTCGAGTGGACCAGTGAGGATGTAGGGTGGATGTGGATGTAGATGAAGATGGGTAGGTCTACAACTTACTCAATGATGGTGGTCGTAGAATCAAGTAGGTGGAGCTATTACATTGGTAGATGTAGTTTGACATGTATTTTCATTGAGTGTGGAAGTTGAGTGTTGGGTGGGCAGGGTTTAGAGTGATTGTACCAAGTTGTGCCTTATGGGTAGGGTTTTACATATTTAGGTCCCAGTAGTGGGTCATTCCCAAAATTGGGGAGGGGTATGTTTAGGTAGGCATGGGAGAGGGATAAAATTGAGGTAAATATGTTAGGTTGGGGGGTTTTGGGTGTATGTTGGGGTAGAATAGGGTTTTGGGTGTTTCATTTATAGAACACCCACAGTGACCATCGATGGTTGTGGCCATTGATAGTTGACATCTATAAAGTGATGGATGTTTGACCATCAGTAGTCACTATGACCACTGACAGTTGAGCCATCTAAATTTTTGTTGAATGTTTGCAAAGTGTCTTAGGTTAGGTTTTGTGGGAGATAGTGTTAGATTTGTGGATGGTTGATCAATAGGTTGGTTGGGGAAATGTTTATGGGTGATAACGAATGGTGAGTGGGTGGTTAAAGAGTAAATATTATAGAGGTAAATTTTAGTAGGGTGATCGTTAAAAGTTTTTAGGGTAGGTATGAGTTGAATAGGGTAAGTTCACAATCAATCATAGTATAAAAAACTAAGTTGTGTTTTCAAACAAATGTTTGTAGGATCAAGAGTAGATATAGATGCATGATAAAGTGCCATACATCTTAGCAGAGATCCATAGGGGGATGACCCCTGTAGACTGGGCACATATGGAAGAGGTTGGCCTCAGAGCAATGAGGCACTACCATCATATTCCCTGTGATGCTTCTATGATCATGTCCCTCATTGAGAGATGGGATCCTAATATAAACACCTTTTTACTAGCAACTAGTGAGCTCACAATCCTACCAGAGGATGTGCATCATATTACATGGTTGCCCCTTCAGGGTGAGTTAATATATCATATTAGGTAAGAGGAAAGGGAGGATCTATTAGAGCTGATATATGGGGATGATCATGATCATGTCAGATGGCATGCTAGGGGCTTCAACTATAATACATTGTATCAAAGGGTGCTAAGTGAGAGGAGACTTATGACCATGATGATGATGGTCATTTCATGTTTTTCCCTTCCTGACTTGAGTACTGGGAGATTTACATACTTGCTATTGGGGGTGTTCATTAAGATGCTACTAAGATGGATTGTATTTAGCTGAGTACCTATTCTCTTGGTGCAGATATATAGGGAGCTATAAGGATTCAAGGTCCATAGGAGGTTTTTCATTAGTATCAATCTTATTCTACACTATTGGGTCTATGAACACATCCACATGTTGAGGCCGATGAGATTGCCATGGATAAGATATGCATAAATTGAGTTCTTGGTTACATAAGGTGAAGAGCTGACTTTACCACCCTAAGTGCAAGAGAAGGAGTCCATGACATTGATTGGTTCAAGGTTGCACTAGGTCCACTAGTGATTGAAGACATCACCTAGAGACAATATGTTCAGTTTGTATGGCCTAGCTATAAGAGGTAGACATTCTTCTTACAAAGATACATGTGGATTCTTGATAATAAGGATGGGAAGGTAGATATTATCCCCTTTGATAGGGTTTGTAGGTAGTTTGGTCTTATTTAGGGTATCCTAAGTGCATTTCCTAGGTATAGGTGGGAAAATGCAGAGATCTTGCTACTAGAACCACATTTGGTGCAGACATTGTTAGATCATGAGGAGTTACATCTAGGTCATATATAGATGTTGTAGGCTTTGTAGATGGCTACATGTCATGGTAACAAGATTTATATGTGGTTGTAGATTTTAATGCATATGATGGTGGTAGGAGGCTGATGGATGTGGACTCAGATAGGAGAGGAGGTTAGAGGGCACATGCATAAGGAGCAAGCCTTAATGCACAAACAAACATGAAACTAGATGTATCACAAGCACAAGTGGTGTAATTATAGGGGTAGGTGGCTACATTATAGGGTTAGCTAGCCATTATGATAGGTGAGAGGGATCAGGCTAGAGCTACACTAGCCTAGGTCATCTAGGAGTGAGATGCTTTGAGACAAGCTAGAGGAGTAGTAACAGTAGGTCCAATAAAGAGAATTGATATGTAGAGGTACATATCCACCATATAGGAGTTATGATACTATGAGGCTATAATCTTCATTCACTACCCAATAAGCTCTGATGGGGTGAATATAGAGTTAGTTTGGCAAGTGGTGCCAGTGTGGTGACTCTGGGTCAATGGGAAACATTTGTAGTAAGAAAGATAAGTACCACAAGGGGACATGTAGGTATTATAGTGGGAAAGCACCAAGATCTATTAGTGATCCAGGAGATAGTGGTGTCTTAGGGGCATAGACATGACATAGTTCAGATATATTTATATATTGCTATATATTATTTTGATTATGGCATGTGAGCCAATGCGATGAGATGTTCATTTTGAGAGAGAGAGACATATATATATATATATATATATATATATGCACACATTATGATGTTATTTGAATCATGAATTATATATATGATTTTTGTTTATTGCTCATGCTTATGGTCTATGGTTTGATTTGATGTTAATGCTTATGATGTGATGTTTATATTGCTTATGGATTATGCTTATTTTATGGATGCTAGACACTGATGTAGAATCACCTAGCTAGGCATGAGATGGATTTTTTTATGGTTATACTTTATGCCATGCTTGATTATGACATGCTAAATTTTAATGAGTATATGCTTCATTATTTAGATTTAGACATGTGATGAAAATGATTGATTGCTTTATTGCTCATGGGCAGTATGATGTTATTATGTTTGTTATGATTATGATTATGGTTATGCGTTTACTTATGACACATGTGCATATGCTTGTTGTCAATTTGTTTTAAGATAAAACACATGAGGTAAGTTAATTAACAACACCATATGAGAGAACAAAGAAGATAATCAAGAGACAAACATCGTAATGAAAATATCAATGAGTCACAATAGGATAAGAAGATGGCATGATGCTTCTCTTTGACAAGGACTTAAAACAAAACCAAAGTTGTATTGGCTTAATGAACATAATCCCTTTGAATGCTTCACATTAGAATTCGTTAGTTGGTTGAAAAGATGTCTTGACTGCATAATGTTAAGTAAGCTCAAAATCCCCTACTTATAATGTATAAGGGGGATATGGATGAAAATAGAACCTTTTTGTGAGACTAGCATGCCTCTTTTGTAGGTGTCCAAAGTGTCAGTATAAACATGTCTATGTCATACAAAGTATAGAATAATTGATGCCAGAAGTCTACTCATGAGAGCTAATTGTAGCTTTTAATATTATTGTGCCTATAAGAGCAAATTGTGGCTTTCAAAAATATTATGTTTTCACTTTTTGCTTGATAATGGGTATTTTGCTTATTTTCTTAGGAGAATTAGGGAAGCTGATCGATGCCAAAAGCTTCCAAAAATTTATTGGCTTTGAAAAATTATTTAAGCAACCATCCTTTGAGGGAATGGTCTAAGTTTGTATGCTTTTTTCAATACTTTTGATAGTTGTGCTTCAAGGGAGCAATCCACCTTACTTTGAGTAATTTCAAATATGTTTTCAATAGATGTCCTTCAAGGGAGCATTTTTTGAATGCCACGAATGACCCATGATGGACATTGGTTTGGATTTTTGATTTGTATTGCTTTGTTTTATTTTGCTTGGCATAGACTTGCTTAGGCTGGCTTAAGGGTTCACCTTGATGAAGGTAAAATAAAAATCACAAAAATGTGGGAAGAGATTTAGGTGACAATGATCATGAGAATCTATCTCATAAAAAGGGGTTGAAAGTATCATAAAAATCATGTCATGGGTAGAGTCATTGTACCCATTGTTCAAGATAAGGTTATGATTGTGATGGGTAATTATACGATTTATTTTAATCGATTGCCCCTAAATAAGGAGATGGAATGTGGTTTTGAAAGTAAGGGATGAGCTTAAGTTAAACAAAAGGTGGTCCTAATCCTCCTTAACAAAATAATGGATGTAGATGAGAAACATTGAGGGGCTCAAGTTCTGGGTTGCCTTCGAGAAAGAATAATCAGTAAGCTCCTAATCCATACTTGTGGGTAATGATATAAGGTCTAAGCTAATTGAAAACAAACTTACCCCACTTTCTTTTCTCCATATTGGTGACATGTTAATTTTTATTTAGTATGAGGTATCTAATGTTGAATTCTCACACTCTAAGGTGTTTGTTATAGTCCCGCTTGATGCACTTGATAGACATGAAGATGGGTAAGGGCTGATAAGTGATGCTTATCAAGTAGTTCAAGTTGGGCTAAGTGGTGCTAATGATAATCATCCTAAAAAATGAGATCTTACAAAGATATGCAAAGCGAAGGTATTTGAAATTTAAGAGGCAAAATGGCCTCTACTCTAAACACAAGAGAGAAAGGGATAACACCTGTAGGGGTTTGAATGCTAGTATGATATGCCCATAAGGTGAAAGGGATGTGTGAATGCCAATCCCAACCAGATGCATTGACCATTAGTTAGCATGTTGTTAAGAGTTTTATTAGAGGCCTCAACTTGTCCATTTTCGTAAGGGTGATAGGGTGAGGATAAACTTAACTTAATGGCACATATATCACATATACCTTAGATTTACTTATCTTAAGATATTTACCATTCTTGGTGATAATCTTGTCAGGAACACCAAAATGGCAGATGATGTGATGGTTGATTAAATTAATAATATTTTCCACTTTGGTCGACACTAGAGGAATAACATCTACCCATTTGGTAAAATATTTGATTGTAGTGATGATAGAATGGTTTCACTGTGAAGAATGGGGGTTAATTTTAACAATAAGGTCTAGACCCCATTGTGAAAAGGGCCATAAATTAGTGGAAACATGAAGACTATGGCTTGGTGTGTCATGTAGATTGGTGTGTTGTTGACACTTAACACACCTTTTCATATTACGAAAATAGTCTTGGTTAAGGGTAGGCTATTAATAGTTGAGGTGAAAGATGCACTTAGCTATGGTGAGGCCACTAAAGTGTCCCCCACATATCCCATCATGTGCTTCCCTGATAGCATGAGAGGCTTCATGACTACGTAGGCAATGAAAGAGGAGACCCATAAAGTCATGATTATAAATATTTCCCTCCATAATGGTATAATGTGAGGTAATCTAGATAAATGCTCTTTGAGCATTCTTGGAAAGCCTAGAAGGAATGATGGCAAGGTTGAGGTAGTCAAAGGTCTGTTGATACCAAAGGTCAAGTTGGGTTTCTTTAACATTAAAAATGGTGGGATAATCTAGTTTGACATAGGAAGGTTGGGTAAGTATATGATAATGATAGATAACTTAGAGTCATATGGTATAGATGGGATCTGAGAGGTAAGGGAAGCCATGGTATCATCAAACTTATTGGTAGATCATGTGGTTGACTAGATGTGATATTGTTCAAATGACTCTAAGAGTTCATCAACTAGTTGTTTGTACTATTGAAAAACATCATTCTTACAATGGTAAGAGTCATTAATTTGATTGACCACAAGTTGAGAGTCACCAAAGATATTGATTTTTTTGACTCCCAAGGCTAACGTGATTTGAAGGCCTATTACTAGGGCTTCGTACTTGGCCATATTATTAGTATATTCAAATTCAATCTTGAAGGACAAAATAAGGAGCTCAACATTAAACAAAATAAGGATGATACCAGTTCCACCACCATGTTGACATTTTGATCCATCAAAGAACATGGTGACTTGATAGGTGAAGTCCACCTAAGAGGGTCATGATGAACTCATCAGGGAACTCAAAAGGAGGAGGTTGGTTATCTGCTAAGGGTGCTTTGGCCAAATGATCAACAATGACTTACCCTTTAATTAAATTTTATTGAAGTATCTCAAGGTCAAACTCCACTAAAAGCATGAACCACTTGCCATACATTGGTTTTGGTATGGTTTAGAGTATATATAATTGAGTGGGTCAGTATTGGTTATGACATAAACCTTATGTTTAAGAAGGTATTAGCAAAGTTTGGTGGCCATAAAGACTAAAGTTAATCAAAGTTTATTGGTGTGGGTATACTGAATCTCATACTTTATAAGCATGCAGTTAATATAGTAGATGGCTTAATCTTTGTGTTATTCATCATAATGAACAAGCATTGCCCCTACATAATGGTCAGTTGCAAAGATATAAAGGTAGAAAGATTGGTCATCCTTGGGAGGGGTGAGGACAGGTGGAGACAAAAGGTATTTTTTGAGTGAATCAAAGGCCTTTTGGTAGTGATTATTCCACTTAAAAGGCACATCCATCTTCAAAAAGTGGTGGAAGGGTTGACATCAATCCAAAAGTTGAGAGATAAAGTGATAGATGGATGGGAGCTTCCTCTACAAGTTGTGGAATTACTTGAGGTTGATTGGAGGAAGCATGTCAAGGATGGATATGATTTTGGTTGGATCAACTTCAATTCCCTAGAGGGAAATGATAAAACCAAGAAGCTTTCCAGATAAGACCTAAAAAATGTAGGATTAAGGTGGACATGGTAATAGATAAATCACTCAAATACTATCTTGAGAATGGCTAAGTGATCCTTTCAGAGTTTGGATTTACTGAGAAGTTCATCTACATAGTATTTGACAATCTTGTGGATAAGGTCATAAACTATATACATCATGGCACATTGTTTGGTTGTACTAACATTATTTAGTCTAAAAGGCATGACCCTATAGTAGAAGGTCCTCTATGGGGTGGTAAAGGTGGTTTTGTTCTAATTTTTTAGGGTGATTAGGATCTAATTGTAACCCAAGAATCCATCTATGAGAGATAACATCTTATGGCTATTTGTAAGATCAACTAGTTGGTCAATACTTGGTAGAGAAAAGTCATCTTTGGGGCAAGCAAGGTTGAGATCACAAAAGTCCACCTAAATGCATAGTACCCCTGTGGCTTTGGTGATAGGCATGACATTCAAGACCCATTAGTGATAGTCAATGGGTTGAACAAAATTGATAGATAGGAGATGATGGAGATCTTCTTTGATGAGGACTACGTAAGGGTACATGCACTAAAGTTTATGCTTGATGGGTTTGGCATCATAGTTGGTGACTATGTTATCGGTGGTAATGGCAGGGTCAATTTCAGGCATGTCATTATAAGACCAAGGAAATACTATGTTGTGGTCTTAGAAGAGGGAAGGGAAGTCCCAAAGTTCTTCAACATTTAGTGATTGACCAATTTTGACAATGCGGGGGTCATATAGAGTGATCAAGTTAATATCCATGGTGGATTCGTTCAACATGGTCAAGGTCAAGAGGAAGGGATTTATGGATGGAAGAATTTAGGGCACCAAGTTAGGTGAGAATATAATCATCATCCTAGAACTAAACATTGTTAATGGTACGAGAGTCATCTCCTATCATCTTAGGATGGGTCAAAGGGATGGTTATGGTTTCCCCTCCTATTGATAAGTTAGGGGTCTGAGGCTGATCATGTTTACAAAAGAAAAATAGGTGTGATGATGTCATTATTCATATGTAAGTAGAGGAGAAATTGGTAAGTAAGGGGTGTCTTTATGGATAATGGTGGTGGTAGGTGGTTTGGATTGATTTTTGGTGGGTAGAATAAAATTGAGGCCATGTTTCTCATGAGGTTTCCTAGTCTTAATAGAAATCAAATCATATGGGCCATACTCATATTGCCCAAGACTAAATCCTTTACAATCATACCTATGGAAGTATGTCTTGGTGAAGCTCGGTTTGTCCAGATAGGAGAAGTCGATGGTGAATGATCAAGGTGAAGAGGAGGTCATAGCAGTATTATGTGGTTTTTCAAGTCTACCCTAGATGAAATGCTTTTAATAGTGGGGAGGTCCAAAGGGAACAATAGTTCCAACATTAGGGTCATAATTGGGTTGGTTAGTAAGTTTCTGATACTCGTGAGGAGTAGGGAAGGCATCAAAGGATAAAAGGTGATATTCCCCCAGTGAAAAACATTAGAATGTGGATTGCAAGTGGTATGAGGTAAAGATCTAATCAAAGCGGATGGATGAGCTAGTCAATGCCTCATTGATAGAAGGTATGACTTCCTTTTTCATGGTTGAGGGCTTGTTTTGGGTTGATGAGGATGTGCTAGATAGATTTAGGAGGATGTCATTGGGTTAATAAGTCATGTTGCATGTCGAGAAGGGACTTGGGTCATCTTGGATGGTGATGACCTGACCTTCATGCTCAAATTAGATGCAATGATGAAGGGCAGATGAGATGCAACCCATGGAGTGGATCCAAGGTCATCCTAGCAAAACATTATATTGGAATTCACCTTCCACTACATAGAAGAGTTTGGGGAGCATGTAAGGTGCTACACAGATATGAAGGACAATATTTTTTAGGGTGTTGGTCATGGTGTCATTGAAGGATTGGAAGATGGTTGAGGTTTCAGACATGACATTATTCAGTAGGTTGAGTTGGTTATAGGCATGGGAGGAGATGATATTAATACTAGCTCCCCCATCAATCATGACCCATTTTATGCAAGTGTGGTTGATGTAAGAAATAATAAAGAGAGGGGGATCTAGGTCATCAAGATGGATATAAGGTATTTACAAATCCTTGAAGGTGACAAGGTTGGAAATTTGGAGAGCACCAACAAAGGTAGCCAGAGATTGAAGGTCTTCAGGTTAGACCTCTACCAATTGCAATGCCTCTATCATTGATTGGTAATGATGAGGTGAAGTAGTAATCAACTCATATAAGTTCATCTTCACTAAGGTCTGGTGGAGTTGTTTGAGCACTACTCTCCTAGTGGATTCAAAGGGATTAGATTGAGAGGTACCTAAGATAGATATCTTAGGTTTTTTTGAAGGTAAAGATGTTTGGGTAGGGTTTGGTTGGAAGGTGGAAGATGGGTATGTCTATGGGATGGACATTTTGGCCTTCTCCTTATCCTTCTATTGCACTCTCATGACCATGTGGATGGTATGGATAAAAGGAAGAACTAGGGTAGGAGAGTTGTTTGGTTCCTCATCACTATGACATGAGAGTGGGGGAATAGGTAGGTTTTGGCTAGTGATTTTTGGGTTAGTAATGGGATCATGGGAATTTCATCTATTAATAGATCATCCTCATCATAAATCTGATGGATAATGGTTTGGAGAGCCTTGCAGTTATACATGTCATGACCAGGTGTCCTATGATAAGAGCACACTTGGTGATCATTATACTAGATAGATTTTGAACTGAGAGGGTCAAATGACTTGATAGGGGGTAAGGTCAAGCAAGAAGCTTTTAGTAACGTTGAGAAAATAGTCGAGTAAGATTCAGCTAGAGGTGGAGAGGGTTTAGAGGTTTTGGTCTTGGTTGGTGGGATGGAAGTATTTTTGGAAGTGGACTTGGTGGTAGGAGTGTTGGGTAAGGTGGTGTTCTTAGTTAATGGTTTTGGTTTTGGTTTTAGTAAGACAAAGGCTGACAAGTTAGATGTAAGAGGTTTTAAGGTCAGTAGCTTGGATTTTGGTGGCTTAGGGAAGATAGGTGTGTCCGAAAGCAAGTGTGTTGATGTAACCAATAATGGTGGTTGGGTCTTGGTTGGGATAACTAGATTCTTAATTAGAGTGGAGGGATGAGGCCCCAAGATAGAGGGTAAGGTGGAAGGAGGTAGGAGTTTGGCCCTCTAGCCTTTTGGTGTTTTTACTCCCTTGGTTGATTTGATTTTGTGGTTGGTTGTTGGGTTTAGTGAGGTAATCTCCGCTTTCATAGATGGGCGATTAAGGCTCTGTGTGGGGAAGGTGCCAAGGTTTTTGGTTATTTTGGTTGGTTTGGTTGGAGAAGGTGATTTGGTTGTTTAGGGTTTAGGTGCATTGGATGGTTGAGGAATTTTTGGTTTGGTAGAGTTTTTATCAATTTGGTTGGTAAGATAGGAGTGTGGATAATAGAAGGGGTGGGTTAATCTCCCAATGGTGTGGTTGAAGGTTCTTGTTTGGAAATGTAAGGGATCCCCAATTACTACCAAAAGATGGCTCAATCCATATCAAGGTTGGAGACAAATTCTAATGTTTGCACTAACCTTGAGAATGGTTTGTAGGTTGGTTTTATTCCCTAAATAATGGACTTGAAAGATAAGCCCATATGTTGAGATAGAGGGATGGTAACCTCATCCTTTTATTCAATCAAAAGATGTAAGGTTTGAATGGGTGACTCCTTTGTGGGAGGTGCAGACATGGGGTCTTTCTCTTTGAGAATGATCTCTAAAGGGGTATTAAATTGCTTGGTGGTTGAGGGAGAGGGTAAAATGGGTGCTTGTTCTAGTATGTCAGTTGAAGGAGGGGTTGATGGATCCACTACCTCAATAAGTGGAGGAGGAGAGAAGGTTTCTTCCTCGGGTTGGTTATTCAAAAGAGGAGAAGGTAGCTCCACTACCTCCTTAAGTGGAGAGGTCAAAGAACAGATAGATTAGGTAGTAGGTTCTTCATCAATAAGTGCATTAAGAACCATATTGATAGTATGGGCTTCATGAGAACACTCAACTTTATTTATCTCATTTTTGGTAGGCATATGATTGGGGAAAGGTTACCTAAATATGTCAAGGGCTTGGTTTTGAGGTGCGTTAGGGTTATCCAACACAAGCTCCCTCTTCTCAATGAGAGATTGGACAATGCTCTTAAAGGTGTTAAACCTACTAACATCATGTCTTACTAATCAATGGAAGTCACATAGATCATTCTCATTGTACTAACAAGGTGCAGAATGAGAAGAATCAAATTATTGAGGTGGTTTGATAGGAATAAGTTATATGATGTTAGCCTTCAATAACTTCTCTATAATTGAAGCATAAGATTCTTTGAGTGGAGTAAATTTCTTTTGAGGGTTCTAGTTTTGGTTTCTCATGTTTTTATTTGAGGAACTAAAGGGATTTGGTTGGTTGATGGATGATGGAGAATCAAATTTAAGGATAATCATGTTTGTAGTTCCCTTGTTTTTAGTCCCGATGTTGGTTTGGTTGCTTGATTTAGAAAAAGAGGCCTCAATAGTTTTGTAGGTAGAGTTATTTTTTTTAGTTTTAGCTTTCCCTTGTTGGCTCTATTTTCTAATTTATGCACCATGATAAAAGCCTCATCAAAGGTTTGAAATCTCTAAACATGAAATGGAAGAGATGTTCTTGGCATATGCTCGATCAAAGAGTTCAATCAATTTGGGTTGGGGTAAGGAGAAAGAAAGCTGATTGATTAGGCTCCTCTAAAGAGCTATGAAATCATCAATAGATTCATCATTGAATTTCCAAATAGAGTAGAGGTCAGTGATGGAAACCTTTTTGGAGATATTTATCAAAAAGTGATCCAAAAAGGTTTCGGCCAGCTGGGTAAAAGAGAATAAAGAGTGTTTGGTTATGACATTGTACCAGTCTAATGTTGGACCAAATAGGGACATAAATAAGGTATGAAGGAGGGAATCATCATAGGCAATTAGATAACATGCATGCCTAAAGACTCTGAGGTGTTGTTGAGGATCTTCTTTACTCTAAAACTTGGAGAACTTGGTAAGTTCCCATTGAGGAGGATATGGTCTGATAGCGATAGATGTGTGAATGGGATCATTACAAATCTGATCATATGATAAGACGTGAGCTCTAAAAATGGATGAATGTAAGGTAGTCATCTTATCCATGAGCATCTGTATTAGGTCTGCATGGGGTTATACACCTAGAAGGTTGTAAAGTCTATACTATTGTGGTGGTTGGGTGATATATTGATAGTGGATAAGAGGTTGGGAAGCTACCATATATTAGTATGTAAAGACTGGTGGTTGGGTGGAAGATATGTAAGGGTAGGTGAATGCAAGTGGTTGGGTAGTAGGTAGAGGTATATGCCCTTATGGGTTAGGGATGTAACCTAGGTTTGGCACAATGGGCACCTGTTGGGTAGGAGCAATGGTTAGGTTGGTGATCAAAGAAAGGGTAGTGATCTTTGTGGTGATTGGTGGTGAGGTAGAAGGTATAGGTAGCATGAGATTTTGAAGTGGGGTAGTAGTTAGCAGATTAGAGGTAGCTGATAGAAGATTGGAAATTCTAGTGGTAGGTACTCCTATGGTGAGGGGAGTATAAGTGGCTAGTGTTTGGGTTGCTCCTAAGGTAGAGGAGTTGGTAGGGGTAGAAGGTATAAGGTTATTTATAGGTTATACAAGCTAATTTTTCATAGTAGTATCAAAGGGATTGTTGGTGGATGAGGAAGCTTGGGTAGCCAAAGGTTGGGTGGTGACTATGATAATAAAAGTGTTTCCCATGAGGTGGGAAGGCATTCTATAAGGTGGGTCCATAGGTGGAATCGAAGTATGGGTACATTGAGGCATAGTGTTAAGGTAATGCTAAAGGGCCATTAGATTGTTATCTAAAAAGGTGGCAAAGTCTGTATCTCTTTGGGGAACTTCTTGAGGTAAGGGAGGACTTCCCAAAGGGTGAGGAGAGTTTGATGGTTCAGAGATGTAGTTCATGGATGAGGAGGTAGAAGAGGCCAATTGGTTTAGTGATGGGTTTTGTTCTGCTAAGTTATTTTGTTACTAGTGAGTTAGAACCAGCCAAGGTAAGGGAGAGAGAATGCACAAACAATCTCACCACTCAAACAAAGAGAAGACAAGAAATGATCAAGAAAAGAAATTACACTCTAAAAGTACAGTAAGTCCTAAAGGTTCTTTTTAGTCTCTCTTTTAGATTATGCCTTAAGCTTTCAAGAAATTGTGTGATAAAAGTTTGGCTCTATGGATGGTTTCAGGTTGTTCATGCTCTTAAAAAGAATCTGTATTGGAAATCAATACATGGCTTGGTATTGGGGCCTAACCCTTAACTTCACATACCACAACAATAAGGGTGTTAGATGCTTAGCCAATATATATCAATTTTTAGAGTTTACACTCAATCAGAGAGCTAAGTTAGTTCTCTCTTTAGTATTAACTTTTAATTAGGATTGTTAGGAAAGGGTAAGGTGACCACTAGGTGATGAAATTCTAGTTGGGCCTTGTCTCAAGTTTGTTTGATGTTTAATTAATGAATGTGATTTGGTTTAGTGTGTGTAATAAAAAGTGATGCTACGATAAAATTATTGTGCTTTAATTTTATTAGATGAGCTAAACTTACAAGTAGGTAATGTATGCAGTTAATTTTAAGCCCAAAAAAAACTTTGATGTCATTTATGAGCATAAAATAGAGATAAAATCATATAGATGCAAATAAGATAAAACTCGAGTAAAGACTCAAGGTCCCACTTGGCATGCCAAAATGTTTCAATGAATTTTAGCTTATATTTTGAGAAAAGAAGAAAATTTAACTAAATATGGGTATGGTTGAAAAACTTATTTGATTTTGCATGCATTGAATCAAATGATTGTGAAGAACTCATCTTTAATTTGGGAGGATGACCTATAAATAAGACAATGCTAAAACAAATGGTTGGGTAGATAGATAGTTTAGCAGATTGCTTAGCACTAGCTAGATCCCAGAAGCAGGAGCTTCCTTGAAGGCTATCAATCCAAACATTTTAAATAATTAAGTTTATGAATAGAATCATAAAGTACTTGCATCAATAATCAAAAGGTATTGAAATTGAATACAAGAAATGCTTGCTAAAGAAATAGACTATAAATTACTAATATAACGAGGGGCAGGTCAATACTAGTGCTAAATGGGTTGGGTCTACTTCAAAAAATTTGACAAGGGTTTATAAACAGGAATAAACAGAAAATTAGATTTGGTTGGGGGTAAGAGGGTGAACATAACTTGATACTATTTTCTACCATAGTGACCATCAGTGGTTGATGTGAATGTTGGTGGTTAAGGTGATCATCGATGGTCAAGGTGATCATCGAAAGTTGGATAGACCATTGGAAGTTGAGATAACCATAAATGGTTATTATGTGTAGGTTTGGGTTGGTAAATGGTTAGATTGATGGGATCACAAATTTGGATTCTAAGAGATGGGTTGGTGTTGGGTTAATTATGAAAAACAAATAAATTAAATGAATATCAAAAAATAAGTACTTATCTTGTCGAAGGTTGTTCTAGTGAGTGTTTGAGGTGGTTGCCATGTTGGTGGATTTTGGCATGATTTTGATAGAGTAAGAATACTCGATGCTCTAGTAGAGCGGTAATAACAAGTCAACTCTCTGACGTGATGGTTAGATTGTTAGATTGTTGATGGTGATTGAATTATAAAGAAACTCTAGATGCATAAGCTCTTGATAACAATTACAAATGGATTTCACCTCCCTACTCCTATCTTTTTATAAGCATAGGAAATAAGTTAAAGAGGAGGTTTAACTGGGCTGTCTAGTTATAACTCATGCATGCAATGGGTCACACACATATTTAGATAAGTTATATTTAGAAAATGAAGGTGAAGTGGTTTTCATATTCTTGGTTAAGTATGTGCACCTTGACCATTGATGGTCAGGGTGATCATCAATGGTAATCCTAACCATTAGCAATCAAGGGTAAAGGGTGAAGATGGGTAAAAATGTAGGTTAAGTTAGCTAATCAGACTAACCATGGTTAGGCTTAGTTAGGGATCAAAGGGTCAAATTGATCGCAAGGGGGTCCTAAAGTAGTCCAGGGGTGTTTTGACATTCAAAATCATAGTGTGTGGATTTTTGGTGTCTACACCTTTAACACCAAGGTTCAACAAGAAGGGATAGCCCTTGCTAAACTCATTCAAGACTAGAACTCTTTGCCCAGACAAGTCAATTTTTTAGTTCAAGCTTTTGTTTAGTCTGTTCAAACCATTCTGTCCCTTGCCAAATTGATCCCAAGGGGGTCCTAAAGTAGTCTAGGGGTGTTTTGACATTCAAAATCATAGTGTGTGGATTTTTGGTGTCTACACCTTTAACACCAAGGTTCAACAAGCAGGGATAGCCCTTGCTAAACTCATTCAAAACTAGAACTCTTTGCCCAAACAAGTCAATTTTTCAGTTCAAGCTTTTGTTTAGTCTGTTCAAACCACTCTGTCCCTTGCCATTCAATCATCAAAAGTCTTAAGATCCCCTCCTCCAGGTTTTCCCAAGGGGGTTCCCCCAAAATAGTCTTCCATACAAGTTAAAGGACAAAAATGCCTTTGCAAGGCTTAGTTAGGGATCGAAGGGTCAAATTGATCTCAAGGGGGTCCTAAAGTAGTCCAGGGGTGTTTTGACATTCAAAATCATAGTGTGTGGATTTTTGGTGTCTACACCTTTAACACCAAGGTTCAATAATCAAGGATAGCCCTTGCTAAACTCATTCAAGACTATAACTCTTTGCCCAAACAAGTCAATTTTTCAGTTCAAGCTTTTGTTTAGTCTATTCAAACCACTCTGTCCCCTGCCATTCAATCATCAAAAGTCTTAAGATCCCCTCCTCTAGGTTTTCCCAAGGGGGTTCCACCAAAATAGTCTTCCATACAAGTTAAAGGACAAAAATGCCTTCGCATGCTCTTCCCTGGTGAAGCTGTTGAAGGCCCTAGGAATCACACTCAGGCAAAGATTTCTAAGGTAAAATAGATCATCTCGATGAAGATTATCAAAGATGTTGAAGACTCTCTGGAGGGGCTTTCCTCCTAGATTTTTTTTTGGTTTCTTATTTTTTGGTTCTCAATTTAATACTATAGTTTTTTTTTTGGTATCTCAACCTTGTTTTGGCTTGTTTAAACTTTTGTACTACACTTTTGGTGGTTCCAGAGTCCCTATAAAACCTAACTTTTACCTTATCAAATAAAAAAAAGTGAAATCCCTCAAAAAAATTCAATAGGATTTCTCAATTCATATATAAATTATATAACTACATTATTAGAATTAACATACACCTTATTTTCAAAAAAAAAATAATCCCTAGAAATAATTGTTGATTTACTAGTAAGATTATAAAAATTGTACGGCTTACTTTTATCACTCTATATTATGATATTATGATCAAAAATATTAGGTTAAATTATATCACCATTAAATTTGAATGTGGTTATTTTAATTTTACCATTTCCTTCATCTTGGATAGATTTTATATTTTCTAAATGCACTTAGTTTTTGAAGAAATCATCTAACTTGTTGAAATCATCTTTGTGACTTGTCGCCTGATTTGAATAACCTAAATTAAGAGATAACAAATTATTTTATTCCTCTATTCTCAAAAAATGTGAGATAATAATATAATCCCTCTTGAAAATCAATATGTTTATCTTGAAAATCTTTTTCTTCTATTTTTTGATTGGTTTGATTCTTAGCTGTTAGTATCATGTAATATTTTATCATGTGTCTTAATTTTTTGTAGTAATAAAAAGTAAAGTAGTTATTGATTTTACTTATGAAGTTTTATTTAATTTTTTCCTTTGAATTTGAGTTTTTTAAACTTTATTTATTCTAATTTTTATTTGTCTCTTTGGTCTTTGAAACTATTGTCTTGTTTCAAGTGCTTGTTCTAGACCATGTTCTAGATCTCCTGCATACAATCTCATCTTATCTTCATGAAACAAGAGAGAACTCACTAATTCATCAATACTTATAGTTTTCACATACTTACACTCTTCAAAAGTGATCATAATATGTAATTATATTTGTATTAAATATGTTAAAATATTTAGTATTATAACACTATCTTGTATAGTTTCATCATAAACCCTCATTCTATGTTCTAAATCATTTACTCTTATGCAATAATCTAAAACTCCTTCAAAATATGACATTCTCAAACTCTCAAAATTTATTTTAAAAGTTTAGAGTTTTGATTCTCTTACCTTAATAGAGACTTTATATGAAGTCACTAATGTGTTCTATGTCTCATAGGAATTCTTGCATCCTGCAATTCTTAGATATATGTTTGGGTCTATGACACTTTGAAAATTAAAAAAAACTTGTGCATCTCTATATTATTCATCCTTTTTTATTCTTTTTCGATCTTGTGTCAAGATATTTAAATATTTATGGGGTGTGTACATATGGATAAAATTATCAAAACTCATTTCTACACAATAATTCTTTTCAATTAATCTCTCCAATACTCAAAGTTTTCACATTTGAAAACAAGAATATTTAAGAAATCAAAATTCACTAAAGTCATTGTATCTTTCAAAAATGGCTTGGAAAACTTTATGAACCTTGATTGAATATGAATCTAATACCAAAATAATATTTTAATTTATTATATTGGATGAAAATAAATTTTATATCTCTATAAAATTGAAGCTATGTATCATTAAAACCTTCTCAAAATTATTAGTTGTCAAACTAGTTGTGTTGTGAGTGAATTTATTGATTAAAAAGTGTCTTGAATAGATTTAAACTTGAAAATATGTGATTTTTGGTATAAAATACTATATACATATGATAAAATTAGATATAAAATATATAATAATCTCTTTAATTCTAATTAATGCACTAAACAACCTTTGTGTGCAATTTTTATTAATAAAGAAAGCTAAAATAAGCTTATTATAAGATAACTTGTAAAACAAGTAAAGTATAAATATAAAAATATAATCAAAAGCTACCAGATCACTAAGTGAGCTAGAAATAGACTAAAACAACTAAAAATATACTAAATAAACTTAATTTAATTTGTTATAAAGATTTAGACATCATACAAGAAGCCTCTTTAATAGTAAAGTCAAATATGCAACAAGAAAGTCATCCTAGTCTACCAAATAATCTAATTAAAGTAAATTAACTCAAATTAATTTTAATTTAAGTAATATAATAGAAAAATACATGATTATTCCTTTAAAATGAGTGGATGATTATTTAGACTCAATTAAGTACTCAAATAATGAACTAGAGTACACTGAAGTGAACTATAGTGAATTGGAGTAAATTAGCAGTTTCACCTATTTTTTAATAAATCATTAAAATGTATTTCAAAGTGATAAAAACATTAATTAATGTCATAAATAAATTAAATTACCTTAAAAATTTCTTAAAAATTAAAATATATTACTTCTAAAAATAGAACTCAAGTGCCTAGATTAGCATCATACTCAACACTTCCAAAAATTGTAACATATCAATGACCAATATCAACAAGAAAAAATGCATTTTCCTAACCCCATGTTCAACATAATATTTAAGGATACAAATCTACCCTATAAGGAATCTGATTCCAAGTGAGAACTAGAATTAAAAATTAATACACTCATAAAATTAAAGTTTTTTTAACTGAGCATACCAAAGACATAAGAAAATATCAAGAAGAAATACATGTTATTATGGTTTTATATTTTCTTAAGAATTCTACCAATTTTGGTTTCTCTTTATACTTTATGGTGAGTCAATCCATGACTTCCTCTAATCCTTTATCTACACTTCCCACCATAGCTATGATTATGGCTAAAGCTACTTTTAGTTCTCTAAATAAAAATACTAACCTAACACCTAGCGTTAATCGAGCTTCTCACCCAAACAAAAATGCATCTTAAGCATCCCAATCAAATAAAAATGATCCAATTGATCCAAATTAGATATTATTAAATATTTTACACCAAATGAATCATATGTAAACATATAGTTATAACTAATTCATACAAATATATAATTGACTCTTGAAAATGTCTATAGATACTAAAATATGATTTTATATGACATAATAGTCTTATACACTTGAAAAATACTAATCAAGGCTGAACCCTTTAGTTTATGAGCATATTATTTCAAAAGGCTTGCATTTGCAATCTCACTATGTTAAATTTATTATCTTATAGTTTAAATCTAACAATTTGATGACACAAACCACCTGTAGCCTAAAATTTGCATAAATTTTGATTTCCATCATACACAAAGAATTACAGATCTTGAATATATTTTTACCTTGTAGGACACTAACATCAAGATGAGGACACTAAGATAGACTCTAATGTCCCAAATCTAATGCTAGTGTCCTTGACTTCCAAATGATCAAATTTAAAATCTCCCAATATATGTAGATCGGTCTATTTGTATTATTTAAGCCTCTCATGAGATTATTTCAAAAGGTATGATATAAATTAAAATCAAAGGTCATTCATTATCAAATATAGTAAACACCTCTCAAGCTCACACTACACTACTAAAATTAATTTTAAAAACTAAGCTATACTACCCTATTATTTTTCATTTATAAATTAGTCATAGGATAAGTCTTATTATATGTCTGAAGCTTTCAAAGAGTAACCCATGAGTAGTATTTTTTAAGTTACAAGATAGATCACTACATGCACTCACATTTATTATAATTCATAATTATCGACACACAAGCCCACATAATGGGAAAAACTACATCAATATGAGGCATTCTTTAGATTATATGGCTATGTAGATAGATTTCATTAAAAAAGGGGTATTTTAAGATAGATTGACTTAATTTGAGCCTACGAGCCTTTATTTTCAAGGTGACATACCCTAAATTGGAAGACCTAGGATTTAAGCAAAAGACTAATTTTGAAAACTTGTGCATGCAATCTTTATTAACCTAAAAGGTGACAACAAACCTTAATAAGCACAATTAAATGTTCCAAAAAAACTATATGATGAGCTAGACAAAAGAATCAAAACTAAGACAAAAAAATTGACACTAGTGTCACAACTAACAAAAATCTAATTTCTAAAATCTGACAAATCAAGGTGAATCATTAGATTATATTATTCCACATTTTTATTTTTCATATCTATTTGGGCATCATTATATAATTTAAGTTTTATTTATCCTTCACATTGATACTTTCAAAATATCTATTTGGCATTTTACTTTTTTATATTCTCAAATTCAATATTGTAAATCTAAATTATTTAATTATCCTCTTTTAGAATAGTTCATTCCATAATTATTAGGCTATTCCCCCTACACTTAACTCTAAAAAAGAGTAAACATTTTTGTGAACCTAACCTTTGTATTTTTTTGTGCAAATCCTAGCTTAACCTAGGGCTTCTAAATTCTAAATTGTTAAAATCTTAAAATTAAATTTGTATTAATTAAAAAGAAATCAATCATGTTTAATAGGGATACATTTAACAATTATTTTATTACACATGATATGGTGCTAGCAATTGATTGTTATCTTTCATAAATTACTAAATTAATCAATGATATAATCAAATGGAGTAAAAAAAAAGTGGTAAAAATAAAGAGAATGAATTTATTCATACCTCTTATTGTGATAATGTTTACAATGAGATCCTAATTATCACTACTAAGCATCAAAGTGATTCCATGAAACATATATCATCGACATATAATATTACATACCACTCTAATGATGTTATTGATAAGGTTTCATTTTTGCATTTGTTACACAAGTATTCCCTATACAAACATATTCTTTTAGAAGCATTACGTAAGATGATCTTGCCAACCAATGTGGAACCACCATATGTGGCTTTTATGATAAACACTATCAAAATGATAGATCATAATATTTCATTTGAAAATGAGGATTTACCACCCCAACATATTATTGATCATTATTTTCCATTATACATTCAAGTATGTGTTTTCAATAAAAAGGTTAAATGGGCACTCATGGATAATGGTTCACAAATCAAATTTTGAATATATATTTATGTGGAATTGAGGTCAAAGATATGGAATCATCAAGTATTAACATCAAGGGATTTTAAAATATTACATATAAGGTATTGGGATAAATAAAATTACATACTACTATAGGACCCAACACATTACCTAATTTTGTCAAACGATTTAAATGACAACATACTTTTGGGGTGACCTTGCATACGTGAGATGTACATAGTTTCATATAATTTCCATGCATGCCTAAAAATCATCCATCAATGGTTAATTTACACATGCCCAATGGATGAATATCCCTTCAAACATTGTGCAATGAATCAACAAATGAATACTTACACACCACACTCATGTAGTTATGATTTTGGCTATAGATTTTTTTTTTAATCATGGATACAAAAGACAAGGATTGGTAAAAATGAATAATGTATAACCCATACTATTTGTGTAACAAATAATAAAAATCAACAAGGCTTGGGTTTCTCAAAAAAATCCATGACTAGTAAACAAGGCACTCATAGTTACCCATGTTTCATAAAATATAACTCATAATGTGTGAACAAACTTAATACTACTTCTGATCTAGAACATGCCCTAATTTGATTAATGAAATGCCTCACAAAAATCTTGGACATTGGATATGTTATCCAATGATGAGTCACTTATAGAGTAATTGAGAGCATATGAGGATCTCCCTTCCTTGTATCATATGAATAGGTTTCCTCATGCAACCTAAGCTCTTGCCTAATTTAATGATAATAATGGTACCAATATCTAACATAACACACATAAAATAATTCATACTACATTTTGTATCATATATAGATCTAATTTATTTAATGAAGAAATAATAAAATATAATTATAGAACAAATCAAGATCCTCAACCAATATTATGGCTCCACAATGATGAAAAAGGATGAAAGCAAATCTTATCAACATGTTTTACATGATTATCCATTATTATTTGTTTGGGATTATTTTTATGTGCCTGACATTGTTCCATCTATGGTAATGCAAATATACTATTGTATATGGATGTAAAACTAATCAATGAAAATATTCACAAGATGCATCGCAAGATAGTATTGCTTTTAAAAGGTGAGATTCAAAGACAATTAAATGTAGAATTCATCAAAGAAATTGTATATTCTAATTGGGTAATATAATATAGTGCATGCCACTAAACCTAATGGAAACATTTGATGTTACACAAATTATCGTAATCTAAATAAAGCTTGTCTTAAAGATAATTTTTCATTACCTAACATTGACATGTTTGTCGACTCGATAGTTAGATATAAGACATTTTCATTCATGGATAGATTCAATGGATATAATAAAATAAAAATTAATATAACAATCAAGAAAAGACAAAATTCACCACACCATGGGGTACCTTCTATTATCAAGTCATGCCTTTTGGATTAAAAAATGTAGGAGGTACATATCAAATGGAAATGACACACATTTTCAATGACTTCATTTATAAGACTATTTGAATACCACATTGATTATTTATAATCAAAATTTAAGAACCAACAAGATTATGCTATATATCTAAGATAAATATTTGAATGTTTGAGAAAGTTCAATGTGTGGTTAAATGCAAAAAAATGTGTTTTTGATGTGACTTATGTAAAATTTTTGGATTATATTATTTCTTTGTGTGGGATTGAGATGTATTTAAAAAAGCTAAAATATATAATTAATATTATGCCACCAATTAAATTAAAGTAGTAGTGATGTTTACAAGGCTAAATTCAAGCAATTTGGCATTTTATTGCTCAAGTAGGTGATGAAATGATACCTTCCATGCATTTACTAAGAAAGGACAATTTTTTTTATCGAGGACGATTTTTTTCAAAATATTTTTGATATAATCAAATAATATTTAAGAAATACACTGATTCGCATGTCTCCAATACCAAATATAATGCTACTTATTTATACTTTAGTAACCCATGAAGCCTTAGGGGTCTTATTAGCATAATATGATGATGATCACCAAGAGCAAGAAATTTAATACATCATCTATCAATTTATCAGTTATGCATATAAATATACTGCAATTGTAAAATTATGTCTAGCATTAGTATTTTTCACACATAAATTATGACACTACATGATAAATAATGAGATCCATGTTATAGACCATGAGGACCCCTTAAAATTTCTAATGAACAAAACCCATTTAGTTGGTTAAATATCTAAATGGGTAATGCAAATCATATAATTTGATCTTAAATTCATATCTCAAAAATTAATAAAATGCTAATTTGTAGCCGATCAACTAACCATGACTCCACTAGCAGACCCTTTTCCTATGAGTGAGGTTTTCTATGATGAGTTATAGGCATATGATGTATCCAATAACACATTGACTATGTCCTTTGATATATCTATATGTATGATAGGTGCAAGTGCAAGCATAATATTTAGTACCCTTGAAGGAGAATACATGCCATTTTTTATAGACTAGATTTTCCATGCATCGCAAATATAACATAATATGAAACATTAATCACCAGGTTATACATAACACATAAACTGCATGTATAGAATATTTAGGTTTATGGTGATTCTTAGTTTGTTTTTAATCAAGTTAAAAATTATTATCATACCAAAGAAAAGCATTTTCGTCCATATAAATAAATTATAGACAAATTAAATGCAACATTCAACACATTTTCTATCGAAAGTATCCCACATAAAGATAATCATCATGCTACTACAATGGCTAGTGTGTAATCCTTAATCCCTCTTGATATTGATGATGATTACATAAATTTAAAAATACTATACTTAAGACAACCTTCAATTACACCAGATAAAAATGAATGATTTAATAGTTCTTACAATTACATGTAGTGGAATAAATGAATAATGGCACACTAATGTTTACAATTTCCTATATCAGGATTTTATACAAATCACTTTACTTTGAATGATAAATGTAAACTACTAAGAAAGGTGCTCTATCATGTTGCTATTAGGGATGCTCTGTTCAAAATAGGTTTTGATGGATAATTAATCTGATGTCTTATCAAAGATGAGGCAAGAAGCACACTTATAGAGATGCATGATAATGAGTGTGTGGGACACTTCAGTGGAAAAATAGTTCCATAAACTATTATGACAAGGTTATTATTATCCTACAATGGAACAAGAATGTCTTGAGCATGCTAAATTATGATTAGAATGTCAAAAATATAACAATTTAAATCATGATCCATCTCATGATTTACAATCAATTATTTCACCATGGCCATTTTCCACTTGGAAATTTTATTTGATTGGAAAAACAAATCTAGCATTAATAGGGGGCCACAAATTCATCATCATAGTTACAAAATATTTCACCAAATGGGTAAAAGCAATTTCACTTGAGTTTACCCCTGAAGATGAAATATGAAGGGTTTTAATGACTAATACTATTTCCCAATTTGGTCTAACTTTAGTTATTATTAAAAATAATGGGTTATCATTTAATAAAAATACAGTGAAGTATTCTTGTAATAAATATAAAATCAAACACAATTTCTCTACACCCTACTACCCAAAGGGTAATGGCCAAGAGAAAGTGTGAAACAAAACTATTGTCAAAATACTTAGTAAAATTGTTGATAAATATGGTAAATATTGGAAACAACAAATGGATTACGCCTTATTGGCATATGCCATGAGTGTTCACACACATAATCAAGTTATACCTTATGTCTTGGTTTATAGTACAGAGGTAGTGTTGACCAAATTTACCCTATAGGTCAAACTAGGGCCCCTATAGGTAAAAACTGGTCTTTAGATGTTTTAAGGGGTCTAAAATTTGGTCATAAGGTGTATTATAGGTCATTTGATAGAATTTAATGTCACATTAGCCTTGGTCATTAGTCATTTTAGTCCTTATATCATTTTGAGGTCAAAATAGGACATTAAATGAGTTGTATGGCCTCCTAAGGAAGTGTGAAGGTGTAATAAGGGTGATGTAAAATTGCATGTGTCTTAAGAGGTCTTAATAAACTATTATAACTGAAAAGTGGTAGGTTTTTCAAAAGAAAGGGTAGTTTTATTGAGAAAAGAGAAGAGTTTGGAACTTGTACGACCTATGAGAGAGTTTTAAACATGGGAAAAGGTTTTAATACGACTCTTTATCTTCCTCAAACTTATATAAATTCTTTATATGCTCTTAAAGTGCTAAAAAAGGCCCAAACCCATTCTACTCCTTTTTTGCCTTTCTAGACATGCTGAAGTGATCAACAAGTTCATGCTTGGTACGGTCAGTGGAAGAGGTTTTAATTAAAATGATTTTGAGAGGTAAAATTAAACTTAAAGAGATTAATTTTCATACCAATAGTTTAAATTATGGTGGCTTATGCTTTATGAACCATCCTCATGAAGTTGACTATGTTTTTTTGCATGTTGATATGTGCACCTTATAGGTTTTGATCCATTTTGGATAATTTCATACAAAATAATTGATTAGGTTGATTCCATATTATGTTATCTTCCTTATCTAATTATCTTCATTTTTGTTTTATCATTTCAAGGTGTTTTGATATGCTAATCATCTTAAGTTGTAGGAGGGAACACTTTTCTATGCAATAGGTAGGTTTCCACCATTCTCAAGACTTTCATGATTTGATAGCGGTTTAAAAAGGTGTATATAGGTTCATCACCATGTTTAAATTATATACTTATCACCTTTCCTTCATATCTAGTCTCATAACATCATGCTTGGATCCAACTTTCAGTCCATGGTCATACTCCACTACCTCCCATCTACTCTTAAGCCATAGTCATAACTTGTAAAGGTTCTGAGGATGTCTATAGAAATGTGATGAAGGTTTTAAATCTATGGTATATCCTCTTATAACATGAAATAGTGAAGTGAGATTTTAAATAGTGAAGTGAGCTTTTAAATAGTGAATAAAATGATATGGTAGTCATACAACATACTCATTGTCTACCTGCATACATGAAAACATGCACCTACAGGTGCCCTCATAGGACCAAGCATGTTGAAAATCAATTTTGGAGCTAAATAAGGTAATTTTTAATGTAAATTATATATTTTAAATCCTTTTCATAGGACTAAAACTTATAATATAGTCAAGTAATGCACATTATCCATACTTGTACACACAGTCTGCCATGGAATTGCACCTATAAGTGCCACGAAGGAAGAGTCCATAATGAAAAGAAGGTGTTGACACTTGTTTCAAGTGTTTTAGAATGTCAAATATGTATTTTTAAGTATGGATACAAGTTTATAACTCATAAAATATCAATGTCAATGTGCACTACCTGTAATTCTCATCTACTGCCTACACTATGGAGTTTTCACCTACAGGTGACCTGAATAGAGAACTGAGAACTCATTTTGAAATGTTAAAAAAAGTGATGGAACCATTAATAAAGTTTTGGTGTGTTTAATGGGTCATAACATACCTATTTGGAAAGATAAACTGATAGGCAAAGTTGAGAGTCACTTCAAAAAACAAGATGACTGTGTATAGAGATCTTGTCCCCAAAATGAAAAAATAGATCACCTATTGGTTTTGTGGATATCTTATAACATGTTTGTAAAGGGTATTAATGCCTATAATTGACCAAAATTTTTATCCTATATATAGGAGATGAACTATGACAAATATTAAGTTAGGAATATTGGTGGAGGTTGATGGTTTGAGGGCTCAAAGTTGCTTAGAAATATACTAAAAAATTGCATTAACATCTACAGGTTTTGAGTTTTAAATAGATTTTTGACATCCTAAAAAAAATGAAACATACCTTCATGTTTGTAATGGTAAAATTTATATAATTATTTAAAAATGTACATGAATTTAATTAATATGATGCTAATATGTAGTTTTTCAATCTCCATGGACACCTATAGGTATCCCACCATGCAAAATGCAACCTACAAGCTAGTTGTAAGGTTATCATGAGGATTGAGTTTCACAACCTTGGTAATAGACTTAATTTAAAGTACGAGAGTATAAATTACAGTTATAACATGGTTTTAAGTTATTCAAGGAATACATTAGGCATGAAATAAGGCCTAGACCATATGAACAACACCTACAGGGCCCACACAATCAACTATAATTGACTGTGAGGGGCAGAGAGTAATACTTGGGTTTATTGATATGGATAAGGCATTAATATGAATAAAATGGAAATAAAAAAATTAAAAATAAGTATAAGGTAATAAAAGGAGGTTTTGGACATTTTATTTTAAGTTAAACCATTTATTTATACCTATAGGTACACTTCAAAAATCAAGAACATAGTCAAGGAATAACATTCAGTTTGACCAGGTAGAGAGTATGAGGAACATGTAGAAGTTTGAAGGGGTGGTTGAAGGTAAAAAAATATTAATAAAAATAAAAATATACTCATATTACCCTAATTATGTGGAAAATAGGTAGATTTATGACTTCATAAATTAAAATACAATCCACTTGGGAAAAGCCTGCACACAGTCCACCTTTGCACGATCTATCTTGCTTTTCAAAGATTTTCAAAGGCCAAATGGTTTGACCAAGGACTAAAAATTTGTATAGGGGTAATTTAAAACATATATAATCCTATATAATTTTAATTTTGTTTTATAAAATATGGTAAGTACCCTTTGTTTTGTCTTAGACAGAGGGTACTTCCACTTAGGCATAAACTGACAAGTTTGGGAAGCAAGAATAGAAAAGTACACCAGGAGTTAAGGGAAAATTTTTATAAGGTGAGAGAGGTTGGATAAAGCCTATAAAAATATTAGTAACCATTCATAATATTATGGAAACAAATAGGGTGTTCTAAACCCTCAAATTTCCAAATAAGCATATAAGGCATGGCTAGGCCTAAAAGTCCAAATGATAAGGCATTTCCACGTACAACCTCATGTGAAAATTATAACTTATTAAATAATTTTTTTGGGGTAATTTTATAGGTGTTAAATCTTAAGGAATAAAGATAAATCCAATATGATTGTTTGGATGGAAAATGTTATAGTCATGTCTATGAGGCATGGTTAAGCCTAGTGCTCAACTGGGGGTCCAACTTCACTTCCACCTTGAGATGAATATTATAACCTATTGAATAATATTTATATTATGAATTTGGACATGTAAAATGTATTATGATGAAAAATAGGTCACAATGGAGTCATATTATAGCTAAAAATCAACATTAGGCATGTTTAAAGGAAAGGAAGGGCTCGAATATGTAACTTTAAATGCTCACATATTTTAGGATAGTTGTATGGAAGCCAAAGGATTTTTGAGGGGTTATTAAGATATCTTAAAATATTTTTTTTGAAATTTTTTTTTAGTTTCAAAGTCAGAGCTTTATGAATAAAGCTTAAGAGTGAAAACTGCCTCAAACCCTTAGTCAAGACCTGATAAAGAAAATGAGGTTGGATAACTACTCTAATGACATATTTTTACCATGAAATTTATTGTAACTTGTAAATTACTCTCTCAAGATCCTCCTCACCCTTTTGAGTTGTATGGAATTATACAGATAGGGTATAAAATAGGGTACTTTTGACTATTTTATGTGTTTTGTAGGTTCTATAAGGAATCTAAAGATGAAATCAATTTTGGAAGGAAAATATAGACTTATTATAACTAATTATTGCTATATAATTCTTTGAAAAAACTTATAAGTATTCAAAAAATAGCTCTTATCTCATCTAGACAAAATTGGCATAGTGAACACAATGGTGAAAAGGGTGAAACCTTCAAGTGTAAGCCTTTTTAAGGTATACCTAGGAAGTATAAGCCCATGGAGAGTATTTAAAAGTGTAATCCACTCCCTCACATGTATTTTCATGAAAAAATGAATCTAATTTTAAGGCCAAGTGTGGGGGTGACTGAAAGAGGAGTTATTTAGAGTGCAGGCAGTGATGGCTTACTTCCAAGAGATTTTAGATGAGTAGGAATACAAAAAATGAATGTAGAGTCATGTTTTAAATCATTCTCTCTCATTAAAATAATTATACCTATCTCTAATTAGTTTTTGGATGCTCAAACAAGTCTAAATTATGTAGGCAGTTTTTTGAGCTAAGACAAGGAGTTTCGTGCCACTTTTCATAAGTTTTATGACTTGTGTGGACACTTAGACTTCCTAAAATTACATAATTTATCCCACATCCTCTTCTAATTCACAATTAACTCCTTTTATCATCTTGAAAAGTGTCCTTGTGACCTTTGGACTTGTCTCTTATCCTCTCTCTCTTAAGTTCTATAAGAACTAGTCATTTTGGCCATTGTAATTGATGCTCCACATGAGTATGGAGAATCCTTGATAATTTTCATACTATTTGATCAATAATACTATTAATGTTTACCTCTTCATGAATATTCATAGTGTGCTACTTAAATTTTTTATAGTGTCATGACTCTTATTTCCTTAGCATATTATTTCATTGTCTCACCTATTTACAGTTGGAAAGCTTCTTCTTACAAGGCATGTGAAGTGTTCTAGGAAGTGTAAAGGTTAAGTGAGTTAGTCTATTTAATAGTGCCATTTTAGGCCTCTTGTATAGTCCTCCTAGCCTAAACATTCATCTATAACCTCATAATATAACATTGATGTGAGAAGATATAGACTGGAGAAGTGTATGTTTGGTTAGTCCTTTATTTCCATGTGTAACATGCATATGGTTGGAATTCATCAATAAATTTAGTGTATTACCTCCCTTAGGATACTCTCTCCCTTCCTCCCAATTTTAGGTGTATTAGTGGTATACAAGTGATACATCAAGGGAGATAGCCCTATCTAGAGATTCACCTCAATATTAGGCTCACTCACAACCTAGAGGTGTCTCAATTGTGCCAATTGGATAAGGAGAGATTAAACATATCTTCAAAGGGTGTAAATATAAGTGACAATAATTTTTGGCATGCTTAGTAAGACTCTTGGTCTAAGAACTTAAAATATTTTTGGTGTTGTATTTCAATAATTAGCCATTAGAGGCATCTATCCAAGCATCAATGGTGATTCCAAAATTATATCAATTGGTCAAACAACATAGGTTTTTATTTTGAATGTTTTTGGTTATATTTCTTTATGTTCTTGATTCTTAATGAGGTTTCATGGCTAATTTTGGTGTTGAGTTTTGTTTTACACAAGTTGGTGAGGTATTTCCAGCTTATGGCATTCTCTATCAACCTTTGTATGATTCTTACCAGCCTTGTCATGATTTTTATTAACTCTAATATGATCATTATCAGTGAATTCATGAAGTTTATTTGTCCTATATCTAGCCTTCTCAATGTCTTGCTCCTCCTAGTCAACCTAGTCACTTCTCAAGGTAATCCATTTCCACCTTCAAGAAAACACTTTTGGGATATGATAAGTACATGTTGGATCTTGACACATGAAGGGGATATGGTCAAGATGTTCCTAATGATCTCATACATAGTGTTAGATATGCATTAGAGCTGGTCAAAAGAGAGTGGGCACCTATTGAGAGAGCCAATTGGCAAAGGCTCACAAGTGAGATGTTAGATGTGAGTGGCCTAGTTTCATCCTTAGAAGATAGGCTAAAATTCCATGAGAATAATCCTCAAAAAACCTATTAACTTTCAATTCCACTTCCACAAGATTTATATCAGTCCTATGTGTTTCCTACTCATGAACCCAAAGCTTATCAAAGTCATCCTTTTCCCAATAAGTTGGAAGAGAGTGTTGAAAAGAGAAACTTTATTTTTAAAGCTAAAATTGATAGGTATATTGAGTTGGCTAATATATATATGCATTAGTCCATTTCATCAGAAAAACAAGTGGAATATAAACCCTCATTACCATCCCCCATCACATCCTCACCTCAAGAGAAGACCTCTAGATATGAGATTCCAATTTGGAGACAAGGTGGAGAATCTAAGTCTAAGGAGATTCCAAGTTTATTAAATACTTAATCCACTCCTCAAGTTGAATCACAAACTAAATAAAATATTCCTAATCCTAACATCCTAATTTGGAATAAGATAGTGGAGTCGTCTGGAAAGAAAGGGGAGAAAAAATCTTGATAAGGAGTGTGAAGTTGAGAAAGAGCTTGATTCTATGCAAGTCCCTCCCACCCTTCCTCAAGAAGCTTCTTGTGTTTCATGTCAAACCTATTATACTCCTAATCCTCATGAATATTCCTATAAACTTCAAAAAATACTTTTCCAAGAGAACCTAGCCAAGAAAATTTAAGAGTTAGAGTCAAAGATGAAATTGTTGAGCCAAGGTGTGATGGAAGATTTAGACCCAAAAGAAGATCTTATGCGTAAACACACCTCACATAACCTTAATAAAGATAATGCTTAAGCATAATCAGATTAAAATGAAGTGATTATCAAATTTAAGGAAGAAAACCATTCTATTTTAGCCTAAGGTCTACCTCCCCTTCCTCAAGAGCTTCTAAAAGAATCCCTTACACATCACTCTCAATTTGATTTTGAGTTCTATGTGCCACCTCCACAAAATAGTTCATCTTGTCCTCACCCCATCACCCTTTACCTTGATGTAATTTTTGTATGGGAACCTAAAGAGGAACTATTGGTTGATAATAATTCATAACTCTTTCTTGAAGAAAACATACCTCCTTGGCATGCTCATTAGGCTAAGTCACAAGATTTAAAGATGCCCAGTCTTGGCATCATCAAGAAAGAGAAGGAGATGGAATATCTTATATCCATTTAAGAAGACTCTACATCTGATCACAAATTTGTATATGATCATCTCTATCATGAAGATGAATTTGCTATTAAGGATGGAGAACAATTTCAAGTCATCACCAAATATTTGGTAGTCTTAGAAAAATCTCTTGACATCAAGGTGGAAATTATTATTATTGAAGATGACCTAATACCTCAGACTAATTTTAAATCACCATTAGATTAATTGGAGATTGAATAACATCATCTTGATGATCTCATACATCAAGAAGAGAAGATTTAAGAGGTAGTGGTTCTAGATGATAAAAAGGACAAAGATGATTGGTAACTACAAATGAAGTTCTTTAAAGAGTTTGAAGAGATTTTCCAAGTTTAGGATCAAGTACATGACAAGGTGAAGAAAGAGTCTTCCATGGAGGATAATGACCAAGATTGGGTAGAATATGTAAAGCTCCTTGATAAGCTATAAGAATTTGTGGTTAAGAAGAAACCCAATCTTATTGAGAGCACTATGGAAATCAAGAATGTATGCCCCTATGAATCACCATTGGAGGTTGTAATTGAGGATACATATGAGAAAGTTGAGGCTATTTGGATGTAATAAGTTTTAATTTTAATAGCCAACCTATTTGGCACTCCCTATTTCTCATTGAACATAATGCCAATAAAGTTGGAAAACATCATGGAAAATTTGGAGGCATTAATGTCAAGGATCAAAAGAATATATGTCTCATTCATTCCTTCATATCATGAAGAAAAAAGGGTTTCAAACTTACCATTTGATCTATGATGGATTTTTCATCTAAAGTTAGTTAGTGTTTGATTTAGTTTATTTTGTTTGGTGTGTGTTCGATAAGTACTCATGAAAAATGTGTGTTTTCTTTTGCTTTGCATGTGTGTCTTTTATTTTATGTGGTTGAGGTAGTAAATGGTCTTGTATTGATCAAAGCTTGTTTTAAAAGTTATCTTATGGTGTCTTAGATATGATATGACTCCCTAAGCCCAATGGACTAATAAGGTTACTAGTCTAGTTAGTATAGTAGGTAGACTACCCCTATGAGTCACTAATTTGTTAACCAAATTTGACCCTACAGGTCAAATTAGGACCCCTATAAGTAAAAAATTAGTCTTTAAATGTTTTATGGGGTCTAAAATTTGGTCATAAAGTGTATTATAAGTCAATTTATGTGATTTAATGTCACATTAGCCTTGATCATTAGTCATTTTAGTCTTTATATCATTTTGAGTCATTTTGAGGTTAAAATAGGACATTAAATGAGTTGTACAGCCTCTTAAGGAAGTGTGAAGGTGTAATAAGGGTGATATAATGTGTCATGTGTCTTAATAGGTCTTAATAAACTATCATAATTGAAAAGTGGTAGGTTATTCAGAAGAAAGGGTAGTTTTTTAAGAAAAGAGAAAAGTTTGGCACTTGTACAACCTATGAGAGAGTTTTACACATAGGAGAAGGTTGTAATATGACTCTTCATATTCATAACACTAATATCAATGTTTTACATGCTATGTAAGTGATAAAAAAATTTAAAACCATTCTGATCTTTTCTTGCCTTTCTATACATGCAGAAGTGATCAATAGGTTCATGTTTGGTATGGTTAATGGAAGTGGTTTCAAGAAAAATGATTTTGGGAGTGAAATTATACTTATATATCTTCATTTACATAAAAATATTTTGAATAATGGTGTCATGTTCTTTATGAACCATCCTCATGAATTTGATTATGTTTTTCTGCCTGCTAATCTGTGTACCCTATAGGTTTTACTCCATTTTAGACAAGTCCATACAAACTAGTTGCTTAGGTTGATTCTAGATGATGTTTGTTTCCTAATATAATTATCTCCATGTTTTTTTTTATCAATTCAAGGTGTTTTGATAAGCTAATCATCTTAAGTTGCAGGAGGGAGCACTTTTATGTGCAACAGGTAGGATTCCACCATTCTCAAGACTTTCATGAATTTATAATGGTTTAAGAGGGTGCATATAGGTTCATCACCATGTATAAATTCTATATTTATCACCTTTCCTTCATATCTAGTCTCATAACATCATGCTTGGATCCAACTTTCAGTCCATGGTCATACTTAGCCAACTCCCATCTACTCTTCAGTCTTAGTCATGACTTGTAAAGGTTCTAAAGATGCATATAAAAGCATGATTAAGGTTTTATATCTGTGGTATACCTTATTATAAAATTAAATATTTAATTGAGATTTTGAATAGTGAAGAAAATGCTATGGCAGTCATACAACATACTCATTGTCTGCCTGCATACATGAAAACATACACCTACAAGTGCCCTCATAGGACCAAGCATGTTGAAAATAAAGTTTTAATATGATCAAGGTCATTTTTAATACAAAGTATCTATTTTAAATCTTTTGTATATGAATAAAACTCAAATTATGGTCAAGCAATGCACATTGTCCATACTTGTACTCACAGCCTACCATGGAATTGTACCTACAAGTGCCATGAGGGAAGATTCCATGTTGAAAAGAAGGTGTTGACACTTTTTTAAAGTGTTTTATAATTTTAAATATGTATTTTTAAGTATTTAGACAATTTTAAAACTTATAAAAGATCAAAGGCAATGTGCACTACCTGTAATTCTCATCTACTGCCTACATTGTGGAGTTTTCAGGTATAGGTGACCTGAACAGAGAACTAAGAACCCCTTTTGGAATGTTAAAAAAAGTGATGGAACCATTCCTAAATTCTTGGTGTGTTGAATGGGTCCTAATGGACCTATTTTGAAAGATAAACTTCTAGTCAAAGTTGAGATTCACTTCCAAAAACAAGATGATTGTGTACATAAATCTTATCCCCTAAATGAGAAAATAAGCACCTATTGGTTTTGTGGATATATTACAACATGTTTGAAAAGGGTATTAATTCCTATAAATTACTAAAAAATTTATCCTCTATATAGGATATATATTATGCCAAATATTAATTTAGGAATATTGGTGGAGGGTGATGGTTAGAGGGCTCAAAGTTGCTTAGAAATACACTAAAAACTGCATTAATATATATAGGTTTTGAGTTTTAAATGGATTTTTGACATCCTAAAGAAAATGAAACATACCTTCATGTTTAGAATGGTAATATTGATGTAATTATGTAAAATTTTACATGAAATTCATTAGGATGATGTAATATGTAGTGTTTCAAGCTCCATGGACACCTACAGGTAACCCACCATACAAAATGATACCTACAGGCTGGCTATAAGGTTATCATGAGGACTGAGTTTCAAAACCTTGGTAATAGACTTAATTTAAAGTATGAGAGGATAAATTACAGTTATAACATGGTTTTAAGTTCTTCAAGGAAGACAATAGGCATGAAATAAGGCCTAGAGTATATGGACACCACCTATAGGCCCCACACAGTCAATTGTAGTTGACTGTGAGGGGCAAAGAGCAATACTTGAGTTTATTGATGTGGAAAAGACATGAAGATGAATAGAATTGAACTAAAAAAATAAAAAATGACTCTAAGGGAAGCATAGGAGGTTTTGGATGCTGTATTTTAAGTTAAACCATGCATTTATACCTACAAGTACACTCTAAAAAGCAAGAACATAGTCAAGGAATAACATTCAACTTGACCAGGTAGAGAGTATGAGGAACATGTAGAAGTTTTAAGGGGTGATTTAAGTTTAAAAAATCTTAATAATAATCACAATATCCTCATATTACCCTCAAGATGTGTTAAACAAGTAGAGTTATGACTCCATACTACAAAATATAGTCCACTTGGGAAAAGTCTGCACATAGTCCACCTTTGCATGGTCTATCTTGGTTTTAAAAGCTTTTGGAAGGTAAAATTGTTTGACAAAGGACTAAAAAACTTTATATAATTCCTTTAAAACCTATATAATCCTCTAAAATTCTCATTTTGTTTGATAAAATAGGATAAGTACCCTATATTTTGTCTCAGATAGAGGGTACTTCCCCTTAGGCATAAACTGGTAGATTTGGGAAGCAAGGACATAAGAGTGCACCAAGAGTTAAGGAAATTTTTTTATAAGGTTTCATAGGTTTTATAACACATAAAAATAGGAATAACCATTCACAATAGGATGTAACCAAATAGGGTGCTTTGAACCCTCAAATTTGTAGACAGACATACTAGGCATGGCTAGGCCTAGAAGTCCAAAAGATAAGGCATTTCCACTTATAACCTTATGTGAGAATTATAAATTATTAAAAAAAAAAATATTGGGTAATTTTAGAGGTGTTAAATCTTATGTAACGAAGACAAGTCCAAGAAGATTGTTTGGATGGCAAAGGTTGCAGTCAGGTCTATGAGGCATGGTTAAGCCTAGTTCTCAATTGGGGGTCCAACTTCACTTCCACCTTGAGATGAACATTATAACCTATTTAATAATGTTTATAGGATGTATTTTTATGTGTAAAATATATTATAATGTATCATAGGTCACAAGGGAGTCATCTTTTGGCTCAAAATCAACATTGGGCCTATGCAAAAGAAAGGAAAGGATCGAATAGGTAACTTCAAATGCTCAAATATTTAAGGATAATTTACATTGAAAACAAATAATTTTTTAGGGATTACTATGGCCTCTTAAAATCATGTTTGTGGCATTTTTTGGTAGTTCCAAAGTCAGAGCTTTATGAACAGATATTAAGATTGAAAAACTGCCTATAACCCTTGCAAACCCTTAGTCAAGACCCGATGAAGTAAATGAGGTTGGATAACTGATCTAATGACATATTTTGAACATTAAAGTGATTTTAAATTGTAAAATACTCTCTCCATATCCTCCTCACCCTTTTGAGATATACATAATTGTACAAACAAGGTAAAAAATAAGGTACTTTTGACTATTTTCCGTATTTTACAGGTTCTAAAAGGATTTTGAAGATGAAATAAAGTTTTTGAGGAATATATGGACTTTTTATAACTAAATATGGACATATAATGCTTTTAAAAAACTTTTAAGTGTTTAAAAAATAGCTCTCATCTCAGCCCGTCAAAACTAACATAGTGAACACAATGGTGAAAAGGGTGAAAGCTTCAAGTGTAAGCTTTTTTAAGGTGTACCTAGGTAGTCTAAGGACATGGAGAGTCTTGAAAAGTTTCATCCACTCCATCCCATGTAGTTTCATGAAATTTAATCCAATTTTGAGGCCAAGTGTGGGGGGTGACTGAAAGAGGAGTTTTTTAGACTACAAGTAGTGATGGCTTACTTATAGGAGATTTCAGATGAGTAGGACTAAAACCAATGCATGGAGAGGTATGTTTGAAATATTTACCTCTCATTCCAATAATAATACCTATCCCTAGTTAGTTTTTGGATGTTCAAATAGGTCCAAGTCATGCGGGTAATTTTTTGAGCCAAGACAAGGAGTTTCATGCCACTTTTCATAAGTTTCATGACTTGTATGGACACTTGGAATTTTTAAAATTTCATGGTTAATCCCAAATCCTCTTCTCATGAAAAATGAACTCCTTTTATAATATTTACAAGTGTAATTGTGACCCTTTGACTTATCTCTTCTTCTCTCTCTCAATTTCTATAAGAACTAGCCATTTTAACCTTTATAACTGATGCTCTACCTGAGTATGGCGAAGCTCTACTCATTTACATGTCATTTTATCAATAAGATAACTTATTTTTAACTCTTCATGACTATTCATATTATGCTACTTGAATGTTCTATTTTTCTTAAGTGATGACTCTTGTTTCCTTAGCATATTGTTTCATTCTCTAATCTATTTGTAGTTAGAAAGATTCTTCTTGCAAGGCATATGAAGTGTTATAAGAAGTGTCAAGGTTGAGTGAGTTAGTGTATTCACTAGTGAAATTCAAATCCTCTCATTTATTCCTCCTATCCTAAACATTCATACATAACCTCATAATGTAACATTGATGTGAGAAGATGTAGATTGGAAAAGTGTATGTTTGGTTAGTCCTTTATTCCCATGTGTAACATGCAGCTGGTTGGAAGTCATCAACATTTTTGATGTATCATCTCCCTTAGGATATTTTTATTTCAATTTTATCTCTCCCTTCCCCCTCCCCAAGTTTAGGTGTAGTAGTGGTATACAAGTGGTACATCAAAGGAGCTAGCCCTATCTAGAGATTCACCTCAATCTTAGGCTCACCCACAACCTAGAGGTATCTCAATTATGCCACTTGAATGAGGATATCTCAAACATATCCTCAAAGGGTGTAAATACAAGTGACAATAGGTAGTTATACTAATTTTATCTTTAAATCCCATCTTTGCATATTTATCTTTATGTTGTTATTCAAGATAATGTGCATTGAGAGAATTGATTACATCAGTTGGAACAGTTGGATGCAAAATACACACATGCTATTGAGTATCTATAGGTTTATCATGATAGATTCAAGTGAGCATAAAACAAAAAAAATTGGCCACATGAGTTTGATTTGTGTGATCTAGTATTAAAATAAAATAAAAAATACTAATGTGGATAAAGAGAAATAAGGGGAATTCAAACCAAATTGGTTAGTCCCATTCACAATTACAAAAATATTGGGAAAAGGTGTGTACCATCTAGATACACTTGAATGGAAACTCCTCATGATCCTAATCTACATTATGAATTTACGTAAATATTAAACCTATTCATACATACATACATACAAATTAAAAAATAAAATAATCATGAAAATACAAAAAAATTAGCATACACATTTTACTAGATTTTGCATATATTTTGTTTACTTTATGTTAGTAGGTATCATATAATCATGTTTTTATATAAATGTATGTTTCATGGATACTTGAGTGTGATAAAGTCATACACTAGATACATAATACATGAGCATACAAATGTTGGACCTTTTCTTCCACTCATGTGACACACTACACTGGGGAACTTGTTATATTGATCACAATTGATACATGTTACATTTTTTTATGATCACTTTACATTATCATGTTTTGATTATATACTAACACTTTCAGATGTATATACTTATGTTTACATATTACACAATATTATTGATATGCTATGCTAAATGACATTTTTCTCACACATGTATGCATGGAATAATATGATATGATTATGCTCATTACTTATATTTAACTTATTCATATTTTCACATGGATTATTTGAGTGAATTTCTTATTTGATACCTTTTTTTATTGTAGAACATTTGAACATGTTACTTATTTGTTGGCCATAACTCCCTTGAGTATTTTTTATTTTGTGTGTGGACATTTAAACAAGTCCTCCCCTTGAGTATGTGGAATTTGAACATGTTCATTGTTTTTAGTCTCCTCAGATCCCTTTTGTGTGACACTAAGTGTTTTTATGTGTGTATTTAATTATTAAATGAGCTTGTGCTTGTTACTCCTAAATGTTTCTATGATCCATATCATGCATATTAGGTCTTGTTGTGATTGGATACTGTGAGCTTCATTGATACATCTATGTAGACTTGATACCACTATATGTCATATTACTACATGATTGATACAAATATGACATGGTTATCTTATCCTTTTGAGATAAGGTGGCTACCAAATTGAATTCCCTTCATCTCAAAATTTGGGCATATTAGTGAGGGCATGTTATATAGACATGAGTCTACACACATAGTTGGTATAATTTGATATAGTTTACATGATTCAAATATACACTTGGGACATAATATTATGCATTTGGCACAGATTTTCATAGATTTGCGACAATTTTTCATATTTGAAATAGATATATATATATAATTTTATGGAGCAGAGGTTACATTAGAGGAAAATATGTTATGTAAATACATAAAATTAGGGATACATACTCATATTATAGATTTCTTACAATATATTTGATGAGTAAGAATGAATAGGGTTCATTCCTTTCTCACCACATAATGTTGTACCAAATTTTCAAAGAAACATTGACTGAGATTTTACCTATCTACAATAGTTGGCTTCATTAAGTAGTATGATCAAGACTCATTTCCATTGATGGCCTTGGCACTACTCCCATTTTTTAGGTTGAGATGGTTACACCACTTGACCTTGGATAGTTTGGATATATTATGTTACACTTGATTCATATGATTTATATTTAATGTTCTCAATAGCCTTGGTATAACTTGCCCTAGCACTAGATTGGGGGCATGATCACCCTCCAATTCCCCTCTTCACATCTCCAAGGTTTAATTGTGAACCTCTCTCTTTAATGTTTCAATAAGGAATCATCATCACCAAATCAAAGTACCAAGGGGAAACATGGTTGAATCGACACACAGGTGTATTCTTTCCTTGTTATCTTTACTTTCAAGCATTTAAATTACTCAATTTTTAGATTATATGCACAAATAACAAATTCAAACATGGATGAAGAAAAACCAAGGTGTGTTATACACACCAAGTTACACATTTATTTCTTATAAAATAATAATTTCATTCTTATGTATTACTATATTAAAGGAGGGGCAAATATATATACTAAAATCTAATTTTATATGACATACTAGTCTTATACATTGATAAATAACAATCATGGACCAACCCTACAATTTATAACATTTCCACTACCAAAAGGAACACATTCTCCATCTCACTTTGCCAAATTACTTATCCTATAGTTTGGCCCAAAAATAATGATGATAGAGACCACTTGTAGCCTATATTATGCATAAAACTTGATCTCTATCATGCATAGAAAATTATGGATCCTCAACCACTTTTTACCCTATAGGACACAAGTATCCATATTAGGATATTAACATCAAGGCCAATGTCCTAAATCTGATATTAGTATCTTTGGGTTCCAAATGGTCAAATTAAAAATATCATAATATGTACGAGTTAACCTATTTGTATTATTTTAACCTTTTGTGAGATTATTTCAAAAGTTATGGTATAAATTCAAATCAAAGGTCATTCATCATCGAATTTAGTAATCACCTCTCAAACTCACACCATACTACTAAAAATAATTTTCACAACTGAGTTATGTTTCCCTATTCTTCCCTATTTCTAAATGATTCATAGGAATAATCTTCTTATAGGTCTGAAGCATTCAAAGATCATCCCATGAGCAATATTTATCAAGTTACAAGCTAGATCACTAGATTCTCTCACATTTAGCATATTTCACAATTGCTCACACAAGCCCACATAAGATTGGGAACTACATTGGTTTGAGGCACTCTTTAGAGTATATGGATATGTAGGTGGTTTTGAACAAGGTGAAAATGAACCCTAATAGGTGAAACTACATAATCCCAAAAGTACATATACATCATCTACAACCAAATATGATAGGCTAATGATGTTATGTAGCTGCATGAACATATTAATGCTCCTATTTTTTTCAATATTTCAAAATCACATTATGAAAAAAATGTGTTATTTTCCTCATTTAATCTTTGTTTTGACACACTTTGAGGCAATTTTAATTAGATAGATGTGTCTCGATGTCTATTTTACCTCTTCTTATCTATCTACACATCTTAAAATTCAATGTAAAATTTACCTCAATGACACTATGTTGATTCTAAGATGTCATCCTCTACCTCTACCTCTGCATCCCATATCCATATATAAATAATCAAATTTTGTATTATACACTTAAAAATATCAATTTTTAACCTATTCTTGACATACATGAATTGTGCATACATAATCAGATATTTATTATATTCACTCCTAGACATATATCTATTTATGAGCTTGTCATCCCCAATTTTTATTCATTCATGTATAATATCTTCCTAGCATATTCATAATTGATATATTATCCTAAGAAGACTATTTACATATTCTACATCACCATTTATTCCTTCCTAGATAGTGTCTATAATAATCAGATGCAATCAATTACTAAGAGTGTCTTACTTTGGTAATAGTGTCATAGTTTATCAAAATGCATATTTTTTCAAATTCAAATCCCTCCCTTGGGTTGGCCAACATGTTTTGCATGTCAGTTATGGAGGAAAATCACCTAAATAGTATTATATATATATATATATATATATATATATATATATATATATATATATATATATCCTAAGTCTATTCCTATTTAATAAACATCCAAAACTTATCAAAATAATACTTGCACATTGAGGAATAATTTTACACATCCTCAAGGAAATATCCTAAAACATCAAATCTAAAAATTGCTCAAAGAAAAAATACCTAATTTAAGTCTAAACACCTAAATTAAGGTCAAAAGCTACATATTGTCATGTTTTGAAAGCCAACTTTCTACATTGAATTATAGGAAATCACTATTGGGTACACATACACCGATATGAGAGAACTACATGTGGTTTGAGACCCCCTCAGAGTATTGAAACATAAACAATGTCTAGTCACATAGTGGGATGTATTTGAGGTTGTCAAATCCATTATGCCGAACCCCTTTTTATCGGCCAAGAAAGTGTCAAATGTGAATCTAGGGCTTCAAGTTAAAGGAAGACAAAATCTCAATATACACAAATGGCTGAGTTTTTGAAATCATTTAGACTTCATAATCATAGGCAAACACAACACCCTATGGAGGCATAGACCATAAAATCATATAATATATTTTCATTAGATATAATACTTATCCAATTTTGAAATGTGTTGAGACCTACCGATAAAATCTTGGTATATTTTTACAATTAATTTACTAAACTGAGTGACCACATATTCATTAAAAATAGTTTCTGATAGCATTACACAATAAAAGACCATATCAAAATAAAAACAAGTAAATTACACTATCCTATTATAATTTATATAAATAGTAAATTTAATAATCATTTGATTTCATGTTCATATTTATGTAACTCATGTATTATCTTATATAATTTGAATAGTGTCTAGTTTTAGCTTATTTAGATCATTATATACAAAATAAATCAAAACATTTTGGTAAACCCAATCCTTCTCTTGAGCATAAAAAACCTTAGGTTTTCCTTATTCTTTGGATTATATATTTTTATGTAAGGGTTTAAATTTGGATTTTTGAGTTCCCCTTATAAAGAAGAATTATCTCCAACTTGGCTCTAGCCATCTTGATGTTCTCATGGTCATATTTTATGCCATGTAAGAAGGCTATCTCTCTTATACTTATAAGGCATAGTTATAGTTTAACTAGTGTTTAAATTGAGCTTAATCAAATCCCGTTAGTTCAATATCAAGCATGTGTGTAATCTAAAATGGAAAAAATAGATGAAATGTAAATTTATTCTTATTTTATGGATCTAAATGTTAACAGTGAACATATAAAAATATAGGAACATGTTAATGATGATATTATTGGTCTTAAAATTTCTTATGAAGATGATAATGAGCATAATAATAAATATTGTGATGTAATACATCCTAAGTACCTTAATGGTGTAGATCATATGCAAGCTGTAACTCTTTCCAATGTTTAAGAACAAACACATATACAACTTAATGATTTTGATAAGGTCTTGAATATAATATTAGAGGATAAGAATGGAAGGAATGCTAAGGTTTCCACATATAAGGAATAACATGATCCTTCTAAATAATTTTTTTTACCTTTTATAGATACCAAACCTATAATAGGTGTTCATACCTCTGTTCCTTTTGTTACTATCACTATGTCTAAACCTATAATTACAAATCTTATGTCCACACGTAGTGTTGGGGAAACACAAACTATTTATCATATCTCTATGGCTATCCATACACAACATAATTTTGTATGACCTAGAATGGATACTAATTTAACATTGCCTATTTCTACATAGTCTACTACTCAAACCCTTATGTAGACTATACTTGATATTCAAGCTAAAGTGTCTCAAATGCAATAAAATTTGAATAAAATGGGCCATTTAAATTCCTTTTAAGAATTTATACATAATTTATTGACCCCATATATTTTTGTTTATACCTTACCTACATGATTTCTTTCACCTAAACTTGTGTTATACAATGGTAAAGTTGATCCAGATCAACACCTTATAGTATTTCATGTAGTATGTTTGGACTATGCATCTAATGATAAGTTTTTTTAAAAGTGATTTCTAAGGAACCTTAAGGACTATGAATTTTTGTGGTTTTATGATTTCCCCTTTAAATTGGTTGAAGCCTTCAATCCTTTGGTGGAAGATCTTAACATGATTTTCTATCAACAGTAGTGATAATTTCTTCTATGCTCAAATTGAAAAACTTAAGCAAGGACTAAGTTAACCTTTTAGTGACTATGTATTATGTTACAATACCATGCTTTAAAATATTAAAAATTATGTGGTTTATAATGATTTTCAAGACATATTCAAATAAAACCTACTTACTCTATTATATGAGTCTATTATTTTCAAGTGGTTTCAATATTTTGATAACTTGTGCCACACAATCAAGGACTGTGAAGTTAAGCTCATTTCCATGAATAAGATAAAATATGCATCTAATCATACAACATATTTTAGTGTAAATTTTTATAGTTAATAAAAATTTAAATATAAATCAAATGATACTATGAATGAGGCAAAAATAACAGTTAATGCCATGTCAAAACCTACCAATTGGATTTTCCTATCGGCTCCTCAAATGAGGGAGTTTACATGATTATCTATAACTCATCATAAGATAATATGAAAGTTACTTGAATGTAACCTCTTATCTCTCCATATAAAAAATAATGTTGATAATAAAAGGCTGACATCTAAGGTATTTGACATTAGTGCATATTAATATTATCATAGATGCATAGGATATTTGACAAACAACTACTTTGGGTTAAAACATAAGATGAAGGATCTAATCAATGACAACATATTTTCAAATCCCTTTCTAAATCATGTGGAAAAATATGCCAAGACTAATATTGAGGTCATATGACCTTTAGAATACATCCTCCTCCTAATTCCTATGTTTTAAAGACTAAATAATAAGAGCATCTTATTGATGGCCTTATTGATATAAACAAGGATACATAAGTACACAAACATACTATTACATTCAATGTTTATGAGATATTTAACAATGTTTTTATTAATGCACCATTGTATGTGCGTTTTTACATTAAATCAAAACCTATATGCACTATCATGGTTAATAATGGTTTAGGTGAAAACATTTTCACTATGACACTAATTACTAGTCTTGATTACACACATAAGGATTTGATTAATAAAATAAAGATAGTGAAAAGATTATATGAAAAGAGAAAAATCCCTTTGGGTAACATTGTGGTACCACTTATAGTAGGACCTATAAAAATTTATACTTTGTTCTTAGTTATAAAAAATATAAGGGAATTAGACATGTTACTAGGATGCCCATGGATACAGAAGATTCATGAAGTAACATCCTTGGTACATTGATGTGTCATGTGTGTGTGTGTGTCTGTGTGTGTGTGTGTGTGTGTGTGTGTGTGTGTGTGTGTGTGTGTGTGTGTGTGTGTGTGTGTGTGTGTGTGTGTGTGTGTGTGTGTGTGTGTGTGTGTGTGTGTGCGCGCGCGCGCGCGCATGCGTGCGTGCGTGCATGTGTATCAACCAATAAGTTATGGTTATAGGAATTACATATGAGTATCTTATTCATCCATAGAAATTTATATGTAAATATCATCCATAACTCATTATAAAACCTATAAAGGTTCATTTTATGTAGCTAGTTTGGAAAATGGTAATTGATTTTTATTAGAGACTAGTGTTTCAACATCCATTGCATCAAAGGTTAACTCGAGTTTCATGATAGATATTACTTATTCCACAACATCATAAGTTGATTTTATAGGTTAATCATTTAATTCCATAATGAATACCATCTTATACCCCTTAGGTATGAAATAATACATTGGTTACTATGATGTCTAAATCCACACAAGGTGCACATGATCATATGGGCTATGATGATAATAATAGATATGTGATATCACATGATCACTTCTCAAATTTAGATATAAATACATATATTATTACATGCACATGGTAGGTGGAATTTTACTTGATCAATATAGGTCCTATATATGATCATACCATTGATGTGATAATCGGTTAACATGAACATAATTTAAAAAATTAAAAAATAGAAAAAAATAAAAATATTCAAAAAATAAAAAATAAAGACCTATGCATAACTTGTTTTACTAGTTACATGATAAGTAGATGTAATTTATCATTATATGGTAGATTACATATCCATCTTTATTTGTACATGTGTTTAATAGTATACATGAGAGGGATATAAGACATACAAGTGCATATGATACATGAATTTATAGATGCAAAACATTCCTACAACTGGGGGATACCTTTCTACATTGGAGGCATCCTAAAATGAGTTAATATTTTAGGATCCATATTTATATGACCATTCCATTGATAATATTGGACTACATATATTGATTATATGTGGATTTCTCTTGCATATACTCTTTAGGGTGATATATTTCATGGATATTTTACTTTGTTATGTGAAATGATGATATAAATTGGTTTTGCAGACTAACACTACTTATTTTATATATATTTATGTTGTTTATTGTTTCATGGTGTGATCCTTGATTATGTATTAGAATGTGTGTGATCATTTTTGTATGTGACCATTGCATGACATTGTGCAACCATTGTGTGTTACATTGCATGCCTCCATGAATGACTATTGATGTTTGTTACATTGTGTGTGACATTGGATGCTATATTATGTGATGATATGATTGTATTAATAATGTGTTGACATGTCATACATCAATTGTCTCAAGGATCATATAGTCTATCTCATGGACATGTTGTTTATGTCTACTTAAACTCGAGTCATGTCTCAAGTGCTTGTATGCATCATGATCATGAAAATGTATGCATATCTACATGATTTTAGAGCTTGTGGTGTCATGATTAATATCATGCATTATTATACTTGTGTGTGATGCCATGATTTCTATCATGCATCTTCTACATGGATTACTACTAGGTGCTTATTATTATAATGATTACTACTGTGTGCTTAATTTTCATATCTACTAGAAATGACACTTGTATTACTTTGGATACATATATCATATGTGTGTGAATGATTAAAATCTTTATATAATGACAAAATTTAATCATGTTAGCACACAATAATTTCATGCTTACATTTTTTATATATGACATGATGCACGTATCTTTTTCCTTTTGAGATGAGTGATTCACAAGCAACATCCCTCACCTACAATAGGGGACATAATAGTTGGATTGTCATAGAGATTAAAGTCATGAAAAGTAATTGATTCCATTTTTAGGATAGATTATGATTATGAATGGGATAAATTGACAACTTTACACATGCATGGAATATATGGGGAATTTTATAGGACTACGATAAATAAGTGATAGATTATATGATATGATGAGACATATTACATGTATAATATTGATAAGATTATCAAATTTATCAGATTGGGGTAGAGTGAAAAATAAATTTATGGAATTTGATATTGTAGTGAGGTACACATGGATCACATTGGGGGCATAGATATTTTTCATGCATATAACTTTTTTATTTTCTATGATGGTGAAAAATTAATGAAGGTAGAAATTTTATTGTAAAATCCATCTAAAATGGTTGATTTAGAGTTTTTAGATTTACATATGATCGTAATTTAGGGATCCACCTTAAAAAATGAACCTAGTATAGGTTATACCAGAATAAATATGATGGTATTTAGAGGAGTGTAGTTGAGGTTTTGAAAATTTTAATCACTAGCAATTTTAAGAATCTAATGAGGGTTGGGGCATATTCATTCTCACCCCATGGTTTTCATAGTGGCATCTCCTTAGTGCATAACCACCCCATTATCCAATGCTTTTAAATGGAAACTTGGTTTCTATACTAACATGTGTATTCATTTCTTATTTTTTTAGTTTCAAACATTTTAAAGATCTAGATTGTTTCTCATTTTATATCATGAATGGAAATTTATTTATGCATGTTTCATAGCATGTTTTTCATAGATTAAGCCAAATACTTGGGGCATACCTGAAGACAACACATGTTGTTATACTTTGTACCAAATTTCCTACTATATCCCTTTTAATTTAGCATTTACAATGCTAGAATATAAGGAGTCCATTTGTAGACACTTAATTTTGGTATTAAAAACTTAAAAATATCAATTTTTGATCTATTTTTGACATACATGACTTATGCATACATAATTGGCTCTTCTTCAAATTACATCCTAGCCATCTATCAATATATGAATTTCACCTTCCCAATTTAAGGTAGTTAATGTAATTTTTTTTAGTTTATGCCTAAATGATATATTATCTTTAGCAGAATGTAGACATATTCCACATCATTGTTTCTTTATTCTTATCCAGTACTATAACTATTTAGATGATGCCAATTATTTCACTAGTAGTGTCTCAGTTTCTCCATTTTATAAAAAGAATTAAATCCCTCCCTTGGGTCGACCCACATGCTTCACATGTCAGTTATGGAGGGAAATCACCCACTATTCATATATATATATACTTAAATCCTATTTCTATTTATATTTAGAAAGCATCTAACACTTATAAAAAAAATACTTATATATTGGAAAATATATCTGCACATACTTAAGGCACTATCCTAAACCATCTAGATCTAAAAATCCCATAAATGAATAATCATTAAGTCTGAACACCTTAAATAAGGTCAAAAAATTAATATTATCAAGTCTTGAAAGCCAATATAGGGATTCAAGGTGAAATAAAATAAAATATGAATATGTATACATGACAAATTATTTAAAATCACATAGACATCATCTTGACATGTAGTCATAATATCCTATGGAAGAATAGACCGATAAAAACATATATGATAATTTTGATAAATAATGGAAATATCCAGTTGCCATAAGTGTTTGGTCCCTTCTGATAATGTGTTGGAATATTTTATAGTAATTTTTCTAATTTGAGTGACTTGAAATCCATATTGAAATAATTTATAGTGATTGTGCACATGCATATATAATATCAAAATTGAAGTTAAATACCAAATCCTCTTGTCATTTTTATGCAAGAAGATAAATATATATCTGCTTTTACATTTAAATCTACATAATTTATGTCTTATCATATATAACATTAATAGTTTCTAATTTTACCTTGTTTATATCACTAATCTAAAATCAGTTAAAACATTCTAGTGAACCCAATCCCTCTCTCATGAATAAAAAGCCCCAAGTTTCATTAGGGTTTCATCCTTATAAGGTTTCAAATCTGATTTTAGTTTTCCCTTTATAAATAAATATTATATCTTTCTTGGCTCTAGTCCTCTTTATGTTATCATGATCATATTTTATGTTGTCTAAGAAGGCTATCTCTCTTATCCATGTAAGGTGAAGTGCTAGGGTAACTAGTGTTGAAATTGATAATTATTAAATACATTTAGTCCAATTATGAGTATGTATGAAATATAAAATGGCTAAAATATATGAAATGAAAATACATTATTATTATATGAATGTAAATGTTAACAATGAACACATACAAATAGAGGAAATGTTGTTAATGATGATATGCTTGAATTAAAACTACATATGAAGACAATAATGAATATTATGATATAATACATGTTGATGACCTTAATTTAGATTCTACACAAGTTGAAACTCTTTCCAAATTTTGGGAATAAATTCATATGCAACCTAATGATTTGGATAAGGTCTTGAATATAATCCTAGAGGTTAAGAATGAAAAGAATGATACAGTTTCTAATGTTTTACTATAATTTGGTTTTGAAACCCTAATATGATATTAATTTTAAATATAACTCATATAGATAAATTTTTCATTCAAGCATATATTTAAATGTAAATTACTAAAATTGATTGCAATGATTTCACAAGTATCATATGCTAAATATATTAAGTAAAAAAAGGGATGTGTATGTGTACTTAGCTTTTATAGTTGAATATTGGTTGTGATTATTTTTTAGAAGTAGAATTACTACTAAAGAATGTTTGTAATTTTTATGATTTAAGAACTATTCATTTATTTGTGCAACGTCATTTCTATCTATTTGGGTTAGTATCATTGGTTAATACTAACCTATGATGATTGATACTAACCTATGTGTAAATTATGAGATGTGACCATATGGTTACCTTTTCTTGTATTTATATGATATGCTTATGCCATACCAAACCCTATAATGGGGTCAAATCCTTAAATTAGCCTTTTTCACCTTGAAACCCTATGTTTGCTTGTGAGGGTTTAAATTTGATCTGACCCTAATCACCCTTGTTTGATGATATAACACTAAATATGTATCTAATACTTTGAGGAGGGAAATCAATCCACACATAGTTCTCCCACCTAGGGTGATTATGAAATTGTGTGCCTTCACCATATGTAAGAAACTAATGATTTAGATTTGATACTTGATAATGATTGCTTTAAAAAGGATTTAGTTTGCTTCATACTTGTATTGTGACTGATCTTAGTGATTGATTCACAATTTTAGAAAAATATGACATATTTTCATCAATATACAATAATATATAGATGTGTACTAGATAAGTTTTAAGTCTCTTTTAAATAAGACATTGATTTATTTATATATGATACCAATTAGGTAATTTATCATGGCATCAACATGCTAAGACAATGAGACAATCCTAAGGAAAGGTTTGATTTTAAAAATTAATTTTTGTAAGGAGAGGGTTAGTTCTAGCTAGATCAATTTAGTATAGACTGACGATATAAACTGAAACTGATGGAATAAATTATGTACATGCATATTGAATTGAAGGTCTAGATATGTATGTGTACGATATTTATTATGTTTGAAAAAAATAATGAGGTTCTTGTAGGTGTGTAACAATAGAACATAAGTGTCAAATTCATAAGGTATCATGTAGGTGTTACATGATGGTTGTTTAGGACATTGTTTGTGTGCACAAGTCACATATGGTAAATGTGTGTCAACATTGTCATTTAGAAGTACTAAATATTAGATTTTAGTATCTATGAATTCCACCCTTTTAGTACAGTAATGGAATTATTAAATTAAAAGGATAAAATATACCTGAGTATGTATAACATCTTTTGTATTTGGTATGAAGCTCTAATTGTGTAGGTAATTCAATATGAAAACCTAAAATCATGTGTAGTTAATGTCCATATATTGATAATTGCCAAGATGTATAATAATAAATGCATGTCTATTGTTGGGGGAATGAAAATAGGTGGATTAAGTAGAAATTATTTAATTTCATTGATTCTTTTTTTATTTTTAGCATCCCATTCCATTTTTTAAATTTTTATTAGGTAATCGTGTGAAGGGTTTTGTCTTGTCAACTAGTTGCGCCACAACATATCTTATTACCAAGATTTTTTCTTGTAATTATCATACTTTATTTATTTATTTTGGTGGAGGCATGTCTAAAATATCTTTGACATTTTTAGAATCTAATTTAATGTCATACTAAGATATGATGTATCCAAATAGTTTCCATGAAGATACCCTAAATATACATTGATTTAAATTTAGGTGTACATTCTATTTCTACAACCATTCAAAAATGTTTCACAAATATATAGCATGATCTTATCACTGTCTTGATTTGACAAGTAGAACATCTAAATAGTCTCCCACTATTTTTTTATATAGTCATGAAAGATATGGGTTATGTCTTGTTGATAAGTAGCCCCGACATTTTTAAATTTGAATGGCATGACTACATAATCAAATGTTACCCTAGTATAGTAAATAAAGTATTTTTTTGATCTGTGAGATTAATTTTGATTTGATTGTATCCATGGAAGCCATCCATGAATCATAACATCTCATAACTAGATGCATAATCAATAATAATATCAATAATTGGTAATGAGAATTTTTATTTGGGATAAGCTTTATTTAAGTCTTGGTAATCTGTATAACATTAATTTAAGTTTTACAAATGGAACTATATTAGAGACCTACTTATGATAATTAATGGCTTGAATAAATCTTGAATTTAGTAGTATCTATATTTCCTCTTTTACTAAAAAAGCTAATTTTGGATGAATCTTTATAATCTTCTATTGTACTGATTTAGAAACAAGATAAAGTACAGTATGGTGAAAAGTAATTTTGGGTTCAATTCCTAGCATATTTGAGTAATCCCATGTGAATATTTTTGGGTAATCATGTAAAACTTGTTGAAGTGAATTTCCTTCATATTTTTGTAACATAGTTGCTAACATTACTAGTTTAGGATCCTTATTTATTCCATAATGCAATTATATCCTCTTTTTTAATTAGAGTTTATATACATTATATTTATAGTTTTGTATGGATGGTATTTAGGTCATTTAATTGGATATATATGTTAGGATCTTCGCTCATTCCAAAATACGCTTGGGTAATAGTTTTGTGAAGAAACATATTTTTATGATAGAAGGGAGATCCTCATATGCCCTAAGGCATTTTAGGAGAGATTCACCATTCAAAAAATAATATAGTGTCCAAATATCTATGTAAGCTATGTTGTTAATCAGATGAGGGTATACCAATTGTAGTGTAGATGTATTCTAAACTTTCCATGATAATTGTGGATTTGACTTTAATAAGTGTGTTTAAATAGTAGACAATGTGGTTGTTTATTTCTTATTATTTGTTATATTTTACATATAACCAAGACCATGTTGTCCTTTTTTAATATATGTTATGATGGGATGAATAATTATTTATGCATGGTTTCCCAATCCTTTCCCTATATAGCACATTTTTTTTGTAAATATTTAAGTTTAAAACCATATTGGTTGAGATCTATTAATTTCGATATAATTTGGGATGAGGAATATTTTTGGTGCCTCATTTTGTTTGGATTATTGGAAATAGGATTGCATATTAGTATGCAATGATCCTCAAGTTGAGTTAATACACAATACTTAAAAGGTTCTTGATCCAAAGGACATGTATAAATATATGCTTGATGATTGAGCTTTTAAGCATGCATGTAGGGTAGAAGATACTATATTTATCTCATGAATTCATGGTCTCCTTAATATAATACTACAATTTAGGTTATTGGGCATGACATGACAAATTATGGCTATTTTTCAAGGGCTCTCAATGATATTTAGTGTATTTTTCCATAATAATTTTAATGGGATATTGTTAAATCCCCAAATATTCATATTTGATTAGATAAGGTACTTTACATAAATACCGAGTAGGTTAAATAATGAAATATTATAAATGTTTAAACCTGATCCATTATCCACTAAAACTCATTTAACTACCTTATTTTGAGCAGCTAATTTAATATACAATGGTAGATGTTGATCCATAATGTGCATAGGAGGTAAGTATTCTTTTTATAAAGAGATATTTTTCTCTATCCATTGTAGTAATTTGATAATATAATTCACATAGTGTGGTTCCACATTATTTTTCAAAGTTATTTCACGTAATGCTACATAAAAAATATATTTTTAAATATGAATTGTTGGAGGTAGTTCTAAAATAAATACTGATAGTATTTTCTAGTTTATCCATCATTACATACCCATTGAATTGATTAACTTGTTTGGTGAGTCGTGGTGGGTTGATAATGGAATTGGTAAGGACTTTTGGTTTGTATTATGAGATGGGTCACCTTAACTTTTGGTTTTTTGATATCATGGACCAATGGATTTAATATGAGCCGAGGGCCTAGATTAGAGGGGGGATGGTGACTGTCAACATTTTTAAAACTAGTGGGAGGTACACAATGAGTCATTCTTACTCTTTTCCATTTAGTAGTAACAGGAGGAAAAATAGATTGAATGATGAAACAATAGGATTAGAGGAAGGATTGAGATTATTCATTGTTATTTTTAGCCTTATTAGTGTTCTTAGATTTGATCCTTTTGACTTATTTGCTTACATAATTTATCCATATGATATACACTATCCATGTATTAAAATATGAAATAGTACCTCATGACTTATGTTAACTAATAATTTTCATTCGATATGGCCATGAATAATGTCTATTATTAGGGAATAATTAAAAAATTAGGTCTAAAAATAAAACTCTAAGGATAAAATTTGAAACCCTAGATGGATGAAACCCTAAAGAAAATATAGGGTTTGACATGGTTTGATATGTGTATAAATTCACCAATATTTTTATACTAATTTGTTAAACCTAATAGGATATAAACTTAAAATCTATACATGTAATTCAAGAATATATTTGAATTTAAAAGACTAAAACTAATTGAGATTATTTTAAAGTGGCATATGCTAAATATATTACGTACAATAAAAAGGTATGAGTACTTAGCTTTTCTAGTAGATATTATAATTATGAATGTGTTTTGGAAGTGGAAATCATATTCAAAAGTTATGTGATTCATTTGGTTAAAAAACTATAATTTTATTTGCACAGGGTCGATTCCATTGATCTTGATCAGTATCGTTAGCCGATACTCACCTACACATAAATGATGGATTGTCACTATAAAATAACCTTCACTTGTTTGGTTATGTTGTATGTATGATCCTAGAATATTATGATGCATGAAACTCCATAAATCAACCTTCAACACCTTGAAACCTTGGGTGTGCTTGTGAGGGATAAAACCTATAAAAATAAGTAGAGAGTAATGGGCTAAGATATTCTCATTCACCCCCATTTTATTATTGACCACTACCTACGTATATGATACTCTGAGGTAAATAAATCCACGTGTAGTTCTCCCACCTAATGTGATTATGCAATTATCCCCCTTCACTATATATATGTAACAAATAATTTGGATTTGATACTTGGAAATGCTTTCTTTGACTTATCTTTATTTTTATTCTAATTTTTATTATGACTTATTCTAGTGATAGATTCATGATTTGGAAAGAAGAAGGTATATTTTATCAATGTCTAATAGTGTATAGGTATGTACCAGATAAGTGACAAGTCCATTTTGAATGAGCCCTTAATTTTTTATATATGAGTCCAATTGGGTAATTTATCATGCCACCAACACACTAGGAAAATGGTCTAACCCTAGCAAAATATTTGATTTTAAAAATTAACTATTTTTGGGAGAGGGTTGGTTCCAACCAGATTAGGTTAATATCAATTAACATTATTGATCAAAATTGATGGAAGTAGCCTATGTACATGTGGAATGGATTTAAATTTTGGAGATGTCTATGTGGGATATTTATCAATTTTGAAAGAAATAGTGAGGATAATATAGGTGTGTAATATAATAATGGAAGGTTCATAGGCATATGGTAGCATGTAGGTGTGAGGGAATGGAAATTTACGAACTAGTTTGTGTGCTCAGGTCATGTGTGGTAAATGTGTGTTAATCTTATCATTATCAAGTATCAAGTACTATATTTTAGTATATTTAATCATATATAATGAAAAAATAAGAACTCTTCAATAAAAATCCTATTCACATTTTACAGGTACTGAATCTACAAGATGTGTTCAAACTACTAATTTTATTTCTATTATAAATATGTATACACCTATAGTTATAAATATGATGTTCATTCATAGTGTGGGTGAAACAAAGTTACTCCTTAGATATCTATGGATATTCCTACATATCATACTTTTGTGCCACCTAGGATTGATAATCACATGACATTGTCTATTGATATACAATATATTGTTCAAGCTAGTATGTTAGATATCCTCGACATTGAAGCTAAAGTGTCTCAATTATTAAAAATAAATAAATAGAATGAGATGTTTGAATGAATCTCAAAAATTGATATATAATTTGTTAACCCCAAATATTTTAACTTATTCCTTTCCTACATAATTGTTTTCACCTAATTTTACATTATATGATGGTAAAGGTGATCTAGAAAAACACCGCAAAGATATTCAAGTAGCATGTTTGGATTATGCATCTAATGATAAGTTCTTGACCATATTTTTTTCAAGGATCCTTAAGGAGTATGCTTTACGGTGGTTTTATGATATCCCATTTCAATTAGTTCATGCCTTAAATCCTTTTTATATCATTTATTATAAACAAAATTTATCAAAATTAGAATGAAATTTTACTATGATCACATTGCAAAACTTAAGTGTAGACCTAGTGAGTTTATTTTTGACTATGTACCATATTACAAGACTATGGTTGTTAATATGATAAATACTATGGACGATAATGAGTTGCAAGAAATATTTAAATAAAACCTACTTATCCATTACATGAGTCCATCATGTTCAATAAATTTTAATGTTTTGATGACTTGTACCAGATAGTCAAGGATTATGAAGTTAAGCTCATTTCTATGAATATATAAAATATTAATCCAATACCCCAACATATTCTAACATAAATTTCAAAATCAAATAAACATTCAAATATCAAGTAAATGATACTAATAATGAGGAAAAAATAATGGTTGTAATGTCTCAACCTACTAATAAGTTTGTCCCTTTGGCTCCTTAAAGGAGGAAGTTTCCATGATTATCTAAAATAGTCATAAGCTACTAAAATTTTTACTTGAATTCAACCTCATATTTCTCCCTCCACAAAAGGAGATTGATATGAATAGACATCCATCTAAGGGATTTAACTTTAATACATATGACAATCATCACAAATGTGGGGCATTCTACAAACAAATGCTTTGGGTTAAGGCTTAAGATACATGATATAATTAATGATAAAATCATTTAATTCAATGATATTATCACATCTACGAATTATTAAATGGCACAATCTAAAGGGAATGTGAAGTTAAAGATATTGTACGATCCCTTTATAAATAATATGGTAAAATAGAGTAAGACTAATCCTTAGGTGCCTATGACTTACATAATATGTCCTCCTTCTAGTTCATATGATTCAAATTTTAAGGAATAAAAACACCCTATTCATGGTATTATTGGTAAATTTTAGGATACACAAGTATAAAAACCAACTATTACATTCGATGAACATGATATTATTGATGATGATTCTATTAATGCACCATTTTTTATGTGAGCTTACATTCAATCACAATCTATATATAATGTCATGGTTGAAGATGGTTAAATTGAAATTTGTTACATTATGAAATAATTTATTGGTATTCATTACACACATAAGTATTTGATTGGTACAACAAAGATAGTGAATAGATTTGATGGAAAGAGACAAAACCCTTTGGAGAGCATTATGATATCATTTATGATAGGATTTATAGCAGTTTCTATTTTATTCTTAGTTCTCCCCAATATGAGAGTATTCGACATGTTACTAAGAAGTCCATGGATACATAATATTTGTGCAATACCATCTTTAGTACATTAATGTGTTAAATATAACTATAGAAACCAAATTATTACAATTACAGGAATTGGATATGTATATCCTATTTATATGAAGATATTTTCATAAAATCCTCCTCCATAGTTCATTATGTAACATGTTTAGGTTCACTCTATGTAGGAAGTTCGAAGAAAGGTAATTGATTTTAGTTTGAGATTATGCTTCAAAATATATTATGTTATAGGTATTCTTAGATCACACAAAAACCATTAATATATGTCCTAAGTGTGCACATCCTATTGATGAGATCATTTGTTAGAAGAAATATATCTATTTTTTTCTAAAATATAAAAAATATTTAAATAAAATAAAATAAGGACCTACGACTGACTTGTTTTACTATTTACATTATTATTAAATGTCATTTATCATTATATGGTTTATTACATATCCATTTTATATGCACATGCATTTCAAAATTTACAAGAGTGGGACGTATGACATATAAGCACATGTGATACATAGATTTATAGATGTAGAATGTTCCTACACTGATAGGATACCTTTATATATTAGGGCCATGCCTACACTAGAGGCATATTGGTACACCTTATTTAGGGTCTAAATTTATATGACCATTCCATTAATAATATTATACTACATATATTGCTTACACATGGATTGATCTTTCATATACTCTTTAGGGTGCTATACTTCATGGATATTATACTTTGATATGTGTGATGATGACATAAATTGAATGTGTAGACTATAACTTATTATTCTATGCATCTTGATGTTATTTATTGTTACATGGTGTGATATGATGAGTATAATAACTAACCTTTATTGATCCTTCAAACTTTCATTTTTGACATCTCATAGCTTGTAAATTTGTATATTAATGTTTCCCCTTTAAGTCATTATTTTTATAACAAAACTTGATGAATATGTTGTATATATATTTGATGTTTGTTAGAACTATTTATTTATGGATGAAATAGTGTCATTTATAATAATTAGTATTTTTGGATTTATCACTAATTAAAATATGTAGATATTAAGGAAAATTTGAGTAAATAGGCACCTATAGCAGCCAAAAGGAGTAAATTGCTCACCACTTGTAGTCATGGTTGTAGTTTTCCATGAGTCATTCGTAGTAATGAATATATATGAAATTTTATAATTATAACAATTAGATAGAATATTTGAGTGAATCTCTCCCATATATTGAGGAGTGAGACAGTTATTCATTTAAAGGGAAAGGGGAAGTCACATTTAGATTTACTAATTCTTATTCTTCCTTCATTGGACCAATCCTTCTAAAAATTTGTAATGATGAATATGTTATTTTATCATGTATATTATTATTTGTCATTTTTAATGTTAATTTAATTGTATTATGGTAAATAGTTGATAATAAAAACATCTGAATAAATGCATCCCTTCTCTATTTAATAAAGAAGTAGAAGGATGAAAAATAGAGAGGATAATTGATTTAGTGCATTGGACTCACCTTGCAATAACACGCCTAAGTGTGTTCCAGGTTGTTGGGTCCAATATGATGATAATGTCATGCCAAAAAAGCTGTGGGATACCCTCAGTTACCAAAAAAATAGAGAGGAGAAGACATAGAGATTAAGACAAGAATAGATATTTGAGTTTACTTATTGTTGTGATATTTATGTAAATTTTTTGTAGGAATATTTAAATTTCTAAGGGGTAATTTATGCAATAAAAGTGACATGAAGTAAATTAGATGTAGCAAAGGAATGCATTAGAATGTAATTCCCACTGAGGCAAGGCCAAATCATGAGGAATTGTGGTGAAAGTCCCATTTGTTAATTTAGTGTCATTCTACTTTGTGTGTATCATTTACTTTTTATGAAATAGTTACAATGTGTGTTATTTAATTTCATGTTTAAATTTATGCATAAACATATCTATTTATGTAATTCCAATTCAACTAACATGAGAAGATTCCAAGTTAGTTTTATATTTCCTTCATACAATTTAATTTACCTACAAGTGTGCTATTTTATTTCTTCAAGAGTGTGAATTTATATTTTAGTAAGTGTGTTTCCCTATACACAACTCTTAGTGTCTCAACCCTTATAAGTGACTAGTGTTACACATACAGTGTTGACACCTTGCTAAATACATATTTCTAGGTTAATAATTAGTGAAATAACATTATCAATAAGTTAAATCACTATCCCTTGGTTCATATATCAAGTTTTAGGTAAGCATTTTCTGCCTTGGATGAGCATCAATGATTTAATTTTTAATCATAATTTTTACAAGGTTGTTGAGGATAGGTGTCAATTATTAGGATATTATAAATTTGGGTTAGATTTATTATTTTATCAATTAAATTTATTAATTTTTATAGGAAAATTTATTGCATTTAAGTAAAAATTTCAATTTATGAAAATAAATAAAGTAAAAATAGAAAAAAATCCATTTTAACCTTGTGTAGGATAGGAAAAATTATCAAAAAGGAATATTGATTGATTAAATGTAGTGTGAGAGGGATAAATTGCATATTATTACCTAAAGACATTAATTTTTTATATAAAATAAAAATTTAAGGTACCACCTATGGTGGTCTACAAGTCGCATAAGTATATCTATAGCTAATCCACACCTATCACCAAACACTTTATCAAAGGAAGTAGCAATTGAAAATTTATTTACTAAATTAGTAGAGAAATCTAACATTAGGGAATAAAAATATCCTCATAATCTTAATAAATATATACTTGTACCATTCCAAAGAGTCCTAATTTGGCCACCCTATACTTAAGAGTTTGGAATTCAACTCCATCCATATTCACTTAAACTTCTATCCAAAATAGAATATCAAGCCCTTTTATCTCCAAAAATAAATCTTAAACCTGTAGTGCTAGATAAACCAATTGGACCAACTGAAAAAGCAACATATTTATTCAATTTCCAAAAAAAAATTAGAATACTCCAATCCATTGCCCCTAACCATAAGATTTTATTTACACCTTTATAAACCTAAGACCATCATTCACTACTCACATTGGGCCAAGAATATTTACAAATAATTTAATGTGTAGATTGAAAAATTCATTGGTACACATGATGTAATGAAATTACTTAGATATTCACATATAATGATTTTATATTGCATAGAATAAGCAAATATGAGAGATCACATAATGATAATTGACAGTAGAATAGAATACTAGATAATATAGCAAAGCCACTTTGAGGGGTCAACCTCCACAACAATGCACTAATAGCATAATACTTAACATAATACATAAAAAAGAACCACTACCTCCTATATATAGTCTACTTAGCCAAGATTATTCCATAAGCTAACCTAACTAAGAACATAGGGAAATGTAACAAATAAATAAAAGAGGTATGTAAGCCACAAGTTGGCCACACATATCCCTAGACACACCAATGGTTAAGGGCATAACAATCCCTTCCCCTTCAAAATAATGTTGTCCTCAAGATTTTGACAGCTCTAGATGCTAATGTAAAAATAATTCATCCTCCCAAGTGGCATCTTCACATGGTAGATTCTTCCATTTGATCAGGTACTCTATAATTGCTCTAGAACATCATCACTTGGTGCACCTTTGAAGGATCACCTTAGGATCAAGAACAACTCTACCTTCCTCATCTAATCCTGGTAATTCTATTTGAATGGAAAGTCTATGTCAAATGACTTTATTCAGGCATGATACATGAAATATTGGATGTATGCAAGTGGATGAAGGAAATTCTAACTTGAAGGCCACATTGCCAATTTTTTGCAAGATTTGATAAGGCCCATAATACTTAGGGGACAAATTTTTATCCTTTTTTGTTGCTTCAATGACATCTATTTATATGGATGTAAGAAAACAAAGACCCAATCACCAATGTCAAAATGCCTCTCACTTCTATGTTGATATGCCTATTGCTTCATGTGATTTTGGGCCATAGCTAAATTTTCATGCAAACTTGCAAGGACCTCCTATTGATGGTGAATATGTTCTTCAACTATATGAAACTTAGGATGGACCTTCAAGGTTGAAGTGATGGATGGATTTTGGTATCCATATAGTGCCACAAAAGGAGACATTTTGGAAGAACTATGAACAAAAGTATCATACCACCATTCAACAAGTGGTAGCCACTGAACCCATTTATCCTGTTTATCAAAAACAAACAACAGAGATATCCTTCCAGATATTTGTGGACTACCTCAATTTGTCCATCAGATTGAGGATGATAGGATGAACTATGAGTCAATTAGGTGCCCAAACATGTAAATAACTCAATCCAAAAATTACTAGTAAAAATAGGATCTCTATCACTGACAATGATCTTAGGGGTCCCATGCAATTTCTAAACTGTATTAAGAAAATCAATAGCTACTGTTCTAGAAATAAATGGCTAGGATAATGAAAAAAAATGAGCATACTTACTAAGATGATCTACAACAACCATGATAACATTTTGACTGTCAAATCTTGGTAACCCTGTACTGAAATCTATAGATACCTCTTCCCAACACTGGCTAGGGATGGATAAAGGCTATAAAGGACATAGATTTTTGATGGTTTTGCCTTTGTTTTGTTGACATATCATACATTCAGTCACATATTTCTAGACATCCCCCTTGAGACCTTCCCAAAAAAAATACTGCTTGATACTATGATAGGTTTTCAAAAATCCTAAATGACCCCCAATTAGAGTTGCATGAAGTTCTTGAAGGATTTTTTGTTTAAGAAGAGAATTCTTACATAGGTACAATCTATCTTTATACCATAATGCATTACCTTTCTATGTGAATTTTTCAAATCCACCTAAACCTTGCTAAATATTTTGAATCAAATTATGGGTAGTACAATCATGTTCCGATTCTAATTGTGCTTCCTCTAGCCAATCTACCTATAAAATGGTTATGACACATAACAATGCCTTAACTGATTCATCTTTTCTAGGTAGTGCATCTGCCACCACATTATCCTTGCGTTTTTTATAGACTATTTTAAAATGATATCCTAACATCTTAGTTACCTATTTCTATTGTTCTTTAGATGACAACCTTTGTTCTAAAAAATATTTAAGACTATCATGATCAGTCTTTCCATGAAAGTGATGACCTATCAAATAAGGTCTCCATTGTTTGACTGCATGCAAAATGGCCATCATTTTCTTCTCATAGATGGGCTTGTGCTAATTTTTACCCTTTATTTGATGACTTTCAAATTAAAGTGGTATAGCTTTTTGCATGAGTACAACACCCATACCATACCCAGATGCATCACATTCAACCACAAAAGTTTTAGAAAAATCAAGAGTGGCCAATATTGGAGTAGTGCACATAGCCAATTTCAATTGTTCAAATCCTTGTGTAGCTACATCAGTCCACTAAAAGGAGTCTTTATTTAACAAAGAGGTCAGTGGGGCTGCAATACTACCATAATTTTTGACAAACCTATGATAGTAACCAGTAAGCCCCAAAAATCCTTGGAGTTGCTTGAGTGTCTTAGAAATTGGCCAGTCCACCATTGCTTGGATTTTTTCAGGATCCACTTTCAATCCTTCATAAGACACTAGATGACCCAAATATTCAACCTCACCAACCCCAAAAGTACATTTGGAAGGTTTGGCATACAATTGATTTTGCTCCAAAATGGAGAGTCCCTGTTTTACATGTTGCAAATGAGAAGAAAATGGAGAGTACCTTTTTTTTATATTACAAATGGTCTTCCAAAAAATTTAATATAAATGAGGATATCATCAAATAATACCAAAACAAATTTCCTCAAAAATAGATTAAAACTAGTATTCATCAAACTCTGAAAAGTAGATGGTGCATTTGTTAGACCAAAAGGCATAATCAAAAACTCATAATGGCCCTCATGAGTCTTGAAAGTAGTTTTGGGTATGTCTTCATCATGGATCTAGATTTGATGATACCTAGAATGTAGATCTAACTTGGTAAAATAAAGAGCACCATTCAATTCATCTAGTAAATCATCAATGATAGGAATAAAAAACTTGGAAATTATGGAATATATATATATATATATATATATATATATATATATATATTCAAAAAAGCATTTTTAAAAATATTGCATTGACAAAAAAAATTAATTCTTCTTGGATTTCAAGTTATGTTTTTTCGCTCTCACCACTCCTAGAAGCCACGCCTCGCTAGATCCAAAAAAAACATCATAGGAAACTTGCCCCAAATTGAAGCTTTGATACCACTTATAATGAAATTACTTAGATATTCACATAGAATGATTTTATATTATGCATAATAAGCAAATATGAGAGACCGCATGATGATAATTGACATTATAATAGAATACTAGATAATATAGCAAATCCACTTTGAGGGGGCAACCTCCACAATAATGCACTAATAGCAGAATACTTAACATAATGCATAAAGACTAAGCACTACCTCTTATATATAGTTTACTTAGCCAAGGATATTACATAGGTTGACCAAACTAAGAACATAGAGAAATGTAACAAGTAAATAAAATAGGTATGTAAGCCACAAGTTAGCCACACATATCCCTAGACACACCAATGGTTAAGGGTGTAACACATGAAGTCTGATGAATCATGGGAGATCTTTAAGGAGAAAATTATATTAGTAAAACCACAATTTTAATTTCTTACCAACAACCTCATGAATGTTTCACTATGAATAACTTCCCCCCTCTTATTTTTCTAATTTTAGGAGAATGGTAGGCAAATACCCTAACACATTTTTTTAATTTTTACATCATGTTTCATATTTAATACTGCAATCAAGATGCCTAGATGTTGAAATTATTTCCAACCAATCTTAAAGATGTAACCCTCTAATGGTTCATGGGAATGAGGAAAAATAAAATGACTCATTAGAAGGATATTAAAGAGAGATTCCTCTCCAAGTACCTAGGTTATTTTAAATATTTTTTATAGAGGAGATGACATTTTTCAAATGTTACAATTGAAGATGAGCCACTAAAACAATATATTGAAATATTCTTATTTAGCCTACAAAAGTATAAATAAAATAAGATAGACTCATAATATATCAAGTTGGTATTTTTGAAGGGAATTAATGATGAATGATTGACATTTATGGATCTCATGGATAGAAGAGATATTTTAAAATTTTCATTTGAAGATATTACCCTTCTATGCAAAAACTACTCAATGTCTATGACGAAAAATACCCGCAATAATAGGAAATTTCCATCATCATCATCCAAATATAACAATGGAGTTTCAAGGATATAAGTTATAATTTTTTTTAGGATATGAAGTAGGGAATTATCAATCATATGGATATACAAATAGATATATTTCATGCATAAAGATAAAAAGAAGACATAAAATAAGATCTAGTTGTATATTACCCAAATTGTCATATGAAGAAAGTAGGTTGTAGATGCCAAACTTATCATATAAAGGTAGAAATTATATGAAATATAATATTGATACAATATAAATTCATGCAATTTGAGGAGATGAGGATCAAATCTTTTATATTTCCAATTAAAAAAATGTTCACAAATACCACAAAATTTAGTTATGTCATTAGATCCTTCATTTTTTAATTCACAATTTTTATATTTTCCTCCTCATAATTGGTATGGACACACTCCTTAGATTCAAATTTACCAAATGTCACCTCAAAATAAAAATTGGAAACAAAAATAAATCCTCAATCTCAAGCCAATTGGCCGTAGTTTTGAAACTAGTCATGATAGCCACAAAAATTGAATCATGAGTGGTACTCATTTTTTCAAACAATGGAAGTATTTGTAAAAAGGAAATTAGCCATGGACTAACCAAAATATTGGGTTTTAAAAACAACCATAACTACAAGAATAATAATAATATTTGATGCTTGGAAATATTACTCCAATTTTTCTTAGATCTGCCCAATCACCTACCCAATATTTACTCAATCCCAACAATAAGTGATTTCAATGAACATACAATAACAAAATGGTGACACACATAACCTATTTGGTGGAGGTATACAATTTACAACCTCATTCAAGAAGGGTTCACCCAAAGTTCACCATAATTTTAATAATAGAACATCTAGAAGAGATTCCCAACATTAAAACTAACCCATAAACACCAATTAAATCCCCCACTTCTGAGCACATCACATCCACTAGTCAAGTAGTACTTAACAGTACACCTTTTCTAAAAATATTAAACCTTAAAAAATAATAATCAAACCCCAAGTTTGAATTTGTAGGAAAAATTAATAATTTTTGTGTCAAAATTTTATTATTTAAATCAATCAAATACATCCCCATATACACCAAGGTTATTTGGGAACTACGCCTCAAGAGGCTTGATCAAAAAAGAAAGATCATAAAATTTTCCAAGTAGTTGGGAAACTTGTGGATATCATGTTGTGAAACATTTTCTCACCCAAATATTCCAACCCAAATAGCCTTGTTGTTTATGTCAAAATTAATGGTATCTTCATATAAAACACTAATAGAATTAGCGACAACTATCAATATGATGACCTATGAAACTATGGAGAGACTTAGCCTCACACAACTTCAACCAAACTCCCACTATTTTTTTAAATATAAAACATATCAACTAAGAAAATTGAAGGGGTTATTGAAGATCATCATCATAGGGGACTCATGGGAATTCTCAACATAATTCATGCTATTGCAGCCAAAAATTAACTTAGGGGATATCCTATTATCTTAGAAAGACCTTGGTTAGCTATGGTAGATTCATACATCATCTATAGGTCAATAAATATGCTTATCTCAAAAGGAAACAATATGAAGAAGTTGGTATTATATCCACCATTCTAACCTTAATTCAAAATGTGAGAACCTTTTTGGATGGACTCCAGTGAAAATGATTATATCCTATACAAACCTTGCTTAGTACTAAATGGAACATATATTTGAAAGAACAAGATGAAGACAAATCATTTAAAACTTCATGAAAAATACTTATAGAGATGACCCACATAGAGACAACCTTTCACAATTCATGTTGTGTACACTTAAAAATATATTTTCAATTGAAAGATCTCTTGATGGTTGAAAATATAACATCAACTAATCTATTTATTTTCCTATCATGAAGGTCAATATGGATTCATATTGGTCTAATCATATGTACCTGTGACTAAAAATTAGTTCAAAATGTGTGGAAGGGTATTTTAAAAAGTTAAGTATATAAAGTTTCAATAACATTCAAGACTTAACCAAATTTTAGAGAATCAATATTATTTAAAGTATACAAAATATTATCAAAAATTTCTAAGATAAAAAAAATTAGATTGGATCATAATAGACAAATAGTTAAATGAATCACAATAAATTTATTGTAATTATCAATATTTAAGATTTAAGTAACTAGATATTGGATTTCAAAATTTATATTATATTATCAATTATATTTGATAAAGTAAATCCCATTAAAAAGATAATCTCTTAGAGGAATGAATATTCTAAATAAATGAATCATGTTTATCTTTGTGAGAAAAATTATTTATGATCAAATTATTTATTCAAAAAAATATTTCGCATGTGATTTGTAGGAAAAAAATATAAGAACCAAGAACCTAAAAAAGAAATAAATAAATTAAGGAAACACAAGGCTTAACTAAACAAACAAGAAAAAGAAACTAATTAAAGGTTAGAGAACAATGAAATTAGAAATTATTGGATTTTAAAATTTATCTTATAATATCAATCATATTTGATAAAGTAAAGCCTATTAAAAAGACAATGTCTTAGAGGAATAAATATTCTAAATAAATGAATCACATTTATTTTTATGAGAAAAATTATTTATGATCAATTTATTTATTCAAAAAATACTTATTCATATGATTTGTAGGAAAAAATTAAAAAGATAAGAACCAAGAACAGAAAAAAAACAAATAAACAAACTAAGGAAACACAAAGCTAAAAGCAAAAAAAAAAAACTAATTAAAGGTTAGAGATCGATGAAATTAAAAATTATTCGATTAACAAAAAACTAGTTATTAAATTCAAGGACACATCTAAACTTAAATAAAGTATAACAAATAACTAAAATAAAATAAAATAAATGGAAAGAAAGATAACTAGGTAGACAAAAATAAAGAATGTGATAAAGAAACTAAAGACTTAACAAAATATAATGAAATAAAATAGATTAAACAAATTAACAAAATTAAATACTAGGAAATAAAATCTAAATTAAATGAACGAAAAAAATAAATATTATAAAATAAGATTAGTAGAATAACACAAAACACAATTATTGAACTTAGATTTTAAAAGGAATCTAATTTTTATTGAGAAAAAGTAAACTTCATCACTAATTTATAAAATTTCTAAGAGTTTAAAGTGATAAATAATGAAAACTCAGTAAACTATCACATAATATATAAAATATTATTAATTATTTGGTAAAATTACAAATGTAATCCATGCATATAACTATATTATTCTACAGTCATCAAAAAGTTAATAATCTCAGGCATATTTAGATGATCAAGTTACGAATTAAATAATCAATTTAGATATATCTGACTGTACCAAGTGGTACACCTCACCATTAGAGAATGTGTTGTTTGGTCTTCTTGCAAATAACACTCATTATCAAAATTTTATTTTAGAATAAAAAATGTAGTATAAAATTTGAACTATAAAATTCCTTATACCTATATATGTTTCACCCTTTTTGAATAATGTTCTTCAAGTCCTTTTAAGGTCTTCATTTTAAAATTAGTTATTAATTTAAATTATAATAAACTTTAATTAATTTATTTTATGAAAGTTAACTATTCATTTAGACCATTTAAATAAGTTCATAAACTAAACTTTTTAAGTTTTTAAATGAAATTCATTAAGATTTAAGACATAATAATTTAATAAGTCAAACAATTCTATAGTAGGTGGGTGAAGGCCTACTTATAACAACTTAATTAATCATAAATACTACTTATTATGCAATTCAAGCAATCACAAGTGACTAATTTACTATAATCATTCTTAAAACACTTAAATTTATCAAATTTTATCTTCAATAAATGTTAAAACAATAATTTAAATACTTATCATTAGTTACTGTCAAAAATAAAAATGTTAATAATTAAACTGATACTAAAACTATAATGAATTCATACATTTTATGAAAGTGATTAACCCAATTTAAAATGATGTATCATCCAAAATAGAAACAAATGAAAAAATAAACATAATTCAAATGATTTTTTTTTTAAACTAGCCACTGTGAAATCAAAATACCAACATAAAATAACACAATATGCTACAAATAGGTGGCACAAACTAAAAATAACCACACTCTCAAAATTCAAATATTAATAAGTAATCATAATACTGCTTATCAGCTAAAATCAAATCTATTAAAAGTGTCCCATGCTCGGTTTGATATTCAATATAATCAAGAGGTATCATAGGTAACTCCACTTTAATGATGCCTTTAGATTCATCATTCATTTTTAACTTGATTTTTTCGAGAAAATGTGTTACCAAAGGTGAGAGTGAATGGATACTAGTGCATTTATGATTGGAAAAAGCAATATTATTTGTGTCAATAGAAAAAAAGGCTTGAGTAGTATTGCAATAAGAGGGATAGGGATTGGATAATGGGGAACAAAAGGGGGGCTTAAAGTGATATATATTTTTCTTATGAAAATAAAAATAGTTGAAATTTGAGAGAGTTTTAGAGATATTTAGACAACAATGTAAGAATATTAATTATGAAATTCTGAATGTAGTATTTAAAATTGTTTTTTCAATACCCAGATGATAAAGGTGTGCATAATTGATACATTTATGACAATGGCTTAATACTTTTTGGTGAAATATCAAACATTAGTCAAGCTATTTTTTATTAATTTTTTAATTATATATATATATATAAAATTGTAAAAGTCAAGACAATTCAAAAATTAGAACTGCAAGTATACAAATAAATTTTGTTGACCTTAACTTCATAAAAATCATTATTTGTAAGCATAACCAATGATGTGTAGATTGATTAGGTATAATTTTTATAAACTTTTGATTAATGATCAAAAATTTATAAAGGCACTTGTAATGATTGATATATATATATATATATATATATATATATATATATTCCATAATGAGATATGTCATGTAGAAATTAAGTAATAATAAAAAATAATAATGTAACATTAAATGTATGTATATATATATATATATATATATATATATATATATATATATATATATATTAAAAAATTATGCTTTCCCCTCTACAAATCCATATTTTTTTTTAAATAATAAAATTTACCTAATCAGATATGTCGATAAAGATGAAAAAGACTCTTAATTTTTTTAAAAATCATATGGGTTATTTTATGGCTAGGTTTATGCAAGGCTCAGACCTCCCCAAATCTAAACCTAAAACACTTTTGAAGGGAAAGTGGAGAAGTCAAAGATTGAATTATGCAAAGGGTGTACACCCTTTGTATAGTCTAAAAACTCATTCAATACATTTGCCTATTTGAAACTACTTCAAAACAATGCATGTGTGCTTTGTAAAAGGGTATATGCCCTTCATAGTTCGTGAATTTATTTTATTTTCCCACAAAATTCACTCATTAATTCTACATTTTACAAACTTCAAACTATTTTTCTGCCAACACTCTATAAATTCTGTAAATTTTCCATTTACTTTGTCTTTGCTATTATAAATTATTCAATTTTTATTCTAGACCTAAACTTATTTGCATAAAGATAAATAATGGGGTTGGGTCATTGCCACAAAAGATTAACTAAAGAGCTAACAAGTGTGAAAATTGAAGTCAAGAGAGAAAAAGAAAGAAAAATACAAGTAGATAAAAGAAAATCGAAAAAAACTTCTACACAAGGTGAAGGTACTTCCTCCACACTAGATAATATTTTAAATAAAAATAACATGCCTAACTCTATAAAATTTGTTAGAACATTTAATGTCTAATTGGGCTAGTTTAGACCCTTAGCAAACTTTGGTGTGTAATTAAATAATAATAAATTATTATTTATTAATATAAGGTGAAAATATCATGTAAATAACTAATAAAATATAAATTATTTATTATTTATCGAATTAAATTAAATGATTTTTTGAATGGTTGGATATGATGGTTACAATGGTCACCTCCCTTCATACATATTATAAATAAGGGTTTACCACTATTGTAAAATACACTCAGTGAATTTGATATTTTTGTGTGGTATTTATTTATAAAGATTATATGAAGACTTATGTGAATAAATGAGAATTTTAAGGTTGTGTATTGAGTTTAATTATTTCTCAATTATATAAATAATATTTTGTGAATTTTTTACCTCTATATGAGGTTTTTCCACATATATTTAGTGTTCATTGGCTTGTGTACCTTTACTATTGATCTCACATTTAGATCCATTACTCATAAGCATTATTCTACATGTTTTATCATGGTGTTAGAGCTTTGTGATGTGTGATTGAGGGTCAAGGTTAATTGTATTCTATTTTTAGCTTATGGTAAACTTGGGTTCAAGCTTTTTCAACCCAAGATCAACCTTGTATGGCCATGGGAAAAAAAAAATCATCAAAAAAAAATGTTTATTGCATTTGTTTATTTGATTTATCTTGATTTAACTCAAAATTTGAGCCTATACATCCTAATAAATAACCATGAGAAGCATATGAAATTGAAAATTTATTTGTGAATCAAAGAGGAGATTTTTGAAGCTAAGATATGGACATTATTTCAATTTTTTTTTTTTAAATCTTCATCATTAGAGCCTAGATCTACATTATGAAGAGTTTTTTGAAGATCATTTTTTTTAAAAAGTTTTTGGCTACCTATGGCATCCATGAATAGCTTGGTATAACTACGGAAAGTTTAAAATTTAGTTTTTTTTTAAATTATGATGCTTGAATCTCTTTTTTATTGTGAACATCTCATGTTTTCTTGCTTGTAAGACCTCTTGGACCATTTTATTCAACTTCTGGTTCAATTTTTTATTTTTTTGGTGTCTAAGACATGATGGTTCGGCTCTTCATAACATGTTGACGGATGAAAAAAAAAAGAAAAAAATGTTTCCATGTCTTTCATGCATGGATCTCATCTTTTGAGTGTTTTAAATTTAATTTTTAGCTTGCCAAAACCTTCTACTAAGCCTCTAAGGCACCAAAATAAATTTTGATTTTATTTTATTCCTCTATGGCATCCATGTACAACCTTTAAATTTGAAATTTTGGTTTTATTTTTAACACTTCTACAACCTCTTTTTCTCTTCTAGAGGCTAGGTCTCATATTTTTGTGGCTTCTAAAATATCCTATAGGCCTATTTGAAGATCCAAACATTTTTTTATAGATATGAACTCTTTTAGGTGCCATTTTACAATTGGACCAACTGTACAAATCTAAAAAAATCAATTTTGACTGTAAAAATCCATTCTGAAGGTTCTAAATACCTTGTAGGAAGGATTAAAGGCTATTTTCAAAGTCTTAGGACCTGAGAAGGCCTCTTCCAATCTCCAGCTACGTCAAAATCTCCTCCCTTGTGCCACTACTACTACAGGGAGCATTTCATGACATTAAATTTATGTCTATAATTTTAAAAAAATATTTATTAAATGTTTGTTTTAATAAATCAAATAAAATCTATGTAGACAAAGGGCTCCATCTTATATTATTGTTGTTTAATTAAAAAGTGAATAATCAATTTTTGAAATACTTTACATGTATATTTATTTATTAATTTATTTATAAAATAAAATTAACTTAAATGAAATTTAAAATAATTTTTTTCATGTAAAATTTCAAGATTTAGAGTATTGGAGTTGGTAGTTGTTATTTTGCATAGAACTTGTAAAAACAAGGTTCAGAGTTCATAACCCTCCAACTCCTTCATTTTGGTCAAACATGGTGTTAAAAAATAATTTATTTTTTAAAATAAATGGTTTATTTTCCTTTTTTATTTGTGTGCAACAACCCATGTTCAAACACTAGTTCATTTTTAATACTTTTGATAACTTTGTCTAGTCATTTTTTATTCAAAAGTGGTAATATGACTAATTGATTTCTATGTTTTCACACATTATAGACTCATTATAATGGTCTGTTTATTTATTTAAAACTTATTAATATAGTTTTTTTAATAAATTTGAAAAATATTTCTTATTTAAGGTTGATTTGCAGCACTTGTGACACTTTTTTAGTTGAAATCTTTTACAATCTATTCTTTATAAAGCTTTTATAGTATTGTAATGTCAACCTTGTTGGTTGTATATGTTGATATAGAAGTTATTAAAACTATTTATTTTAATTCTTTCTAAATTCTAATTCTAATTATATTGTAATAGATATATTGGTCTTAAATGAGAAAGTGAAGAAAATGCATAGACATTATATTTTCAAATCATATGAGTTAACATTGAAATAGATTATATACATAACATTATGATTCATTTGACAAAATAATAATATTTTGTTATTACATTTGGTAAAAATATCATACTCATTAATAAATAATCATTTATGTTTCAATTGTTAAGATGCTTTCATTTTATAAGAAGAGCAATTTTATGCTAACATGTTTAGATACTCTCATTTGATTGTTTATGCTAAAATACTTAAATGCTTCATTTTAAGGTATGTTATAAAATTCAAAGTGTAAATGGATTTTTTTACTCTACTATGTATTTTGTTCTTACATTTTTGAATTATTTGTTTTAGTCTCATATCCATTTTATTGGATGATTGCATATCATGCTAAATTATCCATCTTTGATATAACAGAGGTTACATACCTCAATATTTTTAAAATCCAATTATATATCATTTTAAATTTGAAGCATATTAAAATTTTAAAGTTTTTTAAGACTCAAATTATAAAATGAGTTATTACTAATAAGATGTCTAATATTTGGCTACCTTAAATTATTGTATGTGCATTACATGATAGATGAGGATGCCCATCTTGTTAATACTAGAGATGTTCAATAATGAATTACATATAATGATTTATGTGTTTCACTAAATTAGTAATCAAATTAGTAAACTAGGTTGTCTCAAACATAACTTGAATGTTTAAAATATGTTTTACCACAGATAAACACATGCCATATTTTATCTTTCTATATTTGGTTATTTTGGTGTTAACCATATTGTGTTATCATAAATCTACTTATGGATATGTGTTTGAGTTTGATGCAAGTGTTAAATTTTGTATAGATCTAATGAAAAATTTAGTGTAACACTAACAAACTAACAATATTGAATTTCATGTGAATTTTATTTGAGATAAAATCTTCAATAGTGATCTGTAGTTTTGTCCTATAAATAAATAAGTGGAAAATATCTTCGAAAAAGTACTTGGTACTACCAAGTTTTATATCATACAATGTTGGGTATCTTGAAGTTTCCATTGAGGAGGAGTGTACATGTGTACAATGTCACTTCCTAATGGCCATGTGTTCCTTCTTCTTCTCTATACTTCTTCTCATTGTAAAGCATTGTCTCATTGTAAAGCATTGTAAACTCTATGTGGAATTCATACAATTTTTAGTAAACTTCATGTGGAAGTTCTAATTTTTTACCCCAATATTTAAAACCATATTTTAATAGAGATCCTTATGTTATAAAAGGCTCAAAAAATACTTAGATGATTAATCATGAGAAACTATTAGATATAGTCTCACTATCATGTTAGCCTAGACTTACTTTTAAAAGTAGTTTATAGATTATAATTCCATTTGTTTCAAAAGGTGATGTTTGGTGTTTTAACCTTTTAGGGTTTAGCTAATGTAAATCCAAGGTTTGATTAAAGGGATAAGTAGAATAAATTAGTAAAATGATATGCATAAAATAGCCATTAATTTGTTACAAATTTTGACTTTCTAAAAATAGCAATAAATATGTGTAAATAAAGACTTATCTAGAAAATACCTAACACAAAAGATCTAAGTGATGAAAATTGAGATGTGAACAAGTCTGAGTGTTTTTAACTAGATCCATGTGTCGTATCCTCTCTTGGACAGTATCTCCACACTTAGATACTAGCACCATGTGGCTCTAATGTCCTAAAAATAGTGTTAGTGTCATCTGTGTAGGATTATTCCTAAATTTTGGGTGCACATACACTTGTGTTTTTAGGTTTTATTCCTATGCACATGAAGTTTGAAACTCTGTATTGTACCTGTAATAGTTGATTTATGATGCTTCACCTAATCCTCCTTGAAAGTATTGGTTTTATCTTGATATTCATGATTATCTTGATTACCATGGTCTAAATTAGGCATTTCAATATAATCATCAATTTTTTCATATTCTTTGATAATTGCATCATCAAAATAAGAAGAAGAATGAACATTTAATGCATTTATTTTAGCCCTTTCAAATGAATCTAAATAAATACGATTATGCTCCATATGCATCGCTTAATCCAACACTTCAGCTTAGAGTGACAAGGGAAATATCCTTATTAGATGGCATAAGATTAAATCATGCAAGTATATATAAGGCAAGGGCCAATGGTGAAAAATTTATTTTCTCTTGTGTGGGGAAACCAAAATTACGATTGAAACCCTAAGAAAACAAATTGGAGCTCTAAATAGAATGATGAAATTCTAAGGGAAATTTAAGTAAGATTAAGGTTCATCAATATGTTTCACCTTATTTTAGATTAATTCTAACCCTAAATAAGATATAAAATGTTGTAATAATTTTGATTGTAATGTAAAAAATGAAGTACTTATCTCAATGTAAAGGTTATAATTGATTTGGTATACTCTAACTTGCTAAATATTGAAAGTAAAATAAAGAGACAAGATACTCAGTGGTTTAATGATCTATAAATTACTAAGGCTTATAGGAAAAAATTTATGTCTCTTATTTTTTGCTTGGTTTTGTGACTCACCCAATGAGAAGCAACACAGATTTGACAACAAATGGATAAATCACCATTGAGATGATGTTTTTACTTTGTGTTTTAGAGGGGAAACTCCCTCAAATGATTATGGGTTTTTCAAGGTTTTTGATTAATTTTAAATAAACATGATAAAAATGAAACAAAATTGGGAAATGGTGAAATCTAACAATGGGAGAAAATGGAGGAGGAGGGAGGTGAAGGTGAGAAACCCACGATGGAATAAATATAGAGAACCTCCAAAATATAACTCATACTTAAATGAAATGGCTAGAAATTATTTATCTCACATAAATTAATGAGAACAAAAGTCTTGCCTAGAATCATAGAGTCTTATCAAAACTTAGATTTGGTATGCTTGGTATAGATCCATTAGATAGGGTTTTCAACACAAAGTCTAGAGACACCAAGAGTTTCACACAACTAAGAAGAGTTAAAATTTTTAATGGATTCTCTATTTATGCATATAAATACATAATTCACAAATAAATAGCATCAAAACCCACAAATATAAATATTTATCTCACCCATTTGCTTGCATTTCATTGAACAAATCTAGGAAAGTATAAAGGACATAGTAAGTTGCAATTAGCTCTCCCCCAAGATCTTGAAAGAAATAATAACCTCCTTTCCAAACATTCAAATTTTCACTTTCATACAATATTTCCACCCATAAATCAAGTTATAAATCCATCCATTTCATTAACTCAACTTAGAGTTAATTTTCCCAAAACTAGAGTTTGCCCATGTTTAATTTTATTATTTGGATATTTTACAACATTAAATGAACTTTTACTATTGGAACACTTTAGGATATCTATATTATAAAAAATAAATCATTAAGGTTACATAAAAAAAGTATCAAGTTGGAATACATGACTCATACTCCACATCAAAGGATAAACCTAGCTTAAAACATGGGCGAGAAATAAGAAATAGAAAATAAGGCCAAATAAAACATGGCACATAAAATCCCACTACACAAAATTTAATCACAAGGTGAATCACCTAAGAAAGGACATAGAGTATCATCCTTGGGTGGTAGGGTCACCCAAGTGGAAGGAGGATCTTATGTTACCTAGCCATCCAAGGCATCCGTAATCACATTAGTAGTCCAACCATAATTTGGCTATATCTAAGTAATAATGTCAGCATGAGAGCCCCTCCAATAAGTATTTGTGTCATTTTTACCATGTGGTGGTGGTAAACCCTACACCTTAGGTGAAATTTAGGGGAGAAGTGGCCATAACTGCATGACATGGCCCCTAAAGTGGTCCATCTTAGTAGCATATGGCTCACAATTCAAGGGGCACTCCCCTAATGGTCTAGCATCTCCTTGAGATGGTGGACTTCCATTATAACCTTGTCCATTTGGATTTAAATCTACATGAAACTGTAAGATATAACATAAACCTTGTTATAAAAAGAGAAAAGATAAGATCATTCTTCATTATTAAATATAGTATTTTTCTAGCCTTTCATAATTGGAAAAAAATATTATCTCTAAAAAATTCCATAAGATATCAATAGAATCCATCCAATTGGTCAATTCACCAAGAAGATAAATATGACAAGAGAAGGGCTTAGAGTCATAAGTTTGGAATAAACTGGGCATTCATTTCCATACATATTGGGCTCATGGGTAGAACCAAAAAATGTGTTTGAAGGATTCAAAATGCTTTCAGGTAGGACACTTGGGTGAAATAATTTTCATTTGAGAGAGTCACTCCCTAAGTGGGAGGCCTTGGTAGATTAAGCACCATATGAAGTGGGCTATCTTGGATTTCATACCAACTACCCAAATTATGTCAAATTTAGCAATACAAGTTCTAGATGAGTATTTAATGTCCTAATGCCTATTGATCTTACATAGAGTATGGGGAAGGCAACTCATGACCTGATAAAGATGGATTGGAGAGTAATTTTTAAAGTGGGTGTCATAATTCCACCTCTAGTCCTTCGACCATACCTAGGGTAGCTGCAAGCCCAACTTATGAATCATAATATCTGACAAAAGTTATTGAATATGAAGAATAGAAGGTAAGTCCACATTGTTTAATTGATATTTTACTTTAAAATTTTAGTTAAGGTATCCAATACCTAGTAGAAATCAAGTCACAAATGGTATGGATACCTTTCCAAAAAATCCTAAGGGCTTGGATTCTAGGATATTTAGCCAATAAAATATTAGTACATGTCAAAATAGGAAATCACCATATGTTATGGTCATTAAAAGATAATATTGTATGAAAATCATCACAAATCCATTTCATGTGAGGCTTTATAGATTCAAAATCCTTCCATATAATTTTGGCTAAAAAATAAACTTATATTTTGACAAGAGTCGTAATGATGAGAAGGGAGTGGAAGCCTATATTCTTCCAATTGTGTTTACCATAAGGTGACCTAGAGGAGATATATGCCTTAGCAGTATTTTCCAAGCCTTATTGTCTTTGATGGATTGAATCACCCATTTGGCACACAAGGTTATGTTATGTATATATAGGTAAAAAATTATCATACCTCCTTTACCTCAAGGGAATAAAAAAATATCCCAGGCCACCTGATGGAAAACCCACATCTCCTTGGAATTGGACCAAAAAATCCCTTGAGAATTTTAGCTAAACTATCATAAGAAGCCTTAGATGGATCCCAATAGGAGGAATAATAAACATTTGTAGTTGTTAGTATTTTAGTACAAATTTTTAATTTCCTTGCAAAGGATAATAGTTTGGTAATCTAATACTCAACCTTCTTATCTACCCTATTGATGACATGCTACCATAGCTTAGCATGAGAATTATCAAAACCAAAAGGAATACCTAGAAATTTGAATTGTTGTCCTCACACAATTCATTCAATTTAAATTGGAGAACCCACTCAAGCATAGGCATCATGGTTTTTCTTAATCATTGTGTCTTGTTCCATTGGAAATTAGACCCTGGGGTAAAACAAAATATATCAAGACATTTCATAACTTCTAAAAAGGTATGTTATTGTTTTTCAAGTGTAATGAAAGTTTCATTTGTAAAGTGTCCATTAATGAGTTAAGATGAGTAGTCAATTAGAAAAATACCCCAAACCAAGCCTTGTTTGGCTCGAGAGGTAATAATATATTCCAAAGCTTTTGCAAAGAATATATGCAACAATGGAGCAAGAAAGAAACATTGTTGAATGGAATGTTAAAGGCATATGTTGTTAGATTTATAGCCATTGGTGGTGAGGCAAGCCAAGGCATCTAAAAGTAAGGTCTAGACTACCAAAATAAATTACTGGCCAAAACTAAGGGCCTTTAACATAGCTAAGATAAAAAGGTCATTCAATTATATCATGGACTTTTTCAAATTCTAATTTGAGAAAAATGGTTCTCTAACGAGAAACTCTATCCCATTCCATGCCTTCCCAAATAGTAATTAAACTATCAAGTATATATCACCCTCTAATAAATTTGGTTTTCTTAGGTCTAATAATTACATGAAAAATCAAGAGGAGATGATTGGCAAGAGCTTTATCAAGAATTTTTTAGGAGACATTCAACAATGTGATAGGTCACCAGCTGGTAATGAGCTATAGATCTCATGTTTTGGGTATAAACTTGATATTACCATGATTGATTAAAGCTCCTAAATAATTGTTTTATAGGGATTCTTTATAGACCTAGATCAAGTTTGGCCCAACAAACTCCCATGTGAATTTCTAGAATTCACATGGACAACCATCACGGCTAGGAGTTTTATCACTATTCATGCATTGGATAGCCAATGTGAGTTCATAGAGTGTTAGTTATGAGTCACAAAGTTGTTAGTCAATATATTTTAATTTACAAGGAACCACATCAAGGCATTCTTGTAAATGTTGAGATATTTATTGTATTTACTCTTGGGCTTAAAACACTATCTTGTATTGATTCAGGGAAGTTAAGGAGATGCTAGGAGGGAATTGAGTCTATTTGGGGTTGACTTGGTGACCTTGATCTCATCACTAGCATGCTTGGCCCTAAGGGAATTGAAAAACTATTTGGAATATTCGTCTATGATATTGAGCTAGTGTAGCTAAGCACACAACTGTGCCACTCTAGAAGTGTGGAAATCATCCACTTTGATGTGGTTTTTTAGTGAGGTAATGAGATTCTAAAATTGTATATCAAAGGTATTAATCACAATAAATGAGGATATCCTCTAAAATTCCTTGAGCATGGCATCCTCATATCTCTTCCTAACCCAAGAAATTCATTTCCCATAATGGTGGAGGAAGGTGGTGGTGCGTAGAATGGCCTTACTCTACCACTAAATCCATCTAGTAGCATAAGTAAGGTGGGAGGAAAGGTTCTAGGTGCACTTTTGATTTTGTATTTAAAATACAATATTAATTTAAAAAATAATAATTTAATCAATGACCCCAAATTCATAGCTATCTAAGTGTTCTTCCTTTTAACATTTTTTACAACTTTAATTAAAATTAATTAATTTTAAAAAGTATTAAATATTAATTAAGTCAATTAATTTCTATCTTGTGCCCATGATCATATTCATAATTTTTCCATGCAAATTTATCTGAAGTGTTTCTTTATTCATTGGACTATGGAGTCATGTAGAGCATCACTAAAATTAAACAATTAAATCAATGAAACTTTATAAAATTGGTAGTGAAATTTGGATGTCAAATTTTCACTACAATATCTAGTTATAACTATAAGACCACATTAACTATTGGAATGCAAGAGAAATTCATAACTCACTAGTTACTTGTGCCTCATCCAACTCATGAATAGTGTGAATCACACTTACATATCTGATTCATCTAATTGGTAGCTAGTTCACCTAGCCCAATCATATGGAAATAAATAAACACTATTAAGGATCATTTCTTGATGGAATTACCTAAATATGTTACATAGTACATACTCTTATTTATTTATCCATACAAATAAAATCCATTTTTCCTATCCCAATCATATGGTAAATGAACACATATTATCGAGCTAGATCATTACCTCAAATTTTTTTCTTGCTTGCTAGAACTACCAATTGCATTCATCTTTCAAGATAATTTCTCTAATTTTACATTTATTTTGTGTATATTTATGTATAGTTTTATCACTACTGAATTTGGTATTCTTAATACCCATTATATTTTTCATAATTATTCTCTAATAATTTTACCAATACTTGTTTCACACAATTATTAAACATAATAAGTTACTTGATTATGAATTTGAATTGGATCTTTTTGCATTTGGGTAGACTTAACAAACTAATCCTTTATTTCTGACCTCTAGATAATTGTGTTCCTATTTCATCTATTTATGTGTCATAAACATTTGGAAAGGTCTAGTAAATAATTAGCATGAGAAACTTCACCCTCAACCATGGAAGCATTAGGATTTTAATAGAGATTGTTTTCTTAATGCTATATAAAAATAGGATAAGCTTATGGATAACCCATTCAAGTTACACTAGCCAAACATGTTTGCTAAGTGTGGAAGCTCATGATATGTTTGAAAAAATGTCTAAATAAAAAGTGGCACCCTTGAATTTTTATCAAATCTCTATTTGGCATGGGTTAGATGCTCATAAACGTTGTCATCACATCTACCAATTTGTATTTTTTTAAACAACACAAGCCTCTTAAATTAATTTTATTTTTTCATATTTAGCGACCAATGGCATCCTAATTATAGGCACACGACTTGTTTGACATAATACTCTAATGCAATGTGATTACCATGACATGTTTGACAAGATTTATCAATGAAATTAATGCTCAATACTTTTTTGACAAAACACCACAATGAAATTTATTACCATTTGGATTGTCATTACAATGTATCTTCCTTCCTTTTCTCACAAATAAAACTCTTTAAACATTTATAAAATTCCCATAGTTTGGAATGGGGATTAACTAGTACAAATTTATAACAATAATGAATAGTTTTAGCTATAAAAGAACTAAATATTTCACTTCATATATAATAACTTTAAAAAATAATGTCAAGCCTAAAATTTTGATGATTGAAACCATACAAAAATAAGCTAGTTTTTTTGAGATAGATTGCACATTATACACAACTACATTACCCAATGGTTATCCATATTCATGGCATAATATGCACAATTCATGAAAAAACTCTTACACTTAAATAATGTAGATTTCAATGTACAAGTGGCTACATAGTTACTAAGCAACCATGTCAGCTCCACTTTATCTAATCAACATACATGCTCTCAAATAATCCTACAACTCTTTAAGTGAACCTAGTGGAACCCCATGGCTTGAATGTATAAAATTTACACTCAAATAAAAAGAGGTGGGTTCAATAAACCTCTAGCTTGAATGATTTTTAGTAACTGAAAATGGGGTTCAATGGGACCCGAGGCAATGTTGGGCAATCACAAGGCATGGTTTGCACCTTAAACCAAAACTTAAATGTGTTTTCAAGTTAACTTACCTTTTATTTAAAATTATTATCAAGGATGACTCATACTCTTCATATGACCTCAAAATGGGTCTAAAGTGTCCTTGCTTACTCCTTAAAGATGAAACACTCCATCTCAACTATTGGATCCTTTATATATCGACCATTGAATTAAGATGAGGAACCAAATAAATCCTTAAGGAAGATGTTTAACTCTAAATTAGATGTGTATATTAATATGGGTAGATAGGGTTAAGAATATATAAATGAATAAGCATAAGGGTGATAAATAGATCTATAGCAGACCAATTAATTGTAAAACTTATATAAAATATATACTAAATTTATTATACTGAGATATGTTAAAAATGGAAAGTATAACTATGTTATATATTGTAATGATAATGAAAACAATATACTTAGTTTTAATGCTAATACAAATCTATATTTAGAATAGGTAGGAAGCAGACTAGAAGAATATTCTAGAATAGCCACCAAATTATATATTAAGTGCCTTTATATTTGCAAACACTTGCATCAATATGGGATAGTTACATTGATGTTAGTTTATGGATTGAACACAAGTGTCTAATATAGAAAAACTATTAAAATAATATGAGACCACCTAAATTCTTCTAGGATTTTTGTCACCTTCACTATGGTAAATTCATATCTAGGTTATGGAATATCATTCCTTGACAAATTATCAAAACGCTAGTTCTCCATCATCATCCTTGCTATGTAAAAAATGGGTTAGTGGGCACATGGTGTTGATCTACCCCAAATAACCCTTTATTAATGATCATTTATTACATATCCAATACTTTTAATAGGACCTAAAACTAATGTAGTCCTCCCTTACATATTTTCTTGTGTGTGAATCATGCAATGTGTGATAATTAAGTATAATAGTGACCTACATTGTAACTTGGAAAATATAGATCTTAGACTACTCTTTCAATACATAAAACCTATATATGTGTTGTCCCTATGACTAATAGGGAAGCTTTGCCAACTTAAATTCTTGATGGAATGATTTTGATAAGTTGCCTTGGTCTATGCTAGGTGAGCAATGAATGAGGGTTGATATTTTATTTATATCAACCCCTTTGGAGAATGTATTTTATAATATCACTTAGGCTAACCACTAGGATACATTTCATTTCAAAATTATATGAATTTAGGGCACTAGACACTTACATTAGGTAAGGACACTTGAGTCGAGGTAAGTGTATGACTGGGATGAAAATTTCTAGATAGTTGTAAAATAGGTGTATGTCTAGAACTTTTAGATATAGAAGATAAGTAAGTTTTAAGCATTATGGGAAAGATAGAATGATTGGGTCATTAACATAATATTATTCATACTAAGAGATAGGTCAAGGGTACAAGAGAGATTTTATACAAGACTTACAGAAGTGGGAAAGGTCTAAAATTAAGTGTCACAACTAAGGTCTAAGTTTTCCAAGTGTATAATACTAAAGTGTTATATAATTCATAAATATCATATACATTCCCCCCTCCTTTAATCTAGTAATGAAATTGTTAGTTTAAAAGGAAATTAATGTGTACCTAGGTGTGTATAACACACCTTGTCTTTGTTTGAGTCCAACTTGAGTGCTTGTCTATGACTAGCTTGAAACCAATAACATGTTACAATATAAAATCCGTGCATATAATATGAAATTGAAATTATTAAAAGAGAAAAAGGTTTATGAGTACACATATGTATTGATGTAGCCATCTTACCTTTTGGAAATTTCATTTGAAATATGTATCATTATGAATCACTGAAACTGAGGTTAAAACAAGTATAAAATCTAGAAAGTGAATATATCTAAGGAGATAGAGAGATATCATAGGTAATATGCCACCAACCTTGGAGAAAATATGGATTATCACCTAGCAAATGAGACTAGCTCAACCATGAAACCCCATCATACTTATAACCTATATAGTGTGAGTGAACCAAGTCAACTCACACTATCAAACTAGTAGGTCTAGATGATACAATCAAGTCTAACTTGAAAATATGAAAATAGTGAGTGATTTAATCACCTCAACCATACCAAAATATTAACTAACTAGTGTAGTATATTAACTCAATATAGTCTATAAAATTCTAACCTAGTGGGTGGTGACAGTCCCTGAAAGCGTTTTGAATTTAAAACTAATTTTATTTTTCAATATTAGGCACACATTTCATAGAATATGCACCTTATATGTGTCCCATGTTGAAAATATGTATAATAATGGTACCAATGTATAGATTTGTTCCATAAATGTGTATCTAAATCATATAATTGTGTGATTTGGCCAATTTAAAAACTATGTAAGTGTGGAGAATATGTTTTAAAATCATGCCTCCACTATAATATAAAACTAAAAACTGATATAAGTGACAATGTGGATGATGTGTTTCTAAAACATGCCCCCAATATAATCTAGAGATGTTGAATATTGAGTAAGTGTGGAGAGCATGTTTCCAAAACATTCCCCCACTGAATTTGAGATTTTGAATATGTGGATGCCATGTCAATATGAAATTCCCCAACTAAATCTGAAACTATGAATGTGGGGAATTTGTGCCTATATGACATACCCCCACTTTGAGGTGAGGGAGGATATAAATTGGTAGTTACCTCACCTCAAAAGGATAAGAAAACCATATAAATGTGAATGACCGATGTAGAATATAGAAGGACATGTCTAGGTAAATTGTATCATTAAAGTGTATAGAATGTGATCACATCAAGGCCTAAGATGTATGATAAATATCATGAAAGCATATAAATACTAATAGTACAAGCTCAATAAGCAACTAAGCACACACATAAGAGCACTCAAAATAAATTCAATAGACAATGGTTTTAGGAGACCGCAAATAAGGGGCATGTTTAAATGCCACACAATCGAATGGTCAGGACATAGTCCAATGTCTATAAAGGCAAGAATGACATATTCAAATTCCATACAACAATAAATGACATATTTAAATGTAAAAAAAGTAAATAAAGTCATGGGAAATGTAAATAATGGAGCTTATTTAAATGCTCAACAAACAAGACAATAGCAAGGCAAGACACTTAAGGAAGTGCATAAATGAAAGGATAAGCAACCAACATAAACATATTATAGTATACCATGGATCAAATGTGTAAGAAAAAATTTCAAGTACATTATAGAAGATATAAGGATGGATAAAGGCATGTGTAAGTTTATATTATCTCAAACATGATAATGTAAAGTTATAAAAATATAGGATTGAGTGAAATTAGATAGAGAACTTTATAAACTCATTTCTTGCATATCAGTTTTGATTTAGTGTTATGTTAAACTTTCCCATAATTTATATAGTACTTCATTAATTCATTTGTAACTGAATTAAAACTAAAACCATAATGAGAAGTAAAGAAAAAGTGACACCATCATGATAATAAAGTTCACCCATTATTTGTGCTATGTCTCTAAGATTACAGTTAACTTGAATCCAATCCATTATATAAAAATGATGAAAATATACACTTTCAACTTATGTCATAAATGGATTTAAGAAACCTATCATAGTACTGTAAACCTGACTATTTAAATACTTTGCAATTGCTTAGAAAAATGTCTTCTTCCAATATGTATCACCTCTTTATCCTTCTTTGATCATTTAGGCAATTCTCAATTCAAGTGTATTTATAAACTCTTAAAAAGGGCATAATATTATATAGAAGTGCCTCTGACTATCATAGATCTACATCTCCCACTAATAACCCTGTGACTATTTGTATTCCCTCTATAGCCACTGTCTTTAAAAAATAGAGGCAATCCAAATTAAAATTATAGTCATGGGTTTTCCTTTGTATAAACAATATAGATATACATAACTTCCTTGGCTATCACTATTCAAAAGAGGAAATGATTTACCCCAAACTCAAGTATGTGTATTACTTTTAATGCCATTAAATGACCCATTCTTGTTTCAATGATAACTCTACTAATATCTTCATCCAAATCCCAAGAGGATTTATAATAGACAAAGACAACATATATATCTACTTTCCATTATAGATACCATATTTCTTTTCCTTCATGGTTGAAAGCCAAATAAATAGAAGAAATAACATAATTTTACCTTATTTTGGGACTGTCCACTAAATAGAAGCATTGTCCACATCAAGGTTTAGATCTAAACTATCTGCAAGTTAATATACCTTGATGCCATAATTACAATATTACTTAAAAATAGGTGTTATATCATTTCACATTCTAGACTATGGGTTATAAACAATTTGAATACCTCCTTCACCTTAAAGCAACAATCAGTTAACAATACATGATTGGATAGAATAGACTCAACTTGACTCAGGTTCTTGTGCATCAATATGATGTGTCTATGGTTCTTTTTAATAATATATGCCTAAAAATACCTTTAGACTCATCTTTAACTTCTATGGTCCAAGACCATACAAATGAAGGGCTTTATACAACAAGTGTCTTACTTGCATATGCTATGGACTTTGATAACATATAAAAAATAAACCTTACAATTATACTTGTATCGTGTAAACATATAACCTCACAATTTTCTTAATGCCCCCTTAAAGTAGGTGTAGAAAAATAACTTTACCAGCCTCAATCTTGCTTTACAAAATCATGTATTTCATCATACTACGATCTACTTTCATCATTTGGGGTTGTGATATCACCTATGAGATAATCCTCCTTTGCTCATGTCCTAAAGGCCTTCAAAATAGGTAAATCTTATTATATTAGAATTATGTAAGTGTTCAGAGTACACCTAAGGCCAATTCCAAGAACTCTATTAAAAAAGGTCATGCACATCTCATAGTCCATGACCTAGCTACATAAATGGAAATGCCTCCTCATTTTTTATTCTACTGAGTTAACATAGGTAGTTTATACACAATAACTTTGCCATATATTCAAAATGTGTAGAGTGTATTCCTCTACATAACCTATGGGATCCAAGGCCAATCAAAATAGAAGAAGGATTATTCTTCTCCCATCATGTCCCTCTCCTTCATGCCTACCCAATAAAACCCCATTGATTTCTTCCCTTTGACCAGGTTCTAATGCCTATATATATATATATATATATATATATATATATATATATATATATATATATATGTATATATATATATGTATATATATATATATATATATAGGCTAATAGTTTGAGCTTGGCATATTTATTTTAGGAGAATGGAAATCCCATGTGCTTTAGAATGAATGAAGCATTAATATTTAAATAGATGAGAGTTGTGATAATAAGTTGTGGCTATGGCCACGTATGACATCTTTTTGTCAAAGGATCTTTGCATGGTGCCTTGGGATCTCAAGCTAGTTAGAGACAATCTCGACCCAGCCAAAGTTGGTATTAGAACCATTATGAATTGGAAATCAGGAATGCATTTAGTTATTGAGTGAGTTAGATAGATTGAGCTCAATGATGAACTTCAAGTTGGGTTGGTAACTCAAGTTGGGGTGCTAAGTGAGTTGGGTTGCATGGTGAGTTAGGTTGCATAGTGAGTTGGGTCGCTAGCTTGGCCTGAGGACCCACCACATGGGCTTCTCTAATTGTGCCCCATCTTGCCATGTGTCATAATTAGATGCACAAAAATAATTGTATGGTAAAAATAGTGTAATTATAGAATTAATAAAACACCATTACCATATGGTGACAGAGTCCCCCTCCATTATAACATTGGGCTCCATCAGCTACAATCTCCATAACCAACCTTTTACCAATGAAAATAGTGACTTGAATAGTCCTCCAAATCAAACATCCCCGTAAAGAGGATTTTATCCTCAAAATTACCAAGAATCCAACTAAACTTGCTACACAGCTTTCTACATCACACCAATCATATAGAAACCTAATATAAGTCAAATATCCAACTACAATTGTAATATGTATATAGAGAGTAAAAATAAACTCTATATCCATTCTTCCAAATGATTTGTTACCCAAAATTCATACTCTAGTAGCTTCTCTCAACCACTACACTGCATGAAGATTAAGGTATTCTCCTTGTTATCATACAAGGGAAATCATTGTGCTACATACACCTAAGGATTTACAAATAAATTACACACATGTATACTTACATTTTACAAATGTTGCCCATCTATGGGTATTCAAAAGTACCCCTACATGAAATGACTAAGAAACATAAATGTGTGTATAGGAAGTTTGTAATACAAACATTGCCCATTTACTGTGGAACTTAGATGTATACAATGTCAAGTATAAAAAATGTGTAATGGATTTTGTCTATCCTAAGGTGACTAATGTAAAATACACATTACTTGAGGATAATCAAGGGATCTAAAAACAAAAAAATTAATTGCTATTTCCCTAAAATATTTCTTGTACCTATCAAACTCCAATGTTATCTTGGAGAGTTTCCATAACAAGAGCTTATTTACAAACTCACAAATCTGAAAGTAACTATAAGCAAATATCATTTTAAAGTGAGAAGAAACCAAGTATTTTCAACCTATCTCAAGGTTTCCTTCACCATCTAATTGCTCTCAAATTCATACCTCCACAACTCAAAATAGGAGATAGAAAATATAAACCCTTTTAAACACAACTTTAACAAAATTTCCTTCCCATATTCGATAAGTAGGAATTTCTCTACAATAGTGTTGGAAGTGATAACTAAGCATACTATTTTATTTTATAGTTATGCTTTATCAACTATCCAAATAAACCATTAACCAATAAGGGATGTCACAATATTAAATAGGAGTACCTTTGACTATCACAGATCTACATCTCTTGCTAATAACCCTATGACTATTTTACATTCCCTCCATAGCCACTGGCTATATAAAACAAAGGTAATCCAAATCAAAATTACAGTCATGGATTTTCCTCTATATAGAAATATAGAGATACATAACTTCCTTGGATATCACTATTCAAAAGAGGAAATTATTTACCTCAAACTTGGGTATGTTTATTACCTATAATGCCATTAAATGACCCAATCCCAATTTAATGATAACTCTGCTAATAACTTCGTCTAAAGCCCAAGAGGCTTTATAATAGATAAAGATAGCATATATATCTAATTTCCATTATAGATGCCATATTTATTTTCCTTCATGGTTGAAATCCAAATAAATAGAAGAAATAACATAATTTTACCTTATTTCAGGACTGTCCACTAAATAGAAGTATTGTCCACATCAAGGTTCAGATCCAAACTACCTGCAAGTCAATATACCCTGACACCATAATTACAAGCCTCCTTACAAATAGGTGTTCTATCATTTTACATTCTATACTATGGGTTATGAATAATATGAATACCTCCTTCACCTTAAAGTAATAATCGGTTAACAATATGTGATTGGATAGATTACACTTGACTTAGCTCAGGTTTTTGTGCATTGATATTATGCATCTAGGGTTCTTTTTCACAATATATACCTACATATACCTTTAGGGTCAGCTTTAACTTCCATGGTCTAAGACCATATAAATTAAGGGCTTTATACAATAGGTGTCTTACTTGCATATGTTACGAGCTCGATAACATATAAAAAACATAAACCCTATAATTATAATTTCACTATGTAAAAATTTAACCTCACCATTCACTCAATGTCCCCTCAAAATAGGCATAGAAAAAGACCCTTACCAACCTTGATTCTACTCTAAAAAATCATGTATTTCATTTTATTGTGAGCTACTTTTATCGTTTGGGGTTGTGGTATCACCTATGAGATAATCCTCCTTCGCTCAAGTCCCAAAGACCTTCAAAATAGGTGAATCCTATTAAATTGTAATTTTGTAAGTGTTTGAAGCACATCCAAAGCCAACACCATGAACTCTGCTTAAAAATTTCATGCACATCCCATAGTCTAAGACCTAGCTATGTAGATGGAAATTCCTCCTCATTTTAGATTCTACTGAGTTAACATAGGCAATCTCTACATAATAACTTCATCATCTATTCAAAATGTGTAGAGTGTATTCCTCTGCTCAGCCTATGAGATTCAAAGACAATCAAAATAGAAGAAGGATTATTCTTCCCTCACCTCAACCCTCTCCTTCATGCCCATTTGGGCCTACCCAAGAAGACCCTATCCATATTTCCCTTTTGACTAGGTTCTAATGCCTATATATATATATATATATGCTAACAGTTTGAGCTTGGTGTATTTCTTTTGGGAGAATGGAAATCCCACATGCTTTAGAATGAATCAAGTAAAAATATTTAAATAAATGAGAGTTGTGATAATAATGCATGGCTATGGCCACTATTTACATCCTTTTGTTAAAGGATCTTTGTATGGTGCCTTGGGATCTCAAGCCAGCTAGAGACAATCTTAGCCTAGCCAAAGTTGGCATTAGAACCATTGTGAACTAAAACTCAGGCATGTATTTAGTTGTTGAGTGATTTGGATAGATTGAGCTTAGAAATGAACTTTGAGTTATGATGGTAACTCAATTTTGGGTGCCAAATGAGTTAGGTTTCATGGCGAGTTAGGTTTCATGGTGAGTTAGGTTTCATAGTGAGTTGGGTTGCTAGCTTGGCATGAAGACCTACCACATGGGATTCTCCATTTGCTTCCTATCCTACCATGTGTCATAACTAGAATCACATAAATAATTGTATGGTAAAAATAGTATAATTATTTAATTAATAAAACGCCATTACCATATGGTGGTAGAGTCCCCCTCCATCATAAAATTAGGCTTCACTAGCTATGGTCTTTATAGTTGACCTTTTACTTGATGAAAACAGTGACTCGAATAGTCCTTTAGATCAGTTACCATAGAATGATATAACTTAGATGTACCATGATCATGTAAGTTAAATTCCCCTAACATCTTGGTGATGTGAGTAGAGAGAAGTCCCATCACCCATAAGTTAATAAATCATGTATGTATATGCATGTATCACACTCAAATATAAGCTTGAAATTGATGTGTATTTAGAACTAACTGATATTCTATCTATTGATGGTTATTTTTACATGGCCATTAATAATCAAGTTCTATAAGTCATAACACACTGAAACCCCTCTTACAAGGATCTCCTGATAACTCTCCAAGTTTTATTCTACCTAGTCTAGGTGCACTCATCTTCACTTAGTGGTTCATTATGACCATTCTAATTTAAGGGGCCTTTGTTGGTTAAGCTAAAAAAATTTATATAAGTATATGTACATTAAAATAGGAGTTAATTCCTATAAAATAGACATATAGATATTTATCCATGGATATAAATAGATGAATTAAACAAAAATATATATTCCATGGATTCAACAATGCTCAAGAAGTAATAAATAGAGTGATCAATCAAGATAAAACATTAAGAGTATATTGCATAGACTCTAAACTAACAAAGTTGATCAAATAAAAGAAAAAGAGAGAAGATTCAAGAGAAAATAAGAGATTCCAATTTTTAATAGAGATGGTTATTTCTTCTTGAGTAGACAAATCCTTGAATAAATTAGTTATTAGCCAAGCCAAACCTAGCACAACTCTGGATAAAGGATGGTGAAAGAGTCTAAGGGAGGTAGCAACAATGTAAAAGAGGAAACTAGGGTCATCATATACATGCATAGACCAAGTTTATCAAATTTAAAAGTTTTCACATAAATAATATTTACATGAAAGATCATTTGGTATTCCTTAATACTCTATTGGATTATAGACTCAACCTCAAACAACTTTGACTCGACAAGCTAATCTAGAAAATAAGATGACACATGAAATAAAATGATTGGTCCATTATTCTAATGCTAATAATAAAAGGAGCCAACTGGGTATATCCTTCTCTTAAAAAATACCAACCCTTACTATAATATAGGAGTTGATCTTATATAGACCTCCAAGTCCATGGAGTTTCAAAGTCATCCTACTACTAGGGTATTTACAAGTAATGATCAATGTTATTGGAAGGTGTAGCTAAGGCTCTAACAAACATGCTAGCTTTACCATGATCTTATAGATATTGAATTAAACTTTAGTAGCAGGGATTTGGTGGGATTGCTTTAGGATTTCCATTTATACGTGTTCCATGTAGTTAGTTTTCATGCCTCTTGAAGGTTAAATTTATCTTATGCTCTTCACTTGATCCCAATGTGCATGCCACATCCATGATTCATGTTGTATTCATGATTTTAGTTGATTACACCCATTTTTTATCCTTGTACCAACTATAATGCCTTGAATTCCATCATTATCATCATTCTACTAAGTTATAACTTGATTTTGTTTTTTTGAATGGAATTTATAGTCCCATCTCAGCTTTTGATAGTTTTGATAGTCAGAAGGTCCATCAATATTAATCCCTTCATCTTTTAACATCACCACTTACACATGGCCCTTCCTTGGCTTCCCATTCTTTTTCCTTCTCTAGGCTTTTGTCTTTGTCCATTAGGTCCCACTTTGCCACTTGGTAGTCTGTCAAAATCTCTAGGCTTTACTCTACTATTTGCCTTTATCATTACCATGGCCACATGGCTTCTTCTCATCCTCTTTATATCTTCATGATTTGGTCTAATACTACCAATGCCCTAATCTCCTAGGTTAATATTATAATCACTTTGATCTCTTAGGCTTCTGAGAGGGTACCACATGGTATCTTCTTAAGGGCCCATAGCCATAGACCTTTTCTAATGTCAATCAACTCCTAAGCTTCTAGGTCAATGCCTTAATTCCCCTAAGGTTCTAAGGTTTTAAATTTTTGCACCTTTGTTAATGCCTTCAATCCTATATGCTCTTGAGCCTTCGAGAGGGTGCCACAGGGCATCTTATTAGGGCCCTAGGGATTTAAAAAGATAGTCATTTTTCCAAAAATATCTAAATCCATGTGTTGATGATATTTGGATGCCCGGAAGAATATAGGGGCTTTTATGAATCTTTTGAAAACCTATCAAAAACAAGAAAATCAGCTAAGTAAATATTTTTGAAAAACTAAGTTTTGTCGAGGGAATTTTATGTGATAAGTAGTCATTTTATATAGAAATTGAAACTAGTCATTTGCATAAAATAAATTTTTAAGCCTAAACATTTAGATGGGTAAATACTGAAGCATTTTATCAAGGAATAAGACTTTAAAGATTTAAAATAAACCTGCAAGTTAGACATTAATTTTCATATATGAAATCTTATATTGAATTGAGAAAAATGCAAAGACATTAGAAATGAGCATGAATAGTCATTTATAGCTTAGCATCTAGTAAATTTCCATTCAAGAATAACTCAATCAGATAGACCATCACAAGCCCATAGAAAATTATTAGATAATAAAAGAGGGTCTCCATTTTCAAATTGAAAATGGGGTATGTTGATGAAGGCAACAACACTATCCATCAACATGGAACTAACACATAGATGCCAAGGAGCCAAAATAATATGTATATGCCAAAAATATTTTTGATTTTTTAAATTTATTTTATTTTTTATAGATATATTTAGAATATGTGAAGAGACTACCCTATAATCACATCTAAAGGATGCTCATAAATATCTCCCCACTTTGAACCCAATGTAATAAACTAGTGACACTATCGACAGGCATATATAGGTGAAATATATATCAATACAATATCTGATATGCTCTATGTATGTAAAATAGGACTCTATGGTCATAGCAATTTTTATAATCCATCATTTAGTTTTATGTCATTTCTTTGGAATAATAGTAATAGTAGCATGCATAGGTGCTCTAGAAATCTAAATGTGGTGTGTAGTAGATGAGGACTCCTCAAAACCCATTATGGATCTTTGATTTAATGGTCTCTTAAGTATTGGCTATCTAGTAAAGTGGATTACATGTTGCTTACCCTTTTATGGTGGATTAGCCCTAGTAGGCTTGATAATTAACTCCCTGAGTATATATTTATTTTTTTCAAGAGGATGCTCATATGAAACTCTAGAAACTATAATTACCTAGTTTGCATGAATGTATTAACACACCCATGCACTATATAAGGTACCACTCTAAGTGTATGTATATAAGGCCATCTTAATAACATATCAAAGACATTCATATAAGGTATAACTAAAAATTTAGTTACCACATGTGTGGGACCCACCTATAAAGGTAAGTCAATCTCACCAAGAACCTATTGTGAGGTCCCATCGAATGCTCTAACTAATCTAGTAGAAGGGTGTAAATCATGATGAGTATAACTTAAGTGCATAATCAATGTCATGGTGTAAATATTATCTCTTTCACCATTATCAATCATAACACTATGTATAGGTTATTTATCAAGGTATGTTGAAATGAATAAAAAATGAATGTTTAAGTCATCATCCTTAATCTCATTTTCATTTAAGGAAATAGAATGTCTTTGAACCATAGAAGGTGTATGCCACATATAGGTACCAATAATCTCATCTAATAAGTTTTCATAGTGTGAGGGAGGAGGATGTGTGTTATCTACCATTTACACTTCCACATCCTTCTTGGAATGGTCTTGCAAAGGATTTTTAAATATCTTATGTTTTTGGTGATCACCAGGTTGTGAACTTGATTCTTTTAGAGGATCATCAAATTTAATTTTTGGGTTATCAATGAGGTCTTGGATCTCATGTTTCAAGGTAAAATATATGTTCGTAAAATGCCTAGGGCCTTGGTGATAATTACAATAAGCATTTGCATCATATCCTTTGGGTAGAGGCTGACTCATATCAACCTCTATAGGATAAGACAAAGATATAAGATGGCATTTTACTAGTTGTGGGCATAATAAAGTAGGAGACTCAAGTAAGCATGTAAATTCTCTCCTCAGTACATTGGATAAGATAATATGATTAGGCTACTATGAAATTATATTATCCATGGTGGTTATTTCCTTTTTTCAACTTAGGATGTTTTACCTTATAACTTGGTTTGAATGTAAACTTGGTATTGGATGTATATGTAGTCAGTTTATTTACTGCATAGTTAAGTTTGTTTAATGAGATAAGTTTCATTTCATAGTCCCAAACAACATGGCACAAGTCATTAAAGGATTTAATTTTTTTTAAATGATGGGATCATGTAAAGGAGCAACCAAATTTTGTTTTAAATGTCTTGAAGTTCTTTATCTACCATAGGATTGATCATTTTATCTAACATTATATTATACTTCAAGACATATTCATTCATAGGTTCATTGGTTCCTTGTTTGATTTTTGTAATTTAGGCATAAGAAACCATTTCAGTAATGTTAATAGATAAGTGTTTCAAAAACTAATCTATGAGAGGTTTGAATGATTTCAATATTTGAGAGGTAAATCAAAAAACCACCTCAAATCATAGTCTTTGAGGCTTCTTAGAAATATTTAGTTAAAACCCTATCATTAGAGGAATAATCAAGGCATGCCACATAGAAATATCAAATATGTTGTTTAGGACCACCCTTGCCATCATAAAATGGGAACCTAGGTTCAACAAAACCAATTGCCAAAGGGTGAAAATATATCTCAAGTGCAAGATGGTTATGCAACACATCTTGGGAATCAATAACATGAGGAGACTTTAAATCCTTTTTTTTAATGTTTTAACCTTATCCTCTAAGGTATTTATAACTTGAAGGAGATTTTGAATTATAGACCCATGGGGTTTTATACTAGAAATTTGGGTAATCTCCAAATGGGAAGTGAACATGGTTTGAGTAGTAATAGGTATTGAAACTGGCATTTGTGTTGAATTATTTTGGTGTTATTATATAATATGTGGTAATAGTATTTTTAAGAAATAAAGGTTGAAATACATATCATGTACACCCTTTATAATTATGAAGTGGTAATGTGTTGAAGGGGAGGGTTGTTGGTATATGTGGATGACCCATAACTTGAATATCATGATCAATAGATGGACCTACTTGGTCATCTATGTTTTTTTATTTTTTAGTTTCTAATATGGTTTTAAGGATTTTAGTAAGATATTTAGGGTGTTGATGAATATGATTAGGAAATAATGCAATAGCTTGCAGTTGATCATGATATATTTTTAATGTTTAAAGGTTTCATTGGATTCATGGTTTTCATTTTCAAAATCTTCTTCTATGGCAGCTTCATTAGCATGTTGCTCATTCTCAACATGGGTATCATCATGGACCATGGGATTTGGTTCCTCATTTTTTTTGAGACATCTTAAGTGGTAGGAGGGGAAGCTCAATGTGTTTAATAATCACACCTCCAAATATATGGCTACACCTATTTTTCATGCAAAATAATATAACTAGCAAATAAAAAAGTATAGCAATCTAAAATACTAGCTAACTAAAAATCCTAGGAATAAAAAAAAATTGCATTCATTCAAATTGGTTTCACCTAATTTTTAACCCTAAATTGGATGGGGATCCTACTATGTGTAAATAGGGTTAATAATATATAAATTAATAAACAAAAGGATTATAAATAGATCTATAGTGAGCTAATTAATTTCAAAACTCGGATAAAATATATATTAAATTTAATATTTTGAGATATGTTAAAAATGGAAAGTATAGTTATGTTAGATATTGTAATGGTAATGAAAACAAGATACTTAGTTGGTTATGATGATAATATATATCTATATCTAGAATAGGTAGGAAGCAAACTGGAATAATATACTAGAATAGTCACCAAATTCTAGATTAAGAGCCTTTGTAACCATAGACACTTGCGTCAGCCTAGGATAATTACATCAATACTAGTATATGCATTAGATGCAGGTTTCTAGTACACAATAATTGCTAAAATAGGATGTGACCACCTAGATACTTCTAGGTTTATCATCACCTTCACTTTGGTGCACTCAGATCTAGGTCATGGATTGTTTCTCCTTGTTAAATAATAAGCACCCTAGTTCTTCATCTTCATATTGGTTGTGGGAAAAATGGGTCAGTGAACTCACATTGTCAAGTTGCCTCAAAGACCCTTATATCAATGAGAATTTATTACATATCCAATACTATGAATAGGGCCTCAAACTTATGTAGTTCTCCCATGTGTGTTGGCTTGTGTGTGAATCATACAATGTGTGATAAACAAGTACAATAGTGACCTAGCTTGTAACTTGGAAAATATATCTCTTAGACTGCTCTTTCAATACTTAAGGCATGTAGATGTGTTGTCCCTATGACTGATATGGAAATAGAAGAAAATATGGAATCTTTGTTCACTTGAATGCTTTATGTAATTATTTTTATAAGTTGCCTTGGTTTGTTTTAGGTGAGAATGAATTAGGGTTGATCTTATATTTATGTCAATCCCTTTGGAGAATGTCTCACATAATATCACTTAGGCCAACCATTATGATACATTTAATTTTAAAATTATATGACTTTAGGGCACTATACACTTGCATTAGGTAAGGACACTTGTGTCATCATAAGCATCTAACTGTGATGCAAGTGTTCAGGTAGTTAGAAAATAGGTCTAGATCTAGAACTTACAAATATGGAAGATAAGCACATTTTATGCATTTTGGGAAAGATATAATGCTTAGGTCATCAACATAAGACTAGTAAAACTAATATATAGGCCAAGGGTCACAAGGGAGAGTAGATGCAATAATTTTAGAAGGGGGATAGGTCTAAATTTGAGAGGAAAAACCAAGGTCTAAGCTTTCTAAGTGTACAAGATTGAGGTGTTATATAATTCATAAATATAATCTACATAAGACAATAAAGGTTTCAAATCACTTTCTAATTTTTTATTAGATTTATTGAAGAGTAAGGAGATTTTAGAGGATGACTTTCCTATAGTCATCCCTCTTCACCTTACTCATCCTTGGATGACTTCCATTAATGGGGTCTCCAATGTTTTAACATTTTTAGTTTTTATTTCATTTTGAATTATTCTCAATACAAACATTCTTGAGTTTTTTTTGTGATCACCCATATTTTCACAATGTCTTCAGGAGGTTTTAGGCTCCCACTTTTTTCTAAAAAGTGTTTGGGAGCTTCAAGCTCCTTCTCTGCCATTATAAGTCACTAAACAAGGTTCAAAAATGAAATATTTTTTAATATTAAGTTTCAAGATTTTATTTGTATTTCATATGGTAGAGAATAAAAATTAAGAGGGTTCCCTTTTGGTTTAACCAATCCTTGGGCTTATAGGAGCCCAAAAAGGTCAAAAGGGTCAAAAAAGATATCTCCATGAGAACTAGGGCATATCCTAAAAACTATAATCTTTCTAACCCTAAATATTCTTCCACACATAAGAGGAAAAAATAATACAAAGGGTAAATTTCAAGTCACCCCACCCCCAGGGATTCCATTAGCCTCGAATGGTTGTATAAAATAGGTTTAGGTATTTGCAAAAATTTCTATATTTACACAACACAGGGCTTGCAAGTTTATACATTTTTTAATAAAATAATATTAAATAAAATAAACACATAATAAAATAGTAATGCCATTATTTAGGTGGAATTCAACAATTGTTACCACCCCTCTAGTTTTAATGAACTGCCATTGGGGTAACCACATGGATTAAAAACTGTACGAACTTCTCCCTTAGCCACCAAATTAAGTTATAGTGATGCTCGCATGGCACCATCGATGTAAACACTGTGACAATCATTTGCCTACTAATATACCAAACCTTAGGGAATACAACACATAGTGCATGGTCACACGAAAGACCACTATTGAAGGTCAGTCCCTATGGCCAAAGGGACTGTGTAACTTTTTACCCTATAGGTAGATTAACTTCAAAAATTCACTACAAGCAAATGGTTGATCCTAAAAACATGAAACAAAAATTTTCAATCCATATAAATCTTGAATTTCAATCTAAAATTATTTTGGGCTAGATTTAGTATCATTTTTCATGCATAAAAATTGCTTGAAGTTTGTTTATTTTTTTAAGGAATTTAGGGTAGAATTAATAGTTTGCATTCAAAAATACATAATAATTAAATTGTAAATTAAAAAAATAGTCTATTAAAGGTTAAAAAATCTTGAATAAACCTAATTTTCATTAAAATTAAATATGTGAGAAAATATAATAGTATAATTTTATAAAAATTATTTATGTGAAACTATCCCTTTTTAGGCTTAATGAAATACATGCAAAGCGAGCAATGTGGAACCAAATTCAAATTTTATTTTTTACTACTATGAATAATAAAAAATGAAAATGTTAATATGTATTTTTCAAATTAAAATATAAATCATTTCAATGTCATTTTATTACATTTATTTATTTTCCTCCTTTCATCTAGCTATACAAATAAGGTCTAAAATGCTTACAAGCTCATAATATGTACTTTATTTCTTTCTTTTTCAATATTTACAAACTAAAATTATCACATCTTAATAGCTTCCAACAGCCAAGTGAAATTTTCATAATATTTTACAAAGGGGTGAAAATAATAGTCTTCAAACAAGCTCAAATGTTCCCACAAGGCCAAACTAAAAAGGGGTTCACCTTCCATACTTTTTCCATTATTAGGTGGAACCCTAGGCACCCTCAAGCCTAGGACTCCTGACTCCAAGCATAATTAACACCAAAAATCTAAGATGAAGTAGTTTATACAAGGGAACCATTTGTTAATTAAACTAGATAGACTTAACCTAAAAACCTCCATATAATAATGGATCCCACTTACACCTAATCTAAAATCACTTCAAATCGACTCAAGAACATACATATATCTAAAATACAAAATATATAAGGTAGCCACAAGGAATATCATATACTTTGATAAACTTTAAAAACACTCATTTTGGATGATATTTGTCGCTCTCCACAATATGGGGTGGGATAAAGAGGACTTTGGAATGTCTCCCCTTATCCAATCCCTTAACCCTTCCCATGGGATGACTTTGGAAACATATGTTTTTCTATTTCCCAAACCCCACATAATAGATCTATGTAGGAGGACTTTGGAACATATTTCCCTTGCCCAAACCCTACATAACAAAAACATTAAAAAATCAAAAAAGTTAGGCCCATTTGGGAATTATAAATTTATTAATTATCTCTATGCCCCAAAAGAGGCCAAAAAAACATGGTGTCCATAGGCCAAACCATGGTAAACAAGAAAAAGAGGGATATCCAAATGGCCTTACAACCTCTTGAAAAACATAAACAATGATAAAGGAAAGGAATATTTTTAAAACAATAAAATAAATAAACTCATGGGTGAATTTGGAATACCTACCTTGGTTTCATCACTTGAAAGTAACCAAGGAAGCTTCCTAAAATATGGTCATGTTGAAATAAAATTCCACCAAAACCAAACTCTCTCCATTCTATTTATCCAAGCTCCTTCTTTCTTCTCAAGCTCTATCTCACCTCTCCAAATAAAAAACAAGCAAAAATACTTCCAAGGGAGAATTTCATTCCTCTTATAGACAAAACACTCAAACCTAATGTCCAATGGGAAGGTTACACTTGTCCCTTCCCATTCCTTGTCCCTTCTACCAAATGGCTTACAAATCAATAACTCCTATTACAAACCTATATGGGAAAGCAAGGCTTAACCATCCTCACAAATGTGTTCTCTTTCAAGTTTTATGAATGGTCACATGGTTTGTCTTGAAGCTTATTTTAGACTCAAAAATAATATAATTCCATCCCTTTGGTCAAAAGGAGCTTAAATACACCTACCAACTTCTAAATTTCACTTTTCACCAACTTGAAAACATAGTTTTAATTTTCTATTCGAGTTTTTTTGGGTTAAGGGTAACTAAATTGGGTCTAATATTTACATTTATGATGTAAAATAATGTTAAGTTAACTTATAAGGTGTGTAAATGGGGTATGAATAGTGTCAATAAGGGTTAGAAATCTAAAACTCAAAACTAGGTAGAAAATTAACACTAGGATTGAATGACAATTACAAGTGTCATGCGTGACACTACTTGTCCAATACCATTGGTGAAATTTTCTTGGAATATTTAAAATTCCCTCACTCAACCTCATGTTACATACACATCACTTCATCCATAAAATTACACTACCCTAGATAGCCGAAGTGATTGAATATAAACATTCAAGTAACATCTATCAACACATAATGCATGTGTAAAAACATCCCAAATCACAAATTCTCAATAATCATCATATGGTAATATCAAAATTATAACATCCAAATATATGTAACCCAAATCACATGATAAGTAAATATTAATCTAAATTAGAATGATAATACAATAAACATCTCAATTAATAATTGAAATCAACTATAACTAGCATATGAATAATACTCATGTAAGCAACTAATAACATCGAAAATATAAAATCTAATATCCCAATCATAATATAAAAATAAGTGTCTCCTTTTTCCAATGATATACGTATCATGTCAAATCAGGACATGTATGAAAGAATGAAAAATTCCCTAAGTACTAACACTATGAAAATTGGGACCTCACAAATAGTTTATAGCAAGATGCAAGATACAACATATGATACAGATAACTTATAGTAGTGGCTACATATTTCACATAGTAGTGACTACAAGTTGGTATTAGTTTCTATAAATAACCTACAATGGTATTTGTAGGTGCCACATAGCAAAGGTAACATGCTATCATTAGTTACTACAGGTAACTTCAAATTTGATATAGGCACGAAACCTTTGTAAATTCTTAATCAATACTAAAATAATAGTTCATCACTATTTCATCATCTATCTTCTCACCAAGAAACACTATCTTAAAAAAAATTGAACTTTCAAATCAATGGTTGGCTTGGCCTCTTTAATCCCTCCAAATACTCAAATTTATATAACAAAGAGCTCTTTAGCAAAGAACATAACCCCAAACATTTTATGGGCTCAAGATACCAACATGAGAAAGGGATAAACACCATAAACAATGTTGAATTTATTTAAAATGAACACATGCACAACATAAAATTAAAGATAAGTATGCAAGCCAAAATTCTATATAAAAGTAAAATATTCACAAGGGAGATGGTGAAACAACATGATTAAACACGGTCATTCACAGGTTGAGTAAAGTATGATCCTCTATAAGGAATTTTTTTACAATATGAGGATAGCTTTGGTAATGACAAGAAATAATTGTATCAATTTTTTCATTGCATCCATAAGGAAAACATGAGGGATGGTGTGGGAAAACAAAATTGGATTCATAAACTTGGCTATGGATAACTAGAAAACAAATATCATTTACATCTATAAAATCATTTATGACATGCATTTTCCTCATGAATGCAAGATGTATGATTTAAATAAATATATAATACAAACAATATGAGGCATACCTAAAAAATATTTATTTTATGATTGAGCTTATGGCTCTTCCACCATGAATGGCTAAACCAACTCTTCTTTAGATGCCTCCGAAGGTGGGATTGGGACTAAAACCTCAAGGCTACCAAAATCACCAAAATAATTTGTGGATTTCTACTTGCATCTTCCTCAAAAAATTCTATGTGCTTATTCCCAACATCATCACATACCTATATTTCACCAATGTGAAGATTTTTATGTTTATGATCCATCTCATGTTCTTGGAAGGAGGCTGAAAATGGATTTTCAATGCATTCTTATGTGGCTTTTATTTCTTGGGTTGGAATGTCATGAATTTATTTAATTTCTTTCTACCAAGAGTTTATTATTTTTGTATTTGCTCTACTTTGTGCAAGTTTTTAAGTGGATAAATTTATATTACTTTGATTTGTACAACTCCATATAAATCTTTCAAAAACTGCACTCTCTTTAAGTCATCAATTTTTTCATGAATTGGATTTTCTTTGAAAATAGTTATAAAGAGAAAAACATTTCTCACCATATCATCATTTGAAAGAACCCAATCAGCCTTTAGTTTTGGCTCTTATAAAATATTTTTATTTTTTATTTATTATCTTTACCACCAATTATCCATGTTACCAATTTTTACAATCATAAATCACACCTTTTTTAGTGATAGCAAATCTCAAAATAGCAAAACCATGGGTTGTGTTCCATCATTTCCAGGATTCAATTAATAGAGTTTCTATTCTTATTTTAAAATGGTAATATTACTTTAAAATTTTGGAAATCAAACCCAGTAGATTTTCCAAAAATTATTGGCAAAACTTTATGCCACCTATGCTTTGCTTGGTTTTATGACTATCCCAATGGAAAGTGACACAACTTTGACAAAAAATGGACAAATCACCATTGATATGGTGATTTTCCTTTATATTTAAGAGGGGAAGCTCCCTCATATGATTATGTTTTTGGGGGGAGGTTTGTGTACTTTTAAGCAGAAGTCACAAAAAGGAAACAAATTTGGGAAATGTTGAAATCTAAAAATGAGTGAAGAATGAAGGATGGAAATGAAGGTGAGAAACCCATGATGGAATAAATGTAGAGATCCACCATAATAACTCATATTTAAATAAAATGGTTAAAAAATATTCCTCTTGCACAAAAATAGAAATATGAACAATAAATATAATGGGATCACAATGCTTATTTAGAAGAACAAAGTCTCCTCAAAACTCAAATTCAGTACACATGGTACAAATCCCATACCTAGGGTTTTTAGCACAAAGTTTTGAAACACCATGAATTTCATGCAACCAATAAAAGTTTATAATTTTAATGGATTATATATATATATATATATATATATATATATATATATATATATATATATATATGAATATAAATATATAATTAACAAACAAAGAGCATCAAAACTCAAAAAACCAAATATTGATCTCACCTGCTTGCTTACATTCCATTGCTCAAATCTAGGAAATCACAAAGCACATACAAAGTTGTAGCTATCTCTTCCCCAAGAGTTTGAAAGAAAAAAGAACTTCCTTTCCAAATAATTTGGATTTTCTCTTTTACATAATATTTCCACCCATAAAGGAAGTTTAAAATCCATCTATTGCATCAACTCAAATTAGAGATAATTTCCACTAGCTAGAGTTTTCCCTTGTTTTATTTCATTATTTGGGTATTTTACAACATTAAATGCACTTTTGATTTTGCATTTAAAATACAATATTAATTCTACATTTAAAAAAATTACTCGATGACCCAAAATTCATAACTCTCTCTACATGTTCTTCCTTTTGACACCATTTTATGACTTTAATTAAAGTTAATTAATTTTAAAAATAATTAATAATTTAATCAAGTCAATTAAATTATTTATCATGCACACAAACATCATATTCATTATTTTTTCCATGTTAATTTTCCTATAGTGTTTCTTTGTTCATTGGGATATGGATTCTCATAGAGCATCACATTAATGTGAACAATTAAATCAATGAAAATTACTCATATGGGTTATGAAATTTGGATGTCCAAGTTTCACTACAACAAGATTGTAGGAAAGTGGTAGAGAAGGAATGAAATTAGATTGGAGGTCATTTAGATCAGGGTCTGGATATTTATGTCATCTCACATAGTATCTTTAGTCACTATGTTCCAAATATAATGGTTTTGTCTACATGAATCTCACACTTTTATTTGGGTATAGACCGGTGTGACTACTTGTGTTATGATTATATGTGTGATCCTAACATTTGGTTGTGAACACAACTCAAATAAATATGTCTCCTTCACTTAACCCTAGTTTCACTTGAAATAATACACTTATGCATATAAAATGGGAAGAAAGGTGGGTTGAGCTAACCCAAACCACTTCCTATTGAATGGATGAACATTACGTATATAACCAATAATTTGAAGATGTAATCCAAACCACATGTATTTATCATTGTTAGGTGTGTGTGTATAATTATTGATCCTTGAATGTATGAAACCTATGGTCTAAATTTTAACTCTCTAAAAATTGTGTGTTTGGCTTTATTGTTTAAGTGCTTTAAACATGGCTATGACATGATATTTATGATAGATTTCAAAATTGGAAAGAATATGGTATTTCATTTGAATGTGCAAGTGTTTTAGTATCCTATATAGATGTTTTTTAGATGATAAATAATCCTAAACTTATTTTGTATCTATAGATATTATTTGATAAATTTATCATGTCAGTGACACTCTAGGTGTATGGGCCAACCTATCTGAGTGATTTTATTTTTGAATATGATTGTTATTGGGTGAAAGACATAATCATAAAATTTAGATGGTACCATCTGATACTAACATTTTTATCTAGAAGACAAGAACACTAATATGATTATCTATAGATGTCTAATTATGATAATTTACTAGTTTGACATAGACTGTGGGAGTTCATTTAGGTGATTGATAGCAATTAGAAGGATTGGATCCATATATAGCATGTGGATATTATATAATGGTGAATTAGATTCATATATTTATGCACAAATCATGTAGGATGAAGGTAGATCAAAAATAACATTTATAACTATCTAAATCCATATTTTAAGATCTACATAATACTTACTTTGGGTTTACTTTTCAATGCATAAATATCCATCTTAGCTAAGGTGGCACTTTATGTGAGATGTTTAGGTGAAGACTTAAATGGAAAGGATGAAGACCTAAGTATCCTTAATTGGGGACTTTAATGACTAAAGGGTACCTCTCTAGTTCAACTTTATTTTATTTAACCTCAAAGACCTTAAATAAGATTAGACCTTCACTATAATAAGCCCATTTGCTCTAATTCCTCTTCTTCTACTTAAAATAGATTTTTGTGTGCAATCATAACAGAGAGATGTGTGTTTTATTATCAAAATGAGATCTAAGAGATCTATATATATATGTATCCAAATATTAATATGCCAATGGACTCAATCTATGTTGATACAACATAAATATCTAGATAGACAATATGATTGTCACTGCAATCAATTATCCAACCTATAAAGGCTTATCCTACTTAGACAACTTTGAGGAGGCTAGTTTACTCTCCTAGACAACTTATTCTTCATTTCCCATCTTATCAAAGAGTAATATATAACTCATAGAGGCCATTATCTACTATATCACACACTAAGATAATATCACAAAGTTATTCATGTGTTCCTCATCAAACACATGTATATTCTAATACAATACATCAAATTCCATGTATTATTATGGATCATAGAGTTACGCAACATATGTAAAGTCATGTGAGCTATGATTAACGTGATAGATATGATATATCATGGATCATTGTTTAGATTCTAACTCATACACACATGTTACTACTTGACCATGACATGTAACATTATACATGTTTGTCACATGACCTACATGTTAGCATCTTATTGATGGGATAATTTGTTAGCATTGCATAATATTATAAACACTCAAAAAAATACAATATGTGTGTGTGTGTGTGTGTGTGTGTGTGTGTGTGTGTGTGTGTGTGTGTGTGTGTGTGTGTGAGTGTGAAAATAAATAAAAAGACATGTGCATGACATGTACAACTTATTTACATGATTTATTTATACTTTATTTTATGTAGTACATTCTATATCTAGTTTTTATATACACACATTTTTCATAATATACATGAGTGAGATACAAGGCATATAGGTTTCATATGATTTGGACACACAAATGTGAGACATTATTAGACCCACGAGCTACCTTCTAATAATGGGGGTACATTTCATTGGGGGCCTCTTGATGCACACTACATTATTATACATGACCTGATTTGATTCATACTATTTAGAATGCCATTTCAATGGATATTTTAATTTTTTATATGCAATGATGACATATGTTGATGGTGTGAATTATCCTTACTTGATGTTTTTTCTTGTTCTTTTTTGACTCTATTCACTATGTCACATTTGATTATCCATTATGGTTGACTTTGATTTTTGGACATTTAATTGACCATTATGTGTGTGATATTGAATTTTCCATTATTCTTGGGATATTAGATTGTTCATTATACTTGTGTGAAATTAAGTTTTCCATTATGTGTGTCCCTGAGCCTTAAGCAACATTTGCTTGTCTATTAAGTGTGACCCTCACCCTAGTTTGAAATTTGATTGTCCATTAAATATGACTCTTTGACTCTATTTTCTATTTGTGGATAAATCTAGGATTATCTTTTGAGATTATTGATATGTTTTAGTTTGTGAGTGATGTGATCTATATCATGCACTCTTCTTCTTGTTAGCAGTGCCATGATACATATCCTTCACTTTTTTACATAGTTATTACTCAATTTATGGATTATTATGGCAATGTTGATTATTCATTGTGTTTCTCATTGATATATCTATCTTGACATGACACTTGTATGCTTAGGCTACATGTCTCATACACATTCATATTCTTTACTCTTACTATGTGACATATTCTCCACATTTAATTATATGCTTTACACTTCTTACATATTTCATATATAGCATGATGCCTTTAACTACTAAATTTTGAGATAAATAATTTGTAGGATTCATTCCTCACCTCAAAATGGGGGTATACATAGTTGCTTATCTTAGATATTAAGCTTCATAGCTACATAAATCCAAAATTTTGGGCACTAAATATTATATAATGGTACAATTTTACATAAATGGCTACAGGTTTACTCAGATTATAAGCATAAGCATGACATATGTCATGGATTTCACAATATTATGAGATATTTCACATATTTTATCAAATTATTACATAAAATATGGGAATCAAATTACACGAGTTGTTATAGTGGGAGCATATGTGTGGCATATGTTCACAGTTTCACATATATCATGATATATTAGCAAAAATTGTATAACTTGGGTTATTCAATTTACTAAATTAAATAACAATTTATGTCAATCTCTATTTAGTATCAATTAGATTTATTTCAAAAATAAGTTATACTCAGGTATTACTCATGCATTACTTAGATTGAACTATACAATCCATCTCTAACAAATGATTTAAGTTTATTAGGAACCTGTAATGGATTCCAATTTTACATAGATATATTGAGTTGTATGGGGCTAAAATTGGGCATAGTTTTACTTATGTGTATTTATCAAACTTTAGGAACCCATAATGAATTAAAATTTGATGCTATGATATTGATTTGTGTGGCGCTGAAGTTGGGCATAAATTGACTTCTAGGCACTTCTCAAATTTATTCACCCTTAATAGATTCCATTTACTCAAATTTAATGGAGCTGCATGCAGTTGAAGCTATGGATAGCAAAAACTCTAGGAACTTCTCTATTTCAAATTAGGGTTTGGGTCATATCAAGCTCAACCCATATTCTCACTCATGCATCCCTATGGGCCATGATAACCCCATTATCCATTATCTCTAGAACACAAGTCTATAAAAGACAAGTTTTATTCATATACAAGAGTATTTATTCATGTATATTTCATTTTATACATGTTCAATGTTGTCACTGTTTTATTTTACATCATTAGTAAAAACTTATTTATACATGTTTTGATATAGGTTTGCATACAACACGGCACAACCCATAATATGTAGTTGGGAACCACCCATCATAGTGATCCTCAGGTATCACCTTATATCCTTTTACTCTAGTGATCCCATTACTAGAATAAAAGGAGGGAAAATGTGCACACTCATATTTAGTATTGGACACTTGATAAAGCTTAATTTGACCAAACCTTAACATGATTGACTTATGTTGACATACATGACTCTTATTCACCATTACTCATAGCCATTATCTCAATTACTAGCTTGACCCTTATAAATTATCATTAATGTTACATAATATATTCTTGGTCTCTACCCAATTAGCTTAATATCATTCTTAGATTGTTTCCTAGCCTCAAGTCATTGGTCATGTTTTTTGGATAGGTTCACTCTCTAAGCCAAGTTTGTTGTTGTAGACTTGTACACTTAGATTAGACTTGTCCCCACACCATTTAAAGAATATTTTATGAAATTCAAAGTGCTCATATTTGTCAACCCACACATTTTATGTCAACTTGAAGGAAATAAAATAAAGGGTTAGCTATATAACCAAATCAAACCTAAGCATTTATCTATCTGAAATCTATCACTGGAAATCATTATGAAAATTGAGAGGAACCTCCTTAATTCTTCCAAAAATAAATCCCTCAAAAGATAAATCCTTGAGCTAATTCTAAATACCATTCAATGCCAAGTCAAAAAATTTCAAGTGTTGAAATCCATACATAGGATTGTACAAGATAATAATATTATATAGGATCACACACACTCAACTAGGTGTCAAAAATACATGCAGTTTGATTCCCTCCTTGAAGAATTGGATATATAGGAAACTTATTCATAGTGGGGTGTCTAAGATTAGCTCAACCTTTACCTTTCACCCTATATCTTAGTTTAAAGTCATCTTGCATTGCACAGCTAGGGTTTAAAGCAAAGAGATTACAGATCGAGACATTCGCATAGATTTGTATAAATTTGAATATGCAATCACCCTCAAAAAACATAATCACAATGGAAAATATAATTAAAGGTAAAAAAAAATACTTAGGATAGTTTCAAAAAATAGCAAATAGTGCCAGGGAGTGTGGACTCATCCAAGTGTGCATAGACTCTTTATTTCTGGATTTGAGTGTTCATAGGCACATTCTAATGCATTTTAGATGAATTTATCCCTTTATAGACCTGTACAAACATGAAATAAGATAAGTACATCATTATTTTAGTGTTTTCCAGAAATAACAAGTTATCATATTTAGCTAGTTACAATCAGATTTGTTTCGTAATTGTACATCTTAAGCAATATGATTTATTAAATAATTTAATGCTATTAGAGTCACATAAATCCAAAAATAGATAAAATGGTGGTCTAAAATATAAACCATCTACATAAATCACATCTTTAATATCTTAACAATTTGCATTGCATTAGAGGTAAAAAGAGTAGTGGTAATATTATGCCCACATGTCTATCAAGTCTTCAACTACTTTTTCCATGTGGCCTCAGAACTAAATGAAAATATCATGAATACAACCATTCCCATGTCATCATGTATGCATGGCCACTCAAGATGGCACACATGACAAATATATCATGTTCATAGAGATCTTATTTTAATTAACATCACATTATTTATTGCCCACACTATATATCTAATGGAGTGACCATAGTCATAATGTAATGTATTTATGTGGCCACCAAATTGAGTTTCAACATCCTTTATAACATCAAAATGGTATATTAATATTTCCATGTAACCTCTATCACACTTTAAAAAACATCACCCCACTTAATATTATAAAAAGGTCTTCTTGTGTCCACATGGCCTCACTTAATGATAGATGATTCCACACCAACCCAAGCCATATAGTTATTTATACATTTAACAAGAATGGAGATACGTATGGATCTTAAAATGATTTTTGGAAGCTTAAATATATCTACATGTCCACTAAATAGGTTTTTGACATCATTATAACATGCAAAGGGTCTATCATGATATACATGTGACCTTTATCAGGATTGTGTGGCTATTGCCACAATTTTCCTCATGAAATAGATCCTAAAATAAACCAAAACTCATATTTTAAAAAATCAATAAACTCACAAAATGTCATGGAGTTCACTTAGGTAATTTACATCATGTTTGAGGCACATGATAGCAGGTCCACCACATCCTTGTGGCCATTGAGTTTCCAAAGGTAGTCACATAGTCCACACCCAAAATACCTAAGAGGGGTCTGTGGTTTCCACATGGACCACATAGTCACCAACTAAATTTATGGCCCAATTTATCCTCACCTAATGAAGCCTTAGTATATACCAAATGATCCCTAAACAATGAGTTTTATTGCATGAATAGTTGTTAAGGCCTCTGGCCATCATAAATACACATTGTCTACAATTTAATGCATTCATGAACCACATTCCTTTAATTTTATTAAAAAATTGCATCATGTTCAAGTTTAAAATAATAGTACAACTCTTATACCTATATGTTGACCAAGTATTTGACCATCACATTATATATGGCCTCACAAATAAACATAAAATATAATACATCCATTTGCACATCATCAGATCTACATGGCCACTTAATAGAACATGTTCACATAGATAATCCTTTAAAGAACATCAAATAGTTTACTCACCCACATTATATTTCCATTAAAGTGACCACAATCATAATGTAATGTATCTATATGACCACCAAATAGGATTTTAACACCCATTATAATATAATAAGGTAAACCAAGATATCATTATGGTCTTTATCACACTTTAAAGAACATCCACCCCACTTTATATTATAAAAGGCTCTTTAATGTGACCACGTGGCCTCACTTAATGAGTGTCAATTTCATGGTGGCCCAAACCATATGGATATTTTCACATTTAAATATAATGGATATACTAAAGTACCTTAAAACAATCAATGGAAGCTTAAATGTATCTTTGTGGCCACCAAATAGGGTTTTAACATCCTTTATAATATGAAAAAGGTGTATCATGATATCCATGTGTAATTTTATCATGACTGTGTGGATTTTTACATAATTTTCTTCATTAACACGATCCCAAAAATAGACCAAAACTCATATTGGAATGGATATGTTGACTCACAACCTACCATGAAGATTGCATAGGGAATTGGTGTCACATTCGAGACAACAAGGTAGTGGCTCTACCACATCTTCATACCGCTACATACCATGTGGCCTCATAACTAAACACAAATGATAATATGGCCATTACCACATCAATATATCTCATAAAAATATTGTGTGGCCTAACTTACCTCAATATATCTAGACCATCCACATGTCTTCATCATGTCAGCATGGGGTCAAAAAGTGACAAGGCTCACTTTTGAGTTTTAATTTATCATGTGAACTCTACAAACATGTTGAATTCACCAAACATGTTTATGTCAGCACAAGTCTAAATCTATTCTACATTTTATGTATCATGGACACTCAAGATGACATGTGATAGAGTACACTCACAGAGATGTTCCTTTAAAGAACATCACATAATTTACTCACCGACATTGTGGTCCAAGCCATACGTGTTGACATAACAAATGCAAAGGGTGAAATAACATTTAATATTAATGTAACTAATAACCTCATTCAAATTCATGAACACAAAACTACCCTAGGAAAAATAATACATATATTAGATTTTGGAATTGCCCCCAAAACCAGCTATGAAAGTGGAGATTGTGACATTATATTGTTTCTCAAATAGCCCAATAGAATAAAAATGGCACCTTTTGTTTTCACATCATACAAGTTCATTTCAAATTTAATAATCAAACATGTACTAAGCACCATTGAAGCCTATGCAAGTGGTACAATTAATGTAATTTTAACCTTTGTTAATAAATCTAGAATGCAACTCATTGCACTAAAGACAAATATCATGCCACCTTGTGTAGTTCTAAAAAATGCTATTAAACAAATATGGCAAGAGCTAGCCACTATGTGACCCTTATTTATTATGTTGCACTATTATGATGAATATATGGATATGCTAATGGGTTAATTATGTTATGTCTTTGATTTGATGGTGATAGAGGCTATTTATTCATAGAGCTATAAATGACTTCATTATGATGTTAAAGTGTTGTAGTTGCATTTATTTACTTTGTGTTGGATAGAGGAAAGAATGATGAGTATAAGTAGTTTTTTTTCATGTATTATCTAGTAATATGAATAAGTGTTGATCAAGATAGAATCTAAATATTATGATGCGGATCAATTAGTCGATCCAATGGGGCCCTAGGCTCTCTATTATGATTCAAGTGAGATATCCTATAAAGGAGAACATGTTTATAAAAAGATAGACACACTAACACACTTGAATCCCCCACCAATTTTGGTGTTAGTAACCCTTCATCCTAACCATTTATTTATAATTATTATATTTAATAAAAGCTACAGAAGTGTATGCTTTTTAAGTCATCCCTTGAACTAATTGTAATAACCCACATGCATGGGAAGTAGAAGTTAGCTGAGATAGAATTAGTACAAATGAAAGCCTATAATAAAGGAAAGTTATCCACACATTATATTATATTGAGTTTGATCAAAGATGTTGCCTCTTTGAAGAGGCCAATAATATTATAATGCAATTATGCAATATAGTATTTTTTCATCATTAATAGTATTACTTCAAGTATTTACATTATTATTCTAATATATCGTAGGAAGGATTATAACATTTGGTATTAGATCTCTTTCTAGGGCTAATAGGTTCAACAGATAAGGGTTATCTACTCATGTCCACCATAGGCTCTCACCTTGCCCAATCAAGATCTTTGTGTTTAGAAAATGGTAATAGGGTGGCGGTACTAAACTTATTACCCAATTTATTTTCTTCTATCTTCTTTCCTTAGGTTATAATCTATGCTTTGATAGTCTTAAAACTAACATAAAGCTATCATTTTGGGCTAACTGGTTATTAATTTTACCTAATTCCATGGAGTGAGGGGTTATAACCCAATACATAAACCACTAGACAACATTGTATATAGCCTTTTTTTCCTCCATGTACTTTTGGCAATATAAGAAGACCCCCTAGTTGTTATTCTTAACCTAGCCATAGGAAGCCTTTGGTTGTTTGTTTTTGTGATGCACTAGTAAGTGATTAGCCTCAAGAAGTTACTTTCATCGTACTTCAAAGACAATATAGTGGGATATGGAATAGTTATTTATTGTAGTTAGAGATCTAAAATATTGAGCCTACACTATTTTTCTAATGAAATTTGTATATTTCCAAGCTCATAGACCAAACACACCATGTAGTAACCATCCATACCCATAGAATTATTATAGTTAATTATTTGATGATTATTTCTTGGAAACATAGTAACAACCAAAAATTAGAAAAATGATATCATATTCTACCATTCAATATAAACACAATAGCTATAGAATCCAAGAGGGTCAGAATGTTCTATTACAGTTACTTGAATTCGTTTTTGTAGCTAACCATTAGAAAAGAAAAAAATACATTTTTTTAGCCATAAGGAAACCACATGATATGATCATTGTAACATGTATTTCAATTTTTTAGAAAAAAAATCAATAAAAAAAATATTTTTCACGTAGTCCCCAAAACACCCTTTTTCACCTTTATGAAAATTATTCCTTTGCAATTGTCTCATCAAATAAATCATTTTAACATATAAATTTATTCAACTTTTTCCAACAACCCCAAACTCCTTTGATCAATGGTTGTCACCCATGTGGGAAGCGAAGTCGTGGCCTATAACATATACACATTCCAAGCTGAATTTTAATCTTAGCTCAACTCTCAAGTCACTAAGTTGAATGAGATACTACATGACATCAATACACAAAATACCATGTTCTCTAACAAACTCAATGGCTATAGGAATTTTGAAGTTAGTTTATTATCCTACAACATGTTGCATATCCCTAAACTGGACTTTCCAAAATTTGATGGTACATAAACCAACCAACTAGATTTATCATATTGGACAATATTTTAATTTTCACAATACATTGGGGGTAGACAAGGTACCCATCATATCATTTCACTTAGATAATGATATTATCCAATGGTACTAATGGCATTGAAAATATCATACATAAACTACTTGGGATAATTTTGTCAAAGTTTTGTTAATTCGCTTTACTCCCAACACATATGATGATTTCACTAAAACCCAAACCAAACTATAGAAAATTAGAATAGTTTGTGAGTATCAAAACTGAATTTGAAATTTTGGCCAACCAAATCGAAGGATTAAATGATGACTTTTTCAAAAGTTTTTTCATAAGTAGGCTCAAATATGTAATTTGAGCAAAGGTCAAGATGTTTAAACCAAAGAACATGATGGAAGCATTAAGATTGGCCAAGTTTGTTGAAGATAAGATAACTTCCCACCATTAATATTCCAATTTTGGTTCATTTAAAACATCTAAAACATAATGGCCTATCACAAACCCTCCTCTAAATTCACTCCCATTAAATGCCTTATGGAGGTAGAAATGTGTGATCGCTATGAAAAAGGGCTATGTTACAATTGTGTTGAAAAAATAATAGAAGACATAAATGTAATAGACATAAGTTGTATTTTTTTGGTGTTACGTGACCACTAGATGTTGAATAATGGGATGATGCTCAATATTCCCATGATGAATAACCTAAAGTTGAATAACCCATCACCGGATTCATCCCCCAAAATTTTGATGCATGCCTTGGTTGGGGTGGCCATTCCTCTAAATATAAGAGTAAAATGGTATTTTAAGAAACACCCCCATCCAACTATTATCAATGACTTCAATATCACACACAATTTCATTGATCCTCAACTAACCAAACAAGATGATTATTTCATGCACCTATGTTCTAGAATCGAAGTGATGGTTGCCAATGGAGGACCATTTTCATGTAAAAAAAATGTCACGATGTTCATATTTATGTGGCAGATTATACCCTAAAAATAGACATGTTTGCCTTACCCTTGGGCAAATTTGATGTGGTTCTTAGATCCCAATGGATGTGCACTCTTGGCCCTATCTTGTGGTACTTTTCAAAAGTTTAGATATAGTTATATAAAAAATGCCATCTAATGTTATGCTTATTGTGTCATCTAATGTTATGCTTCAAATTCAAGTTCAAGCCGAGAAAGCTCATCTAGAGCTTACCCACCTCCAATATTTGCTTGATCATTTGGAAAGCACCCCCTATGCAATTAGTATTGTCCCTCTAAACTCCCTCAACCATTGGTCACGCCCATGGGACCATAGGCATGGGTTGCAAGGGAGGACTCGATCACACAAGCACCACAATGGTTCTCCCCAAAGGTGTTTCCCACCTCTAGGGCCTCAAACTCATGGCCATGAGATGTTAATGGTAGTTGTTGGGATGGCAAGAGCAATAGTGTAAGTGAGGATTGTGATTCTGATTCTATAGACCCTCTATCAATTCCCTACCACCTCTTCCAAGCTTTATCATTACTCATGCTAATTAATGTGATGTGTGATACAACATGACTCTATTATATAGCTCTTTTGTTTCATTACCTTTTTTATTGAAAAATGCTTCAAATTTTATTAAGATGTTATGTAATCTCTTGACCCTTACCAATTTTGTATGAATAACTTATGTATCTTATTGATTTTTTAATATAATTAAATAAACTTTTCAATCAATATATATAGATTGAAAAGTTTATTTAATTATATTAAAAAATCAATAAGATACATAAGTTATATATGCCAATCTATCAGCATTGTAATTTAAAATATATATCTATGCTAGAACTCAAAACATATAACATGGTGTACATTATATCAATTTGAAGTGGAGGATTACTCTATCTATAAAGATAAACCCGCCAATGCAATTGGCTTAAAATCTTCCATTGCATTCTCCTCCTATACTGATTAGCTTCAACCTGAAACTGAAAAAATCATTTTTTATAAATCAACCAAATACTGAGTTTGCAATTGATATCCTCAATTTCACTTCCAAGAAGAGTATAGAAGCAAATAGAAATAAGAGTGAATTTATAATCATAAATTTCTTAATGAAAATAGAAAAATGATACACAATAATAAAATTTTAAGTCCAAGGACAAACCATGTTTTCAGTTTTAAAAGTCAATTGCGTCACAAATCTAGCATCTTCTGCAGCCAAATTAGATCCCAACTATAACTTATGTTTAAGCTTCATATGCATCCATGTCAAGTGTGCCTCAAATGGTGGCATACATTCACACCTTTATTTTGTGGGACCCAAAAGCCAAATATGGTTGACAAGAAGGTACAGTCTCAGAGCATGTTGGTTGAAGGTACAGTCTAGGCACAAAAACTAGTTGATAGCAATATCAGCCTAACTCATACAAACAAACAGAAACTGGTAAATGAATCAACAAATATACTACCAAATTCCATAAATCTGAGCAAATGACTCATCACCAGAGCTATGGATATCCTTTAAATTCAAAGCAATTATGAATCAGAAGAAAATATACAAAGGCTACAAACAATTATGTACAGGAGATTATTACAAGTTCTTTCTATAGATACCTGAAATCCAATGTTAAGAGATTTAGTTTACGAAGAGAAAAGTTAGCAAGTAAAAGATAGTTTTGGCAATGGTCCTGAGTTAGAAGCCATTGAGTGTTTCACAAAAGAAGTGAAACTAACTAGAACTTCATGCATTACAACCCAGTGAAAAATTAAAATCGGCAAGAAGGTTATTCTTGTTCAGATCTGCAGCTTTTGAGAAACAAAACTTTCACCATAATTTTTGGCCAGAAAATCATTGCAAAACGAACTGTTTCACCTCATTTTCATCAGTGGCTTCAAAGATGATGTCTTCTTTCGTTGGGGACGACTGCCTTCTCTGTCCCTTCCACTTTTCTCACTCCAGGGACAAGACTGTAAAACAGTTCCAAATGCTCTACCATGGTCTTGATTTGCTGATATGGAAACATTCCTTGATCCAGCTTCTTGTACCTGGTTATCATGATGCAATCCCAATCCTGCACCTGCTGTTATAGGGTTGTCTGTAATAATATTTCCAGAATGGCTCAAAGTCCACTCTGGACCATGATTTTGCTCTTCAGTTTCATGGTCAATTATTGGTCCTTGGGTTTCTTGCTCAGGAAGTTGAATTGGATTGCTTACTGTTTCCAGAAAGAGGTCTTCTAGAATCAGTCCGGGATTTGTCATGATGGTCTCTGTGTGTTGCAATGGCCCTTCCACCATGGTAATCTCTGTTTCTTGCAAAGGGCCTTCCAGAACCAGTGTGGGATTTGTTCTGGTTGCTTCTGCCCCTTGCAGAGGATGTTCTTCGGGAGGTGTTTCCTGGGCAGCGCTGCCATGAATCATAGGCTGTCTAGGAGGAGATATCCCATGTAGCTGCGTCCTAGCCCTGGCCCTAGTTCTGCTCCTCTGTAGAATCTGCAAGCAGACAAAGATATTTAACACATTAGAACATAAGTAAATAGCCTATAGAAGAGAATTTTCAGACTAGACCATGGACTGCTAATAAATAACAAATTTATAATGTCTTAAGAAGATTTCAGAGGATAGTACTGTCTAGACAAACATATTATACATAAGCAACACTAGCCTAAATAGACATGGCACAAGACAATAAATAAATACTCAGTAAACCTATGATTAAGATGTCTGAAATTGAATTCACCAAAAAATACTATAATATGCAAGTATGTAAAACTAAAAACCGCAAACAAACGTACTTGTTGCAGTCTTTGCCATTAATGTTGTTGTCTGAGTTGTTTAGAAGTTAAGTGGTCTACCTTCATTCGCACTGCCTGAGTGTTTCTGTGGTCTCAACAGTGGAAGTTATAAGGTCATTCAACTGAGTATTAATTGTTTTGCTTATGAATATGAATGCAGATTGTGAAAAAAAAGAAAACTGCTAGAGATGCACCTTCAAAGGTGCAATCCAATGAAATGACCACTGTTCAATCTCACAATCAAGAGGAGAGTGTGATGCAAACAAACTTGCACGCTAGTAGCAGAAGTTACCAATTGAGTAAAGCAGTTCAGGTTATGGAAATCTTTCCCAAAATAGTAAGAGTTGTTTGCTTAGAAGGAAACGGAGATGGCAAGACAAATTGAAACTGGCCACAAGTGGAGGACACCTCCAAGGCCCTGAAAGAGGACCAGCCCCTAAGCAACAGAATGGGAGAAAGAATCATTGCTGCCATATTGAATTTAGTTATACAATTGTAAATTATTTGGACCAATTATGTAGGTGCTAAACGTAGGTATTGTGGCGCTTGCCTTAGCATGAGAAACAGTTGTTGTTTTGTAAAATCTGTTTGTATTTTGTTTCCATATCTCTCCCAAGATTAAAAAAAAAGGAATCACAAGAGTCAAGCAGGTACCTCTTCCCACCGCCCATGTGACCATAATGATACGGTACATCACAATATATTTTTTGTGCGTGGTAATGGTCATACCAATCCATGTGCCAACATGAAATTCCAATTGGTTCCGAAGTAATCATTACATAGCATGGAGGAATAAATTCATGTGTTGAGGAGGACTACCAACAACCTCCATAATTGCCTCACTGGTTGAGCATGTTTCAGCTTCTGTCATGCATCTTGACAGTCATCTTGAAACCATCTATGGAGATTGGAACACGGGCATGTCAGGTTTGACAGATCAGAGAGTCACCCTATGGTTTGGTCCTCCTTTAGATTTTCCCACCTTCTCCATTCTATGGAACTGCTATCATTTAACGTAACTATAGTTTCTTTTAATTCCTTTCAGTTAATTAAGGCATTATGGTGAATTTAGGAGCATAATTCCATATGGGCAGCTTTTCTGTCCATGATGTACAGTCACAGTATTCAAGAACAATGAAGTATACAGTATCACTTATCCAAAGTCTAAGGCCATGGGAATCTATTCCACCCTGTGGCAGGCAGATGACTGGGATACAAGAGGAGGGTTAGAGAAGATATATTGAAGGATTCCTTGAAACAGCAATGTGTTTCAAAAATGAAAAACTACAATTGTTTTAGGCAGAGACTGCGATTGCATACATCCTTTGCTCACAAAGATGTGAGAGATCAAGGAAGCATTTGCAAATTCAGAGCAATGAGGAGGAGTTCACCAATCTGATGTTGCATCCACAAGTATAAAGGGACAAGGAGAAGGTATATACAAGTATAAGTTTGCTGGTTTTATCTTAAGTGAATTGTCTTTGTCTGAAAACAATGCTGTTCCTGTTTTTTGGTGTGTGGGTGCACAAGGGCACAGGTATTTGCTAACTGGTGATGCATATTTGGCCAATGTGTCTTTAAAATAATTTTCTAACAAAGGATGAATACAATTCATATTTCATCTAAGATTAGCACTAGATGACTATTGGTACTGTGTCATTAAAAATCTTGATATTCATTTATATATTCTGTTGATTAACAGATTTTATTTTATTTTTGTCACCAATTTTTTTCTCTTACTTAACAGAGTTTTATTGTTAAAGGTTAATTATCCCTGATCTAGATACAGGAGTGATACAGGGAACAACAAACTAAATTGCAAGATTTAATGTTTTATAGAAGAACCAAAGTATGTACAAGAAAATCAAAAATATCAGTGATTTGGACATACATTGAAAAAAATATATAGAATTGAAATCAAAATTCTATATAAGAAGATGGGGAGCCATTCCTCATGAAAGCAGCCATGAGCAGATGCAAGGATCTAAGAAGAAACCTCTAAAGCATAGAAGATAATATATCAAGCTGCCCAGAGAAAGATTGGAGGTTGGTTGTTGAAGGTGCTGCTATTAAATGAACAGCATAGTTAGCCATACCATCAATTTCTAGGCTGGATCTTCACTAATAATCAAGACAGCAATCTCCTAATCCTTATGCAGTGTTTTTGTCTACTCATTTCAGTTAGTTGTGCTTTATCAGTAGCTTAACTTTGTGCCCTCCTTGGGCTTAGTTTGTGAAACTTTTAAAGCTATATATATTTTTTTAAATAGAGTTTGATGAGCAAAACAAACAGTAGACGATTAGAAAAATGCAATAAAAGAGGTATATATATATATATATATATATATATATATATATATATATATATATATATCGTTTGAAAGAAAGATATACAGCTAAAAGAGGTATATATAACTCTAGTTCAAGCTAGAACAGTTTCCATATAAATATAAAACTAATCCAACTAATTAAAGCATAGGAACCCATAATATGCCTATACTTGCATCTTGCTTATCCAACGTTCGAAATTTTCAAAGAGCTCAACATCCTATATGCATTCTTCCCACAAACCTAAATGTAAGGAAAAAGAATGCTTACATGCATGTATAACGTGATATCCTGTAGAGGAGCACGAGGATAATCTGCAGGTAAAGGGCTCCTTGAAGTAGACACCCTTCTTTGTCTTCGCCTTCGGCTCCCTGGCTTATCTGGAACAATATTTTCTTTGTTCTGGATGCTCTCCCTTGCCCTCAACAGAGCCCTTGCTAACATTTCAGGATTCCTCGTTTCTGGATGTCTAGGACGGCGTGGAGCTCCAGTTGTACCCTGAGGGGCAGATTGATCTGAACTAATATTTGACTCGTGGCTTGAGTTCACATGTGAACCCTGCCTGGCACGCAAAACATGACGCTCTTCTGGCATGATTATAAACTTCCCCCCACTCAAAATGTTAATCTGCCACATTGTTGATATGACACCATAAGATCAGAAACTATCTAAAAATTAATAGCTACCATCAAATCATCACAGAATGATTCCTTGAGCCAATATTTTTTAAAAGACAGCCGCCTAAAAACCAATATATTTAGAGCTGCCCTCTCAAAATGCTAATCTGCTATAATGTGCATTCAACCTGATAAACCCAAATCCCATTATCAAATCCGAGCAGAACCGGAGTCTTGACGCTCCATTTTTTTGAAAAATGAGAATCAAATAGCGTTGATCACAATTAATGCGAAAAATACAGGTGGTAACTTATCAAGAATCCAGAACTTCTAATAGTTTTAACAAGGTGAATCATACGGTCGATCAAATGGAATCCTAAAATAACACAGGAAATAATGATGCAGAATTTTAAATTATATAGAATACATATAACTACATGTGGGGATGCAAAAAATTTAACACACTTGAAAATGTGAATGGTGTTGAGCAAATTATAGGCGAGTATTCAGAATGCAGAACGTCTGAACTACTAGTTTAAAATGTGTTTTATAGGGTAAATTACATGAAATGAAAAGACTACAGGTGGATATTCAGAATGCAGAACTTCTAAACCACCACTTGAAAATGTGAATCATATAAGATAAATTACACCAGGTGGGTATTCCAACCACAAAGGCACATTAACTTTACAGGCTAGATGGAAGCATCCAAACTCAAGCAGGACACAAAAAATAATTTGAGAAATCAAAATTCTGACAATATTTAACATGTCCATTACCATGAATCAAACAACTTCGTAACAGAAATTAAAAGCTCAGAAAACTTCAGAACCCATTACCTTATCTCAGTGAGATGAACTGAACACCTTGATCTGACAGTACTTTCTTGCAATCAGGCTCAACCTCAGAAATCTTACTCAATGCTTTCCTCTTTTCTCCACAACTTCTGATTCAACCAAAACCATGAATCTGAGAGTAACAAAATCCCAATCCACCTGAAAAATTGACCTGTAAACCTCCCCAAACCCCGTAGATTTCTTCTCCAAATCTTACCCACATCAAAAATTAACGCATTAGATCCAAAGAACTGCAACCCAACTCGATAACTAATGAATCAGATTAAAAGGACTGGTGCCCATTTCATAAAAATCTATGAAATCCTACACCCACATTGCCATTTGTCCTTCTGGAACCCCAATCTTGATCCTGTGACTCTTTGATATGAAAAATCTTAAGAGTCTTTTTATCGGGTGTGCACCCACCCAATACAGGTTTTCAAAAATTTGAATTGGGCTTGAGCGGGATAACGGCCAAGGCAACATTTAACGAATTAATTAGTCTTTCCACTAATTAAAATTAGCCTTGGAAATCAACTTCCATTTGAATTGCTAGTACCTAGGAATGATAAACGACTAAGTAACAAATATGGTGGAAGTGAAGGCGTGGGGTCGTTAAATGTTTATCCGTAACTTTTGAATTTTAGAGCAGACCAGGACCATCTTGAGTTCCGTTTAACGGTTATTGATATTAAATTTTTTAATGATTAATTTGAAATTTAAAATTTAAAATATTGACTATTATATAAATATTTTGAAGTTTAAAGTTTATTTGTTTTTTATATTATTTTGAATTTAAAATTTTCAATTAACTATTTCAATTCAATTATAAACTTAATAAAAGAGTGGTGGGGCTATACCCGTATAATTAATTAAAGTTATACTTGTACAATATATTATGTTTATATATATAAAATATTAATAGATTTATTTATTCAAGAATAAAATCCATTTAATTATATTATGGACTTTTAAAAAATTTGAATTCTTAAAATAAATAGATTAAAAACTTGAAGTTGATATAAAAATTGTTAGCTAGCTTTCTTAAAGAAGGGCTTGGGCCAAGGTTCTAGGGATATATGTTCTTCTTTAGATCTGTTAGTAAGAAGGAATTGAGCAGGGCCAATGGGACTAGGTTTGATATATGTAGCAAACTCGGCACTACACCTTATGTTTAGAGGAAAAGGGCGACAACAAAGTCTTCGAGTGAAGTCTTTTCTCTAGGTCTTCTCGGTTAACATCCTTCCCAAGTCAACTTTGCATGTTTTCCAACAACCTCCCCACAAGTGGGTCTTAGAAATAAGAGCTTCGTTGGGAACCACATTTTGGCGTTTGTTAGTAAGGTCGTTATGACGTTCACTAAAGGATCCCATGCAAAAATATTTCTTTCAAGCTAATTTATAGGCAAGCGCTGCAAATGGACATCTCCTTTCCATTCTATGTCATGAGCCATCTCAAGTTACATTATTCAAGGCTTCATTAGCTCCCAAATTTCTGTAGAAGACAAACAGGGCTATCATTGGCACGAGATCTAGAAGAATATGGCTCAACCTTATTGTCTCTCAATCACATTTTAAATGTGTAAGTCTCTTCCTCCTTTTGTCAAGGTTAAAAATGTCCCCAACTCTTAGAGGTGTTAAAAATATCTTAACCTGGATTGGATGACACCATTTTTTTGTTGGATTAGCTTGTCCTATAGAACTCCTCTCTCGTTGGTTGTTTTGTTGGCCTCTGGCCTACTTCTTCTTTATTGCTTAAAAGGATCAAGCATTCATGGTCACCATTTTGGATATTTGCCATTGAATTCCTCCTTGTGGGATTTTTCTAGGTTTATTTTGCCTCAACATAAATATGCATGATGGTTGATTTTACCAACCCTTGGAGTTTTTAAAATGCCATTCTCTTTCTTCCTCTGTTCTTGGGAACCCTTATTTTACCCCCTTTACTTTGGAAATCTCCTCACACTCATTATGTTTGCCTATAGGGCCTCCCTTCTTTATACCATAAGTTTGGTATCTTTGAGAAAATTGGCTTCTATATTGGGGGTTTTATTTATGCATACACTTCAGTTGTGTCACCCCAACATCCTAGAATGTGTGTAAAGATTAACATCTCTCTCCCTCCCCGCTCTTAAATTAGCCTTTGCTCATCTCTTGGCCATTGAAAATAACTGCTTTGTTCTGAAATGCCTCCTTTGGTTGCTCATTTTAATCCTCCTCATTTTGAACAACCCCCCTTCTTCCTTGCCATGTTTTTGGCTTTCATAACTCTCCCTCCCTTACCCTTCTCCCTCTCTCCCCTCATTCTCCTCTCATTGTTCCAAGTTCATATTCCTTGCTCCTCCTCCCTTCTTCCCTCCTTCCTTGCCCCCCACCTACCTTTGTTCCCCGTTTCCCTCCAATGTTATCATTTTATGTGAATATGAAGCCTTTGAATCTGAGTGTGAGCCTACCTCTCCTTCTCTGGCTCCTATGCCCCTCTATATCTTGCAACAAAGACTATTTTCTCTCAAAATATCCACAAAATAATCAAAGGCAAGGGAACTGATGTAGTCCACTACAAAAATATAGTGATAAATGTATGGGCTTAATGACCGAAAAACCATTAAACCCTATTTTCTATGCTAGATGGGGAATAACCCTCCATTTTTAAAATAAAGTACCTCTCTTGGAATGTTATAGGCTTAAATACCTCTAAAAAAATGAAGGGTAGTGAAATTCCAACTTCAACTTTGAAGATTCAATGTTGTATTTCTACAAAAACAAAAGTCTTTCCTTTGGAATTTGATTCCTTTACTAAAAAGTAGTGGCCTTTCTAGGAGGTTTTGGGAATTGATATAGAGTGGGCCTTGAGGGGTTTAGGAGTGATCTTGAATCCTAGAAGAATTGAATTTTCCTTGGTAGTTTCAAATAAGAATAGGATTTTCTATGATGTACGTTGCTTCGAAGAGGACATACAAGTCCATATGATAAATTTCTTTAGTCCAAACCTAATTGGGCTCAATGAATGCACATGGTTTGACTTAAATGTTTAACAGTTAAATACATTAGAAGTTTGAACAAAAGTGGCTTCAAGACCAATCTATTATGGGACTAGTCAAATCATGTTGGAAAATTTGTCCTCTTCCATAAGGATCTAAAGCATTTTGCTTCATTGTGAAAATAATTTTTTTTTCAGGAGCTTCCTCAAAGACCAAAACATTAAACATTTTAACAATACATTCGAGCTCAAAAAAAGTCATAAGAGAATGGTGTCTCATAGTTCAATGAGCAGATTCAACACTCGGGCCTCTCTAATTTGTTCCCTACTCAATAAAAATACTTTTGAACTCCTTGGAAGATGTCTTCACTAAAGAAGAATTCTATTGGAATAAAAATTTTGGAGAACACAAAAATCTGTACATGTTAACCATTTCCTACCATCAAGTCAATAGAATCAACAGGTCAAAATAAATTTATAATATATTGTTGACAGAGAAGTTACAATTTAATTTTTTTAGTGAGGTCAAGAGGTCAAATAAAATTCTTGGATGCTTTAATTACCTTAATTCCTAAAAATTATGTCATTTCCTCTTTCTTAGATTACTAGCCAATCTTGCTCTACAACAATCTCTAAAAAATCCTTACTAAGGCATTAGCTAAAAGATTCAAACTTGTCATTACATATCTCATTTCCCAGGAGCAAGGGGATTTTATTTAAGGGAAACAAATTCTTGATGGGGTGATCCTTGCTCATGAAGTGATACGTTCCCTTTCGATTTAAGAACCAAATAAATGGTAGCTAATTTGGACATTAATAAGGCCTTCAACAGAGTCAATTGAATGTTTCTTCATTCTATCCTTGAATTTATTTACTTCTCACCTCCCTGGTATGACATGATTCTCAATTGTATATCCTCAATCCACTTCTCTATCATGGTTAGTGGTAGCTTTGAAGGCTTCTTTCCTAGCTCTCAAGGCCTCTGACAAGGAGATGATATCCCCCCTTATCTCTTCATCCTTATGACTTAGGCTCTTAGTAGGGCCTTGTAGGTGAAGTTCACTACTAACAAACTCCTTGGGCTTAAACTATAAGATGGGACTCATTTAATCTCACATCTCTTGTTTGGGGATGATACATAATGTCTAGGCTAAGCCTAGAGAAGAAGCCAACTCACTCAAAGAAATTATTGATTCTTAGTCTATTGTATCTGACCAAATTATCAGCTTTAAGAAGTTAGAAAAATATTATTCAACACCTCACATCACTTATAACACATTTTGGCCTCTATCCTTGGTTTTCAAATTGGCTCTCATCAAAGTAAATACATGGGTATCCCTTTCTTCTCAGGAGCAGGTCGTAATCCCCTTTGGAGAGACTTGATGGATAATAATCATATATGCTTGATTCTCTTCATATGTTTCTCCTAAGTCAAATAACTTCTTCCACTCCTTATTGCTAGAATATTTACTAGCATCATAGCTGGTCAAAACTTCCTTAATTTACTTCTCCACGTCATCTAGCTCTTTTTTCTTGGCATGAGTCACTATCGACCAACTAATAGAGTAGTTAAATAAAGTAGATACATCCCGCATTGCTTTTCATAGTTTCTTTACTTTTACTTTGTGCTCTTTTCTCTACGTTTTTTTTTTGTGAGGTGTCGTGCCAATATATTTACTTCATGTGTCATAATGGCCTTTGACCTGATTTATTCCCTATTCACTTAATTGTTTTAACATGTTTTATGTAATTTTCTATTGTATCCTATAGTTGTTTCTCTATTGGGAAAGTGTTATTCGAATCATACTAAGGTCATGTGGTGAATAGGGCCTTTAGACCCTATTTTAGTCTCTCTCAAAACAAAACACACCTACCCATCAAATCAACTCTAGCACTTTGAATTAGGAGGTCCCCAATATTCTCTTTCTCAATGGACATTAACTATGTCAATATCATTCCTATATGGCCCTTTGGGATTAGTTGTAGTATATCGAATGATATAATAATTCTTGAGGCTATCTAATTTTGTTTTGTTAGTTATGATTTTACAAGGAGGGTTCCCACGGTGTCATTATGGTAGATGGGAAGGTTCTTATTACCATAATGATCCAATTGGTACTTGCGGTATTGTTCCTAGATCACCTACTTCTCATGTTATTTCCTCATAGCTCCCTCCCTCTATTTAGTCAATAAATACTTAATTGTTTTTGTTTTCTTTCTTGGCATCTTCTGCTTCTTGATTCTTTTTGAGGCATTATTCTTTAGCCACCTAGTCTTCTACCTCTTTCATTTTTCATTCTTCCTCTTTTTGTTTTTTCTCTTATTCCTATTTTTGTTTCTTTTTTATCTATTCATTTGTCTTCCTTTCTTCTATCTCTTTTTGGATTTTTTCTTCCTCCTCTCTCATTTTCTCTCCTCATCTTCTTTCTTATCCTCTTCTTATTTTCTTTTTGCTTCTTTTTTATTTTTCTTATCCTCTTTGTCCTTTATTTTCCTTTCTTCCTTGTCATTTTATTCTTTAATTTTTATTTCTTATTCTTATTTTTCTCCTATTATTTTTTACATTCTTCTTCTTGTTCCTTTTCTTTTGCTCTTCTTCTACCTTTGCTTCTTTTTATGCCTTTTATTTTTCAAGGGTTTATTGGGATAGTCTAGTCACCAACTTAATGTCCTTGTATATCTTTTCCCTTTCAGCCCTTACTTCATTCTCTAGTTCCTCCCTTGTTTGTATTGCTTCTTCTTTTAATTATTTTAGTACTTGTAACTATCTTTGCTTTTCCAAAATTTATGCCAATAATTTAGCCCTTTGTTTTGACTGTAGCTCCATTACTTGGAGTTTTGTTATCCTTTCTTTATCCTCTAGAGTCATTTGTTTGTCTCCTGCTAGTTTTTATATTACCATCTATTGGTATTCCTTGGTTGCTAGTATTTCTTCCTGTTGTTTCTCTTACAGAAATGATATTTTCCTAATGAGTAGGTTATAAACCCTCTATTATGTCATATTATGTGAAAGGACTAGTTTCTGCATAGTCAAATAGTGTTTTCACCATGATTTTATTTCCTTATTTGTTTGCTCCATCATACATTCTCCTTATTCTTGATACAAGACCCTTCTTAAGGCACTCTAATAGTAATGTACTTTGGTATTATGGAGTTTTTCTCCTATATCTTCTTCTTCTTCTTCCTCCATACTTACATGTTCACAACTTATGCTTCTTTATTATGTTTCAGCCTCTTATTTTGATGACTTTGTTTCTAAATAAGTCACCAACATCTCAACTCCTTTATTTTCTTTCTCCTATTATTTTGTTCTCACTGCTTTTTGCTTTCTTCCCCCCCCCCCCCCCCCAATTACTTCTTTTGGTGAGGGGCTTCTCGTCCTTTTTCCTCCATTCATATGTAATATAATTTATCTTATTGTGAGAAGATAAATTTGAGCGATTGATTATGATATGCAAACTATATCAATATCACCCAAATCTTCTACTTCATAAATTTGGATCCAATAGATCACAATGCACATAAATAGATATTAAAATCAACATTATAAATCTAAATTAAAAATCTCCAAACAAGATTCAAAACTAAAAGACTATTTAGACTAATGACTATTGATGTTGGATTGTTTTGGATGGACTCAGATTATTTTACAAAAAGAATGGATGATGATAGCTTGACAATTGAGCAATTTGACAACAAGATGGTGTTGCAAATATTTGTTATATAAACTCTAATAGCATAAATTTAGCATTGAACTTCCTTGACCCATTACATGGAGGTGTCATGGTTTAAATAGAATGAGTGGGGGGAATAAATGGGAATTAAAAATTCCCAAGAAGCCTTTAGATTTAGAGGTTTCTAGAGAAGAAGGAGATAATAGGGGAGGATTCTAGAATTGGAGAATTCTAGAATCCATTAAGAGCTAAGCAAGATTAGTAGGTGGTTAGATGGGTGATTAGGGACTAGGGATGTAGGAGAGCCTAGGAATAGGCTAGGGTAGGTGGGATTGGAATTTTAAATTCTAATATAATGTACAAGTGGGTTTATAATAATATTAGAAGATCAATGACATATTAGAAAAATGATTAATTGACTTGTGGGGTAGGAATAAGGTTAGCATGATGAAGAAGAATGAGGTAATGTCAGAGAAATGATTAGAAAGAGATTAGTAATGATGAATTAGATGAAGTTGGGAGAGACTAATGATTATTAGACAAAATTAGTGATGTTAGTGTCGACTAATAATAATATTAATGATGAATCCCCTAGGGTTGTGCCTCAATGGTATGTCATTGCTTTGGTGACCACGAGGTCATGGGTTCAATCTTGGTTTATCTATAGTACATAGATTGGGGCATTTACACGTCACCTAAGGGACTAGTGTGATGGACTCACCCAACTATCACGCACCCAATTGTGTGCCTAGTCATCATGTCCCTTCAAGATGAAGTGATAAATCATGATACCCTAGGTTATCAATAATAATAATAATAATAATAATAATAATAATAATAATAATAATAATAATAATAATAATAATAATAATAATAATAACAACAACAACAACAACAATAATAATAATAACAATAATAATAATAATAATAGTAATAATAATAATAATAATAATAATAATAATAATAATAATAATATTATTATTATTATTAGTGATGATAAATGAAGATAGCAAATTTAGATGCACACATTCACCCCTCTTTGAAAGTTTGTTATGAGTAGAAGGAATAATGGTCTTTCAAAGAAGAAATACACTCATGGATTAATGTTAGTAAATGATGTTAGTGGACACATTATGCCCCCTCAAGGGGGTATACAAGGAGGAAGGAGTTAGATGGCCACTCAAAAGAGGAAACAAGGGGTGGGATGTGTGAATAAATAAGGGGTTAAGATGTTAGATGGTGAAGATGATGCAAAGGAAGAATAGGATTCATGCCAAGAATGAGATACAAATGGATAATGCCCCAAGCAAAGACACATGCAAGGGAGAAAAAATAACTTTCTCACGGTTGTTGACACATCTCAAATGGGAACCAACCATAATAGAATGAGGATAACATGCCACAACTATGGACATATCTAAGGCAAGGACACATGCTAAGGAAAGTTGTATGTTAGGATAATAGGGGTCACAAGTTTTTGACATATCCCAAGCAATGACACATGCCAAGGAAAGATGTAGACCAAGATGATTGACTAAGAAGGCCATGAGATTTTGATAAATCCCAAGTAATGATGCATGCAAGGGAGAGATGCATACTAAAATAAGATGACATCTATATTGATTTAATGGGTGTAGCTCAAAGCGTTAGATCTAGTGAAAATGGAATACAATGGATAGATGAAAAGGAAAGGATGATTCAAGTGACCAAGGGGACGAGAAGGAAAGGAATAGGGATGGTTGGTCGAGCTATCCTTGGGTACTTTAAAAGTGGCCAAACATTACCTACATAGTCTAACGAAACCTCAAGGCAATGTAGTTCTCACTAAACTAGAGTTAGACAAAGAAGAGGAATGATGAGTATAATGAAGAATATAAATGATGTGATGGATAAGAGAATAGAAGATGAATGAATAAAAGGGGATGAAATAGATGTGATAGATGTGAGTGATAGTGATGGATGGATAGTAAATGTGTCCATAAATGAGATATGATATGATTAATATTGAATATGTCCCTAGAAAATACACATGCAAGGGATGAAGAGATGATAATGTCATAGTTGTTGACATGTCCCAAATGGGAACCAATTTTAACAAAAGAATGATGAAGAAAGCCATGAGATTTTGATGTATTCCAAGAAAGGACACATGCATGGTAGAGATATGGGTTTTGGATTGATGATTGATAGGGATGAATATGTCTCAAAAGTGATAAATTGAGCAATCAGTGATAATGGATTATTTATTAAATAAAAGATGGATGTTGTGATTTATTGATCCTAATCGATAAGTATGGGTAATTGAATGGGAAAATTGGGGAGATGATTACAGGGATGGTGATTAATCAATAGACCAATTGATTAATGATTGATATTATAGATTGAGGATTTAAGTGATGTAATACTTGAGGATGATGATGGACAAGAGAGATATGATGGGGAAAGAGGAGAGAGCAGTTGAGTTGACCTCAAGCACACCATGTTGACTAAATTTTACCTACATAGTCTAAAAAGACCTCAATTCAATGTAGTTCATAATAGATGTTAGATTACAAGATAGACTAGAGGAAGAAATGATAATGACTATTAGACATGTTATTTATTATATAGAGTATGTGACTTATATGTTAGACATGAAGATAGAGGACTAGGAGAAATGATGGGAGATGAGATGTTAGATGTTGATGACTAGAGAGATGATAGATGGGTCATTAAAGGATATAGACAAAATGATAAAATAGCTTGGAGGAATGATTGGATATTAGATGAATGGACTAGGATGACCGACTTGATGATGGAATCAAGATGATTAGACATTTAGTCATGTGAGAGAGGATAGGAGAAATGATGAGTGCAGTACATTGTCACTCCATCATTACTATAACATATCTCATCAGTCTAATAAATCTGATGTAAATATAGCACTAGGAAATATGCCGCATGATATAAGTATGACCAAGAGGATGTTATGCTAAAGTGCATGATTATAAAAGGGGAAAATGATGAACTCTACATAAGGCACCCAAAAGCATTATTATAGCTTTTTGGCCCCATCATAACATCCTTGATCATTGTACCTTTGACAAAAGAGACATAATGCAAGACTACTTAAAATATTAATAAAAGAAAAAAAAAGAGATAATCAAATAAACATATGTAGATATGTATACATGATAAAAGACATGAAAGCAAGTCAAACAACACAAATCATATAATTAACATACACAAATATCTACATAGAGATGCATTATGATTAGTGTCTTGTTTAATTACTCGGATCAAAGTTGATAGGATGAATGATTAGGTGATGATTTAGACGAAGTCAGCCATGATGATCATGATGTGAATATGGATGAAGGATATGGATTCAGATAGGGGTATATATTTTGAGTAGACTAAAGTCTTAGATTATGATAAGGTTATGAATAAGGACTTGGATGTCATGATTAGGATATAGAATAAGACAACATGACAAAATGATGAGACCACTAGGATATAAGACAATGCAAGATGACAAGATAATATGTATGCCTTATGACATATGACAAGACAACTTAGATGTTTTTTTATTTTTGTGAATTTTATAATTTTTAGTTTTTTTTAGAATATTTCAATTTTTAGGTCTTTTGAGAATATGTATGTATACTATACAAATGGGATTACTAGCAAAGGGAATACCAAGCCTAGCAACAAGGATAAAGATAGATGGAATAATGGATGAGATGATAAAGGATGAAGGTGATGTTGAAAAGGAAATGAGGACCAAGGAAGAATGGACTAGGGATCACCAACAACCACATCATGAAGGAACCAGATATCTAGTTGCTTGAGTGTCCATTAGAGGATATACCAAGATGATTCTAGAACATTTCCCAATACATCTTCTACTCCCTTATGAAGGTTAAGACTAAAATAAAAGATGGTCATAATAAGATGCAAGATATGATGGCAAATAATGGGTAGAAATAATGGATAGTGGGATAAGATAGACAAGGATGACATGGAAGGGATTAACAAGAGATATTATGTAGATGAAATGGATTTTCCCTCAAGTGTTGAAGTACAATATAGACAATAGATTATTTTACCATGAGGTTAGAAAGTAGTTTTCACCATGGTACTTGCCCAAGGCACCAAAAGATTAGTTTTTACCATTGAAAGAATGGTTTTTTTTTACTTTTTTGAATTTTGGCATCTCAATTTATTGGATATGGGTATGAGATGCAAGAACATAGACACTTTATTGATCTTCATCCAACACCTATTCTAGTTAAATGTGATGTTAGGACCATGTTGTCGATGTTGGATTCACTAATGTCATTGTGACCTTTGTTGACTCTTGATTGAGACCCCTCCAAACATATAGACCAGGGGTCTTCATCACCCCTAAAAGAGGCAATGTTTCTTGGTATAGTGAGGTGAGGTATGGATGGGTATAGGGTTTGGATTTGAATTGATTAGATGATAGGATAATTATAGGAAGGTGTGATGGGTATTTAAGGGTTAGGACTATCAATCTCACATATCATTGGAGATGTTAGACATTTTGTATTTGATTGGTGCCATATGACAAAAGAATTTAAAAGATCCAAGACACTTTAACTTTGCAGTTTATATTTGATCTAATTATTTGAAGGATTATCAACCATCTTGATACTAATTTTGACATTCTTTTGATTTTTAGACTTTATTATATCTTGATTTCCCCCTAGTGCTTGACTTTGGGCTTTGCTAGAGGAGATTGATATTTGACTTGATAGATGATGACTATTTTGACTTTGATGGTCCCCTAGTGCCTCAAAGAGGGTTTCACTAGGGGAAGACACTTTTTGATTAGGCTGATGATTTGAATTTTCTTGATTGTGACTTGTTGGATCAAAGGTGATTTGTCATCGTGTGTGATTTTTTTAATATGTTCTTGAACCTTTATATTTTTGGTACATGTTATGTTACTCGAGGAAGCATCTAATGATGTATGTTCCTATTCATCCCTATGGAGGGAGGTGATTAAATGTTCATTGATAGGAAGAAAAGGATCTATGATAGATGAAGGTGGGAGAGATGGTAGGATGAGATGAATGAGTGGTGATGCAATAACATGGTCCTCATAGGGGTTTCTAGGAGACCTAGTTTTGACATCAAAGAATATCTCCTCAATATTAGTAAAAGGATCACTAAGACTATTTGTAGGATACACATTTGAGGTAGGATCATATTCATCAACTGATAAATCTTGTTAGAACTATTTTATGACTTCATCATCTTGGTTGGGATCAAAATATATGCCTTATGATTGTTTAACTTATGACTTGGAAGTATTCTCAAATAGGTAGATATTATCATGAGCTATGATATCTATGAGGGATGATGTTTCTGATGAGGAATCTGATTTGGATACTAGTGTTGAACATGATCCTGATATAGATAAGACTTGTGTTAACTTTGATGCTAACTCTGATGAGGGTGCATGTGACATCAATGAGGCAATGCTACTAATATAGGATTATTTGTCTACAATAAACTTATCTAAATGGGGTATTTGATGTGATGATGGGGAGATAATGGATTTTACAAAAATAGGTCCATAAAAGAAGGACTCATGAGATAAGGGAGGACTAGGTTTATGAGAAATGGACTCATTATCAATGGAGGATTTGTCAAAGATGGGAAGACCATAGAAGATGGACTTAGTTTTTTGACCTTGGCTCAAAAAGGGAAGGGCTTTATTGTGATCAGGAATGGAATCTTGTCATACCTCTTCTTTTCTACCCTCAAGTGTAGATTCATTTGATACATCCTTGATTTTGAGGTCACCATGGTTGATGAGATCTTGGACATAATTTTGGAAGGTGTGACATTGATTAATGGTATACCCCCAAGTTTGGTGACATATATAGTAGTGGTTGGCTTTATACAAAGAGAGCTTAGCCTTGGTGGGATCACAATGTCATGTGGGTGGATAAACCATCATGTCAAGGATAATAAGTTGGTGGAAGATGGATTCTAAGGATATAGAAAGAGGAGTATAGGGCCTCTATTCACTTCTTGACTTGGGTGATGAAGTATTATAATTTAAATCAGATGGTTGTCATCTCAATTGGGTGGGAATACTAGTAATAGATGAGATGGTTAGGATCGAATATCCTTTGCTAATGGAAGAAGGGGTAGAGGACTAGCTATGATTGTGTATGGAGGATTTGGATGGGACTAGGTAGTATGAAGACTAGGAGTTAACTGATAGTAATGGGTGCAGACTGGAGGTAATGTTGGGTGGATGGGGTTGAAGTTTGTATGATGTGGAGTGCTCATCTCAAGGACACAAGAAAGGAGTACATCCCTATTGGACATGAAACATTTCTCAATCAAGGTATCAACCAGATATTTTTTGGATGACATGGATCAAGATGGGAGAAAGTATGAATGATGTGGTTTTCTAGCCCCAATCAGTACGTGCAAGGGATTGAATGGAAATATCAAGGGATGAAGATGGGATTTGTGGAAAAAAATTGAACAAAGGCTTGCTTTAGTTTGATCTCAAGTTTGACTAGGTGTTTAATGTGGTGTGATGTTTGATGAGGTAAGATAAGATAAAGTAGAGCAAATTAGGGCATGAGCTAGACTTTGATGATTTTAACTACATTCGACTGGGCAAGCCAAGACAAGCTCTCAGATTTGATAGGGGCTTCAGTGGCCTAAGAGACTAATTTCAACTAGGGATTGATTGGATTAAGATTGGATAAAGACTAAGATGATTGATTTAAGGAGGATTAGATGATGACAAGATTGGATTCAAACTTGATTGAACATAGTCAAGCTGATAATAAGGACCCTAATGTAGAAAGAGTTATTTTCCAACGTATGTGAAGACTAGCATATAACTATAGATTTCACAAAATGACTAGTATTGACAAGTATGACAAGGTAAGGATGGGCTAGACTATGACTAGGTTATATTATGTATACAAGGGATAAGGTGACTAGGCAAGACAAAGTCAAGATAAATGACTAGTTTGGATTAGGACCTTAAGGATGAGTAAGACAAGACAAGGTGATATGAGGATATGGTGACAAAAAGGACCAGGATGTGAAAGTTATAGATAAAGTGGACTTTAGTCTTAAGTGATAAAGATGACACTAGGGAAAATTAATGCTAAGGTTAAGTGAAGATTATGAGGTTAGAATATGATAAGATGTGATGGAGGGATACCAAGACTGGATTCAGGTATGTAAGTGATGGGGGTATGACTAGTGCTACACAGATGAGACTAGAATAGGATGTGACTAAGATGAGAGGGGTGAGAGATAGGACAATATGTAAGATGAGATAAACTTAAAAGATAAAGTAAATATGCACAAGAGGATATTGATAAAGATATATAAGATGATGATATGTGAAAGAGACCTAGATAGGTGTGTATAGGCTTGGTTAAAATGCTGACTCAACTCACAAACATTGGTCTAACACAACACTCACTAAATAAATCAAACCATAAACCTATCATTAATAAACTAATTTAGGAGTGTAACTTGATGACTGCATCATCTAATGGCTTCACATATGAGGTTATAGGCTAGTGACCGATTAAGAATCTCCCAAACCCTCTCAACCCCATTTATACATAATGATCACTATGGGAGATGATATTGACTTTGATAACAAGTCGCTTGTTACAGCCTAAGGTCCTATTCTAGTTTATTCAATTTTTTTAAGGGCATCCCTAATATACACTAGGTATGTGGGGCCCAACTTTATATAGGGTGTTGTCTAATGTTTAGGTCAAAAAATTAACTCTTCACATTTGTAAGATCCTATATGGGGTCTCCCATTGGGCCTAATGACAACTCTCCCTCTTATTTATAATCCTTTAGAACATAGAGTGTGGTTTATGCATGGTGGTGAAATCTATGGTCACAATCCCCTTAGGACTATGGTAAGTGCATGGGTATCACTTTCACATCATGTTTCTAATAAAAAATAAAAATGGTAGGGTTTTTTAGTGGTTTTTAATCCTTTGAGACTCACCACTAGGATGCAGGGAGGAGAACATACATCATTGTAACCCTTAGGTTAAAAAAAACAATTTTTTTGATAAACTGGTTAATTAAGTGTGATATACACAAAATATATACAAGATGGTTTTCAAATTTCCAAAATCTTTGGTAGGCATCCTATTAAATAAGTGATTAGTAATTTTAATTTACAATCTCGAGGGGCAACCTGTAAGATAGGATGTTAGACAAAAAAGTGTCAAAATGTGACTATAAGACAAGTGGTTAGTTTAAACTAATAAGTAAAATCAAGTGAGATAAAACTACCATCAAATTTACCCCAAATGAAATGTTAATCTAATAAGCCTCAATAAAAACATTGAAAATATCATAGGTTTTACACTATAACTCTTTGAATGAAGGGCCATAATACAAGGGTCTATGGGCATCAACCCCCAATAGGGCGAAGGGGTAATGCCCATTGAGGGGTTAAGGGGCAGTACCCCTTATAAGATCAAGGGGAAACACCCCTTATGGTGTCCAGGGGCAGTACCTCAGGTGCATGCAAACATAATTTGAGGCTTATAGGATGCTTGGAATGACTTAAAAGTCACCAAAAATGATCTAAAAAGGCAACTAAAAAAAGACAAATTTTGAGACAAACAAAGGAAAATTATAAATGTAAAATCACTATTGTAGTAATGAAAACTATAGATACTTATTCAGTGTTATTCAAAATCACATACAAAGAGTCAAACTTGCTTATGATAAATTAAAATTGCAGCAATAGACAAGTGACAATGAAAACTACAAGAAAACTATCATAGTCACTGGGTAATTAGTCAGTTTAAAATCACTTATGATAAGTGCAAAATCACAATTAGGGATCAAAATCATATAAATACAAAAGTGATATTGAAATTCTTAGCAAAAAAAATAATATTTTGCCCTGGTCAAGTCTAATGTGTATAGGATTTTAGATAGCAATGTGTACTCAAACAAGTTATGTAAAGTACTACTGAGAACAATTGATTACAAGAGAAGACAAAGTCTATGTAATATGACTATCAAAATCATGGCTACTAGTTTCAAAATCATGACTCAAAATCAAATTCAGCAATTTTGAAAACTATACAAAAAATGAGATATTTACAAATTTTTATAAAGATTAAATGGACTTTATGAGATGTTAGGTTATGGTTTTATCAAATTAAGGATTAAATAAATATTGTTTCAAAATTGTAACTCATGAGTTGTAGTTAAACATAATCAATTTTCAGCCCAATCCTATATAACAAAGGTTAGACAGAAAGGCAAGTATCTACAAAAATAGTAAGAGATATATACAAATAGAAGAAAAAAATTAGATTAGAAACTTTAGAAATATTTCACTAGTCAAAATTGCAACTGAATATGTTAAAATCATTACTAAAAATCAAAATTGTAATTGCAGTGGTTAAAATTGCAATTGAAAATCAAAATTACAGTTGTAATGGTCAAAATCACAACTAAAAATCAAAATCACTTCTGCATAGAAGTGATTTTGAATAAACAAAATAAAATAATTAGTTATACAAATGAATAAAAATTAGTTATCATGGTTAGTTCAAAATTACAACAATTAAGGTCAACATCACTTGTGCAAAATTGCTATTTACAAAGTAAAGTCACAACTCACTTGGAAAACAAAATTTTGAGCCACAATCCATATTCAATCTAACTTGCAAGGCAAATATTAAGCACTCCAAGCATACAAGGTTAGTCCAAATGGAGGGCTCCCACTGTGGTCACAAAATGTGAGATGATAAATTTGAGCAATTGATTATGATATGCAAGTTATATTAAGAATCTTGAGATGGACGGTTGAGGTTGATTCTGATCAAATCCAAAAATCTATAAATAGAGAGGCCATGAACGTCATTTCTAAGCTATTTTGACACAAAGTTATTATGCTCAAATATATTCAAAGACTTGATTATGCAAAGTTATAATGCCAAATTGATTCCAAGCCAAGCCAAGCCACAAGCCAAAGGTGCCAAGGAGAAAAGGAGATAGCCAAGCCTCCTTTGATGAAGACTTCATGAGCACGAGCTGAGCAAACCACCACTACAAAGGCATTTGGAGCATCCAAGGAAGGTGAAGAAATTCTTATGTTTTATTCTTTAGTTTTTAGTTGTGTTTGTCATTTATTTTTGTTAACTAAACTCTCCCTAGTGTCTAGACCTAGAGATGTTATGCTATTAGTGTGTTTCTTTCATTTTGTTTTCATTTTAGAACTAACACCATACTAACCATCCTCTCTTGATTCAAATTCCTAGATCACATAATGGCACACTCGGTAGGACTAGATGCATCCTACACATGAAGAAGATCATTTTGCAACTTTCAAATATTTATTTGGACCTTTAAAACTCTTACAAATTGATTTTCTAACTTTAGTTTTCCATTTTTGGTTGCCACAGTTTTACACAGTAATCGACGTCATCAAGTAAGACCGACATCGGTTACATGGCTTAACTAACATCGATTAGTAAAACTGACATCGATTAGATTTTGGTTAGCCAAGGTAACCATCATCAGTTGTAATAACCAACATTGGTCACTGTGTTTTTCCAAAAACACAGACCCAAGAGCTAGCTTTTCAAAGTTCATTATTTCAAGATAAAAAGAGCTTCAAAGCTAAAGGACATGCTAACAATTTTGTTGTAGGACCAAGCTTGATATTTGTTCAAAACATGTTTAAATCACCTTTGCATGTTTAAAAATCAATTAGGAACCTGGTTTTGGTGTTTAACAAAAAAATTAGATGTTTTGGTGAATGTTTTCAAAGTTTGCAACTAAGACCAAGGGGTCAAATGAACACCACCAAATCTTTCATTTTGGGCTTAAAATTAAACACTCTTGTCAATTTTTGTTTGTAATAGTTGTTTAATCAAATCTTTGTTTTTGCAAAAAGATGAATGTTGCATGTATGCTCTTCCATTTGTTCCCTATAGGGAATCCTTAAAATCAAAAGTGCCATTCCTATTGCAAGTAGCCTAGTTTAAGGCTTAGAAAAAAAGTCATCTAAAACACTCCCCAAAAACTCGTTAAAGTTTGGGTGATCTTGAAAATGACCCTAAAGTCTTTCTATTTTATGCTTTCTTTATTTTTATGTAAACTTGGATTTTGAGGGGGACGTCATTACCTCCCATGAGTTCTTTAGGGAAGCTTTGACCTGAGGTTTCACCTCTTGGCATTGACTTCACTTACTCCTTTGAAGTTACACATGAGACGTATCTGCATTTGGACATTGTATTACACTGAGCGAACAATAAGATGTAGTGGTTGTAAAAAGGACTAGACCTTTTTACAACTAGCCAATGTCATAGTCACCCAATTTCCATCTGTATCTTTTGCATTGTTTGATGTGAAAATAATTGTGTAATTGATTCCCATAGAGACATTCAAAACTTGATATTTTAGTCAACACCACATGCCATACCCTTGTTAGGATTTGGACAATTATATTTAGTGTATTTTGGTCATTTACCTTACTTGGTGTTTTTGAGACTAAAACTTGTTTGTTTATGTATAAACCATGTCAAAACCAATTTGTCTATATGTCACTCTTTTATCTAAAGAGGCGTTATGATAGCCATTTTACACCACACTTGTGCCTTGAAATTTTTACTAAACTTGTTTGTGTATGTCATTTAAGTTGTTGAGGGTAGCGTTATGTTGCCCAAATCATGTCAAAACATTTTGAGCCTTTTAAACATAACATTGACCACATTAGTTGAGTATGCTTACATCGTTAGGTTGCTCAATTTGTTTCAAGACTTGTTTACCATTGTATCAAAATTGTTTGTTTCAAACCATGTCATGTATACCATTTGGACCTTTGTCTTATGTTGTCATGTTGTCCAATCTTGTCTAGCTTGTTTGGTCAAATCCTAGTTTTCAATGTTGAGTTTTCAATTAGCCTTGTCAAGTTTAGATTCAAAAATTAATTAATTTCTATTTAGGCCTTAATTCATGGGGCTAATACATAGATATTTCTCTTTTGGGTTGCACAACTTTAGTTAATCGATTACCTAAATTTGAAAACCATTGATGGTTTATTTGTTTAGTACCTATCCTTATCATTGTTTGTACCTTTATTTGGGAAAACACAATCTTTCTTCAAAGAGCCTTTTGTCTCATGCCTTATGTCATCTAATCATGTTTATGTTTGATTCCATGTGCTAGGTTTATGTCAAATTTGTTTCCAAACTTTTTAGATTAAATAAAATCACATCATGCCTATTTTTTTAAGCCTAGCTTTTGACTCCGCATTTGGATAAAATACTTTGTAACTCAACTTTTTCCTTTCCTAGTTTAGACCTTGTTTATAACACTTTGACCTAGACCTTTGACATGTCAGTTTTTATTCAGATGATTGACCTTTTGTGTGTATGACATTTGATGTTAAACATTTGGTATTATGTTTTTCTATGCCAAGTCTTAGCACAAACTATGTTGGAGACACAACTCCACTTTTAGACCACATTAGAGATACAACTTCACCTTTTGACCAAGTTAGACCAAGCTTAAACCATTTGTCCTTTGGACATAGTTTTTTTAGAGTTTATAGAACTCTAAGACTTTTTGTTTCAAAGCTTTCATCATTTACACAGATATGTCTCACTACACTTATGGTGGAGTCACATACAATCCAAATTATGATAGAATGGTTGCAAAAATCCCAATAGGAACCCCTATAGAGAAATATTTTCTGAGTTTTATTATTCTCCCTACAATACACCATATAGGGAACATAGGCTTGTGAAGAAGACTTTGAAGACCCAACTATAGATAATGTTATTTGGGATATGGATCCATACCCTCTTTACAATAATCAGTACATGGAACACAATCAAGAACTAGCTTATGAGTGAACTCACAACTAGGATGATATAGTTTATGAGGAAGACTTGGATGCTTTGGCTTATGTGAGTAATTAGGCTCCACCATGTCATACCATTTCTATTTGAGAACCACAATGTCACACCATTATCATACCAAGACCTCATCCTTTGGTTTATGTGAGCAACCAAGCTCCATAATTCCCAACCATTTCTATACTAGGACCTTGTCCTTTGGTTTATGTGAGCAATCAAGCTCCACAACACCCCTTTATCATTCCAAGACCTAGTCCTTTAGATTATGCAATAAATCATGCTCCACACTACCCTATCATTACCATCTCAATACTTTGTCCTTTAGCTCATGCGAGAAATCATGCTCCCTAAGGCCCTACCATTATCCAACTGTAAGTCATTCCTCATCCAAAACCAATCCCATCCAAACCTCAATCGATCTAATCCTTCAAAGACTAAGTTGTATTAAAAACTAGTATTTTACAACTCATTGGAAACCAAGGCTAAGAGAACCAACCAATCTAAGATGTTTTTGTTGAATCAACCATTTGTGATAAGTCAACCTATGATAAATTTCCTATTGATCCTATACTAGTTGTCAAGGAGTCTCACACTGATGAGCCAGTCTATATTGAGTCACTTTTTAATGATTATAACCACCTTTACCATGACCTTGTGCCTATTTTTCAAGAGCCTCCTATTAACAATCTAGTGTTTGAGGAGTTATCTCTTGACCTTTTTCCCATCTTAGAGGAGTCTCACTTTGACAAACTAGTCTTTATGGAGCCCATCATGCCGTTATAGGTTGTTACTTATCTAATACTAAATATTCAACAAGACATCATTATAATAGAGTACCCATCAGATGAAGAATCAGAGTTAGAGTCAGGTTTTACTCTTGGACCAACATCAAATTTAGCATCAAAATCAGAATCTGAATCAACATTGAATTTAGAGTCCCTTGAGTTATAATCAGATTTAGATGAAGAATATGTTCATGGCTATTACGACATTGGTTACACATGCCTGATAAATCAATTTGAATACATTTGTGATCCTTCTACAATTTTTGAGGATGAGTACTTTAGCTTTGACATAAGTTATCCTAGTATCTTCTAAGAGGATTATGTAGCCTCTCCCCATTTCATTACCATCAACCAAAATAGCCATATTATTGACATTTCATCTCCCACAAGTGTTGATTGGGACTGAAAGAATCACACTTTGTTGAACTGAATCCATGGTGACATAACATTTGAAGAAGATCAAGGAGGCCAATATAACATTCATGTATCAAAAGAACACTCTCCTAGTGAAACCTTTTTGAAGATGCTAGGGGATAATCTAAGTCAGAACTCAGCATCTTCTAGTGAAACTTTTTTGGAAGTGCTAAAACACAATCAAAGTCAAAAGTCAACATTCCTTAGTGAATCATTCTCAAAGGTGCTATGGGACAATCAAAATAACTTCATTGGTGAAAACCTCTCTAAGGCACCAATAACTGAGTACAAAAGTTCTTCACTACTTGATGAAGACAAAATCAAAGATCAAATTAAAATAGATTCCAATCTATAGACTAATTAGATGGTAGCTACTCTCAAGATCAAATAATAGAAAAGTCTAGTGGTCCTATTGAGAGAACAAGTCTTTAGCCCCACCATAACTATAGTTATGTTAAATCTGACATCAACAACATTACGTGTGACTTAACGTCTTGATCTTCATTTGTTTCCTAACCATTCCACTTTCCATTATCATCTACCATTATATTTCAAAATCAAATACCATCCATTATTTGTCCTTGTTTAACATCCATGTCCACACTTTCCTTTATAGAGGCTATAAAGATACCTTGTCTCGACATTTGAAGGAATCAAAATCAATGACCAATGAAGATCACAACAAAATTCTTGAAATCTAAATTTGTAGGCTATTTTTGATAGAGTAGTTATTCAAACAAGGTGTGGGCGAGCAATTAACATGATTGAGTATTTTATTTGTATCATTTGTTGATTAGAATTTGCATCTCCCCATCAGCAGGAACAATATAATCAAAAACCACACCCAGAACAAAAATATGTACCATACCATTTCATTTCCATGCCATTGCCATTATTACATATGCCTATTTTCCATTATCATAGATCATTCCATTCACCCCATCACTTAGGGGAAACCCTCTTATCATTTTATCAAACCATCATTATCCTTAGCAAGACCGTGCCATCCTATCATTCCATTCCTATCTAAACCAAAGCTTGTTTTTAGTCATCCTAAGCAATCCTGTTTTGATCTTGGTTCATTTGGTTCTTCCTACACCTATTGTGAGAGGATTCTAATCAAGTTTTAACAATCAATCCAATATATGTTTACAATGACAGTTTATGAAAGTAGTGTGACAGTTGATTTGGTAAGATATCTTTCATCCTATATCCATGTTTGCTTATGTGAGCTTGATTATAACCATCTATAGGCAAATCAATGTTTCACCAGTCTTGCTACTATTTATAACTGCCTATGAAAAAATTAGTATCATTGACCTATGTCATTATTTCCTAGTTATAACTAACTATGGGAAAACTAGGGGCAACACTTGTTTACCATGCATTGTTGCATCACCTTGCCATTAGTGTTTTCATTTGAATAGCCATTTGCCAAATTTGAGAACTTGTTGGGACCTAGTTGGTTTGTTCCCTACCTTTTATGTGAATGGAATTACTATAACTTGAGGTCATTTTAGGACTATATGGGTCATGATCAATTCATGTTGAGGTCATCTCAATCCCCCTTTCTATATGCTCTCACTATTTTGTGAGCAACCTAAGACAAATTCTCTCACCATTTTGTGAGCAGGTATCTTGTCATTCTTGATCAAGTTAAGATATCTCAAAATGCTAAACACATTCATAAAATTTCAAAAATCAAAAAATATTTGTCTTGTCTAAGCCTAGTTAGTTATCCTTGATCCGCCTTAATGGGGCATGGTCATTGTTAGGATGCTTTCTTTTGCTTTTATTTTTAGGCTTTCTATTTGTTTGTTTATTTCAAGTTGTTTGTTTGTTTATTTTTCTATTTGTTTATTCAGTTGTCTATTTGTTTACTTTCAACACTATTGCCTTGACTTAGTTTATATGTGTTCATTGGGTGTTTCCTTATGCACATTATTCTTGAGTCCATCCATATTCATCCATTAACATTGTCATCTTGGTTTTTATCATAAGTACATTATTTTTTGAGTGTTTATTGGATCAGGAGTCAGTCCTTATGCTTATTTTGGCCAAGTTTTCATGGTGTTCTATCATAAAGCCTACCATCACATGCTACAACAAAACTTAGCTTCAAGAAGGTCTACAATCAATGGAGATACAAAAATTTCTCCTTGGTACCTTGGCAAATCCTCCCACCCACCTTGATCAATATAACTCATTTGACCATTCTAGTTGTATCATTATTAATCAGGATGAGCATCTCCTCATTGATAGGTACAATTGAATCATTCAGACTTATCAATCTTATTATTTTATTCATCTATTTCATCACTTTGCACCCACTCATCTTTAATCTATATTCCAGGTTATATCCTTGAGTTATGCTTGATAATCATCCCTAACTGGGGCACCATCAGTTTTAGCCAATTCAGGTTTGCTTAATGATTATAACCACCTATGGGCAAGTCATTATTTTAACTTTTATTCATGATTATAACTACCTTTGGGAAAATTAGCATCCTTTTTAAATCAATGCATGCAATCATTTTATTAACCATAGGTTAATTCCACCTTTCTTCTTGTTTCTTTTTGAGGGACCATCTATCAACAAATGTGATTACCACTCCCTCGAGGGGGCATCATCATAGGCTTCCCAAAACCATTTGGAGCTTTATTTTTCAATCATCATCTTCTTTTTGGGCATACAGGCCATCTCTCATTATTTGAGAAGACATTGATTTGCCTATGGTTTGCAACATCTTCCCAAATAGGGGGAAATTGTAGAGAACTAAAATTGGCCATCGATAACTTCCAACCAGGATTTTGGCCAATTTCTACCCAAAATGCACAATTTGGCCTAAAAACACTAAAACATGCTAAATGATGTGAAACTGACATATTCAAGTGTTGATTTTGGCTAGGGTATCACTAAATGGGGCAATGTAATTTATGGGCTAGCTAACTTTGATCAGATCATTTCAAGTCAAAATGCCAAATTTGCACCTGAGTGCTCTAGATTACTCTTTCCTATCAAATCTCTTGCACAAGACACGTGCCTTTGTGCAAGAGATTTGATATGAAAGAGAAATCTAGAGCACTTAGGTGTAAATGATCTAATCAAAATTAGTTGGCCCATAAATTGCATTGCCCCATTTAGTAATACCCTAGCCAAAATTGGCACTTGAATATGTCAGTTTCACATCATTTAGCATATTTTAGTGTTTTTAGGCTAAATTGTGTATTTTGGGTAGAAATTGGCCAAAATCCTAGTTGGAGGTTATCGGTGGCCAGTTTTAGGTGTCTACAACACACACCATAAGCAAAACGGTTCATCTATAGTCTTAAAAAATGAGGTTGTTTCTACACCTAACTATTAAGACTTCAATGTTCATTTATAGTTTTCCATCTCAGAAAATGTTAGATGATGATTTGAGCTAAATTTATCTAAATACTATTAAATTTTAGTGACTTTGCCATGTTTGTCAAGTCAAGGTGGCAATACTCATCACTTATGGTTTTAATCAAGGCTCAGAGTAGAGACTCATAATTTCAATACAATGATTTGAATTTATGATTTTTTTTTGTGCATTGAATAAACTTGCCTAAAATGGTATTTTTTAACCTTCACAACCTATTTCAAATGCAAAAATTGAGATTAAAAGAAAATGCATTGTCCATTATAATTTTAGACTTGGTGAGTAGGTAAGCTATTACATACCTTAAGTTTTTATTATGCTTGTGTTTGTTCCTACATTTGTCCTTTTATTTCAATCCTTTTATTTTAGTTATTTGATTTGATTTGATTATTTTATTCTATATATATGTGTGTGTGTGTGTCTTTCAATTTCATTTTTATGTTTTAAAATTGGTAAAAATGGGCTTTAAGAAGCGATCTGACACTGTACAAAACCAAATAGGCTAGGTCTGTAGACTAGGTATAATAGTAAGCTTGTCACAAGATATAAAAACAATAGAAACAACAAGAACACAACATAAATGTAGTATAAAAATAAAAAATAGGCCTAAACAAATAGGGCAAAGACTAAACACATAGTCACTGATTCACATGTTCAATTGGGTTTTTAAAAGTGAGATCCTTGTAGACCTTAGAATAAGAAACGTCTTCTTCCCCAATAATGGCCTTCATCTTATTTTCATATATGAGAATCTTTGAGTCATCATGACTTCTCTTTGATAAAAATATTAGAGTCTCTATTCTCTAGAAGCTTTTCATCATGGTGTACCTATTGTACTCCACCAAAGTGTTGAGATTTTCATTGAGTTTTTTGTTAGCTTTTTCTAGATTCTTCATTCTTTCCTTTATGTTTTGGACCTTGATGATTATCTATAGAAGACCAAATTTGGTGTAGTAAATTTAGTTATTTTGATTGATTTTGTTGAGCTCATCTTTAAATATTTTTTGGTCCTATAAGAACCAATAGAGAATTTAATTTTGAAGTTCTAACTCGTTCTCAATTTTTTTGAGCATGTTCTGGTGTTTGATCTCCTACATAGCCTCATTATATTCCTTAGGGATGTATATATTATGATTTTAGAAATTAGTGTGTTGTGAAATTATAGGAAGGGTCTTTTGCAAACAAGTGCAAGCATAAAATAACTTCTTTCATGCTCAACATTTAAACACTTGATTGTACAAGCATCAATTCACATACGCACAAGCCATATGCACTCACTTGAAGCGTATTTGAGAGGGAACTGAGGCCTAAATTGGGATAATTATACCATGGTGTAAGGCTTGAAAAAAAGGGGGGCTTAAGCATTGTAATGTTGACTTAGTTGAGGGGCAGACCCATATGCACAAGCCTATCTTAGGATAAGCGTGGGGTCATATAGGTGTTGAGTGGGTTATAAGACTAAGTTGATTCAAGTTGTCCTCCATACTTAGCATAAGTAGATTAAACATAGGTTTGGTTCATGGGCACATATATATACTCATTTTGCATGTATAATGATGTTGATGTCAGGAAAATATAGAAACTCTATTAAAATGTAAAACCAGTGAAACACATGAACTTCAGAATAACATAAATAACCAAAATGTTGTATAACACAAACACACTTGAATCCCATAGCAATACAACTAATATGTAAACCAAGACAAATCAAAATTTATTTCAAAGTAGTGCCATTACTAATTGTTTAATGTCCAAAATAAGAGTTTAAATACAAAACCATACTATCTACAACCCATAAGTTCACGGTCAAACTTGGGCACATACAATTGGAGCCAGGGTGGCCTCCATTTTAAATCTAAGCCTTAATGGCTATTAGATAAATTCTACAAAGTATTCTTCCAAAGCCACTCTGCCAGAGCTTTGCTATAATTCTCCTCCCCTTCCTTTTTCTAGTTTGAGCTCTTTATATAGGCCTTCAATATCATCTTTGCTAGGGTAGATGTTGCATTCATGCATTAAGCTGTGGTTATACCATCATAACTTTTGGCTTCATGATATTGTGATTCCCATACTCCACTTTTCATGTGTCGTTAGATCTCCATCAATGTCCTAATTATCTGGGAGATGGTTACCCATCAACAACTAGCACATGTTTTGCGATGTATCCTCTTGTTATCTATCAAAACTGTTAGGCTAACCAATGTTGTGTTGTGGAGCCTATTTCTAAATTATAATGTATTTCAAATACTATACATTTAAAATTTACTATACATTCTTTATGTATTCTCATTGAGGTTTAGGGCTAGGCTAATCCCTGAGCAGGAGTTCGGGGGTGGTAGCCCCCAAAAAGTTGGGGTTTAGGGGGTAGCCCTTAATTGTTTTTCTGAACCCCCTTAATGGAAATCATTTTGGGTTGACATGACCCATGGTTTTGGTACCCATTATTTTGTAAAATTTCTATGTTGATGTATTATGTATAGATGGATATTCATTAGGTAATACATCATGAGAATAAGGGTTTGAGAAGGAAGAATAAAATGTGTGAATTCAGGTGCAAATTTAGGAGGGCTTGTTGAGCACAACTCCAAATAATATTTATGCATTGTAATTATAAGAAGATAAATCTAAGAGTAGATTGTACTCTTGTGGCTTGTAATAAAATCTGAGCAAGTGTTTCTTGGTAGATGTAGCCCATATTGGGTGAACCACATTAAATCTGGTCTTTTTATTTTGCATGTTTATTTCTATTCTTTTTGTATCTCTATTCATATCTACTATTATTATTATTACAATTCTATGAAATTATTTTACATCAATTTTTGATTTATTTCTAACAATTGGTATCAGAACTTCTGGTTGTATTTGTTGGAGTGTTGAATTGCAGGAAGGGTTATTAGTTCAAGTGGGAGCTATGGCTAATGATCATAGATCAAAGATTGAAAATTTTAATGGATAGAACTTTGGTCTATGGAATATGTAGATGGATGATTACCTCTATCGTAAGGACCTCCATGCTCTATTGGGAAGAAAAGTAAAGCAACCAATGTGTATGATATATGAGGCTTGGGAGCTACTTGATAAGAAAGCACTTGGGGCCATTAGGTTATTCCGTACATCTTTGATTTCATTTAATATATCACAAGAGAAGACCAAAAAAGGTCTCATAAATGCATTAAGGAAGTTATATGAGAAACCCTCTACTTCTAGTAAAATATTTTTAATGAAAAAGTTATTTAATATGAAGATGTCTGAAAATGGTTTAGTTATTAATCATCTAAATGAATTTAATATGGTTGTGAGTATGTGGAATTATATAAAAATTGATTTTGATGATTGAGTTAGGGCTTTAATTATTTTGTGTTCCTTATCAGAGAGTTGGAATAACTTGGTAATGGTTGTGAGAAATTTGGCCTCTAATAATGCCAAGTTGAAGTTTGAGGAAGTCATACGAGTAATACTTAGTGAGGAAATGAGATGAAAAATCTCTGGGGGGACTTCTACTTCAGATGATGATTTGGTAGTGGAGAGTAGAGGGAGATAAAATTTTAGAGGAAAATAAAAGCGTGGAAAGTCAAATGGTCTTGGAAGGTCAAAATCAAGGGGTAAGATGGTATGCTGACACTATGAAAAGATTGGGCATATGAAGGATTGTTAGTCTCTTTAGAACAAGAAAAAAATTAGGAAGACACTAATGAGGTGAATGTGCTAATAGCTAATGTTTATCAAGATGCATTAATTCTTTCCATCAACAATATTGCTGAGTCTTGGGTTTTAGATTCAGGGGCTTCTTTTCATACTACACCATATAGGCATTATTTTATTGATTACATTCAAGGGGATTTTGGACATGTTTATCTTGGTGATGATGTGCCTTGCATCATAATAGGAAAATTAAGTGTTCAGATCAAGATTTAGAATAGGAACACTTGGCTACTAAGGATGTGAGGCATGTGCCTAAATTGAGACAAAATTTGGTATCCACAAGATAGCTAGGTAGTGAAGGTTGTATGGTGACATTTACTTTAAATTCTTGAAAAATGACCAAGGGTGCTCTTGTAGTAGCAATAGGTAATAAGGTTGGTACCATGTATTTATCAAGTAGTGTTGACTATTATAATTTAGTTACTACAGATGCAAATGCAAATTTGTGGTACAACAGGCTCGGTCACATGAGCCAAAAGGGTATGCAAAATTTGAAGGATCAATTGCCTAGATTGTATGGGTCTGATTTAGGTTTCTGTGAAGACTATGTGTATGTAAAATAGAAAAGGGTAAAGTTTCTCACAGTTAGACCTACAAGGAAGGAGAATAAGTTAGAGCTGGGTCATTCAGATGTATGGGGGATAGCTCAAGTATCTTCTATTGGTGGGTCATCTTAGTATGTCACTTTTATTGATGATGCAACTAGGACAGTTTGGATGTATGACATTAGGAGAAAATTTGATGTGTTTGATACATTTAAAAGATGGAAAGCCTTGGTTGAGAATGAAATAGGTCTCAAGTTAAAATGTCTCAGGTCATATAATAGTGGGGAATATTTTAGTAATATTTTTTTTGATTACTATTCAATGAATGGAATTTGTAGATAGAGGATGGTTCCAAGAACTCCATATTAGAATGGAGTGTCAGAAAGGATGAACATGACTATCATGGAGCATGCTAGGAGCATGAGATTGCATGCATGTTTGCCTCTTTAGTTTTGGGAAGAAGTAGTAAACATGACTGTATATCTGATAAATATAGGTCATTCATCTGCTTTAGATGGAGGCATACTTAAGGACGATTGGTTTGGTAAGAAGGTTGATTATCCATTTCTTAGAATATTTTATTATGAAGCCTTCATTCATATTGATAAGGATGATAGGACCAAGTTAGAGGCTAAGTCTAAAATATGCACCTTTATTGGTTATGGTGAGGATGACTCTGGTTTCCAGATTTGGAGTCTTAAGGACAATATAATCTTTCGATCTAGGAATGTTATATTTAATTAAAAATTCATGTATAAACAATAGTTGTAGGATCAAAAAGAGTATCCAAAAAAGAGTATCCAAAAAAGAGTACATAGTATTAGACGACATTGTAGATGATAAAGTGTCTAAGAAACTAGTTCAGGCACCTACTTCATAAGAACCTCAAACTCCTATGGTGAGGTCTTCTACGGTAAGAAGGGAACCTAAAATTTCTTCTCCATCTATTAATTATTTATTACTCACTGACAATGGAGAGCCAAAGTGCTTTGAAGAAGCAATGCAGGTAGATGCCAGGAATAAGTGGGAGCAAGCTATGGATGAGGAGCATTAGTCTCTCATGGAAAATTAGACTTGGGATTTGGTAAATCTACTTAAACAAAAAATAACATTGTAGAACAAGTGGGTGTATGTAATTAAAGAGGATGATGGAAGCAAGAAAAGGTACAAGGCTCAGTTGGTGGTAAAGGGGTTTGCACAGAAGAAGGGAATTGATTGAATTTTTTCCCCAGTGGTAAAGATGAATTTTATTAAGACTATTCTTGAGATAGTGGCAGTAGAAGACTTGCACTTAGAGCAACTAGATGTGAAGACTGAATTCATTCATGGTGATTTAGAGGAGGAATTATATATGGAGCAACCACAAGGATATGAGGTCACAGGGAAGAAAAACATGGTAAACAAACTAAAGAAGAGTTTGTATGGCCTGAAACAAGCTCTATGATAGTGATACAAGAAATTTGATAGTTTTATGATGGAGCAGGGATAATCCAAGTATCATTTAGACCATTACATATATATCAATAAGTTTGATGATGGTGAATACATTATCCTATGTTTGTATGTGGATGACATGTTGGTTACATGTAAGAACATGCGGTAAATAAAGGTACTCAAGGAACAAATTACTAATTCCTTTATTATGAAGGATTTGGGAGCAAAAAAACAAATCCTTGGTATGATAATAACTCAAGATAGGAAGGAACAAAAGATGAATTTATCCTAGGAAGAGTACATTAAAAAGGTCTTGGAGAGGTTTAGTATGCAGGATGCTAAATCAGTTGGGAATCATTTGGTAGTTCATTTTAAGTTGTCAAAGGAGTAGTGTCCTAAGATAAAGGGGGAGAGAATCCATATATCACATGGACCTTACTCATTAGCTATTGGCAACTTGATGTATACCATGGTGTGCACTAGGCTAGATATTACCCATGTAATGGGATAAGTAAGTAGGTACATGAGTGATCTAGGTAGAAAACATTGGAAGGAAGTGAAGTGGATCCTTCAATATTTAAGAGGGATTATGGGGATAATTTTAAGCTATGGTGGATTAGACACCACTTTGTGTGGTTATGTAGATTCGAACATGGTTGGATATTTAGACATTTAAGAAGAGTACAACAGGATATATATTTATTGTAGGTGATAATGGTGAGCTAGATATCATGACTATAAAACATGTGGCTTTGTCAACCATAAAGGCTAAGTATGTTACTACCATAGAGGCAATCAAAGAAATGATTTGGTTGCAAAAATTATTTGAAGAGTTGGGCATAAGCAGGAGGAAGGGAAGCTATATAGTGATAGTCATAGTGTTATACATCTAGCAAAGAACTTTGCTTTCCACTTTAGGATGAAGCATATACAATTGAGGTACCATTTTATCAGGATAACTTTGGAGGAAGAGAAGTTAAAGCTAGAGAAGATTCATACTAGTTAGAATCTTGTAGACATGATGACCAAGGTGGTCACAAGTGAGAAATTGAAGCTATGCTCAATTTCGATTGGCCTTCATAGTTGATAGTGAAGGGTTGAGAAGCCTAATCAGAGGAAATCAATCTCTAAGTGGGAGATTATTATGTTGTGGAGCCTATTTCTAGATTATAATGTATTTAAAATATTGTACATTTAAAATGTACTATACACTCTTTATGTATTATTGCTTAGGTTTTTATGGACCCCCTTAATGGGAAATCATTTTGGGTTAACTTGGCCCATGGTTTTGGTACCCATTGTTTTTTTAAACTGCTATGTTGATGTATTATGTATAGATACATATTCATTAGGTAATACATCATAAGAATAAGGGTTTGGAAAGGAAAAATAGAGTGTGTGAATTTAGGAGGGTTTTTTAAGTGTAATTCCAACTAATATTTGTGCATTATAATTATAAAAAGACAAATCTGAGAGTGGATTGTACTCTTGTGGCTTGTAATAAAATCTGAGCAAGTGTTTTTTGGTGGATGTATCCGATATCGAGTGAACCACATTAAATTTAGTCTTCTTATTTTGTATGTTTATCATTTTCTTTTTACATCTCTATTCATATATATTATTATTGTGATTTTGTGAAATTATTTTGCATCAATTTTTGATTTATTCCTAATAACCACTTGCCAGAATATATATACATGATGAGGTGGATATCAGGTTGTAACAAAAACTCCAACAAACTAGAGTTAGGGGCCCAACATCACCCCATATAAAAACCTTAGTCTGCTCTTAGACTAAGCTATCAAACTTTTAGGAGCATAAAAATCAAGTGCATTCAACTAGAGCTCTAAATTGAAGTCCTCAAATCCATTTATGGATAGCTTAATCTCATTTATGGTGCTATCAATTTTGGTTGAAGTAGTAGCGAGTGCAAGTGTATATATTTTATCTAACTCCTTTCAGAAGGATTCTAGGTTGGCCTACACCTTTGCCACACTTCTATCCCAAATTTCCCCTTGCTCATAAGCCTTAGTCTATAGGGTATGAAAGAGTTATTCTAGGATTCTCTCTTGATCCTTGATCTAATTTCTCAATGCATTTATGCTTCCTATGATCTGTGACATTTCCATCTTTCCTACAGAGTATACCTTTGTCATTATCTGCTCCTCATCCTTTGCTTGCTTCAAATGTGTATATATCATCGAGGCTTGGTTGGAAAAGTTTAAGAAGATTACGTCTATTGTTTATGTGCCTTCCTTTAACTTTGTAAAAAATATCCTCCACTTCTTGAAGCTTATCTGATAGGTCCTTCTTTAATGTGACATTGGGGTCTTCCTCTTATTTTTCTTATTATGTTGGCTCAGGCTAGAGTCTTAGGAGCATATAATCCACCAATACACAAATTTTATTGACCTATGACAAGTCTAAGGTGTTGATATTGATCAAAAGAGATGACTCAACCTCCTCTACATGCTCATAAAGCTATTGTAATTTGAACCTATTGGCCTACACTTCCTCTTTTGCTTCTTTGAGGATTTTTTTTAGTTTCCTCACCTTATCATCATTTATGACATTTTAGCATGTTACTTCCATAACCATTATTATTAGTGTATTCCTAGATTGGACTGGGTTCATAGACTATGGGTCAATAAGAAGAGATTCCTACCCTTCCTCAATATCCTCTAGGCTCAAAGTGGTAGCCTTTGGTGCCTTGAATTGGGGCTCATCCATGTAGTAGTCCATCACAAATGAAATCTACTTACACATCCTTGTCATGGTGGCTTGTGGGGACATAACTTCGTATAAGTATAAATCTTTGTCCTCCCAATCCTTCTATGTTGTTTCTTCAATGTTGAGCTCTTTGTCACCTTTTTGGTGACAACCTTCTCCTCCATGTGTACTTCTTCCCCTTCACTAGTGGCACTATTCTCTTTGGCATGCTCATATGAGCAGTCACTTGTCTAATCCTTAGGGGTTGCTTTATTGGACTTCTCCCCCTCATCTATTTATTTATTTATCCTAGGGCTTCTCAATGTTTATTTCAAGGGTTATACCTTTAGTTCCAGGGTCACCTTATTATTACTGGTGTTACTCAACTATATTAATTTATTACTTTGAGGTGCTAATATCACCTTCGTTTGGTCCAAAAACCCCTTCACTACTTGGGTGTGCCTTAAAAACTTCCTCTACTTGTCTATTAGGGCCACTTGGCACCTATTTGACCACCTCTACTTTTGTTTCTACACTTGAGGTTAATTTTGGAGCCGTCTTCTTTGGCCTTGTTTTGTTCACGGTCAAGTTTTTACTTTTTTTCAAGTGCTAAATCCATGTTTATATGTTCTTCGCTAATTCCTATCTTCTTTAAGCCACTCTTTACACCTTGATAGATTAAGGGTCATTGGGGATGACTTATCTTTAGACATCAACATTATCTTCTTTGGTGGGATCTTTAGCAGGGTTATACTGGAGGTAAGGTTTACCATTTCCTCAATTACTTTTAGCACTGTGACCATGCTACTTTGCAAGGCCTCCTAAATGTTTTTAGTGCTGATATCCTCTTCACCTTCCTTTATTTGCATGATATATGTCCCTACCCTATCTTTTTCAATATTTTATTCTATTATAGGTGCTACGAATACCTCTTTTTCCATGTCTACAAAGGTCTTGGTAGGGAATACCATAGGTCCCTTAGTCTTTCTTAGAATCTTAATAGAAGAAGTGCCCCCTTACTTGAATGTTATGAACTTCTTTGGCACATGTGGTGCAATTGGTTTCTCAAAGGCTAGCTTCAGCTGTATGCACTCTATAATTTCCTCTAATTTTTCACCCTACTTTCTTTGGAGTGACTTTGCCTAGAATTTTGGTGTAGCCTTTCTTTAATTGTTGGCTAGGACGGGGAAATCATCATATTTTTCAAGATCTCCACCCTTCTTATATGGCTTTATCTCATAGTATAAGATGCATTTTTTTCCATTGATTATAACCCTCTAGTGGGGATGGATGTCAGGTCTATCACTATCATCCTCCTCATCCTTGGTTGCCTTGGTTCCATGATACACAAATTGACACCTCATCATCCTCTTATCATAATCTATGACCTTGGCCTGGATAACAATTTGTTGCACATTTGAGATCCTCTTAAGCACTGTCATGAAGTATTTAGTAAAAAATGCATAAGAAAATTAGAGCCAACCTAAAATATTTACATCTATGAGTGTTAGGCAGACCAAACAGAAGTTTACATCATCGTGAAGGTCATTGTTCCCACAAGTTTCTAAGGGGGTTCTTGTGGGATGTGTTACTCCTTTATAAAAGTCCCCACATACTTGTTGAACCACCCTTGCTCTCTGGTTTTGTACTTCTATAAAAAATTGTGGGATCAGATGTAGTCCTAATACTTCATCACTAGGGACTCATGATTTGGTGGAAACACCCATAGGTGGTCATTATCACCATTTAACACACCTATCTCCTCCATTACCATCAAGATAAGCATGCACCCCAATAAAAAAGTCTCATGCATTCTTTATGATCTCTTCTATGATAAATTTAAAGATGTTGAAAAGTTATCCTTGTGCCATGTGGGGGGAAATGCAAAGGAAGGTTTTACTTATGTCTGACCATTAGTTTCCAAGGAAAAGTTTGGTACTTACCAAGTGTGCTATCAGCCTTATACCTAGGTCTTGAATGTCTTTTATGGGGAATGTAAATCCTAACTTGTAATAGCTTAGGAGCTTTATGACCCTCTCCATTTCTACATTATCATCCATCATCTCCCTTATATCCTACCTTTCAAGGTATCCCTATGATTCTAATTATGTGGCTTGCAAAAATTCTCAGGGATCATTTAGAAAAATAAAACTAGTCACCATGCACCTATGAGAGATGGAAATATACAAGGTCTTCTGGCTTGTCAAAGCTTGGTAGCTCAAAGAGTTATGTTACACCCATGGTTTGAAACTTGTTTCTGATGGAGACATCAAAGAGCATGCTTCTTGCCTTTATCTTTTTGCCTATATCCACCATCCAATCTTTATTCAAATCCTATACATTGCTACCCATTCTATGGTTCTAGTCTTTCAACTTACACACATGGGCGAAGGATACCCACTTTTCCCCCACCATGAATTATAGTGGGTACTCCATTTCTTACTAGGTGAGCTTTGTGCTCATAGTTGGATCGATCTTCATGATGCTAACTCCCTCTATAATATGTGTCTTAGATTTTGTGATGATTGATTCACTCATTGCTTTTACTTACTTCACATCCCCGTGTGATTCTAACACTTTTGTGCTCAGTCTTTTCTTCCCCATTTTGAACATGATTCTGTTAAAAAATGACTAATTGATCTTACCAAAGCCCAAAATATGTCTGGTCTTCTTCACAGCTATGGGAAATGTGACTGCTTTTTTAGATTTTGAGCTTCCCACTCCTTCAATAATGGATTGGTTATCCTATTAAAACCTCTACTTTCTTGTTTCTCCTTCAAATTTCATCCATTTACATCCTCTTCACCTTAGGGAAAAACACAATCTCCTATTCTCTCTTTTTCTCACACTTAGGAAGGATGTGGGAACTCATTTTCTCTCTGGTAGCATTTTTTCTTTTTGGTAGCTTTAGCTCCTTGCTTTGATCTCTTGAAAATGACAAGTAAACTACCTACCTCTACCAAATTTGGTCTTATATGTTGTTTTCATCTACCAAATTGATGGTTGGAATCATTGAGATCCTTAAAATCAACTAAAATCCATAAAATACTCTAAAATCTACCACTATTTGCTCATTAATGTGGATCTTTGTTTTTTTCCATCACTCTGTAACATTTACTCTGCTAATGATTTCCTTAGGGAAGTGACATGTAATTCAAATGATCACTTCCCAAAAAATGTTGGGTGGGTGATAACTATCGAAATGGTCACTTCATTGTGCTTTATTCATCTTAGTGTGACCCTCACCTTTTTTCTAGTTATTTGGGTGTAGCACTTCATATGCATGCGATTTAGCCTCTCAAGTTCCCTCTCTTCTCTAGGGCTACACTTCATTTCAAGCACATCTCATTGTCTTGGTCAATTTCTCTGTGCTTTACTATCTCTTTATTTGGCCTCCCCTACTCCATACAAATCCTTGCACCGGTTCTATAATGCCTCACTATCTCTTTTTTTAGTATCTTACACACAAATACCTTTATGTGTGCTTTACAAGTTAAATTATACTTATAATTTAATTAGTCTGGCAGACTTCACATGTGCCCAAAAACTTAGGAGTATGGCCACAAGTGCTTAAAAAACAACTGGACTCAACTCACTCGACTAGATTTATGTGAGTGTAAGTGCCAAGAATGTTTTACTATGGGCCTGAAAGTGCCATGCTTATTCAAACAACACAAAAGAAATAAAATATTAGGCAAAGAGTTGGATCGTGCTAGTTTTATTATGGTCACAATATAAAGTGCTTGACTTTGACCAAAAAGTTTATGTTAGAGGGTACAAGTGCCATTATAGTGATGGTATAATTTTAATATGTTGCTATTGAAATTCTCAGGGAGTATTTCACTAGTTAATGTGTGTAGCTTATATGCACCAGTTTCTAAGATGTTGTGAATGATATAAGGTCCCATCCACCTAATCTATAGTTTGCCTAAGTGCCTTAGGTACTTAGAATCATATAAAAGGACCAATTCACCTTATGTAAATACCTTTCCCTTGATGTGATTATCATCCCATGTCTTTTGGTAGGCTTCTTTATTTACTAGCTCCATTGTGCCTAGGCATGTATCTCATCTAGCATCTCCAAATATTTTAGGCATGAATTTAATGACTCTTAGTCATATAATCAACCAATATGTAGATGTGCAATGAGGGAACTAGGAACACCCTATGTAAAATGGCCTCTGCACTAGACACCAGTTAAAATGGTGTAGCCTTGTTCAAGTACTTGTATGTCATGTGATAGGCCCATAACACAACTGACATATGGTCATCCAAAACCTTGTGACCAATATCATGTTCCCAATATTTTATTGAATGCTTCTATAATGCCATTAGCCTTGGAGTGGCAAGGTGTGGTTTTATGGTGCACCACCATATAATCAGATAACGGGATTTGAACTATTTCATTGATGAAATATGTGCCATGGTTGCTAGTCACACTGAGCAGAGACCCATACCTACTGATAATGTTTTCCCAAATGATTTTTTATACTATCATGGTGGTATAGTATTTTGTTAGTGCCACTTTTTCCCACTTAGTAAAATAATCTGTAGAAACCATAATGTACCTTGCACCTATTCACCTCATGATGAGATTAATAGGCCTAAAAAAATCAATGGCCCATTTTTTGAATGACACATGTGCAAGGATAGGGATGAGGGGCATCTCATCTCAGTGATTAGTTTTTCTTATCCACTAGTAGATGTCACACTTTTTTATGTATTCTTTTGCATCATAAAACATAGTCAGCCACCATAAGTTGGATTGTATAAGTTTTCGCATCATGGTGTCTTTAGCACAATAGCCTCCCACAATCCCATCATACACTTCTTGAATTACCTAGTCCCATTCATGCTCTAGGACACATCAATGCATGATCTCATCATGGCCCATTTTGTATAGTTCCCCACGAATGAGTTGAAATGGGGCAACATGAACTATGAGCTACTTCTTTTCTTTAATGGTCAGGGCTTGAGGCATAGATTTGAAGGTCAAAAATGTTTTGATCTCTACTAAGTCTTTAGAGATGCATTAGATCTTGTAGAGTTTCAAATTAGGTGTATCATATAAAATTAGCACTACCACATCTCTAGATTTTATGTGGGACAGATGGTTTGGGCCTAAGTTTTGCTTTCCAAGCTTGACTATAGTAGAAAATTGGAACTCTTGGAATAATATGATCCATAAAAAAATATCCCTATATAAAATGGGCTTATTCACTAGGTACTTAAGTGCCTTGTGATCATTAAAGAAGAAAAAAATTGGTCCCCAATAAATACTATCTAAATTCATGCAAGCCATAGACCATGGAAAATGCCTTGTACTCAGTCATGGTGTAATGTTGTTCTACCTTGGTTAGTTTCTTGCTTATGAAATAAATAGGATGATCCATTTTCCCTTCTCCAAGTTGTGGTATAATGGCACTGATGGTAGTACCAAAGGCATCGATGTGGATATGGAAGGGATTTATACAGCTAAGAAATTTTAGTATCGATACACTTGATAGCTTTAGCTTTAGTGTTTCAAAATCATCCTCATATATCACACCCTAATAGAATGGGCCATCCTTTTAAAATAGTTCCTCTAGTGACACTGCAATCCTATCATAATTCCTTATAAACTTATGGTAATATCCATAATGTCCAAAAATGATGTGAATGCCTTTCTACATCAATGGCATTTGAAGCTAAAGAATGATTGTAATTTTGAATGAAATAATGAGCAGCCCATCCTTGTAGATGATGTACCCAAACAATGTACCAAATGATGTCACAAAAATACACTTCTTGAGATTCAAAGAGATTTGTAACTGCTAGCACCTTCTAAACATTAGGTGCAAATTACCATAATGATCTTTTACCAATCCATAAATTATCTAATTATCTAAATAAACTTGGAGGAACTGAATAAAGTCTTTGAATGCGGTGATCACCACTCACGAGAAAGCTATTGGCACATTCTTCAACCCAAAGGACATCACATTATACATGAAACATCCCCACTCGATTATAAAGGTGGTTTTTAGTTTGTCTTCCTCCTCAATCTGGACTTGATAGTAACCTAAAAATCCATCAATAAATGTGTATATTTTGTAGCCTGTGATACCATCCAATACTTCATACATGAACATAGTTGGGAATGGGTTGGTCATGCAAGTGTCATTCAACATCTTGTAATCAACACAAATTCAAATTCACTCATCCTTTTTGATGTTGATGACTATGGGGATGACCCATTTAAACTCTTACACTGGGTAAATAATTCTTATGGATAACATGTTGTTGATCTCAGTTTTGATCTTGACACGAAGATTTGGGTTCATTCTATAGGGTCACTTCTTGATTGGTCTTACACCATCAACTAATTTTATGCTCATATTCTCAAGGGATGGGTGGATCCCTTTCATATCCTTATAGTTTCATGGGAATAGGTCTTGGAATTATTTTAGTAGATCAACAATATGTGCCAGTTCTATGTCAAACTAATAGGTGCCTAGAGTGGTAATTTTGGGTTCCCCCTCCAAGCTGATATCTACCTTGGTAGTTTTTAATGGTGCCTGATAATGTTCATGTTTATCCTAGTGTGAATCCACAACTTATCTACTGCCCTTAGTTGTCTCTACCTAAATATGGGTAAGGTCTTCTTATTTTAGGGTGTCATCCTCAACTTGGCACACTAACTTCTTATCTCTAGCTAAATTCTTTGAGTTGTGTGCTTTTCAAGTGTCATCATCTTTATTGCTAGAGTCATTGTTTAGAATTTATTCTTTAAAGAAGGTTGGGAGGACCAACTCTTTTTTCCAAATAGGTCTCTTAGGTACTCTTCTAGTATAGTGATGTCCTCAAATACTGACCTTTGAACTATCTATAATGGCTCAATTAGTTCAAGATTTTATGAAGAAAAGGAGAAGGTATGAACAAACCACTCCTTAAGTGCATCTTAGTCTACTATTTCATGGCACATCTCATTTACTATGTACCACACCTGCACCCAAGTCTTTAAGGTTCTATATAAGGCATGCATCCATAGATTTCTTAGGGCATCTTCACTACAACCAGTTCATGCTTATTTGTAAAGTCAAACATGTACTATGGGGTCAGATTCACCAGAGTAGGTGGAAATGTCCAGGTCTTTGTTGATTTTTCCAAAACTAGCGTAAATGGTCTTCTTTACATCCAACCAAGTTCGTAAGCTAGGATTTTATGCCACCCACCAATGAATGATAATGCTTTTTAATGTGTACACTAGTACATTGATTCTATCTACCTCTTTTGGTATGCATTATTCAATGTTGAGGACATAGTATTCTATAAGATTACTTCCTTTATACCTTGAGAGTGCAATAAGCTTTCCCTTACTGATGCAAAAAACTTTTTTACCCTTTACTTAGTGCAAGGGATCCATATTTTATGATCATGATCAATCTATATCCAACTTATCTTTACTAGTCTTCGTGCCTTTAATCATACTAAGTAGCATTGTCAGCGAGTTGTCTCATATGCTTTCTCAACCCATCTATCGTAAGTAACATATATGGTGTTTGAGGCTAACTATCCATCCTCCCAAGAGAGGATTCCTTGGTTGTTTGGCTCTAGGGTCTTAGTGCCTTACATTGTGATGTTATATATATGTTGATTTCATATTCAATATCCATGATCTTGACATAGGGTATTCTTTGGTCATTTGAAAGAGGTATGAATACTTTCTCATTTCCATTCTCAAAGGTCATGTAATAGCTTTTGAAGTGCATATCTATGTTGTTTGCATAACACCACAACCTTCCTAGAAGCATTAGGTAGTTTTCCAACTCTGATAACTCTATTACTTCAAAATCAACCCAAAATTAGATGCCCATGAAATTGACAACTATGATTTTTGAAATCCTAATAGGTTATGCCTGGGTTTTATTGGCCATGAGGAGCACATGAGTGGAAGGTCTCAAAGCTAGGCTACCTATTTTCTCCTAAGTATTCTTTATCAAGATGTTGACCTTGGTGCCCATGTCTACAAGAACCTCATAGATAGACTAACCATCAATAGTGGCATCCACCAGAATTTCTTGGTCATATTCAACATTTTGAGTGTGTCAGACTTCTCACACCCTCTCCATGTATGGTGAAACAACCTTGACTTGATTTTGGATTATATGTTCTAGGAGTAAGTTATTTAATAGGGGAAGCATACCCTTGGTCTATAGAAGGCATAACATCTTGATCAATTCTTATACTTCAGCCTCTCGATTATCCTGCTTCTTTCAAGCTATGATAGTTTGTGCTTCTAGGTCTCACACTAATTGGAGATCTTATAATTTTTGGATTAAAACCATAGCCTAATGTAGTACATCCTTTTAGAACATTGGGTATGGATAAGACACAACTATTGGTTTAGGCCATGTTATGCATTAATTTTGATCCTTATCCCCATACTCAAGGCATAACTTAGGTATTGGTGCAGCTAGTGGTTGAGTGGTGAACCCACTTTGAGTAGTTGCCTATACCTTGACTTTCATTATGTGTGTAGGTTGTGCCTTTGGTGTCCATTTTTCTATATTCTGTTCTTGTCTGATCATCCTTATGCCCTTGTCTATACTAGGCCTTCCTTAGGTCAAATTTTTATAAAGGTTTGGGAATTATTTGACCTTATAGAGCCATTGATAATACCCATAAGTGGGATGTGTAGGGAAATCATGTTGATAATGCTCTATTAAGCCACACTTATAACATGAGCATAGTGGGAACCTTTTGTCCACTGTGTCCTCCACCTCACCTAAAGTTTCCATTCTTTTAGTTGTATCCATCATTCTCTTAGTTTGATTTCCCTCCTACAGTTATTGTAGCCTGTCCCACACCCCTTTTCATGTTTTTTCACATTACATCAATCACCCAACAATCAATAGTGGTATAGATGGAGGCATCACATAAATGAAATAGATGATTATGTTGACTTAGTTGGTGTACTACCATAAAGGGTAGTTTCACACATCATGTACTTCTTAACAGACTTTGCATATTAGAAGTAGAGCCCATATATTATTTTATGGGTAATTAGTTTGATTATGGCCTTCTACTTCATAGTCGATATACCATATTCCATTTTGAGTGTCATGTATAAAGTTGGTGTAAGCTTTTGGATCTGAGATGCCATAAATGTAATTTGTGCCTCCATAAATGAGTTGATCTTGGTGTCTATACTTCTGACTACCTCAACTCTGAGTATGGCTTCAAGCACTTTTTGAGGGTTTATAAAAGTCTTCACAGAATATGGCCTTCATAATGGCATGAGAAACCACCTTATGAACCACTATGTATGTTGAGAATAGTGTATATCATATGGCAACATCAATAATAGAGTTTTGAACCATGCATCACATAAGCTCACACTCTTTGAGAGTCCTTGGGTGATTTATTTCAACATGATGATGATCTATTATTTGAACTCTAGGATATCAAATTCCTTCATGAATACATCCTTTAGGGTATCATAATCAATCATGGCCTAGTTGGGATCAAACATTCTAGACCATGTATGGGCACAATCAAGTAAAATGGTTGCAAACTAAGTAGCCTTGTGCTTTGAATAGGTTATGCCTCATGCACACCATTATAATTCACACTTTAACACATGTTTTTCAACATTTTCCATGCCATGATACTTTAGGAGGTGCATAGCCATTTCATAGTAGATATACTTAAAAGGTTTGGCTGGTACTTTTGGTGCTTGTCCCCTTAGCACCTGCCCACTTGATAGTGGTCTTATTCTATTTATTTCAACATGATGATGCTCTATTATTCAAACTCTAGGATATCAAATTCCTTCATGAATACATCCTTTAGGGTATTATATTCATCATGGCTTAGTTGGGATCAAACATTCTATACCATGTATGGGCACAATCAAGTAAAGTGGTTGCAAACTAAGTAGCCTTGTGCTATGATTAGGTTATGCCTCATGCACACCATTATAATTCACACTTTAACAAATGTTTTTCAACATTTTCCATGCCGTGATACTTTAGGAGGTGCATAGCCATTTCATAATAGATATACTTCAAAGGTTTGGCTGGTACTTTTGGTGCTTGTCCCCCTAGCACCTGCCCTCTTGATAGTGGTATTATTCTATGAGGATTATTACTTCCTCCCCCTAGTGTGTTTCTTCTAGTGCCTTTGGCCTTGAGGTTAGGCACTAATCCCACTATTCATATTGGCATAATCGATGCTTCTGGTATTATGCTAAATGTTTATGGTGTTAAACCACTTATTTTAGGCTATTGCCTACCTTATGTTACTGACATTAGTTGTGTTGGTATGCTCGTGTTTAACTTACATTGTGGTGAGTTTGTACTCAGTGGATTATAGATAGTTGTGATCACCTCTTTGTATGGAATTATCTATTCAATAACAAAGTTAAAATCTAAGTCTTAAAAGTGTCTAAGATCTGAGGTGTTGGTAGGGTCATCAATCACTTATGTATTGTCTTCAAGTGGGGGATCTAGTGTGTGAGCATGCATTGTAGGTTCAAAGTGGGTAGGCACATCAAGCATATTTTCACTTACCAAATCTATAGGAACTCAACAAATTCCACCCTTATTAAGGATTGATCTCGATCCATAACTTCATTATACCTCTCATCTTTGAAAAACTATTTTTCAAGAGATCCTTCCCCATGCCCTTCCCATTTTTTGTGGGTCCTCTCAGCACTTCTAGGTTCCATATCCTTTATCATTCAGTGCCACCTATTATTATAGGCTTATCTTTTGAGCTCTCAAGGTTCAATTGGCTACATGAAAGGATTTTAGCCTTCCATTTCCAAAGTGTCAAAACTATAATCAACCATTAGGTTTTTGAGCTCTATACCAAACTCCATCATGAATGTCAATCTAGGGTCATGCAAGAAATGGTACTCTACTTCCTCATGAAATGAATATGTTGATACTATAAACTAAAGAACGTAACTATTAAAAGTTCTTTGCCACCATTTATCCACTTCTTTAGTCCAAAGAACATCCCAGGTCCTAAGCCTCTTTAGGTGTTCCTTTTTCCATAGGTAGTACTATCCATAGCTTCTTCTGTGGGTTGAATATGTAGCCAACCACTTGTACACATACTTAAGTAACTCATAGAAAATTACCTTGTACCAAGTATCATATAAGCTATCTTGAACCAATTTTCTTGGCTTTTATCCTCTGAAGGTTGGATGTTTTTACACAAAACTATTTTCTACCTGGTGCACCCAACGCTCAATGTTCTCGAGATAAAACTGATACATTTCCCTATCACACCATCACAATAACAAAATTCAATTGGGTCCTGGCAAAGGAACCAAAATGTTTTGAAAGTCTAGAAGGGGTTTTCTACAAATAAGTGCAAGCATATTATTACTTTTTTTACGCTCAACATTTAAACACTTGGCTATGCCATCATCAATTCACATAAAACACAAACCTTATGCACTCACCCAAATTATAATTGAGAGGGAACTAGGGCCCACATTGGGCTAGTTGTGCTATGGCATGAGGCTTAAAAAAGGAGGGATCAAGCAATGTAATGTTAACTTAGCTGAGGGGTAGACCCATAGGTGCATGACTATCTTCGGGTAAGCTCAAGGTCACATAGGTGCTTGTTGGGTTATAAGACTAATTTGATTCAAGTTATCCTCTATACTTAATAGAAGTGGATTAAACATAGGTTGGGTTCATGGGCATAGATCTATACTCATTTTACATGTAGAATGATGTTGACATTAGTAAAATATAGATACTCCATTAAAATGAGAAACTAGTGAAACACATGAGCTTCATATTAGCATAACTAACCAAAATTTTATATAACAGAAACACACTTACATCCCATAGAAATACAACTAACATGTAAACCAAGACAAACCTAAATGTATTTCAAAGCACCATTAATAATTGTTCATTGTCTAGAATAAGAGTTTAAATATAAAACCATACTATCCACAACCCAAAAGTTCATAGGAAAACTTGGGCACATATAATTGGAGCTAGGTTAGCCTCCATTCTAAATTTAAGCCTTAATGGCTACTAGAGCAACTCTATAGAGAGTGCTTCCAAAACCATTCTAATAGAGCTTCATTGCAATTCTCCTCCCCTTTCTTTTATGGCTTGAGTTCTTTATATAGGCCTTTAGGAGCATCTTTGCTAGGGTAGAGGCTATATCTATGTGTTGAGCTAGAGTTCTGCCATTATAACCATTGACTTCATGATCTCATGATTCACATGATCCACTTGACATGTGTGTTTAGATATTTAGTGATGTATTAATTATCTGGGAGATGGTTACCGATTATCTTGCTGGTGCATGTTTTGCACTATATCCTCTAGTTGGCTATCAAAACCATTAAGCTAACAACTTACCAAAATATCTAGACATGTCAAAGTGGATATTAGGTTGGTGCAAAAACTCTAAAAAACTAGATTTAAGGGCCCAAAATAGTGTTTATTTTGTCAACCTATGTGGCTTTCTCATTACTATCTCTTTCATTGGATTTTTCTTTTAGCATATGGAGGCTCTTGGCAACTTCTTCTAGATTGATATTTTTATCATCCTCCTTGGTATTATTGCACAAATGGGGGTCCTTTTATGGGGATTATTTTTTTGGGTATATTTTATTATCCTTGGTGTCCTTATTATTATTTTTCCCATTAGTATAGAGGGTGTTGGGGTTCTTCTCATTATTTTTAGAGTCAATTAAAATTAGCTTCTAGTCAGTTGGGCTCTGCTACTTGGGTTTAGTGGCACTTCTTAAGGTTCTTCTAGGGGACATTGGGATTTTTTCTTCTCCTTTTTCTAAATAATATGGGTGATAGGGTTCGAAGCCTTGAAGAATTTTTAAATGAGGAAAATGATAACTTAGTGCAAGGGTTCTTTCTTTTTTCCCATCTTAACCTCAAAAATCAAGTTTTCAAGGAAGTGGAGGATATAAAAGGGCAAACTAAGAGGGATGACATGGTAAAATTAATTCAATAAGGTAAAATGAAAGTGATGAACAAATGTGAATATACCATCTAAGGTGATGTACCTCATAACTTACTCTATAACTCTATCAAAAGGCTTGGCGATATCCTTCCTCTGGAAACCACTAATGCATTCAAGCAATTCTTTATTATTAGTCAAGAATTTAGATTTTTCTTCCTTTTAGTCCTTGCTAAATTTGGTTTATTTTACATCCTCCATTTTGATCCCTATGACCTAGGTGATGCATCCTTCAATGATTTTGATAGTGACATTATTGATTATAATAACTCTATTATTCCAATGCTCTGTGAACTTATTTGATAAATGTTTATCGTAGTCATCAATGTTGTTGATGAATTTAGTCAAACCTCGTATTTTGAGAATATCCCACACTTTCAAGTCTTTTCTAAGGTTGTTAGCAGATATGGGATCAATGTTGTTCAATTCTCCTCCCATCCTACTATGGTTAAAGGTCCTATGAAGAATAAGTGTGATGCTCAACAATAAGAAAGTGATGTTTCTTTTATTATTTACCTGAGGCCTTTCTTGATGTTCCTTCTGGCCTCCTATGTGAGAGCACTACCATCATTATTGAGATATGTTTTAGCCATCATAATAGTTTGCGTGGAGAGGCCTAAGCCTCTTCTATCATTAGGCTAATCTAACCCTATCTTTAATAATGATGGCGTTAAAACTATTAAGTAGCCTCTCCTCCTTTTCCCATATTTTGAATCAAGCCACCACCATTCCCATATTGGTGAAGTAGTTTGCGAGCTAATTTCCTTCCCTATATGTGTGTTGGAATATGACCTCCTAAAAAGCCTTGGTAGTGTCTATGTTTTACTCTATGATGTTTTTATTGTCTGACTAATTTTTTTGATTCTATTTAGGATTTTTATTATGTTTAGTGAATCTCCCTCTACTAGAAGTCTATTGAATTCAAGGTCCTTGGAAATTTGAATGTCCCAAAGAGATGCTATAGCTTCAGCCATATGGTTTATTTGGTGGCCCATGCTTCCTTCAAAATCATCTATTATATAACCTTTGTTATTTCTCAATACTCCCCCACCACCCAACATTCTAGGGTTCCCTTTCGATGGACCATCAAAGTTAAGATTTATCTACTAGGCTTGGGGGGTAACCATATGAACTTTTTCATTATATCAATTGTAGTGACTATATTTGGATGGCTAGATGAAGGAAGTAGACAATTTTTAGCAATGTCTTCCTCTTGGATAGAAAGTTGTTGATTTTTATTCAGTTTTATGACTTTCATATTTTCAATAATGAATTTGAATTTTTTTTAGCAACTCTATTATGAAGATTTTTCATTTCTCTAAATATAATGTCATTTATTTCTTTCTATACCCCCCATAATAGGCAAGGCAATAAAATAGTCCAAAGTTTTTTGAGTTCTTGGTTGGAGAAAGGAGTATTCTAAATAATCCATAAAGCTCTTAATGAAGTTGGGTGCGTCTAGTTAATTTAAAGTTTTTGTAGTATAAAGCCCCAAATTTTGAAGATGAAAGGGCATTGAAGGAGAAGGTGTAGGACATTCTCAGTGTTGGATTCATAGAGAGAGAATTTATTAACAATAGGTAATCCCCTCTTAGCTAGGTTATCAAGAGTTAGGATCTTGTTCTGAAAATAAAGCCATAATAAAATATTTATTTTTGGAGTTAGATCTTTATCCCAAACTTTTGACTAGGGAATTATTTCTTGAGTGTAGGGGACAATCTAGTTGTAACTAGAGTAAAATTTATATTCTCCACTGGGAGTGGCCTTCTAGGATATTTCATCTTATTTATTTAGATTGGTAATGTGGATGCTTTAAAGGAGGATGTTGAGATCAAAGATAATTAATTTCTTTTCATTATCAGTATTTTTTATTTTTAGGTGTTTTCATTTACTTCTTCCATCTTGAATCTATATGTAATCATCCACCATTATCTCATAGTTGAATTAGATTTGATCTCTGATTTGGTACCATGGCTCAAGATTGATCATGGGATGATCAAGAATGCAAATATCCTCCTAGAATTTGATGTTGGTGCCATCATCTATTTTCCATTTATGACCTTTGTTGATGATATCTTTATTCTCAACAAAGACTTTCCATATATAAAAACCATTAACAATGATTTTGTCACTTAGGAGGGCAAACCTAGGCCTATTATCCATGTATTTTAATCTAAATATTATAATCCAAGTGTTAGTCTCCTTTACAAATCTCTAGTACATCTTGGCCACAAGGGCCTTCTTCCTCAAATTCAATTTCTTGATACCTAATTCCCCCTATGATTTAGGGAGGTTGACATGATCCCAAGAAATTAGAGGGATTCTTTTCTTGATTTTAGTACTTATCCATAGAAACATTTCTAAATTTTATGAAGTTCATACTTGATGCTAGCTGGCATTTTGAAGAGAGACATTATGTAGACTAGGATACTTTGGAGGACACTTTGACCAGCATCAATTTGTTTGCTTAGGATAAGGTGGCTCCTTTCTAACTAGTGAGTGTTTTTTGGAATCTTTCAATCAGTGGGTTCCATAGATGGATAGGCATATTACCAGTGAAGAGGGGAAATCCCAAGTAGAAGGAGGGAATCAGTTTGATAGAGTAACCCAAAATTATAACAATTTTAGTTTGTTTGAGAATGGGAGTATTGATGAAGAATAAAGAGTTGTTGTCAAATTTAACTTTTTCAATGAAAACTTGCTCATAGGCTAATGAAATTTTCTTCAATTATTTTGCTTATCTGATTGAGGCCATAACTAGAGCTATAATATCACCTAAAAATTATTGGTGGAGGGTGGGAGGAACCCTAATTTCTAGTTTGAAACCTTTGATGATTCCTTTTCTTTAAGCTCCAGTGAAATTCCTACTGAGAGAGTTAATGATCAAGATAAATAAGAAGGGAGATAAATGATCTCCTTGTCTAATTTCATGATTGTTGCTAAAGTAACTTGTAGAGGAACCATTGGCCAAGATGGAGAACATGGATGTATATATGCAATTAAAAATGAGAGATATGATATGTTTGTGGAAACCAAACTTATCAAAAACCAAATCTAAATAATCCCAATCAACTGTATCAAAGGCTTTACTCATGTTGAGTTTGAAAATCATTCCCACTTCTTTGTTAGTTTCCATTGAGTGCATTGTTTCATGAACCACCATAACTCCATCTTGGATTTGTCTTTCTTGAAAAAATCCACCTTGATTAGGAGTGACAAGTTTACTCATCAGGGGTTGGAGATAAATAATAAGGATCTTATTAGAAATCTTGTAGATAGAGTTGCATAAACTAATAGGTCGATAATATTTTAGTGCTATCACTCCCACTTTCTTGGGGATTAATTATATGAAGGTGTTGTTGAATTCCCTCATAATTTTTCTATAAGAGAATAATTTATCCACAACTTTTATCTAGTCTATCTTGATGATATCCCAAAAATATGGAGAAAAGTAATGGGGAAGTCGTCTAAGCCAGGGGCCTTGTCTTTGTTGAGGATAAAAATGGCAATTTTCACATAATATTTTGAGATGTTTTTCATGATGCTCTCATTATCCCTGGAAGAAATAAGCCTAGGGGTCATTTGTAAGAAATTAAGGGATTTAGTTCTATTGACTTTAGTGTTGGTTGTAAATTGATTCTTAAGGTATATAACTTCTTTTATTTGTGCAAGATCAGAGTGGGATGTCCCATATTCACCCATGATCTTGGTCATTTTATTGTGATCACACTATTTGATAGTAGTCATGTGGAATAACTTAGTGTTATAGTCTCCTTCCTTTAACCAAATAGCTCTAGATTTAAATCTCCAGAAGGTTTCTTCCCTGGCCACATGGTTATGGTAATCACATAGAAGGGTTTTTTTTAATTTTGAACTAGATTGTTCGCTCATTCCATTAGAGGCAATATTCTATTCTAGAGTTTTGATATAATTTATAATCATATCCTTTTGACATAAAATGTTGTCGAAGATGGTGTGAATCTAAATTTTGATGTTATTCTTAATATTTTTGATTTTTTGGGAAAATTTATACATGGTGCTATCTTGAGTATAAACTCTCCACCATTATTTAATCCCATATTTTATTTCATGGTGTGAAAACCACATGTTTTCAAATATAAAGGGAGAAGTGTCTTTTTTAGACTTGTTGTCCATATGGATAACCAAAGGGTTATGATCAGATCTAATATGCAATAGTGGAGAAAGACAAAAGTCTTGAATGAGAAGCCAACTAGAAGAGATAAGATCATGATCAAGTCTTACCTAGATTAAGCTATCACCAAAATATCTATTAGATTAGATGAATATAGATCCTCTTGAGTCCACATAAATGAGGTTGTTCAAAATAATGAGATCAACAAGATCTTCCATACTTTTTATGAAGGATTGAGTGCCACCCTTTTTTTTAGATGGATTCAAGGGGTGTTAAAGTCTCAAAAAATAATTTAGTTAAGGTCTTTGTAGGAAGATATGAAAGAGCTTAGTTCAATCCACAATCTTTTCTAGGTAGAATGGGAGTTGGGGTGTACACATTAGATAGAATCCATATTTTACTAGAATTTCTTTCAATGAAGAGAGTGGTTAAATGGTGGGTATTTTTTAGAATAATTTCTCCTTATAAGTCTCTTTCATCCTAGTAGGTATCAATACCACTTAAAGCAATGATTACAATGATAGAGGCTACTTTTGCTTCTTTCCAAACTTTGTATTTAGTTTCCTCTATGATGTTTTATTTCATCTTCATATCTTGAATAGATAATATAGTGGGAAGGTTTTTCCTTCATAGGTATTTGAGGGTCCTTTGCTTTTTGTTTTGGTTCATACCTCTGATATTCTAACTTATTATTTACATTTTAACGTTTTATAGGTGGTTTGTAGTGTCTTTCACATCTGCTACTTCTTGACCAGTCTTTTTTATTTTGGATTTAGTCTTGTTTGGCCTTCCTCTTTTGGTAGAGTTTCCTAAATTTAGATGCTTTTTAGATTTACTTGTTTATGGAGATGAATTAACTTCTTGTTCTTTTTTGTTTCTTAGGATGGGAGAGGAAATTGTTGTATTGATTTTGTGTATTGTGCCTTAATCTATTTAGTCATCGCTTGATTATTGTATTGGCCCCATTTAAATCTAACTAATGTTCTCCTCTTATTCTTATTGTTCATTTGGAAATGTAGCATTTAGGGATTTTATCCCTTTCATTTCCTTTGTTTCAAGAGATTGAAGATAATATAACTTATTTTTATTGATGGGAGGGTCTTAAAAAGTGAGGATATATTATATCTTAAAATCTTCTTACCTCTGTCACTATTGGGAAGTCCTCTAAAATTTCTTCATCTTCTTTGCTTTTCATTTTCTTGGAAATAGCTCGTTGATCCCTTATTGTAGGTGTTAATTTGCCCATTTGCTTATTAGTTTTGAAACTAAGGCTGATTTCTTTTTGTTCTTCAAATGGGTTCATGTTTGGAATCTTCTGATCCATTCCTTCTTTTATGAGTGAGTTTGAATTCTCCATTTTTGGTTGCTCTATTATTTTGGTGGAGATGTTGGGATTTAATCATTTACTTTTGATGATTGTTTGTCTTTAGTAGTTTTCTAGTCCATATTTATCGATCTTTCTTGAATACATAAATATTTCATTTTTTTGATAAAGGTAGGACAATCTCTAGTCTCATGTTCAAGTTTTTTACATCCCTCACATTTTAGATCTGAATGTTCATATTCATTTCTTTGGACCCATTCTCATTTTTATGAGTCTAAGGAGATGGACATAAGTAATAGTGATCCATATGGGCACTAGTCCAAAATCTAACATGAATCATGTGTGTTCTATTTTTGGTAGCTAAGTCAAAATATATTAGGTATCCCATGTTTTTATAAATACTGTTAAAGACATATTAATCTCAAAATTCTAGTGGGAGTCCTAGGAGCCTTACCCAAATAGGCATAAGATTTATTTTCTCCTACTTAGGGTTGAATACTGCTTTCTATTTTTTGGGGAAGAGACTTGATTTCCCCAAGAACCAGGGGCCTCTGATTAGGATGTTGGAATAATCCTCTTTATTGTTGTAACGTATGAGGAAAAACTCATTTCTCATTGCAAATATTTCTAGATGCCACTTAGGCATCTATATTTTTGAAACCCATTCTCTTAAAGTGTTTATATTAGGGAAAGATCCTAGGAATTTTCCAAATAAGGCATTTGTCAGTTTAGTTGAGCATTTTGTATTTATTGTGTCCAAGATAAAAATCCAAAACCCTTTTGTGTCCTTGGTGTTCTTGAGCTCCTAATTTGGGTGGATCTTTTCATATTCCCCCACTTTTCCTTTGAGTTTTTTTGCCTAAGAAAAATTTGCTTCTCGATGTCCAATGGGCCCCAGTCTCAGCGCCCAATTTAGAATATTCATTTGTGTTATCCCTTGGTATATGAGTGTTCTTTATTTTAAGGTCCTTGGGGGTTGGCCCACCTATGCTTCTTCATCACCTTCCATTCTTAGCTTCACTGTAGAATTTGAAAAATCCTTTCTTACTTCTTCTCCATCGCTCATCTTCTTGGTTTGGATGCTGCATAATTTCATGTTTATGTTATGTCAACTATGTTTAAATTTTATTTTTCAATTATGTCACCTCTTTTTTGGTTTTTATGTACATGGTCATGACATTATATTCCATTCCTTATTGGCATTGTAGAATGCCTTGATTAGAATTGTATTGAAGTAGTTAATTGAAAATTTTAAGTTCAAAATAATTTTAAAGATGAATAAAATAATTATACAGTAGTTAATATAAATGCCTTCTTTAAAGTATAGAAAATAAAAAAAATCTCGTCTATTATTTACTTTGTTATAACTAATACAATTTTAAATTTCAAAGTAACGTATCAAATTTTTAATTCTTATTATTATATAATATTTAAATTTTTGATTGCATTTAAAATTTAAATAGAATATATATAAATAATTATTTTTTACAATATTTTATTTGTGTATTTTGAAATAATTTTATAAATAATTATAATCCTTATAACATTTTTATTTATATATTTTAAATAATAATCACAAGATTTAAAAACTTTATTTAAAATAATATAAAAATTAATAATCTAATTAAATTGTCTATAAGACTCAAATTTTATGTAAACATTTTAAATTTCCCTATATAAACATCCTCCATGAGACCACTACATTTCAATAATTTTCTAGCAATCCTCCTTTATAAGACCACTATATAACAATCATTTTACTAAGGTTATACTGTGAGATTAAGGTGACTTAGGTCATCTATCCGAGGTAAGGTAATGGGTTACGATGTTTTTTTAATTTTTAATTTTTGTTATGAAGTTGTTTGATTCATGGTAATGAACATGTTTAATATTTTAATAATTTTTATTTTCTTCAATTGATTTTTGTGCCTTGCCTGAGTTTGGATGGTTCTATCTAGCCTTGAAAATTTAATGTGCCTTTCCTAGTGTAACCTATGGTTTAGAAGTTATGCATTTTGAGTACCTACCTGTGATTTTTTTCCTCAGATGATTCACCTTATATGATAAAAATTTTCAAGTGGTGGTTTAGAAGTTTGGCATTTTGAATACTGAGATGTAGTTTTTTCATTCCTTTTAATTTACCCTATAAGACTCACATTTTAAATTACTAGTTCACATGTTCTACATTCTAAATACTCATCCGTGGTTTTTTCATTCCATGTAATTTACTCAATACGACTCATATTTTTAAGTGTTTTAGAAATTATGCATCCCCACATGTAGTTATATACATTCTATATAAATAAAAATTATGCATCCTTATTTCTTGTGTTATTTTTGGATTACATTTGATCAATCGTATGATTCACCTTTTCAAAAATATTAGAAGTTATGTATTCTTAATCAAGGCAAGGACTAATAAGATTATAATTGTATTGAACAGGTTTTTCTATTCTCAAATTCATGGTTTTGGTTGAATCACAAGTTGTGGAGAAAAGAGGAAAGCATTGAGTAATATTTATGAGGTTTTGAGTATGATTCCAAGGAAGTACTCTGAGATCAAGGTGTGCATGTCATCTCTCTGAGGTAAGATAATGGGTTTTGAGGTTTTCTTAGTTTTTAATTTATGTTATGAAGTTATTTGATTCATGGTAATGAACATGTTAAATATTGTTAAAATTTTATTTTTCTCAAATTGATTTTTGTGCCCTACTTGAGTTCAGATGGTTCTTTCTAGCCTTGTAAAGTTAATGTGCCTTACCTAGTGCAACCTATGGTGGTTAAATCCCTCAGGTAATTCATCTTATATGATTCACATTTTCAAGTGGTCGTTTATAAGTTCTGCATTGTGAATACCCACATGTAATAATTTATTTCCTTATAATTTACTCTAGAAGACTCACATTTAAAAGTAGTGGTTCACATGTTTTGTATTTTGAATACCCATTTGTGATTTTTTCATTCCATGTAACTTACTCAATATGGCTCACATTTTTAAGTGTTTAGAAATTATGCATCCCCATTTGTATTTATACACATTCTATACAATTTAAAATAATGCATCCTTATTATGTTATTTTTAGATTCTATTTGATCGATCATATGATTCACTTTTTCAAAAACATTAGAAATTCAATTTAAGATAATGCATCCTTATTATGTTATTTTTAGATTCTATTTGATCAATCATATGATTCACTTTTTCAAAAACATTAGAAATTTAATAAGCACCCACATATATTTTTTGCATTAATTATGATAAACTCTTTTTTATTCTCATTTTCCTAAAATAATGGAGCATCAAGACTCCAGATTTGCTCGGATTTGACAATGGGTTTTGGTTTTACCAGGTTGAATGTACATTGTAGTAGATTAAGATTTTGAGAGGGCGAATCCTAATATATTAGGTTTAAGGTAGTTATCTTTGAAAAAATATTGGCTCAAGAATTCATTCTTTGGTGGATTTATGGTAGTTATTAATTTTCAAATAGTTTTTTGATCTTAAGGTGTCATATCATCAATGTGGCATATTAACATTTTGAGGGGGGGGTTATAATATGCCAAAAGAGCATCATGTTTTCCTTACCAGGCCATGAGTCAAATATTTTAAATATGAATAAAATAATTTTATAGTTAATATAAAGGTCTTCTTTAAAGTATAAAAAAGAAAAGAAACGAAACTCTCACCTAGTGTTTTCTTTGTTATAACTAATACAATTTTAAAGTTCAAAGTAACGCGTTAAATTTTTAATATTATGATTATTATTATATAAGATTTTATTTTTTTGATTCAATTTAAAATTTGAATAAAATATATTTAAATCATTATTTTTTACAATATTTTATCTGTCTATTTTTAAATAATATTTTATAAATAATTATAATCCTTATAACATTTTTCTTTATATATTTTAAATAATAATCACAAGATTTAAAAACTTAATTTATATAAAATAAAATGAAAATTAATAATCTAATTCAATTGCCCATAAAACTCAAATTTTATGTAAACATTTTAAATTTACCTATATAAAGATCCTCTATGATACCACTGCATTGCAATTATTTTCTATTAATCCCCTTTTATAATTCTACTATATAACAATAATTTTACTAAGGAAGTATTGTGAGATCAAGGTGGTTCAGGGCATCTCTTTGAGGTAAGTTAATGGGCTCTAACATTTTCTTAGTTTAAAAAGTTTTGTTATGAATTTATTTGATTCATGGTAAGGAACATGTTAAATATTACATGAACTTTGTTTTCTCAAATTTATTTTTGTGCCATGTTTGAGTTTGGATGGTTCTATCTAACCCTGGAAAATTAATATGCCTTGCCTAGTACAACTTGTGGTTTAGAAGTTCTACATCCAAAATACCACCTTGTGATTTTTTCCTTGAAATTCACCTTATATGATTCACATTTTTAAGTGGTGGTTTAGAAGTTCTGCATTTCGAATACCCACACATGGTTTTTTCATTCCTTGTAATTTATCCTATAAGATTCACATTTTAAAATAGTGGCTTACATTGTAAAAATAAAAATAAAAATAACTGTAAATGTAAAATAAAATAACAAAATGTGGAATATTTTTTTTTAAAAACATAATAAAAAATAAATAAATCAGAACTTCAAAATAATCTATGCACAAGGCTATAAAAGGAGCCAATCTAAAACTTTCTATTTTAATTTTATTATATTATGTGTATATAATTATAGTAGCATGCATATTTCTCCAAGTTTATTATCTCAAATATTATTTGGAACTAATATCTCACTTTAGCTATTTTGGATTTTGCATGGGGGATAGATCCATGGATGTAGCAGTGCCATATACTTAAAATAACACTTAACATCAATCAATTAGTGTTTGGTACCAATGAATCTAACCTTAGTCGAGCATAGAAACTCTATGCACCATTTGGTATGTCACCATTTGGGAGTGATATTTCCCTAGTTTTCCCCTCATAGAGTTAGGGGGTAGCACAAATTTTGGCTTCCTTATGCTAGCATCAATCACCTATTGATTGGCACCAACAACTAATCTAACCTTAGCATGACCATAAAGGCTCCATGCACCATTTGGTATGTCACCATTTGGGATTAATATTTCCCCAAATTTATTGATATGGAGTTGAGGGGAAATACAACTTTTGGGTTCCCTGCATTAGACCCATCTATATTATTTGGCACCTGGTGCCATTAATTCGTACATGGTTCTATTTCTTTGATAACTACTAGAAGAAAAACTCTTTCATCTTCTATAACATTTATTTTTTTGCATATTTTGACTTAATATGTACATGTATTTAGGGTCTAGGTAAATTACATGTTCTTTAATCTCTCCTTGATTACTATGTATTAAAGCTCGATTCTAATAGATTTTGATTTCAATTCTATATATATTTTTGTAATATATGTACAAATCACTTACAATTTTGATTTTTGATATATACTTTGGTTTTTCTATAAAACATTAAATCTTCCAATTTAGTTTATTGTTCCTTGTACTATTCCTGTATCTTGATCAAGAATAATTATCCGTTAACAAGAAAACTCTGTTAAGAGGAAAAAATTAGTTGATAAAAAATAAATAAAAAATCAACATAATATATAAATGACTATCAATATTTTTAATGACACATAGAGTACCAATAGTCATCTAGTGATAATATTAGATGAAATATGAATTATATGATTCCTTTGTTAAAAAAAATTTGAAAGATGCATTGGAAAATACACATCATTGATTATCAAATGTCATTTCCCTTGTGCCCTCTCACACACCAAAAAATAAGAACAATATTGTTTTCACTTTTTAGATAAAGATAATTCAATTTAGTTAAAACCAAGAAAATTTTACTTATATATACCTTCTCCTTGCCCCTTTATACTTATGGATGTGACATTAGATTAGTGAGTTCATCCTCCTCCTCATTACTCTAATTTTGGCAAATGCTTCTTTTATCTCTCACATTTTTGTCAGAAAAAGATATATGTAGTTTCAATCTCTGGTTAAAATAATAGTAGTTTTTGATTTTTTGAAACACATTGTTGTTTCAAGGAATCCTTCAATATATCTTCTTTATCTCTCCTCTTTTATCCTAGTCCTCTGCTTGCCACAATGTGGAATATATTCCCATGGACTAAGGCTTTAAATAAGGGATCTCATTTTCTTCATTATTCTTAAATGTTTTGATTGGTACATCATTGACATAGAAGTTGACTAAATGGAATTAAGATACTAAATTCACCATAATGACTTAATTAACTAAAAATTAATTAAAGAAATTAAAGTTACACTAAATGATAGTAGTTTCATAAATGGGTAGTCATGTTTCCAGTAAAAAGGACCATTCCTAAGTAGAAGGAGGGAAGGGGTTTAATAGAGAAAACTAGAATTCTATCAGTTTTAGTCTATCTGAGAATCGGAGTATTGATGAAGAATAAATAAATCTTAACTAAGTTAATTTTTTACATGGATACCTCCTCATAGGGTAATAAAATTTTCTTCAATTCTTTTGATTTTATGATTGAGGCCATAGCCAGAGCTATGGTATCATCTACAAATTATTGGTGGAGATTGGGAGGAACCCCAATAGCCAGTTTGAAACCTTTAATGGTTCCTTTTATTTGAGCTTCAGTCAAGTTCTTGCTGAGAGAGTTAATGATCAAGATAAATATGAAGGGAGATATATGATATCTTTGTCTGATTCCATGATTGTTATTGAAGTGACTTGCAAGGGAACTATTGGATAAGATGGAGAAAATGGTTGTAGATATGCAATTAAAGATTAGATATCTACTATGTTTATGGAAAATAAAATTATCCAAAACCAAATCTAAATAATCCCAATCAACTTTGTTGAGGCTTTACTCATGTCAATTTTGAAAATCATTCCTACTTCTTTGTTGATTTCCATAGAGTGCATCATTTCATGAACCACTATGACTCCATCTTGGATTTGTCTTTCTTGAATAAAACCACCTTGATTAGGAGTGATGAGTTTACTCATTAGGGGTTGAATATGAATAATAAGGATTTTAGTGAAAATATTGTAGATAGAGTTGCATAAATTGATAGGTCAATAATCTATTAGTATTGTCACTCCCACTTTCTTGGGGATTAATGATATAAAGGTATTGTTGAATTCCCTTATGATTTTTACATAAGGGAAGAATTCTTCCACAATTTTGATCGGGTCTGCCTTGATGATATCCAAAAATTATGGAAAAAGTAATGGGGAAGCCATCTAGGCTAGGGGCCTTCTCTTTATTGAGGAGAAAAATGACAATTTTCACATCATTATTCGAGATGTTATTCATGATGCTCTCACTTTACTTGGAAGAAATAGTCTTGGTGGTCATCTTTAGGAAATTAAGGGCTTGGGTTTTATTAACTTTAGTGTTGGCTACACATTGATTTCTAAAGTATCTAACAGCTTCTTCTTTTATTTATGCAGGATTAGAGTGGGATGTCCCATCTTTGCCTATGATCTTGGTCATTTTATTGTTATCACAATGTTTGATAGTAGTCATGTGGAAGAAATTATTATGCTACAGTCTCCTTCCTTTAACCAAATATTTCTATATTTAAGTCTCTAGAAGGTTTATTCTCAGGCCACAAGGTTATAGTAGTCACATAGAAGGATTTTTTAATTTGAATTTGATTATTCACTCATGGCATTGGAGGAAATATTCTATTCTAGAGTTTGAGATCATTTCTAATCATATCCTTTTGACATAAAATGTTGTCGAAGATAGTGTGATTTTAGATTTTGATGTTTTTATTAACATTTTTGATATTTTGGGCAAGTTTTTACATGGCACTACCTTGAGTATCGACTCTCCACCATTATTTAATCCTGCCTTTTATTTCATGGTGTGAAAAGCACATGTGTTCAAATCTAAAGGGAGAAGTGTATTTTTTGGACTTGTTTTCCATATTGAAAACTAAAGTGTTATGATCAGATCTAATGTGTGGTAGTGGATAAAGACAAAAGTATAGAATGAGAAGCCAACTAGAGGAGATAAGAGCATCATCAAGTATTACTTGGATTAAACTATCACCAAAACATTTCTTAGACTAGGTGAATAAATATTCTCTTAGGTCCACATCAATGAGATTATTTAGAATAATGAAATCAACAAGATCTTCCATACTTTTCATGAAGGATTGAATGCCACCTTTTTTATTGGATTTAGGGGGTGTTAAGTCTCTAACTAGAATCCAATTAATTTCTTTGTAGGAAAATCTGAAAGAGCTTAGTTCGATCCATAATATTTTCTAGACATAATGGGAGTTGGGGGCATACGCATTAGAGAAAATCCATCTTTTTATAGAATTTATTTTAGTGAAAAGAGTGGCTAAATTGTGGGTATTTTTTAGAATAATTTATCCTTCTAACTCTCTTGCATCCCACTAGGTAGCAATATCACTAGAATAACCAAATACATTGATAAAGGCTACTTTTGCTTCTTTCTAGACTTTGCGTTTAGTTTCCTCCATGATGTTTTCTTTCATCTTAGTCTCTTGAATGGCTAATATAGTGGGAAGATTTTTCCTTCATAGGTATCTAAGGGTTTTTGGCTTGTTGTTTTGGTTCATACCTAAAATATTCTAGCTTATTATTTTCATTACAACATGTTATGGGTGTTTTATAGTGTCTTTCTTGGATCATAACATGTTTCCCATATACTACTTCTTGATTAGTCTTTTTTGTTTTGGATTTGGTCTTGTTTGCCCTTGCTATTTTGGTAGAGTTTCCTACATTTGGATGCTTTTTGGATTTGTTTATTTGTGGAGATGAATCAACTTATTGTTTTTCTCTTTTCTTACAATGGGAGAGGAAATTATTGTATTTATTTTGTGTATTATGCTTTGATTTAATTGTTCTTCATCTGATTCTTGTATTGGCCCCATTTGATTCTAACTGATGTTCTCCTCTTATTTTGATTGTTCATTTGGCGATGTAACATTTGGGGCTTTTATACCTTATGTTTCCTTTGTTTCAAGAGCTTGAAGTCAATATAACTTATTTTTATTTATGGTAGGGTCTTGAAAATTAAAAGGAGATATTATATCTTGAAATCTTCTAACCTCTGTCACTATAGGGAAACCCTCTACAATTTCTTCATCTTTTTTGCTTTTTATTTTCTTGAAATGGCTTGTAGCTCCCTTGCTGTATGTGTTGATTTTTCCATTTACTTGTTAGATTTAAAACTGAGGTTAATTTCTTTTTGTTATTCAAATGGGTTCATGTTGTGACTCCTCTGATCCATTCCCTCTTTTATGAGTGAGTTTGAGTGTTCCAATTTCTACTACTCTATGATTTGATTACTTTATTTTGGGGAGATGTTGGGATTTAATCATCTACTTTCGATGATTGTGGGTCTTCAATAGGTTTTCTAGTCCATGTTTGTTAGTCTTTCCTAAATACACAGGCATTTCCTTTTTGACAAAGGTAGGTTAGTCTTTGGTCTCGTGTCTAAGTTTTTAACATCCCTCACATTTTAGAGATGAATGTTAATATTCGATTCTTTGGACCCATTCTCCATTTGATGAGTCTAGGGAGATGGACATAAGTAAATCTTGATCCATGTGGGCATTGATGAAAACTCTAGCATGAATCAAGCATGTTTTGTTTTTTGTAGATGAGTCAAAATCTATTAGGTATCCCATGGTTTTAAAAATATTGATAAAGACATCTTCATCCCAAAATTATAATAGGAGTCTTAGGATCCTTACCCAAATAGGCATAAGGTTTATTTTCTCTTAATTAGGGTCAAATCCTACTTTCCATTTTTAAGGAAGAGACTCAAATCCACAAGAACCTGGGGCCTCTTTTAGACACCCTGTCTTTGCCACAACTATGTTCTAGCTAGACCTTAGATTTATTTCTATCAAATAGTGCAAATGAAGCCTAAAAATCATTGAATATACCAATTTTGTTTGCACATCAGACATTAGTATGCAAAATCATGTTGAAGCATCCATATTTGGTGTATTATCTTGTACATAATAATAACCTCTCATTGATTCACATCCAATCAAATTGTAACCTTGTAAATTGACATATTAGCCTTTAGACCCATTAAATAGGGCACTTAAACAATTCCTAAAATGCAAAAATGCTAAGCATAATTAACTAAATTAGTAAACCCAATTAAATGCTTAAGTGAAATTTCCATGTGTAGTTAGTGAATATTAGTTTTAAAAAAAGTAAATTCTTATAAAATTGAGGTCATGATGATGTCATCACCCTTGAAGTCAAGGAATTAAAATTATCTCCATTAAAGCCTTAAATTCATAAGTGGAGAGCTATGCTTAATAAATGAGATCTATATCCAAAATATTAATTACTTATCCCCTCCTAAACTTAACCAAGGTTAAACTAAACCTAACCATCATTAAATCTAACCTAACTATACTTGGGTTAGAGTTAGTTTGAAAGGCTATAATTACAAGGCCTCACTCATTCTTCGAACAAGCTTTTCTATTTAATATTATTATGTAGGAATTATTTCAAGGAAGCTTTTTATAATGTTATAATGCAAAATTATTGATATATTGCTACATCTTACCAAGCCAAAGCCAAGCCAAATATTGCCAAAGTGTCAAGGAAAAATGTTGTAAGGAGTACCATTGTTAAAGGTTATTTGAGCATACAAATGAGCACATTCCTCCAAGGCCAATGTGCAACTCTTTCTCATAAGGAGGTGAAGAATACTTGTTTTGTCTTCTTTTATTTGTTACTTGCATTTTTCTCTTGCTCATTAAGTGGCTAGGATCGATGTGTTATATTTATTTATGTGTTTTATGGAGGTTTATCATACTAACAATTGACTAAGTCCCCTCTTGGATTCCTTGAGTAGCTCCATAGTTTTCAAGGTAAAATCCAATATATTAGATGCTTCATTTCATAATTAGCTGACAAATACCATCCTTTCACTCATGTATTGAAGAAAGGCATTACTTTTTTCTAGGATCAATAATGTAAAAAATCCTTTGAGCACCTGTGGAATACTTAGCCAATTTGCCTATTCTATTATGACCAATGCCAAGAAGGCCATTCCTACTTTACCTATTTGCCACTAAAAATGCCCTGGGGGCACTTTTAGACTAACATGATGAACATGGGAAAGAACATGTAGTTTACTATCTAAACCATAAATTGGTAGTGTATGAACATAACTATATGATAATTTAAAAATCTTGTTTAGTTATGGTCTTTGTAGCCCATAAATTACATCATTATATTCTCAACAACAAGACCATAGTCATTGCTAAAGTATATCCACTCAAATATCTACTATCAAAAATAACTTTAGAAGGCTACATGATTAAGTGGATCATGCTTATGAGTGAGTTTGAGATTGAACATGTCAATTAAATGGCCATTAAGGGTTAAGTACTTAAATATTAACTTGATAAATCCCATATTTCATATACTTATCCATTTACTTTTGCATTAATAGATGAGTGCATCATGAATGTCATAGAAACACCTCTTAAAGTGTAGTAATATAAGCTATATTTTCATGGGTTATTCACATCTCATGGATTAGGATCAATGTTGTTATTTATTACACCATAGGGGGCTCTCATTCCCAAATAATTTTGTATCATCTTTCCTTGTACTAATAACATGGATTAATATGAATCACTTATTGTAGGGATTTGTCCTGCAGTATAATGGAACATTCAACATTTATTGGTTCATGAAGATTCCCAACTTATTATTAATTAGATTACATACTAGTTCTAGACTAAAGATGATAATCTGGTACCATATAAAGCCATGGTGGACATTCTCAAGTAGTATATTGCTCACATTTAGTTTAAACACATACCTCAAGATAATAAAAAGACAAAAGATGCCATGACTACCATTAGTTCTTTGATTTTTAGCACAGCCAAGGCAAGAGACTATCAGTTCCTTGTTGAACATCTTCTAGCACTTACTCATGAACCTTCAACTATTGAAATGATCTATGATATTGTTGGTCCCAGTTATATTTGGTATTCTAACTTATATAATTAAATCTATGACCAAGTCCTTCCACTAGACCTTTCACATAAGCAACAAAAATCTTTCACATAGTAAGCTTCTTGATACACCTTACTTGGCCCAACCTTTTACTGAAGAAGCTTTGATATAACTCTACTTCATTATTCAAATTTGATAAAAGCCACATTAACATTGAGGGAAGTTCATGAAGTATTTTATGGGGCTCACACTAGTAGGGTCATCCTTTCCTAAAAACTCCTATGTATTGGTTAATATTAGCCAACCATTGAATCAGATGTAGATGCTTATGTGAAAAGATGTAAACAATGAAAGAGGCATGCAAATTTAATCCATGATCGCATAAACACTCAAACCAATGACTACACCATGGTCATTTTCAACATGGGGAATTGATCTCATAGGGAAGATTAACCCTACCTCCTTAGATGGCCATAAACATATCCTTACTGCCATCAAGTACTTCACTAAGTGGCTTTAAGATATACCCCTTACTTACATGTTTGAAAAATAATTTTTCAAATTTATCTTTAACCATATCATTTGTCATTATGACAACCCATTTGACATTATATCTAATAATAGCAGATCAATTAAGAACAAGGATGTCAAAGTGATATGTGCTAAGTTTAACATTACCCAACATTTTTCCATTGCATATTATCCACATAGTAATGGCCAAGTAGAGGCATATAACAAGATCATTGTCAATATTATTAAAAATATTATCAATGATGATATCCATGATTGACACTTATATATTTTCCATGCCCTCTAGGATTACCATACTAATTACCATACTCCAATAGGAGACACACCATGTTCCCTTGTCTATGGCACTAAGGCCATTATTCCCATCAAGGCCGAGTTGTATTCTTTTAATGTCTCATTGAATCACATCCTTAGGGATGAGGATTACCAGGTAGCTCATCTATAAGAGTTGCAGTTACAAGATGAAAAACACATGGTCACTGTAAATAGCCTTCAAGCATATCAAAACTAGCTACATGGTTAATATAATGGGCATGTCAAGCATAAAGAGTTTGAGCTTGGTGATCTTGTATTCAAAGAAAACTAGAAGAAAACCATGGCCAAAAAAAAGAAGAAACACAAGTTCAAGTCTAATTGGATAGGCCTTTATATCATTGTTGTTAGTTATGGATATGGAGCTTACAGGTTGGCTATGTTAGAAGGAGATGAACTTGATGAATCCATGAATATAATACATTTCAAATGTTATTTTTCTTAAGAGACCCAAGGTATTTTTTATGAGGATCATTTACATTGTATTATAGTATCACCTTCCTTCCATACATTCCCTATTTGCCAAATTTGTTTTTCCCTCCCTTGCCCACCCCTTTTAACCTTGGTTTTGATCCATTGGTACTATGAGCACCTTCAGAGATTGGATTTAGATAAAGTTTCAGTAGTTGCTTTAGTATGGTGGTTCATTGAGTGTATATTGTTTCAAAATGAGATAGTATCTTGGGGTAGTATGACAATGGTTTGGGAATTGTATTCTTTATTGTTATTACATTCTATTTCATTCCCAGTGCTACTAATTATAACCACCTTTAGGAGAATTAGTATCACTGACTCATGCCATTGTTTCCTCATTATAAGCACCTTTAGGTAAATTACAAACAACCCCATTTTATCTACATTATCACATCACTGTTATATACTTTTTCATTTGCCTATTCATGAGCTTGTTATCACCTAGTTGGATCTTCTAATATAGGCAAAACTATAATGACTTGAGGTCCTACAGGTCTATGTGGGTAGTGCTCAATTTACATTGAGGTCAGTTTAGTCACCCCCTTTACCATGCTCTCACCATTTTGTGATCACTTTAAGTTTGAATGATCTTGCCATTTTGTGATCAATCATTACCAAAAATTTCATGATTTTATGAGTTAACCATTTTGTGTCTCATAATTATCTATTGATTTTAGATGCTTAGAAACACCCAAAAACATCCCTGGCTTCAATATTGGGCCATTCTAATTGTATCCTCACCACTCAAGATGTGCATCTCCTAGTCAACATGTATAACTAAAGCATTCTCATGGATTTTGTCATGACCATTTTCATTTTATTGTTCCATTTTATGATATTATTTAATCTCATTCTTGGGAAAACTACATTTGGCATGAAGTCCATGTTGGACCTTGTGCCCATGGGACTAGGTAGGTAACATATCATTACCTAGTATATTTGGAGTCAACTCAACCAATTTTGGTGATTAATTTTATCCACCATTCTCCTGGATCATTCCTTCCTCTAGGTTTGTCTCTAAAACACTCTCACCATATTTGTGAGTTATTTATGCTCTCACCATTTTGTGAGTCATATACCTTTTATGCTCTTGATGTTTTGTGAGCTTATTGTCATTCTCAGCCTTAGACATAGTAAGCATTATGAACCAAGTTCATGTGTGAGAATTTGTATATTATGTTTTGGTGTGGTTTTATCCTAAACCATACTCTCACACTTGCATAATTTATTTGTGTCGATGCTTTCATGATTATGAACATCATCCCTCTCTTCCTATGCACTCATCATTTTGTGAGATCATTCCCATTTTCCTCTACACATCAATCATGTTTTCTTATCATCAGTTTTCTTCTATCCCATAACCTGGGAGAACTACATTTGGCCTAAATTTCACATTGGACCTTGTGTCTATGGAACTATGTAGGCAACATCTACTTGCCTAGTGTATTTGGAGTTAGCTTGGCTACCCCTTACTTTTATTCTATCCCCCCCAATTTATTTTTGTATGTCACTATCTCCTATAGCCTAGGGGAAATCTTTGCCAACTTATTTATGTCATTATTCCCTATAGCCTATGGGCAACATTGTGCCATTTTTTTTGTGTTATTTTACCTGTGTTGTTACTACCTCACCTAGGGGTCACACTGTTGTGAAGAGTAAAACCTCTATTACACATGCACAAATAATTTATATTCTATTTGTCATAACATTGTGATTAACCATAGTTTGTATATTGCCTTTGTGTGCTTAGAATAGTTTGTGTATTACACTTTTCTTTGCTTTGAATTGTTTATTTTGATTTTTTTATTTTAATTATTTATGGCCTTATTTATTTATTTTATCTATTTTTGTGTGTTCTATTTTTTTGTTTATCTAATTTTGTGTTGTTTATTTGATTCTTTTTTCTCTTGCCTTGTTTTTTTTTTTGGTGTTTTATTATTTGTTTGATTATTTATTTTGTTTGATTCATTGTTAGTTGTCTGTTTATTTTCCTTTTTACCTTTTTGTTTTTTGGTTGCCATAGAATTCTTACACTTTATTTACACTTGAGCCTTGATTACCCATATCTTATACTTGAGTTTTGAATTTGTGTATGTTCCTACACTTAGTTTATTGCATTATATTCACTTAAGATTTGATTATTCATATCTTTCACCTAAGTGATTTTTACTTAAATTTAGACTAATTTTACCATGATTTGGATAAACATTGTTATTATAGTTTTCTGTAACTATAATATCTAATATCACAAGCTACAACAAAAATTAGGCCAAAGGATCTATCAAACAATGTGGTGGGTAGTACTTTTCCTTGTTCATACCTAGAAAATCCTAGACCTACCCTAACACTACCCAAATGTAGAGTAATTAAATCAGAACTAAATGGTAATCACTTATAGTTAGGATGTGCATCTCCATACTATCACGTAGCCTAAATTCATGCCTATCCTATGTGTTGACTTATTGTTACTCTGTAAGTATGGATTCGATATGTAAGCCCCCTTTTTCTAACTTACCATACTAGGGAAAATTATGTAGAATTTTCTTGATCATATCAAACCTACTATGGCAAAGATAAATTGTATCACATTTCCATCTGCCCTACTAGGGTACCTCACTATACCAATGATTATAACTACCTTTGGGCAAATCATTATTTTCACTCAATTGCATTATTGGAATACCTCACTATGCCATTGATTATAACCACCTTTTTCCAAATAAGTAGTTCCACCCTTGTTACCTATAGGTCACATCATTTCCTTATTTTCTAGGAAACATTCAACTTTATTTGCCACTTGATCCCTCAAGGGGTCATCTAGGGTTCATCCATCACCTTCTAGGACATTTTCCAAGGCATTAATGATTTTTTCATTATTTGAGAAGATGTTACCATGACTATGTCTTACAATGCCTTCCTAAACAAGGGTAAACTATAGACATGCCATTTTAGCCACAACTGTGTTCTAATTGGACTTCAAATTGATTTCTACCAAATAATGTAAAATTAAGCCTAGGAATCACTGAATGTCCCAATTTCATTTGCACATCAGAAATTAGCACCTAGAATCATATTGAGGCAGCCCTATTTAGGGTATTATCCTGTATGTAATAGTAACCTCTCATTGATTGATATTCAGTCAAATTATGACCTAGAAAATTGATAGATTGGCCTTTTGACCCGTTAAGCAAGGCACTTAAATAATTCCTAAAATGCAAAAATGCTAAGCATAATAAAACTGAGTAAATCCAATTAAATGATTAAGTGAAATTTTCATGTGAAATTAATGACTATTAATTTTATAAAAATAAAATTTTAATAAAATTGAGGTCATGATGATGTCATCATCCTCAAATTCAAATAATTAAAAATATCTCCATTAAAGCCTTAAATTAAAAAATGGACAACCATGCTTAATAAATGGGATCTCTATCCCAAATACTAATTGATTGTCCCCTCCTTAACTTAACCAGTGTTAAATTAAACCTAACCATAGTTAAATCTAACTGAACTGCACTTGGGTTAGAGTTAGTTTGAAAGGTTATAAATATAAGGCCTCACCCATTCTTCAAATAAGTTTTTTTTATTTAATGTTACTATGCAAGAATTATATCAAGGATGCTTTCTTGTAATGTTATAATGCAAAATTATTAATATATTACTAAATCTTTCCAAGCCAAAGCTAAATCCAAGATAAATTCAAGATAAACATTGCCAAAGTGATAAGGAGAAATGATGCAAGGAGCACCATTGTTAAAGACTCTTTGATCACATGATCGAGCACATTCCTCCAAGGCCAACATGCAACTCTTGCTCACAAGGAAGGTGAAGAATACTTGTTTTGTCTTCTTTTGTTTATTACTTGCATTATTATCTTACTCTTTGAGTGGATAGGATTGAGGTGTTATATTTTTTTATGTGTTTTTATTGAGCTTTATCATACTAACACTTGACTAACTCCCTTTTAGATTCCTATCTCACACCTTTGATCAGGATGTTGACATAGTACTCTTCATTATTGTAGTGTATGAGGAAAAAGTCATTGCCCATTATAGATATTTCTAAATGCCCCTTAGGCATCCATATTTTTGAATCCCATTATCTAAAAGTGTCTATATTAGGGCAATCTCCTAAGAATTTACCAACTAGGTCATTTGTTAGTATAGCAAATAATTTTGCCTTGATTATGTTGGGGAAAACAATTCAAAATCACTTTGTGTCCTTGGTGATCTTGAGATCCTAATTTGGGTGGATCTCTTCATATTCCCCATTTTTCCTTTGAGTTTTGCTGCCCAACAAAAGTTTGATTTTCAATGTCTAATGAGCCCTAGTCCCAACTCTCAATTTGGAAGATTCAATGGAGTTGTCCCTCAGTCTATGGGTGTTCCTTATCTAAAGGTCCTTATGGGTTAGCCCACCTCTATTTCTTTGTCCCCTTCCATAACTAGCTTTATTGCAGAATTTGCAAAATCCTTTCCCACTTCTTCTCCATCATTTGCCTTCTTGGTTTGGAAGCTATATAATTTCATGTTTATGTTATGCTAGCTATATTTAAGTTTTATTTTTTAATAATGTCATCTCTATTTTGGTTTTTGTGTACACAGTCACAACATTAGACTCTATGCCTTGTTGCCATTATAGAATGCCTTAATTCACATTGTATTTAAGTAGTTAATTAAAAATTTCAAGTTCAAAATAATTTAAAATATGAATAAAATAATTTTAAAGTAGTTAATATAAAGGTCTTATTTGAAGTATAAAAAAGAAAAAAATCTCATCTATTATTTACTTTGTTATAACTAATACAATTTTAAAGTTCAAAGTAACATGTCAAATTTTTAATATTATGATTATTATTATATAAGATTTTAATTTTTTGATTGGATTTAAAATTTAAATAAAATATTATTAAATCATTATTTTTTACAATATTTTATTCATGTACTTTTAAATATTTTTTTAATAAATAATTATAATCCTTATAACTTATTTATTTATATATTTTAAATAATATTCACAAGATTTAAAAACTTACTTTATTTAAAATAAAATAAAAATTAATACTCTAATTATATTGTCGATAATACTCAAATTTTATGTAAAAATTTTAAATTTCCCTATATAAACATCCTCCATGAGACCATTATGTTTCAATAATTTTCCAGTAATCCTCCTTTATAAGACCACTAAATAAAAATGATTTTACTAAGTACTGTGAGATCAAGGTGACTTAGGTCATCTATAAGAGGTAAGGTAATGGGTTCCAAGGTTTTCTTTGTTTTTAATTTTTGTTATGAAGTTGTTTGATTCATGGTAATGAATGTGTTAAATGTTGCCAAATTTTTTGTTTTCTCTTTTTGATTTTTGTGCCCTGCTTGAGTTTGAATGGTTATATCTACCCCTGCAAAGTTAATGTGCCTTGCCTAGTGCAACATGTGGTTTAGAAGTTATGCATCTTGAATATCTACCCATGATTTTTTTCCTCAGGTGATTCACCTTATATTATTAACATTTTCAAGTGGTGGTTTACAAGTTCTACATTTTGAATATCCAGATGTAGTTTTTCATTCCTTTTAATTTACCCTATAAGACTCACATTTTAAAGTAGTGGTTCACATGTTATACATTTGAATACTCATCTATGGTTTTTTCATTCCATGTAATTTACTCACTATGACCTACATTTTAAAGTGGTTTAGAGATTTTGCATCCCCACATGTAGTTATATGCATTCTATATAATTAAAAAAATTTGCATCCTTATTTCTTATGTTATTTTTGGATTGCATTTGATTGATCGTATGATTCACCTTTCTAAAAATATTAGAATTTATGTATTCTTAATCAAGGTAGTGACTAATAAGATTATAATTTCATTGACGGGTTTTTTCTATTCTCAAATTCATGATTTTGGTTGAAACATAAGTTGTGGAGAAAAGAAGAAAGTATTAAGTAGTATTTGTAAGGTTTTGAGTATGATTCCAAATAACTACTATGAGAACAAGGTGGTTCAGTTCATCTCTCTGAGGTAAGGTAATGGGTTCTAAGGTTTTCTTAGTTTTTAATTTCTGTTATGAAGTTGTTTGATTCATGGTAACAAACATGTTAAATTTTGTCAAAATTTTGTTTTCCCAAATCAATTTTTGTGCCCAAATTGAGCTCATATGGTTTTTTCTAGCCCTATAAAGTTAATGTGCCTTGCGTAGTGTAACCTATGGTGGTTGTTTTCCTCAGGTAATTCACCTTATATGATTCACATTTTCAAGTGGTGGTTTAGAAGTTCTGCATTCTAAATAACCACATGTAGTTTTTTCATTCCTTGTAATTTACCCTATAAGACACACATTTTAAAGTAGTGGTTCACTTATTTTTCATTCTGAATACCCATATTTACTTTTTTCATTCCATGTAATTTACTCAATAAAACTCACATTTTTAAGTGTTTTAGAAATTATACATCCACGTGTGTAGTTATATGCATTCTCTATAATTAAATTTTTTGCATCCTTATTCCTTATGCTATTTTTGGATTGAGTTTGATCGATAATATGATTCACCTTTTCAAAAATATTAGAAGTTTTGTATTCTTAATAAACACACCCCTGTAATTTTTGCATTAATTATGATAAACTATTTTTGATTCCCATTTTCCCAAAATAATGGAGCATCAAGATTCCATATTTTCTTGGATTTGACAATGGGATTTGGTTTTACCAAGTTGAATGTACATTATAGTAGATTAAGATTTTGAGAGGGAGGATCCTAATATATTGTGTTTAAGGTGGTTATCTTTGAAAAAATACTGGCTCAAGAATTCATTATGTGGTGATTTTATGGTAGTTATTAATTTTCAAATAGTTTTCTGATCTTAAGGTGTCATATCATCAATGTGGCAGATTAACATATTGAGTGGGGGGGGGGAGGGTTATAATCATGCCAAAAGAGAATCATGTTTTGCATGCTAAGCTATGAGTTAAATATTTTAAATATTAATAAAATAATTTTAGAGTAGTTAATATAAAGGTCTTCTTTAAAGTATAAAAAATAAAAGAAAAGAAAAAAAGTTTCATCTATTATTTTCTTTGTTATAACTAATACAATTTTAAAGTTCAAAGTAACGTGTTAAAATTTTAATATTATGATTATTATTATATAAGATTTTATTTTTTTGATTGGATTTAAAATTTAAATAAAATATATTTAAATCATTATTTTTATAATATTTTATTTGTGTATTTTAATATTTTTTTTATAAATAATTATAATCCTTGTAACATTTTTATTTATATATTTTATGTAATAATCACAAGATTTAAAAACTTGCTTTATATAAAATAAAACAAAAATTAATAATCTAATTCAATTATCCATAAAACTCAAATTTTATGTAAACATTTTAAATTTCCCTATATAAACATCCTCCGTGAGACCACTACATTACAATAATTTTTCACTAATCCTCTTTTATAAGAATAAATATAACAATCATTTTACTAAGGAAGTACTGTGAGATCAAGGTGGTTCAAGGCATCTCTTTGAGGTAAGGTAATAGGCTCCAACATTTTCTTAGTTTTTTAATTTTTTTATGAAGTTGTTTGATTCATGGTTAGGAACTGTTAAATATTACAAGAATTTTATTTTCTCAAATTGATTTTTGTGCCATGCTTGAGTTTGGATGGTTCTATCTAGCCCTAAAAAATTAATGTGCCTTGCCCAATGTAACATGTGGTTTAGAAGTTTTGCATTCTAAGTACATGCTTGTGATTCTTTCCCTAAAATTCAACATACATAGTTTATATTTTCAAGTGGTGGTTTAGAATTTTTTCATTCCAAATACCTACTTGTGGTTTTTTCATTCCTTGTAATTTATCCTATAAGACTCATATTTTTTTGGGATAAATATCAGGGTTGGTAGGACCCCTAATCAGATTGCTTTTGAATAGAGCTACAAACTAGATCTAGGGAATAATCAGGGGGCCCAATCCCTGAGAACCATTAAATGAACACAAATGACCACCACCAACCACTAAAACCATTAAGACAACTCAAATGACCATAACCAACCTATAATTGCCCTATGAGATTTAAACTTGGGTGGGGCTGGGCACAACTAACCCACTTAATCAACCCTTATACAAATCATTAGCTATAAGACTCACATTTTAAAATAGTGGCTCACATTGTAAAAATAAAAATAAAAATAAAAATAAATGTAAATGTAAATGTAAAATAAAATAACAAAACATGGAATAAAATTTTTAAAAAACATAATTAAAAATAAGCATAAAAACAAATAAATTAGAACTTTAAAATAATCTATGCACAAGGTTATAAAAGGATCCAATCTAAAACTTTTTACTTTACTTTTATTATATTACATGTATTTAATTCTAGTAGCATGCATATTTATCCATGTTTCTTTTGTTATAGCTTAATTATATCTAGTGTTTCACTTTAGCTATTTTAGTATTTGCATGGGGGATAGATCCATGGATGTTGTAGTGCCATATACTTAAATAACACTTAACATTAGTCAATTAGTGCTTGGCACCAACTAATCTAATGCCATACTGAGCATAGAGATTCCATGCACCATTTAGTATGTCACCATTTGGGAGTAATATTTCCCTAGTTTTCCTCTCTTAGGGTTGAAGGTAGTATAACTTTTGGCTTCCTCGTGCCAACATCGATAAGCTAGTGCTTGGCACCAACCAATCTGACCTCAACCCAACCATAGAGGCTCCATACACCATTTGGTATGTCACCATTTGGGAGCAATAATATTTCCCTAGTTTTCCCCATATGGGGTTGAGGGGAAACACACCATCTATAGTGGTTGGTCCATTATATTACCTAGACCCAAACTATATGAGTTTGTGTAGGATAGATGACAAACATTAGTTTTGAGCCTCTAAGCATTTATTAGTTTCTAGTTTAGATATTTAGAGTGGGGGCATGATAGATTTTGCTCTTCACAACATACAAATTTTATACACACATTACAGATTACATAAGTTTATGTGGGACAAAGGATATACATTTGTTTTGGACCTTTGAGCATTCCTCATCTTTAGTCATATTCAGCATAGGGGGCAAGCATTGCCCTCCTTCTCCATGTTATACAAATTCCACTTTTATATTTAGTACAAGGGGGATCCATTTCAGGGTTTTCTCTAAGCATTCCTCAGGGTTTCTTTCTTTCTCTAGGAACTATTCAGCTCTCCATCCACTTTCTTAGCCAGGAAATGAGTTGGACCCTTTACAACACATTCATCTCCATGTAGGTAGGTTCAAGTACACATTTTATTTTCTTTCTTTTACTTTAGTACTTCATTTCATTGCATCACTAGAATAAAATGAGGGTAAATGTATAGACCCTAAATTGGTCAAGCAACCACACATATCATGTCTTCTCATAGTCCTTTCATAGGAGATTCTGACTGGAGAATATGAGCCTTATTCACATTAGTCATGTCTTTTATTTTTATTGTCTTGGTCTTGTTTCTTTATTTAGTCACTTTTTTGCTTATTCGTAATAATCTTTAGCCTTACAGATGGTCATTCTAGCTAATCTAGACTCTATTTCCCATGCTAATTCCATCCCCCCAAGTCCCAAGCCTATAGGATAGGAGCACCAAAATTAGACTATAACACTAGATCCTAGGGTGTCCATTTCCAACATTCTTGTCTAATTACAATTTTTATCCCCAATAGTCAGGTTTACTCACTTAATGAGTCCCAATCCATTTTTATATTCATCCTTAAGTTTTGTTTGCCTTTTTAATGTCAGCCAAATGCAATTAAAAATCCAAAATTCAAAACAAAGAGTCTCTTATATAAAGGACTTCACAAGTCATTTTAAATATAGCACTTACTACTTTGACATAATACATAATTAAAAATCAATTAATAGTATAACTCAACATTCTGTAGCACACATAGACTTGCATGCTTGATCAAGGAAGGACCTAGGCCAAAGTTCATTCTTTCATCTATTGTAGGAAGTGATCATGATAGTAGGGGTTTTATATCATGCGATCATACTTCCCCTAAACCTAGTTTAGCCCCTTTTATTTTGATGTATTTATTGTTTCATGTGTGTAGGTAAACCTCGGGTTTTAATATTGAAATGGATTTATAGTGAGCTCTGTTGACATTCAACATCCAAAATTTCATAGGTAGGCTCACATAGAGATAGTGGATAAAACTCAAAAAAATGAGGTCCCCACAAGTAGTTTGGACAATAGTGGAAAAAAAGGACAACAACATCAGACATTAGGGTGTCTTATTTCAATGTTCCTATCCTTTCATATAATGAAAGATAGTTCTAGGTTTCTGACATCTTCTCAGTCTTGCACAATAGTTTTCAGCCCCTAAATCATTCATCTCAGTTTATTTTTCTAGATAAGTTTACTTCTCTCCCTATGTAATTCATTTTATTAAATTGATATAAATCTATATATTATTGTATTTAATTAAATTTTCCCCCTTTAATTTAGACCCTTTATTGTTTAGAAGCTAGACCCTAGTTTCTCAAAAATAATAAAACAAAGAGTAATAGGATGTCAATTAGTTATGAGCTCCAAATTCCCTAGTTTGGGAATTAATTATATATTACCTTGATTAATGAGATTGACAAGGGAATGGGTTTGAATGGATTCAAGATAAACTTTTTGTAAACCTAGACCTTAAAAATCCCAAAGAGTTTGATATAATTTACTTGGAAACCCATTAATACATGGAGCTTTATCAATAACTATCTAAATGACCACCTGATGATGATCTTTAATAGAAAAAATTCTATCACATGCCACCCATTGTGCTTCTATCAATTTTTAGGGAACCAAGTGAAGGAATTTTATAAGAGCAAACATCTATACAGGTATAGATGGTTAGGATGTAAAGACATAGTGATGATGAGCCACAAAGGCTTTAATAATATTAGGAATATTTGTAAGTCAAGAGTGAACTTCTCAATTGGATTTCATGTGATCAAATGCATGCATAAAACTAAGGACATCCAAAAATTATTTTGAAAATTTATCACTGATTTTTAACTAGAATAAGCAAACATGGATTTGAGCTCCCCGAGATTGATAGTGTTTCTCCACTTTGAGATTCTGCCACCATAAGAATGTTTACTTTTGAAAATATTTATTAAAAGGTATCTCATGTTAAATATATTTGAATACAAAGAGTGAGACCATTTGGGCTTTGTGTTGTAATTTATTAGTTTTTCAATCATAAATATAAAGAAAGGATGTAGTCCTACGAATGATATTTTCCCACCATTCAATCTAACCAAAGGCTCTAGATGGTTGAGGAGCAAGATTCTAAGTTTCAATAATGAGATTCTAGGTTTAAGAGTAACAAAAATTTGTGGAATTGAGATTTTTAATTCTTGATTTGAGGAATAAACCATCAATTTCAAATTTTATGGGGAGATGGTCTGAGAGCAAATAATTAAGAATGATTTCCGTAAGGTGGTAAAAGTTATTAACAAGAGATAAAATGTTTTTTTAATAAGAGCAAGATATAAAAATTTAACCATTATGTCAAATCCTTGGTAGAAGTTAGACTAATTCAACTAAGGTGAGGTGGAATAAAGGTGGCGATAGTGGTTGGGATAAAATAACCCAATTTTATTATGCATATAAAACCATTCCTCTCTTTCACTAACATATCATAACATGGGGAGTAACCCCTCCTTGTCCTCTGGTGATTCAATCATGTTAAATTTTCCATATAGGATTAGACTGGCATTCGATAATGAGTTGATAAGCCAATGACAAAAATATGTCCTTTCAATTACATAAAATGAGGCATAATTATTAGCAATACTAAGAGCATGGCCATTAAAGATGAAGAGGGTCCACACCATTCGATGAGTAGGGTTTGATTCCTATGAAACATTATTATGTGCAAGGGATGGATAAATTAGTGAAACCACACCCCCATGTCCATTCTCATTAGTATGCTTTTGATAAACAACTCTTAGATAATTCATTCTAATGATAAAGGAGAGAGAAAAGTCATAAATCTCAATTTATTGTACATAAAGAGTTTTCTTGTTAATAAAAAATTGAACCATATCCCTTACAATGTTTTTTTAGGTTGTGTAAGTCATCACACATTCCATGAGTACACTAACATTTATTGACCTCTATTTGGATAGTGGCTTCCTACACTTATCCCCTACACTTTTCCCCTATGTTTGTCCCATGCACTTGTTCTTTTATTTCACTCCTTTTGTTTTATTTTTTTGATTTGATTATTTTATTTTGTTTAGTTTTTCCCCTATATTTATATGTTTTAATTTTATGTTTATGTTATGTCGGTTGTGTCTAAGTTTTATTTTTTATTATGTCAGCTCTATTTTGGTTTTTATGTACACAGTCATGACATGAGACTCCAAGCCTTGTTGCCATTATATAACCCCTGTTAGCACAATTATGCATATTTGATAGCTGGAGATGTAGTGATTTCAATAAAATATCTCACAACAACTAGGTTTCCCTTTGATTTTTTAATGTTTGAGCCTTTTCCTATGTATATTTTAGTCCTAAGGCCTAATACATTGAATCCAACAACCAAATATCCCTATCAAAGCCTTTGTCTGATTGCACGAGGGGATTTTCCTTAATTTTGGCATCACCTTTTATTGAAATAGAACATGCCATAAAATATCAACAAAATCAACATCATGATATCTCTACTCAACTTTGAGATAAGTAATGTCATCGATATTTCATAGATTACATGTTGTGAGATCCTCATTAGAAATATTTAAAAATAACAATGAGTTTTAAAACTAGCTAAAGAAAAAACTAAGATAAATGCGAGGACATGCTTATCTTATTTTATTATTTATGCGGCTCAAATGAAACTAAATTATAAAGCATGTGGTTCCTTTGATCATTTGATGCATTTCTTCAACTATTTGTGAGATTCATTATGTTTCTGTAAGTTTGTGTTTATGATAGAGGTTGAATTACATGTAAATAAATCTCATAATCTATCACATACAACAAGATCATAATTTATTCAAAATTTTTGGAGACTCACAAGGGAAACTTGTCTATTAAGATTTGAATTTATATTCCTGATGTTCTAGCCAACATGAAAACTTGGAAATCTTGAAAACCCCATAAAAATTCACATTTAAAATTAAATTTACTCTATAAATTTTTAGGGAGGATGTAAGTTTTTAAAGATTTTTTCACGCAAAAATAGATGCATTTTATTTCATCTAATCTCTTGTATAATCTTCCTCAATTTTCTTCATAAAGTCTTCTCATGATTTTAATAAAACTCTTATCCACAATAATGTGCCACTTGATCATTAAGTTACATCAACTTTATTTGTGTCTCTTCAAATCATTCAAAATAAACACATCAAGATATATAATCTCATTTTTTTTACTTAATTTATTGAAGAATGAACATTTACCATTTATTGCTCATTCATCTTGATTTCAATGTTATCCCCTTTTAAAATTTTCATCCATCTAATTTTTTAATTTCTATTAAATGGAAACCCATTAAGGCTAGCATAGATATGCCATTATTTATATATACAATCAAGCCAATGACACTTATTCCCATCCCATATTTCCTTGTTCAATTTTCACCCATTTTTTGATCATCCATCTAATTTCAAAGTAGCCTCCTCAAGCCTATCCTCAAAATACTATATTTATTCATTATGCTATAAGGTGTTGACAAATTTTTCATTCATCGTATACTAGTAAACATGGATATATGAGATTAATATTTATTGGGTACAGTCTCACTACCATCCAAGAAAAATTTCAAACTCAGTTTGACATGATTAGCCTTTTATTTTACACCTACCAATTGGTGGTATACCAATTACTTCCTTAAATGCCATGCCTCTAGTTCATGACTTTAAATGAATCTTGTTGTTACATTGACCATATAACTTATTTTTGGATGTTCTTGGGGACACATATTTATTTATTCCTAATTCAATTGAATATTCTATTATAGTGGTAGGACCTACTTTTCCACTTCTAGTGATCATGGCTCTTGCACCAGTTTCATCAACTATTCCCATTTAATCGATCATGGTTACCACTAAGTTGACTATTGAGATTTTACTTCACCATTGTTCAAGATTTAGGCATTGCATTGGCTCACAAAAGAGAAAATAAAATAAATAGTAAAATTATATATTATGAGATAATTTTTTTATTAAGTTATATGTATATCATCCTTGATTATGTATATGTAAATTTGTGATATCTAAAAGGTGTGGGCCTTTATAAATACCCTCTTTATTTTTTTCTTTTTTAGTGCCCTAATGAAATTGATTTTATATTTTTAACTTATTTTAATTTTATAATTTCAACAAATATAAATATTTATAAATAAAAACTAATTACAAACCATGCATAAGTTTATGCAGAGTGGTATTAGGCACCTTGTACTGCTAAAAAATTCTTAATCTAACAAATGTGAAAAGATAATTAAATAATGCCACTAACTAATTGGGTAAAGTATTTGACCTTCATAACTATGCTTAGCCATTGGTTTAACATTGAATTCATTTCAGCATAGAACGCACATTTTAATTTAAATAAAAATAAGGATACATACCTCTTGGTTTCCTTCTCTTTTTATATATCAGCCTCATTTTGAAAATTCACCCACTGCTCATTTTTTTATTTTTATTTTTAAAATTTGAATGGTGCTTGGGACACTCACACATGGGTTAAAATTCATTATAATATCTAATATGAGCATGGAAAATATCTCCACCTCTATATTGGATCCTATGTGAGCTTAAAACTTGATGGGGAATCTTTCTTTCAAAGAAAAACTTATGTGCCCTTCCTAAGAATCAACTCCCTCTTTATTTAAATCATATCCTATAACCTTCCCTTTTCGTTTCCATCCTATAAAAATATAATAACTTATTTATATTCATTAGTGATATCTGATATAAATAATTCCCATGTGTTAATGAAATCATCCACAAGTTTTTCCTCATTTACAAGATTATAAGAATTTTTTTGGTACTCATAACCATTGTTTTCCTTAATCTATCAATTGCTCTCAATAAGAACCTAAAAGAGGTATTATAATTATTTCCCCAAAAAAATTCTTCAGAAATGTGCTCTATCTTTATCAAGTGCATGTCCTCTTCTTCATCCTATGGATATGTGTAGTGTTTTTTTTATTTTTTTACAGTCACACTCTAAAAAATAGGATAACTTTTATAAATAAGCTAACATTATCATCTTTCAAAGATATACCATGGACCTCTTGCCATATTTTTTATTTGGATCCATGGATTCATCTTTTTTGGATGAATATGCAACATCTTCTATTGGAGCCATCGGTCCATCCATGTCCTCTACCTTTATGAATCCATTTATGCTCATATCTATTCTTTTTTATTAATTATTTTGGATAGTAGGTATCCTAATTTCCAATTTCATTTCTTCATGCCAAAAATTAAATTCAAGAAGTTCATCATCATAGTATTCAAGACAACTATATATAATATGCCAACTGGGGAAACTTGACATTTTCTTTGTGATATCTTCAAGCAACAATATCCTAGTTTTTTTCTTATCAATATTAGAGCATGAATTTATTTGTTCTATTTGTAGGTAACTATATAAATTAAAAAATAATGATAAAAAATATAAAATTAATAAAAATTATAAATGACTAAGAGGAATTCCTTACATAATTGCTTCTCCATGAAGGTGACTTCCATACAAACACAATTCTCTCACCATGTGTACCTTTATTGCATAAAATATCCATGCCTCTACCATTTGGGTTTGGAAAATAGTGAATCATAAAAATCGTAGTCAAAATATTCTTTTTTATATTAATTTATAATATATATCTATTTCATTGGACTTTGATCACATTTTAAATAATTTTTAAGCTAGTGGAATATTAGTGTACCCAAGGTACACTAGAGTTTCACTACACTCCTTCAAGCTCATTATAGGGTAAATTTTTTTCCATGAACACTAAAACAATATTTTCACATCCACATAAGCATTTTTTCCTTGGACTGATAAAAAATCCTCCAAAATCTCATCAAGGCTATTTTTAGTGTTACCAAATGATCAAATAAGAAGTTCAAGTACATGGGTTTATAGCCCATATTTATCTTTGAGACTAATGTATCAAAATTCATTTATTATCAAATAAAGCACATTGATTTAGGGGAATTTCAAAATAATATTAGTGATTAATACCCTACCTCTATGTCTTCCCCATATCACAACATGGTATGCTAGAAGATATTATATTTTATGTCTTTATACAATGCACAAACTTGGTGTTCACATATGTGTAACACTATGATCCAGATACTATAGAAGTTTAATCAATAGGTGGTGTGGTAGAGGTTAAGATAGATAGAGATTCCATAAATATCACTTTTTAGTTTCCACCATGGGACACATATTCAAAGATGAGCAAGAAGGTTTGACAAGCTCATTAGGGAAAAAATATTGACCATGAATATCAATTGGTTGAATCATAAAAGGAGATACTTGTCAAAGTTTCCAAAGAATTTATTCAGGTAATATTTCAAATAGGGTTTGTCAGATATGATTACCTTCCTCAATAGGGTAGTATGAAACCATGTGACTATAGACTTTCATCCTTGGGTGTTATTTGTCATGAGCATCATCTATAATTTCAAGAAATTCATTTATTTTGGAAGCATAATTATTAATGTGTTGTATAAGTAGCTCATTGGAATAAATTTCATTAATTTTTTTTATATGACCTCATACTTAGTAAAATACTTGATAGATATATATTTAAATGTTTCCTATCCTCAACATATAAGGAAACTTTGGTCACTCAACCAAAGTACATGGTTATTACCCACAATTCATCATTGAGAAAATAAATAAACATTTTAGACATGTTAATAATGTTTTCTCTATGAGGTTTGTTTAGGAATTTGAAGATGATTTAAGTGAAAGGATATCATAATAAGGTGTTAACCACATCATGAAATACATGATTTACTTCATCCAGTTCCCCAAGTTGACCTACATCATAGATGTGGGTTTGAAGGTTGTCCATTCAAAATCTCAAGGATTTTAAGTGATGAGATCATATTGATAGAATTTTCTAGTTAGTTGATTGAGGTCCACAAAATATTTATAAGGATACATGTGATGAGAGTAGTTTTTCTAATCACCCTAAGTCATTACACCTATTAAATCGCCATGGACACCTATAATATTGAGACTATAATGGTAAATTTTCCCTTGTATCTTCATACTAGAAAAGCCTCATTCAAAATAAATTAATTCGCCAAATATCACCTTAAAATAGGTTCCACCTATACACGTGCCTCATTCGGAAGACTATCAAGCAAACTGTGCATATGATTATTAGATAAGAAGGAGATATTGGGTCTAGCTAATCTTAGATCATATCAAAAATTTCACCACAACATGGGTCCTTTAATGAATGGTGGATGATTGTAGGAGATTGATAAATACCATGTATTTAGAGAAATTCATGTCAATACCATTTACACAACTAAATGGGGCTTCCTAAGAGATCAATGACTTGAAATTTCAAACCCAAATAACACTCAACATCTCAATGTATTGGTTCAACCATAAAATTATAGTTTTCATAGGACTAAGTGATTCAGATAAACAAAATTCATAGATTTATTATAAGATTTAAAAATAGACTAAGTCAGAAAATAATCTAAAAAACATAAAACTAAACTAACAAAGCAAATTACAAATATGGATTTCACTTTCCATTGAACTTATAAAATATGGGGATTTTGAAATCATGTGGTATTGGTGTGTAAAATATTTTATGTATGATAGGGTTACAATGGATAACATTAGAATCAAACCAAGATTAATAAGCCTTAATTTGTAATGTAAGTTGATGCACTTTATGTTGTAAATCACTCACAACATGCATTTTAAATAAATAACTTCTTTTGAAGGCACACTTGGATCATTAAGGAGCTCATTTAATAATTGAATTTTATTATTATTGGCCATTGGGACACTATTTCACTTAACCTCATTAGACACTATGGGTCGATCATCTTACCCATTGGAGGAGTGATAACATGGACTTAATTAGATGGAAAGTAGCTATCACTCTCTTGAGGGTTAAGATGAGAAATAGATTCTACTATAGTAATGGTGGGTTTGGGAGGTTCATTGATATTTAATGTAGTGTTAGTTTGAAAAGGCCTATTACATTATATAAAAATAGAAGGAATAACTCTATTATGTTCATCATTAGAATCAACATGTGCACCTAATTTACCTTTAAAAATAAAACTAAGAACATCACTAGTTATTGTAATAGTATTATCACTAAGCACATCATAATTTAATTTATCATGTAACATGAAATATTCATTAACATGAGAGGTGGTTAAAGAATGAATAATACTAGGTGTATTAGAAATATTTTCATCTTCATTATATGCATAATAATCATCATCATTCCAATTGTCATCATAATCATAATCTTCTTCACTTTTAGAATAAACATTTGAGGTAACCACACTTTCATGTTCATAGAAGAGGGTGTAAGAGATGAATTGAGATTTGAAATATCATTCAAATAATAATGACATGGAAGAGGAATTCAAGATTTAATTTCATTATCAATGGTTGGAGTAAAGTTGGAAGGAGTAAGTACTACATTTTTAACCTTATTTGAAATATCATCACATGAAAGAGGAGTGCAAGATTTACTTCCATGATCTTCATTTTAAATTATAACACAATTTTTTACAGAAAATGTGAAGAAAGGAGAAAGAGTAAAATTTCATACTTTATTTGAAACATCATCATATGAATTAAGAATGCAAATTTCACTTTCATTTTTGATTTTGAAGGATAAGGGAATACAAGATGCATTGTCATTTTCAACTTTAGATAAATCATTATCATATGAGAAAGGAACAATATTGTTATTAGGATGCACTTTTTGAGATGCAACTTTATCATTTTTGTCATGCAATATAATATTGAATTTTTTTCTTATATTGTGAAATTTAGAAAAGAGATGTAACAAATGTTATTGACAATCTAAGAGTTTTATCAAATAATACATCCCTAGTGAGAGGTTATTTTGGAATTATATTTTTAATTTATTTTTATTGAATGGGAGTAGAAAGATAATAAGTAGTAGGAGAATAAAATTCATCTAAATTGATTTCATTATAATTTTGATCACCACATTCACAATATTTATCATAATGATCATGAAAATGATAATCATTATCATCATTATATATAAAATCATGTTCATCATTTTGAGTTAATTCATAATAGTAGTAATTTGTTTAAGATAATGAATAATATTGGTAATTTTTCCATTATTTATTATAATCATAAGGAATTCCTATGAATTTATCAACTGCATGGGGAGGAAGAGGTTCCTTAATAGTCATTTTAAACTTTCAAAAAACTAGAATGAGAACTACATGAGAAATAAACATGAATGCTAATATATAATATAACATGAAATAGAAAATTAAATTTATGCTACCACACAACCCTATATAAGATAAAAATCATAATTTAATTTCAAATCTACAAGTAAAAAAATGAAAGGAAATCCCTAGGGTTACAATCTATGGTTTGTAGGGTTTGGATAAAAAAGTGAATTCAATCAATAAAAATCCAAGGAGGATGGCTAATTAAGATTATTTAGTAAATGGTCGATTATAAAAATTAAGAAAAAATAAAATTTTAAAACTTAATGGAAACATGAAAATAGAAGGAAGCCCTGGTGGCAAGCTAGGGTTTATAATAATATTTGACAATAAGTGGGTTCACCGACATGTTTTATCGATTTTTTAATTAAGGGAAATTAATCTAACTAAGAAAAATATACGAGTATAGAGAAATATTTAATTAAATAAACATTCAACCATTTATTTTACTTGAATGAAAAATGATATTGAGTAACTACGGTTTTGATTAAAAGCATCCAAAAGGATGACCTACTTATCTTTTTTAGGCTCAAAAAGCTATATTTGACATAAAGGATGACTTTAGCACCATCAAATTTGACTATCTAAATGTTGTTTTGAATTCATAAAACAAAGGGGACTTGAAAAAGAGAAAAGGGAACTTTTTTCCAATAGGGTGCTCCTATCCAACTTTATTTTGAGACAAAATTATAGATTAAACCTTTGACTAAATTTCCTATAGGTATAACTCAGTCTGCCATAGACCCATGTTCACGAGATTCAACCTATATTTTGTTTTTTTTCTCTTAAAAATGTTAATATATTATTGTACATAAGAAGAAAAAAAATATCAAATGCAATATGAGGAAAAATGGGGAAGTGGGAATGGTTGAGATGTCCTTAGAACCCTAATGTACTAAGTGTTACCTACATGTCCCTAATGATAAGGACCTTAGGTTAATGCAATTATCCATTAAATAATGTGAATAATTGGATCAAGTATGATGTGTATTTAAAATATCTTCACTTAGGCCCTCCTCTTTGTCAAAGCATGCAATCTAGATGTGATATGCATATACTTTAGACAAATGTAGCGATTGAGCTTTATGTGAATTGATTTTAATATGCTAGTGAAAAAATAATAAGTGTTAGATGAAAAATGCATTAGGAAAACTTTAAATATAAGACTCAAAATTTATAATTTTAAAAGCATATTCATGCACCAAATGATTCAAATAATGGTAAATTGGTCATAAAAATAGAATCAAAAGAAATGTGCCCTAAAAAAACTTTGAAACATGTATGGATAATAATTGGGATTAGAAAAAAGTGGCGTGCACTCATGTATAATGGGGCATTATTGTCTAAAATAAATAAAACTAAATAATTAAGCCAAAGAAAGACTAGGGATCCCTGTGACTCTAAAAAGGACTAACATGGAAGACTGATACTATTTAAAAAGAGTGAAATAAGTGAAAATGAGTAAAATAAGACACATAGGACTAAGATAACATGTGTGAATAAGAGTTTTATTCAAAATTAGGATCTTATAAATACAAAATCCAAAAAATACATAGAACTTGTGTGTTTTTTTTACCAAATTTAGGTGTATATAATTAGCATTGATTGGTGTGTTCATGTGGAGATTAATTTTTTTGGTATAGGTGAAGGATGGTATTTGATGATCCTCCATGAAATAATAATGAGGTTCCATTATATTTTTGAGAAAACTATACTATGAGTTTGTTATACATTAATTATCAAATTATTTTAACATGAATGCCTCCCATGGAAGGGGAGGTGGGTCATCATTTGATAGACTTGGTGCCAAGCAGGACCAAAACCACCAAAACCACAAATAGAGAAATAAAAGTATAATAACACATACTTATATCCATAAAATATTGAGTCATAATACATAGATGGACACATTTAAGGTAGTTATTAGTCTCACATAAGTTATGATTGACTATGAGGTGCATACATTGAGGAATTAAACATAGGATACAAGTGGTGGTACATCTAGTAGTGTCCCTCTTATTATTGGTGCTTCATGTGGTGTTACATCTAACAATGTCCATCTTCTTATTGGTGCTTCACATAGTGGCATAGATAGTATCCATATTACAAATGCTCTACATCATTGCACATCACTTGGAGGAACTATATTGGACCACCTATATAGGTTAGACATACACGGGTTACATATAAAAATCTAATATGCACACTTGTGGAGACTAGACTCACATTTGTACATCACACTAGTACACAATATATGCCATATGTAGTTAATTTAAGACCTATAGACATTAGTACATAATAGTATATTTAAGTTGAAGTCTCTTCATCAACTTAGTACATTAGAACACTAGAATATATACCATTTGCATTTGTTTCAGCATGCCAAGACATTAGCATGCCAAAGTATATTCCATGTGAAATTACTTCCTCACCTCTCATCATATCACAACTAGATATGTAGGGATAATGTGATTTACCATATGTATTTGACAAACCAATTTAATTAATTTCAGTTTGTTTATGTATGTAAAGGAATACTAAGTTTATATTTTAGTATATGTTTACTTAATCAAATAATATTTGACTTCTTTCATTTATTTCTTGTTTAGACAATAATTGATATTTTAGGTACCCTAGATATTTTGGATTTTATTTTTGAGGTTATAATTAGCACTCTAATATCCTATACTCAAGTTTGGAAAGTTAATTGTCAAGTTACTATATTGTTTGAATATTTTGTATACATCATTATTTTAACATGATTTCTTACTCAGCCTTCCCCTCATCTTGTAAGAGAGATATATAGGAAGAGAGAGGGAGATAAATAGAGATAACATTGCATTATCTCTTTTTGTCATTATCTATTTTTATCCCTCTCACTCTTTCTCATTCCCTCTCATTATTACTATGTTTCTCTCTTTCTATCCCTCTCTCACTCTCTCTTTATGTACAAAAGGAATAATTTTAATCTATCTTAAATAGGTTATGTAATTTTTTTATTTCACTATTTGTTTTTATAAATGATGAAAAACATTATTATTACCCCATCTAGACTACAAAATATGATGATAATACTAAAATTAGCATTATAATTACTCGATATTTTCTCTCTCTTTATGTCGAAGGAATAAGTTAGATTTAATTTAAAAAATATGTTTAATTTTATTTGATTCATAATTGACCTATTTAATTTGTTTATTTTATAAATGATGAGAGATGATATGAGTACCCACATGGATCACAACAACCTATGATTGACACTATAATTGCATTCTAAGATCTAGTATCTCCCTAACAACATCTAATTTAGAGACATATATTGATGAGAACACAATAAAATTATCATTTTTAACTTAAATTAATGATAGTCTATGTCATATTTATATTTGTGTGCACATTTAGATCTAACCCTATATGTATGCTTTATAGGATTCTTCATCTCTAATATATTTGATATCATGCAACCCTAGGCAATCTTTTAAGTGGCATGTAGTGAGTCTATAATTAACTTGTCAAAAAAATTTATTCTTGGAAACTCTATCATTTTTTATATACCATTTTAATGAATTAAATACTCTAATTTTTATGTTGTGTAGGTTCCATAGGTTTCAAAGGTTATAGCACAAACATATGAACATTCACAAGCTAATAGGATAGTTTATCCACATAACGAGACATCCAACATCCTAGGTTATAAATATATGGTGATGAGGCATAATTTATTTGGAGGCAATGAATAATAGGAGAGCTAGTTGTTTTTTTAAGGGTGGTTTTAGGCAGAATTTATTTTGTATGCTGATATGGCCCACTTTGCATGCTTATATGGCCCATTTTGTATATGTATATAGTATATATTGTATCTTGATATGGCCCATTTTTTATTTCATTATGTCTAAATTTTGATACACATACACACTATCTAACATATCTATGTGAATTATTCACTTTTTATAATTTGTGCATACAAATTTACTTCTAAAATGTTAGTATTATTATTATTTTTTTATTACATACATTTTATCTTTCTTGAAATTATTCAAAAATTAAGAAGTTTTAAAGAATGGTTGTGTCAATAAATATATAGTTCTAATGTTTAGCTTTCATCAAACTAATGTACTAATGTTATAATGAATATAGTGCAATTATTTTATCATACACATCTTTGTTATGATTGTTGATCTATGTGATGGTTTCTTAGCATTGTCTTAATTTTTAATGCCTATTTCGTCTATATGTGATGTAAACTTTTATGTGTATTCCCAATCAAAAGGTTACAAGTAAACCATCTCTCACTTTGGGTAAGTGGCCTAAAAGGTCTAATATGTTGATGCATGGTGGATATTAAGTGTTGGTTAAGGCCTTAATTCATGCATTATAAAATTAGATAACACTAGCATGTATGATATCAATGTGCATTTATTGATATAATCTTAAATAAATTTGACATAAAATTGTATCAATGTGCACACTTAGTAAAATCATAGAATAAATTTGGTTTAAAAGTACAAGTTTTAAAGTTATGTAAGTACAAGATCAGACATACACAACTCATAATTAACCCCATATTCAAAATTCCCAAATATCTATAATAAAAGGTATACATTATGACTATAATTATATTAAATTATTGATATAAAATCACACTTCATATGCATGTGTCAATATATTTGAAACAAAAATGAATTATTTTCATAAACTAAAGCACAAGCAGTAAAATGCCATTAAATTTACAAATTGCAAGAATACAAAATTCATGATTTCAAAGAGGCAATAAATGCAATTTATATTATATGGAAATTTAAATTTATTAATAAAAACCTTTAGTGACTTAAAATAATTAGATAAGATAATTGAAATACATAAAATAACAACTTACATGAAGCAAACGACCAAAATGCATATAATATAAACTTGCATAAAGACAAATGAAATTAAACAATTGATCATTCATTGCATTTTTGAATGGGGTCATTGGATCAATGGAAAGAGAATATTGTACCCTTAATTTTTTTACCTTACATAATATATTAAATATCTTAATTAGTTAAGCTTAAAATCTCAACAAAATTTTAAATGGTAGTTAGAATAGTTAAAGTTTAATAAATTTAGGTAACACTTTATGGTATTCCAATAAAGTAATTTTTACCCAAAAAATCCCAAATTTGGAGATTTTATTAATACTTAATAAAATGAAAAAATTGTTAATTTAAAAAAATAAACAATATATCATCAATGCGAAGAAATAAATTGAGGATTTCATTAACTACATCAATATTATAGGCATTTTTCTCTTTATCACTCTCTTAGTTAAACTAAATTTTATGTTAGTGTGCTCTCCTACAGTTGTTACTATCTCCCAAACCAATTTTATTGTTTCTATAACTAAATTTTGTATGAATTATAGGAGAAATGTGAATGGTAGAGACAAACCATTAGCTCCTATAGTTTTGTGGGTGAGTCCCCTGAGCATCCCTAATGGTTTTAAGACTTGAGACGAGGAATAAATAACAACATGTTTTCTCTCACAGTAAAAACCTATTGACTTGCTATCCCAATCAATAAAAAATATTTGTGGATTAATATAAATTGACATATAAATGTAGGAATGGATTTTTTCCACCTTCTATCAGGCCCCAGAGTTTAAAGTTACACATGGTTAGACATGTCCCTTAAGATAATATTCTCATCCCTAAGTGAAAAAATGAAATTAACTTTAGATAGGCATTACAAGCAAACCATGAAGGGTAGGGATGAACCATAAAATAATACATTTGCATGGATGAGTCTTAGAAGTACTTCAAGGAGTATTATCTACTACTCATGATGAGGGAAAAATAATGACAAGTTTTCTCTCACATCCAAATCTCACTTTAGGGACCAAAAGTTGGTCAATAAGTCACATATCTCTTGACTCATTATCCCAATTGATGAAATATATGTATGGATAATTTTGATTGGGCATAAAAAATTAAAAATGGACTTAGTTTTTGATCTATAGGATTGGGATTCAAAATTTGTATGTGATTTAATTCATCCCTTAAGATAATCTTCTCGTCCGCAAGTGGAAAAATGGACTAAACTTTATGCAATCATTTTAGGAAAAATGTGAGGAATAGGGAAAAAATGTTAACTCATGTAATTGTGTTGGAAATTAATCTAAGAACCCATAGGGGATTATCTATCATGCATGAATAGGGATAAATTGTGACACATTTTATCTCACAACCAAATCTCACTTGAGGGACCAAAATTTGGTTAGTAAGTCATGTATCTCTTGACTCATTGGTCTAATCAATAAACTAAATTAGTATATGAGTTTAGATGGGTGTATGAACATAGGAATGACCTTAATTCATGTTTTGTTAAGGTCTAAATTAAAAATTATCATGTAGATAGATGTTTCCCTTAAGATAATACTCTCATCCCTAAGTGTATAAATAGATAAAACTTTGTGTAGGCATTGCAGATAAACTATGAGGGATAGGGACAAATAATTAGATCCTAGAGTTTCATGAGAGAGTAATTTGAGAACCTAATCAATAATTATATACCACTTAGGATGAGGGAAAAATGGAGGCACATTTTTTATCATAGCTAAATCTCTCTTTAGGGACCAAAATTTGGTTAGTGGGATATATATATCTTGAATCGCTACCACAATCAATAAACCATCTTCATGGATGTGTCTGAATGGGTGTATAAATTTAGGAATGACCTTATTCCATGCTTCATTTTTCTCTAAAGTCAAAATTTACATGTGAATAGATGCATCCCTTAAGATAATATTCTTATCCCTAAGTAGAAATACAAACCAAACATTGTGTAGACATTACAGGTGAAACATGAAGAGTAATGACAAAATATTAACTCCTATAATTACATGGGTAAGCCCTATAATCACCCATATGAAGATTATTTTCCACTCAAAATTGGGGAGAAATGGATGCATATTTTATCTCACATCCAAATCTCTCTTCAGGGATACAAAATTAGTTATTAAGTCATATATCTCTTGACACATTATCCCAATAAATGAACCATTTAAAATGTGGATGGATTTGTCACTTAAGAGAATATTCTTGTACTTAAGTGGAAAAATAGATTGAACTTAGTGAAAGAATTATAGGTGAATTGTAAGGTATATGGATGAATCTTCAACTCTTACACTTGCATGGATGAATTCTCTACACATGACCTAGATAATTTTATACCACTCAAGATGAGGGAGAAATGATGACATGTTTTCTCTAGCATCCAAATCTCACTTTAAGGACTAACATTTGGGAAGTAGGATGTGTATCTATTAACTCACTAGTCTAATCAATGAACTGTATTTGCATTCACATCTTGATAGGTGTATAAATGTAATAATTACCTTTGTCTATTCTCTATCAAGCACTAGAGTTAAAATTTATGTGTGGTGGAACATGCCCCTTAAGAAAATATTTTCTTCCCTAAGTGAAAAAATGGACCAAACTTTGTGTAGGAATGTTAGGGAAATATGACGGGTATGAATAAAATTTAAACTTTTATAGTTGCATGGGTTAGTCCTATGAGCAAACCTTATAGGATTTTATAGTTGAGATGAGTGATAAATGACACTTCGTATCCAAATATTTCTTTAAGGACCAACATTTAGTCAATAATTCATGTATCTCTTGACTTGTTATCCCAATCAACAAACCTTATTTGTAGACATGTCCATATGAACATATAAAAATACTGATGGCCTTTGGTCATGCTCTATTAAGCCCTAGAGTTTAAATTTTTACATGGATAGATGCATCCATTAAGATAATATTCTCATCCCTAAGTGGAAAATCAGATAAAACTTTATGCATGTGTTATAGCTAAACCATGAGGGGTAGGGATGAACTATAAACTCATACAATTATATGGGTGAGTCCTATGTGTACCCACCAGAGGATTATTTTTCACTCATGACAAGGGATAAATGGTGGTACATTTTCTCTTTCAGCCAATCTTGCTTTAAGGAACAAAATTTGGTCAATAATTCACATATCTCTTAACTCATTAGCTCAATTGATAAATCATCTTTGTGAATGCATTTGGATGGGTGTGAAAAGGTAGGAATGGATTTCATATGCATTATGTATAGACCTAAATATAAAGTTACACATATCTAGACATGTCTCTTAAGAGAATCTTCTCATCCTAAAGTGGAAAAATGGACCAAAATTTATTTAGGGATTCTAAGTGAACTTTGATTTGTAGAGACAAATTATTAGCTCCTATAGTTTCATGAGTGAGTCTCATGAGTATCCATATATGATTATCTACCACTTAGGATGAGGGAGAAATGACAACACATTTTATGTCAGCTAAATCTCACTTAAGGGGACTAAAATTTTATCATTAGGTCACATATATTTTGACTCATTATCCCAATCAATGAACCATATTTGTGGACAAATTCAAATGGGTGTATAAACATAGGAATGGATTAAATTTTCACTTCATGAAGATCTAAAGTTAAAATTTTCACATGGTCATACACATCCCTTAAGAGAGTCATCTCTTCCTTAAGCGGAAAAATGGAATGTACTTTACACAAGTGTTATAGATGTATCAAGATGGGTGGAAACAAACCATAATCTCCTATAGTTAACATAAGGAGTGATTTTATTACCCCTAGAAGGATTATATACCACTTGAAACAAGGGATAAATGGTGGCATGTTTTGTATCTTGACCAAATCTCACTTTAGGGACCAAAAGTTAGTCAATAGATCACATATTTTATGAATCACTAGCCCAATTGATGAACCATTTTCATGTACACATCCATATGGGTGTATAAACATAGGAATGACCTTCATTCATGATTCATTAAATTTGAAGGTGGAAGCTCATTTGGTACCACTAAACATGTGAATGTGGAAGCTCATTGGGTACTACTAAGCTATATTAAATTTGTTAGTAATAATTTTAAACATAAATAAACACAATGAAAAAAATTAAAATACAATAAATCATATAAGATAGATTTTTTAATTCAAAATGTAAGTTACATTGATTAATAATATTAACAAGTCAGTCCAACACACCTTTGGGTTCAACCCTATTTTTAAATGTTTGAAGAATTGCTTCATGTTCATATTTACAAACTTTCCACAAAATTTTGTTTTAAGGCTTTTCATGAAATTTTATCAATTGAATATTTGTAGTGATAACCAAATTTCAATAATTAAGTATCACCCTAATAATTTCAAAATATTCAAATAATAATTGTTTTAATTTTTTATGAAAGTATCTACAAAGCTTGGTTCATGTAACCACCATAGATCTAATGGGATATACTAGGTCTTTTCCATCCATGATAGTTATGGTTAATTTTTTTACTCTACGCAATGAGACAAGTAATAGTTTATTCCCTCATCATTGTCCTTAGGTGAAATTAATATGAAAACTTGCCTTGTATTTAAAGTATAATCAAAATTTAAGGACATGTAAGAAAATATTAAAGTATCACTAATGTTTAAGGATACATTTAAATTATAAATAAATTTTATGTAGTTGTATAGGATTTAATATGGGGTTAAAGTCAACTACTAATGTCATTTTATGATCCCCTAGTGGTTTAAATGAATCATTAATATCCATAAGCAATAGGGGTATATAATACCATTTGTTAACCCATTATTTATACTCACATTCATTCCAATCAAATTCTATATAGCCAAAATAAAATCATGTTATAACCCTAGTATAATTAGTTCATGAACTAGAAGTTGATCTCTTTGGATTGAGTGGCAATGACTCAATCTAGGTATTATACTAAAATATTCATATATTTCCTTATTTTCTTCCTTAATTAACCAAAATAATCTTCACACATGAGAATATTTATCAGATACATGAGAAAAAATCATCACATGAAGTCACAATACTTTTAGTATTGATCAAATCAACACCATACTTGTGATTTCACTACAATATTTCAAGGATCCTTTTACATATACACCTACACAATCATGTTCCCCTTTGCCATGCCTAGCCTAAAATAAAGTCCAAAAATGTTGAATCTCACTCTTCTTATGCATCCTACTTAACTAATAAAACATTCAATAATTATTAAACTTGTTGAGAAGTGTCGTCATTTATTTCAACATCAAGGTTGATGTCATTGATGCCAAGGTGCATTTGGTGAAGATATATGGTGAATGCTCTATGAGGCATGAAATTATGTGCTTGATGTGACAAATAAGTCATGTGTCAAAGGAGAATGTGAAGGAAACATAATGATTCTTTTGAGGTTAATGTAAAGATTTAGGTTAAGGTAAGCATGTTTAATTACCAATATTTGAGTATAATTAATCTTGAAAATCCTAGTCATAATAGGTATAGTCATATCATGAGCATGTCCATGATGAGCATGAAGAGTTTTTTTTATGATTATGATATTTGTTGAGGAACATGTAAGTCATGTGAGAAAGCTGTAGAAGCATAAAAGAGTGTTTTAAGATCAGTTTTCAAAGTTGTCAAGTGTGTGAATCAAGTAAGGGACTTGAGAAGGTTTATACATAAAATGCCTAGTCTGTGTATTAAGGATCATCGTATAATGGTGATATGGATGAAAATAGGCATATGATTATATATAATGTTGTTTGATCATGCATATGAGGCATTAGATCACTCATGAGAGTCTCAAATTGAGCCTATAGGGGTAGGACTTATAGACCTAGCATGCAACTAGACTAGTTCTAGAACTTGCCTGACCTAATGAGGTGTCAACATGTATGGTAAATGAATATGAATAATGTATGGTAGTTTTTAAACATGATATGATGTTTTATGACATGTATATGAGGTGTTGACATCTTAGACAATGGCTATAAGGTCAGTTTTAAGGCCTAATATGGCTTGTAGGTCAAGGCCTAGAGAGAGAGAGAGAGAGAGAGAGAGAGAGAGAGAGAGAGAGATAATTACCATGCAAGAATTTTTAATGGTGTGATAGGTTTTCCTAGGTGTGTTGACCAAGTTTGAGGTCAAAGTTTGCAAGAAAAGGCATGAAAAGTGGTTTTAAGGTTTCTTGAGTGCACACAATAAAGGGTTATTAACCCAAGAAGAACTTTAAAGTGATCATTGGTAATGTGTAACCTCTAAATGGGAACCTAATATATTAATTGTATATGGGGAAGGTCCCTATATCAAATTTCCAAGCATTGGTTTCTATAATGAAGGGCTAAGATTTATAAATGATCATTAAGACTAGAAGATAGTTTAAACCCTCAAAGAACCCTAATAATGACCTAATGTGAAAGGTATTATTATAAAGTGATAAAAATGATTGGTATGGATATTTAATTTATTGGAGGTTGTATTAAAATCTCCCAATCATCTCTAGGTTTTATTATTTTATTAGGGGAGTGAGTGGACCCTAAAGGAAAGGCCTTATTTCGTAGAGATTTACTATAGTAGTCAGAGTTGATCAATTAAAGTTAAAGCTTGAGAATTTTATTTAATGTAAAATGTGGTTTATAATTATGTTATATCATTTAGGTGTGCTAAAACAATCTTACAAGTTGACCAGTCATTAACAAACCTAATGGTGCACACAGTGAGAAAAACTAGGTAGAAGTGAGAAGTTAATTAGGTATGTGATATCATGGATTAAGGATGAATCCAAGTGCATGGATATTTATTAAAGACATATAATAAATTTTAATTTTGGATAATTTTTTAAGTCAGTGGATATAATGAAAATATTGTTCATAAGTTGACCTATCTTATTTAGATGAGATAGTGAGGTACAAGACTATGAGATTGGTTTGTAAGTCCAATATTGTCATTTAAAAATATTATATATCTATTTTATAATATTATAATGTTTTAATAAGATAATACACATGCATAATGAGTCTTTTTAAATGGTCACATAGGTGTTTGGAGGTCATTATCACCATGACTGGTCTTCAAGTCAAATAGGGAGTTTTAGGTAAGTAAGTTGCAGAGATAAGTTTAAGACTCTCTACCATGATTAATGTAAATAATTCACATGATGTTATTTTTTGGGACTTTTAAGTCCTATAAATGATTTTAAAAATCTTGGAATTTAGTGTAAGAGGTTGGAATATTGAAGCTAAAATGGCTTGTTTGGCTGAGTGAAGTCTATGAGAGAGAAGGTCAATAGATTGGTCTGCAAGACCAATAGTAGCCATTAGTGATTATGATATTTTTTATGGAGGTTAATTTTAAGGATGTTTTAATATAATTTTAATGATTTTTAAGACCTTGAGTTTTTTCCTTTATTTGTCAAAATTTCAAGTTTCCATGACTTTGTTTTGAGGCTAGTTGGCAGTTCTGAGTGAGCTACTTTTAGAGAAGTGTTTGAGTAATTTTGCCCTAAGTCGTGAAGTAAAAAATATATGGTGATTACAATAAGGTCATGTATCTTCTATATGTATGATTTTTTTCCATGTATGATTGATAAATTTATGTTTATGCTTCAATTTTTCAAGATATATTTTATGGGTATGCACAAGCCTAATATGAATAACACTAATGGTGTGCTCTAAGTAGTGGTTTGAGATAAAAGTGTTATAAAGTATAGATGAAAATATAATAGGTATATCTAAGTGACATATGATATGTTATTTCCATGTGAAGTGTTTGAAAGTGATCCAAATAAGGCAAACTATAACATGTCCTAAATAGACCTTATAGGATTAGGTCTCCATGAGACCTAAAGGTGAGGTAAGGCCTAATTGAGGAAGATACAACATAAAGGGACTAAAATAATATTTTATAAATGTATATGAGGTGTCATAATATCCATTTCATGGTTTACCTAAGAGGGCAAGGGTGTTGGGCTGACCAAGAAGGATATAAGCAAGAAGACTTGTATAGATGCAAGGTAATTTTAGGCTTATTGTTTGTGAAAAGTATAAGTGAAAAACATAGTAAAATTTAGATATTAAATATGTATTATAGACAATAAAAATATGATATAGGACTAGTGATGAAAATATGACAATGGTTATGTGTATGAGGATCAAGGTCATATGACCTAATCATGTTAAGAAGAGGGCTAGTTGAGCGAAGAAGGTTAGAGGTAGTTTGAGAAGGTTTGAAGAGAGAAAAGAGCTAAAGAAGGATATAATCATATTTTGTGTGAGTAAAAAATTGTAATAAAGGTGATAAAATATTTTAGGTGGTTAAGTTAGTGCTAAGTCATCTAGGGGGTTGGTGCCTCCTTGTAAGTGGGTGCTTTCTAAAGCCTAGCTGAGTTGGTGCTCTATGTGAAGTTGGTGCTTCTCTAAAATTGGTGTTTATATTATAGGAATTTATTATATTTTTAGTTATAAATTTATTTTAATCCCCTTGAGGTTTTCCCACATATAATTTGTGTTATCTTGTGCTCTTATGTTTCATGCATATCTGGATGGTTACTTAGTCATTATTTGATATACATACTTGAATTAATGTTCATTAATGCTTATGTAGGAATTGAAAGAAAGGTTTTAAAGAATAATTAACCCCCAAATATCAATAATATTACTTCCAATAATTTTTGTCATATCTTATTCTTTTAATTAGGTCTAAAACCTAAAAGAGATCCTAGAAGTAAGGATGGCTAGTCAGCAAGCTCAAGGTGGCTTATTTACTAGTAAGGCTATGTTATTCAATGGATAAAATTATGCCTTTTATAATGTCAGGATGAAGATATATTTTATGTCTCAAGGAATTATATTTGATATTCAATTATGGATGGATATAGTGTTCTTTCTATTCCATGAACTAACACAACATGTAAGAAGGCTAGTAAAAACAACTCCAAGACAATAAATGCCATTTTTTGTGGCCTATCAGAGGTAGATATTATAAAGGTGATACACTATGTATTAGACAAAGATATATGGGAAAAATTTAAGACCATATATAAAGGAGACACCAAGGTGAAATCGGCCAAGTTATAAGCCCATTAGAGACAATTTGAAAGTTTGAAGATGAAACCATTGCATCCTACCTATTAAAGGTCAATGAATTTTTCAATGTCACTAGAGGATTTTGAGAAGAGGTGAATCTACAATTTTGAAAAAAGTATTGATATCATTAACTCTTAAGTTTGACTCTAAGGTATTTGCAGTGGAAGAGATGTAAGATTTGGACAAGCTAGAGATTGATGGGCTTCATGAAATTTTGACTGACTATGAGATGAGAATTAATGAAGGAAGACCTCAAAATAATGAAACAACTTTAAAAATTGATAATAAATCAAAAGCTAATAAGGTCAAGGATGAGGAATGCCTAGATGCTAATTATGATCAACTAATAGCCATATTTACAAGGTAATTGAGGTTTGGATCAAGTAAGTACAAAGGTAAGTTGCCCTTTAAATGTTTCAACTGTGGTAAGATTGGTCACTTTGCAGCCAAGTGTCCTAACAAGGATAAATATGAGCACAATGAAGAACATGATGAACATCATGGAGATGATAAGAAGGCCTATAAGTCTGATCAAAAGGAGTTTAGGAAGTATGAAGGAAGAAAAGGAATATTCAAGAATATGAAGGAAGAAAAGGAATATTCAAGAATAAGAGAAGCTTATGAAATAAATAATATAACAATTCTAATGTAAGTGACTCAAGTGAATTTGATAGTGATGGTGGAGTAATTAACTTGAACATGATAATAATGAAACCTTTTTCATAGCCATAGAATAAAATAATAAGGGTTGTTTAAGTGAAAAAGGCCTTATGGTTGATATAGAATTAGATGAAGAAGAAGCTGATGTGAACCTTGAGGTAGAGTTGATAAGTGCCCTAAAGGATTTGAAGTTATAAAGGAGAAACAATCACAAAATAAAATCATTAGTTAAGGACTATGATGATAATATTGGATTGTTTGAGGAGATATTGAGTAACACTTCTAAGAGTATGATGAGATCATCAATCAGATTAAAGCACAAATGGAGATATTCAATGCAATCCTAAAGGCTAAAGAGGAAGAATTCATCAAGTATGAAACTGAAGTGGAATCCTTGAAATCTAAGTTGGATCACACGTCTAGCAAGGTGAGGACCTTTGTGAAGTTTGAAAAAAGAATGGAGGCTCTTGATGACATCTTGAATAGTCAAAATTCTACAAATGACAAGATAAGACTTAGTTTCAAAGAATATCAAAAGGAGGCAACTCAAGTCAATGAGAAGGATATTGAAGATAAGAAGGTCAACTTGAACATACCTATCAAACAACCCAATACTATACGGTATTCCAATTCATTCAATGGTTATTATTTTATGTGTAGTCAGTTTGGTCATAGAGTAATAGAATTTAAAAGATCCTCCAAGAATGAGTATTCATGGGACTATGGGAGGAGTCACAGTTCTTATCAATCAAGATGTATGTATAAGGTGGTTTTTTATATTTTTCATAAGGTAGGATGCATTGTAATATTATGTCCTAACAAAGTTAGAAGGTCATCAAGTCAAAATAGGAAGTTTGAAGCTCCTAGAGTGCAAAAAAGAAGGCATTTAAATGTATGGAAACAAAAGATAACAAAGATGGGTTATTATCAACCTACAAGCTTAAGTGGACTACTCACTATGATATAACATTCTTTAGATGTGAAATCAAGTTAGGAATACCTATTGCCAACCCACATTGATGATCAAATGGTTGATGAAGAGATCAAGCCTGAGGTGAAAATGAAGCCCAAAAAAATCTTGAAAGATATTCAATGTTGTGAGAGCATGAAGATCTGGTAATCTCTTGAGTTTGGTTTGTTATAGTGCCATATGTAAGAGGTGACTCCATTAGGCTCCATGGAAACACACTTCAAGTTACTATAAGCATGGTGGGTGCTTGGTCTAAGGGGGAGCTACTCAGTTGTTGATTGAGCTTGATCCATGTTGAGAAGTGGACTTATATTTTTATTTAATTTTAAATAATTATGCATAAATTAAGGTGGAGCATGTTACTATGATGCTTCATAATTTTTGTTTCAAGAACGTGTGGTTCTAGATGGTAGTTTATGAAAGACCCTTTGTCATTAATGTCAAAGGGGGAGAAAGTTAAAGAATAAAGATTGACCAGATTGGGGGAGATGAGAATGCTCAAATTGAAGAATATTTTACCATCAATGATAAAGGGGGAGTTTGTTGAGAAGTGTTGTCATTGATGTCAAGATCAAGGTTGATGTTATTTGATGTCATTGATGTCAAGGTGTATTTGGTGAATATGTATGGTGAATGGTCTATGAGGTATGAAATTGTGTGTTTGATGTGATAAAGAATTCATGTGTCAAAAGAGAATGTGAAGGCATCTTAATGATTCTTCTAAGTTTTATGTCAAGATTTAGGTCAAGGTAAGCATGTTTGAGTACCTATATTTGAGTACAAGGTGTCTTGAGAAGCCTAGTCATAATAGGTATAGTCATATAATGAGAATGATGAGGTTTGTGTAGAGGTATGTCATTGGTTGAGGAAATTTTAAGGCATGTGATCAAGGTGTAGAATCATCAATGAGTGTTTTAAGATTAGTTTTTAAAGTTGTCAAGTGTTTAAATCAAGTAAAGGACTTGAGAAGGTTTGTGCATAAGATGCCTAGTATTGTGCATGATAGAGCATGGTGGAATAGTAATTTTGATTCAAAAAGGAATAATAGGATGTATAATGTTTTTTGATAATGAATATGAGGCATTTAATCACTTTTGAGAGTTTCAGGGTGAGCCTATAGGGGTAGGACCTACATACCTAGTATATAACTAGACTAATTCTAGACCCTGCCTGACCTAATGAGGTGTCATGAGGTATGGTCAAGGAATATTAAGAATTAATGGTTGTGTTTTAGCATTGTAATATGTTGTGTGACATGTATATTAGGATTTAATAGCTTGGATAGTGGCTATAATGTCAGTTTCAAGGCCTAATATGACTTGCAGGTCAAGGCTTAGAAAACAAAGAAAGAGAGCATGGACAAATGAGGTAAGAGTTTTAGATTTCAAGATAATAATGACCATATGATCATTTTTCATTGGTTTTATAGGGTTTCCCAGGTGTGTTGACCAAGTCTAAGGTCAATTTTTTCAAAAAAAGCATAAAAAGTGGTTTTGAGGTTTCTCGAGTGCATAAAATGAAGGGTTCTCAACCTGAGAAGAAATTTCAAGTTCTCATTGGCATGTGTAAAATATGAATGAGAATAAATATATTAATGGTATATGGGGAAGGTTAATAGATAAAATTTCCAAGCATTGGTTTTTATAATGAAGGGATAAGCTTTATGAATGATCATTAAGACTGAAAGATAGTTTAAACCCTCAAAGAACCCTAATAGTGATATAATGTGAAATATCTTGTTATAAAGTGATAATAATGGATTTTTATGACCATTTAAGTTATTTTATGTTGTATTAAACTCTCCTAGGCACCTCTAGGTGTGATTGGTTTATCAGGGGAGTGATTGGACCCTATAGAAAAGGCCTTATTTTTTGAAGATTTGCTATAGTAGTCAGAGTTGACCAAGTCAAAGTTACTAAATGAATGGAGGTTAAAGAATGAGACTTTAATTTGATTTACATGGTGGTATTTTATCATATTATATAATTCAAGTGTGATAAACTGATCTTACAAGTTGACTAGTCATTAATAGACCTAATGTTGTACATAGTGAGAAAAACCAAACAAAAGTGAGAACTTGATTAGGGATGTGATATCATAGATTAAGGATGAATAAAAGTACATGGAAAAGTTATTAAATAAATTTAATACATTTTCATGTTATATATATGTTTTTTAGGTCAGTGGATATAATGAAAATATTGCTCATAAGTTGACCTATCTTGTTCAGATGAGACAAAGAGGTACAATACTATGAGATTGGTCTGCATGACCAATATTGCCATTTGACCATATTATATATCTATATAAGAATTGTATAATTTTATAATAATATAATAAAAATGAATAATGAGTCTTTTTAAATGGTCACATAGGTTTTTGAAGGTCATTATTACCATGACTAGTCTTCAAGTCAAACAGACAGTTCTGGCTATGTAAGTTGCAAAGATAAGTTTGAGACTCTATGCCATGAGTTAATGTAAATAATGCACACAATGATTTTATTTTTTAATTTTAATTCCCATGAATTATTTTCAAAATATTTTAATTTAGTGTAATAGGTTGGAACATTGAAGCCAAAATGGCTTGTCTGGCTGAGTGAAGTTAATGAGAGATAATGTCAATAGATTAGTTTGCAAGACCAATAGTGGCCATTAGTGATTATGATATTTTTGATAAATTTTTATTTGAGGATGTTTTAATATAATTTTAATACTTTTTAATATATTTAGTATGTTCCTTTGGGTGTCAAAAATTCAAGTTTCCATGACTATGTTTTGAGGCTAGTTGGTAGTTCTGAGTGAGCTACTTGTAGAGAAGGGTTTGAGTAATTTTGCCCTAAGTTGTGAAGTAAAAAATATATGGTGATGACCATAAGGTAATGTATATTATATATGTATTATTTTTTCCCATGGTTTCATGACAAATTTGTGTTTATGCTTTAGTTTTTCAAGATAGACTTTTTGGGTATGCATAGGCCTAATATGAACAATACTAATGGTGTGCTCCAAGTAGTGGTTTGAGATAAAAAATGTTATGAAGCCTAGATGAGAATAGAGTGGGTATATTTAAGTGATATATGATATTTTACTTCCATGTGAAGTGTTTTAAAGTGCTCTAAGGAATTCAAAGTGTAACATGTTCTAAATAGACCTAATAGGATTAAGTCTCCATGAGACCTAAAGGTGAGATAAGGCCTAATTGAGGAAGGTCAGACCTAAAAGGAATAAAATAATGGTTTATAAATGTATTTGAGATGTAATGAGATCAATTTCATGGCCTAAATAAGAGGGTAATGGTATTTGGCCGACCAATAAGGATATGAACAAGAAAACTTATATAACTGCAAGGCAATTTTAGGCCTATTGTGTGTGAAAAGTATAAGCGAACAAGATAGTATATTGCAGAGATGGAGATATTTTAGACCATTATAAGAGGATAAAGTATTATTTATGAACATGTGATATAGGTTTTATGTATGAGGATCAAGGTTATATGACCTAATAAAGTCAAGAAGAGGGTTAATTGAGTGAAGAAGGCTAGAGGTAGTTTGAGAAGGTTTGAAGAGAGAGAAGAGATAAAGAAGGAGATAATCATTTATTGTGTGAGAAATAAAGTGTTATAAAGGTGATCAAGGATTTTATATGGTTAAGTTGGTGCTAGGTCATCTAGGGGGTTGGTGCCTCTTTGCAACTAGGTGTTTGCTAAAGCCTAACTGAGTTGGTGCTCCATATGAAGTTGGTGTTTCACTAAAGTTGGTGTTTGTATTATAGTAATATAGTCCATTTTCATATATTAGTGTTTTTTCATACCCTTTAGGGTTTCTAACATATAAGTTGTGTTATCTTGTGTTCTTAAATTTCATGTATATGTGGATGGTTACTTATTCATTGTTTGATCTATATGACTGAATGAATGTTCATGAATGAAAATTTAGGAATGAAATAAAGGTTTTAAATACTAATTCACCTCCCCTCTCAGTCATCTTGCTTCAAAAAAAACTATCCTACACAATTGGCTAACCAAATGTAGTGTGTATTGAACATGATTTATATTACATTCATATTTATATAATATAAACCTTGGACAAAATCTAAAGAATACAATCTATAATCACTCATATATAAGTAGTACTCCCATAAAATATTTATATTATCCTCTATAATATCAAGTGCATGTTTGAATGCAATATGTGAGAAAATTCCAATTTGAATTGAATTATAGTACTGAGATTGAACTTCATTATGTGGTTGTAGTGTTTAGTTTTTAGCAAAGTACACAACTGAAAAAATGGTCCCAAATGTTGAATTTATTATCTAACCATTTTTATTGGTGTGTATGTATTGCATATTGGTAGATAATATTGTTATTTAATTCAAATATGAAATCAAATACAAATACTTGGGTTGTAAACAACACACATCTTCACAACTCTTTTCCACATTTTAATGCATACTTTATAGATTTTTAATTATTAAAATCAACTAGTTGATTTATAAATTCATGTAAAAATTTATGTGTATACAGCTGGTCAAACTTGACAAACCACCAAAAGTGTTATTCTATATAAACATTATTTAGTAAAAAAATTATCCCTCGAGTCTTTGACACAAAATACTTGGGATTAAATCTCTTGACATTTTAGGTAGAGAACCCACCATACTTATGTATAATTTCATCAGTATGTAAATTACAATGTATATGACAAAAAACATCAAAATGCATAATAAATTAAACATGTATCCTACAACATTTATTACTTGTTTGGTTGATTTTAATGTAGAAAGGTTTGCACATCTCAAATGACCCTTGGCTAATTATCAATTGCCTATTAAAAATTTCATTTTTTTTAATAAAATTATATTTATGTCATGTCAAAAAATGTTTTACAGGTGGCTTATGGTTTTCATAACATTTTATTCTTTTAACATCATCTTTTACATTAAATGAGAACCTTGTGTTGTCATGCTAAATGTTTTTAATAAAATGTCTTGTTTCTTTAACTAATACCTTATATTTTTGTGAGAGTATACCACTAACTTCCCATCAATCAATGATTAAAGATTCATTAGGTCTTATTCTTCTTTTTATTATGTTTATTATTGTTTTCCTATTCAATTTTAGGGATGTACTTGATTGACTAAGAAATTAAGCTCAAGATTTTGACTTACTCATTATAGATTTTATTTGTACTTGTCTTGCCACATTAATATTTTTTTTAAGTTCTATTACATATTGCATTGAATGTATAAAATATATTATTTAATATTTAATTATTTCTTCCCTACATATTTCTTATTCTTATCCTTAAATTATTCATCACAGACTGCATTTTTTGCATTTTCATCATTTGAATAAATAGATGACATATTTTTGTATGGATTTTGTTCTCAAATGTATAGTCTCATACACATTAAACATTATGTTGAGCTATTCCTTTTGAAATTTTAACTTTCATATGTTTTAATATTTTCTTATTTATTTCAATCAAATACCTTGGTTTTCATTGCATTATCCCTAAAAGTGTGGGTCCAGGAGAAACAATACTTATTAAAGTTAATGGTATTAACACTTTAACCCTAAAAGGGATAATAGAGTGTTGGTTAGCATTAAAATCTTTAGGTGAAGTAAATTATTCTTCATTCGGAGAGATATCAATTGGGGTCATTACGTGATGTTCACTATCATCATGCTCAAAAACTTCATTATGGATGGATGTTTAATTATGTTATGTTTCTTCATGTGTTTCATCACTCAATACAAATTCATTAGTTACATGTTTCTACATTTTAAATTTCACCATTCGACAAAGATTGATTAAGTTCTCTTATCTCATTTGAAAATTTATCTAAATTAAATTCCATGTAATTGGGCATGTTATTTTCAATTGAAATATTATCTAGTATGGAGGAAGTACCTTCACCTTATCCAAACGATCTTATGGATGCTGTCTTATATACTTGTCTTTTTATTTCTTTTTATCTCTTAACTTCAATTTCCTCATTTATTAGTTTCTAAATTTGTGTTTTATGATGACTATTTGAATCCATATTTATATTTACTTTTTAAAGTCCAAGTAGAATAACAATAAAAAAAATTATAGTAATTGAGATAAAGTAATGAAGAATTTTTAGAATTTGTAGATTGTTAGTAGTAAAAACTAGTTTCAAATTTGCAAAATGAAAAATAAATGAGTAAAATTTATGGAAAATGAGTAAAATTGGTGGAATACAAAAGGTGTGTGCCCTTTTGAAAATTATGCATGCCATTTATATAATTAGTTATAAATGCAAATTTGTGTTTATGAAGCTTTATTTGGAAATATAAGGTTTACACCCTTTATAAAAGGGTGCACACCATTTTAAAGAGTCTTGTTTTAAATTTTTTAGTTTCACTTTAAAACTAATTCGAATTTAGGTTGGGGGGTTCTAACCTAGCCTAAAATCTAACATGGATGAGCCAACATGAATTTAAGAAAATCTATGTATTTTTTTCCATCTTCATAGACACATATGATTAGATAAATTTCATTATTTTAATAAATATTATGTGTTTATAGAGGGGAGAACATAGTTTTTGAATATATATATATATATATGTATATAAATATATATAATGTTAAACTATTATTTTTAATTATTGATTAATTTATACACAACATACCTCATTATGGTCTATACATATATCATTAAAAATACCTTTATAGATTTATATATATGTATATAAATATATATAATGTTAAACTATTATTTTTAATTATTGATTAATTTATACACAACATACCTCATTATGGTCTATACATATATCATTAAAAATACCTTTATAGCTTTTTGACTGTTAATAAAAAGTTACATAAAACTTATATTTCAAAAACCTACACATCATTGGATTTGATTTGAAAAAATACTATCAATTTTCATGAAGTTAAGGTCAAAAAATTGTGTTCATACACTTGTAGTTTCAATTTTCAAATTGTCTTAACTTATAAAATTATTTGAAAAAATTAATAAAAAAATATTCTAAACAATCTTATAGATTTACTCTATCTATATATGAAATTTCATAAAAAAATTCATTTGTTTACTTAAAAAAGTGTCTATACACATGCAATCTACTTATGCTTTCACAAAAAGGTGCCAAACCATTATAAAAAATTCATCAATTTCATATTATTTTATAATCTAGGTATTGACTATATATATATATATATATATATAAAATCTAAATTCATAATTCCACGATTTATATTCTTGCATTATTATCATTTTTTTTCCAAATGTCTCTAATATCTCTCCATGTTCAACTATTTTTATTTTCAAGGAAAAAAAGTGTCAGTTTGAACCCCGCTTTGGCCCCCCATTATCCTGCATATACCTAAGTTTCAATTAAGGTTCATTCCAAAGGATGCACCCACTATTGGGAAGGAAGAATAAGATAGTGGATATGACATTTATAGATTTTTTTGCAATATGGATATTCTAAAGACATGTCCTTTGAACAAAGCAAACACCATGTCTAGGTTGGTTTTCGATCCCTCAAGAGCCTAGTTTATGGGTATTTTTTAGTCTAATGAGGGAAATAATGTGGACATTCCAATGGATGATTTAAATATGGAGTGAACTCCATTAGGAACACCCACTTATCGAAGTGATGTATACAATCTCATCAACATTACAAAGAGCATGATTAAGAGATCAAAGAAAGATGAGTTGACCTAAGCATGGATGACAAATCAAATCTAAAAACTCATTATGTATGTTAACTATCTCTTGATTTTGGTAAAATACCAAAAAACATTCAACCTAATTCTACAACCCAAGTATCTTTAATAAATGAAGAGTAAGTATCCACCATCAACATGTATAATAACTTTACTAAAACCCTTGAAGTCCATATAAAAATTGATGTTATAAGCATTGGAATATATTGAAGATGTAAATAAAACCTATCAAAATATTGATATAGACAACTTTAAGGTGGATCAATGCAGCTAATATTCAATAAATGAATTAGCAATACTAGAGGCCATGATGAAGTATGTAGAATAAATGTTAAAGATTGATGTCAATATACTTGTCAAAGGAGGGGTATTTGATAAAATGGATAATGATATTTCTTATGATTGGTTTGAAATTATAATTCACAAGATTGATATATTAAATAGAGCCATTTAATACCTAAAGGAGTAACATAATATATGGGATGAGAGGTGCACTAACATCTATTTTAATATGTAGAACATTCATTGTGAATTATCCAAAGAAGTTGGCTCTAGGTAACACTTAGTTGATGAGCCAAATGAACAGTTCAGAAAGGTTATCAAAGAATAATTGTTCAAGAAGGGAAATTCAAATGTCATTATAAATGAAAAACTTAGTGATATTAGTAAAACATTAGAATAACTAAATGGATGATTTTTAAAATTCTCAGAGATTTATAATGTCATGGTTATGATCACTAAAATATGTCCCATGTGTTTCAAGATAAAAGTGATTCCTAAAGGAAATTCCATAGTAGAATTTGTGAAAAGGTTGAGGGCACACAAGCTTCGATAAAAGATGAAATTTTCACTAAATCCATATTCAAAGAAGATGGGATCACTAAACAAATGTCCTTCCCTATGTAAATATTTTTAGGAATGTGTGATTCAATTTTGTATCCTTTTATTTATTTTGAAACTTTAAAAAAATTATAGATTATATTTTGTAATATTTAAGTCATTTTATCAAAATGTAAAAAACAAATAAAAATTTAAAAACTAACAACCATGGGAATATGAAAGGTCAATCCATTCCCTCATAAAACTATATATATGGGAAATAGCTATTGTAAAACAATTGTTTGATTCTATTCAAAATTATAGTTCAAAGGAAAGGAAAAGAAACTTTATGTTCATTTCTATTAATAAATACAAAGAAATTTTCTATAAATTTTTGTCTTGTAATTTCTTTAGCAATATAATTTATTCTTATGTTTAATGCATGCCTTTCTTACCTTTAAAATAATATAAGTTTCCATTATCAAACTGTCAGATCACTTATGAGCTTTTTTTTAATCATGCAAGAGATAAGCCTTGAGATTTTTTTTTCATGAATGCCCTTCATCTTCCTTCTCTTTTTAGTTTTATTTTAAAGATAGAAAGTAATAAAACCCTCTAAATAATTTTAATTATGCATATTTTATACATTTTTATTTTCATGTCTTTTGTAAAGGGAACCTCCCTCATAATAGAGGATATAATTTCATTCCCTCACTTTTCAAAGAAAATCTATTTGTTATATTGCCAAATATTTCTCCAATAGATTGGCCAAACCTTGAGTAATCTATTTGCTATGATGTTGAATAGTTTGATTCTATATTTATAGTTTCCAAGAATTTTTGGACAAAAGGGAAAACATATTTTAGACAAAATCATCAAAAAATAGACCACATATTGATTCTTAGGGTTGTAAATTGAGGAAGCAAGATCACACAAGCATAAGGTTGACTATTGATTTTTAAATTTTTAGATAGCATTTGACACTATTACCACAAAGATTCTAATCTAATGACTTCGAGATCTAAAACTTCCTAAACACATTATTATTATTATTGTGATGACACTTTATGAGAAGGTGGTTAGCTAGGTTAAGAAATCCTACAATTTTACAGAAGATATCAATAGTGTCATTGGTGTTAAACATGTTTTCTACTTTATACTGCTTTGCTTAGTCTCTACAAAGATGAATTAAAGGATATCATTGAAATTTTGGGGGTAAATGGTGATATTTTTATTCTTTATGATATAATAATTACTATTTTATTATTTTATGATGATATTATTCTCATGTCACATATTTTTGTAGGCCTAAAAATATATCTTGACATTTTAAACTCATTTTATGATACTCATAGTTTACAAGTGAACTTGAGTAAAATAAAAAGCATAGGAAAATAATACCATTTACAAAGGAATTTATATTGAATTAATTTTGACATATACTTACCTTAGTGTGCCTTTCAAAGGACCTCTATTTGATATGTTTGATGATGTATAATAGAGAATATGGGGTATGTTGTACATAGTGCATTGTAGAGACAATGTTTCTAGCTTTAGTTTTAGGATGCAAAAGAAAAATTATGTATCTTCTAAAATTTAGTGTCACCAACATTATTATATGGTTGTTATATTTGGGGACCTGAGTTTAGTAGTACTAATTAGGATTAGGTGATAGAGTTATTAATTCCATTTTATCCAAACCTTGCTATCAAAATGGTTAGTTCCACATGTAATTATTTTTACTAAATTTGGCATCCATTCAATTTATAGTTCATTTTTTCCATGTAGTGGTGTTGCTTCGAAAATTAAGATGTATAGAAAATAAAAAAATTGGGAATAATATATATCTATTCAAGGATATACAATCATCTATGAATTCATGTGATTAAGGGAAGAATAAAATTTAGTACAATGTATATATTTCATAAATGGAATTGGTATTGATATTAATCACTTGCCTCTTAATATATTTTCCATCAATGATTCCTATGTAATGAAAAGAGATATTGATAAAGGCATCAAATATTATATCTACAAATCCTACTTAGAATCAACTTGGATAAAACTATTAGAACTATTGTTAACCAAAATACATCACTACTTGGACCATTATCTTCAAATACAAGATGAATTTATCATTGTTACTAAGTACGCAAAGCTCTATTTTGGTTTGATATTTAATTTAGGTCAGTTGCATGAATGTTCTTTTTATCTTTGTAGGATAGAGAGCACTTTATTTTTCAACATCAATATACATATAAACTTTACAATAATGAAATGGAATCATTGGAGAAATTTGTATTTACATGTCAAGTGTATTATGTGTTCCATGGTAGGGTTTACTTCATCTTTGAAGGAAATCAAGGTTGTCAATGAGATATTATTTATTATGAGGATAAAATATGTGTAGTTATATTTATCAAAGAGATGAATAAATATAGAGATGACCTCATCAAAAAAATTCAACACACCTATTTGTTTCATAGTTCAATTTTAAATGACTCTATTGAACCTCAATTTATGAGATTAAAATGGACCCATTGTTGTTCTATGGTTATTATTGGATAAATTTACACACAAATTGACAATGGTATGCAATTAAATTGGTCAATATGTGAGGATGACACATACTTATATATGATATGATCAAAACTCATTATCGGATAGGGAACCCAACTTAGGGTTTATCCTTAGAAATTATAAACATAAGTATGGTGATAGGTTTGGTATATCTAAAAAATTTAAATGTCATTGATTTGATCAACATGAATGGATTTTAAAATTTTAAGCATGGAAACCTAATTTAGATATGGATGAGGAGTTTATCAATAGAGTCTCTATGTTTTTTCAAAATTAAGATTGATGAAGGATAAATTATTATGTCCTGAATGAGTCTTTTAATTATACCATTAACATTGAAGATCTTTTAGTTTAGTGGCATGGAGCTCATGGAGGACTGATTTGACAGTTGTTTGTGCCAAAAGGATAGAAGTAATGTGGATGCAAAAAATTAAACAAATGCAAAAAAATTAAAATGTCACAGAATGAAAACCTAATTTATTGAATTATGAAATGCATACAAACCAAATTATAGAAATATGAGTTTAAAGCATCAAACACAATGATAAAATATAGTCTAAAAATGTTGTAAGATCCCCTATATCTAAGATTTGTTTTTGAATAGATTGCTTTAAATATTATTCAAGACCTTATATGTACATTTTAAAATGGAAAACACAACTTAGTAACACTAACACCATTTACAAATATATAAAAATTAGGGTGAAGGATTCAGTAAAGATTAAAATTTTCTCATTTCAAATATTTTCTCCAGAGGTTGGTATTTCAAATTACTTCTCAATATTAATTTTATTACACTTAAGTTTTCTTTGATTTCCTTTATTTAACTTAGCAATGGATTTTATTGGTATAATAAGGCCACTGCTAACTTGAAGACCATGTACAATAAGCTAGTGACTATCAGTGGTGTTATGAATAACACATCCCTTTTTATAGGAAAAAAGGGATATATAGTATGAAAATATTTATTTTTTCCCACTTTGAGCCCAGTCTAATCCTCATCTATTTCAAAATCTCTAATGCATGTTGATTCTCAATCTTTAAGATTTTATATAATTTGGATAAATGGCCCATTTATTTATATTTAAATATATCTCATAGTTGTTTATTTTAAAATATTGGTCCAAATTTATTTATCAAGTTTTTTCATACTTATATTTTTTTAGGCACTAATTGTTCATTGCAAAAAATATTTAATATTTAAAAATAGGGAGCTCTTAAAGTCTTAGTCCTGATGACTTAGTTATGGAGTCCTAGTTGGATCCCTCTCAAAGGCCATTAATTAACAAGTAAGTGACATCTCATTCATAGAACACTTTTGAGATGACTTATAATTTTAAATTTTTTGTAGGTATAAGAGGTGTCAGTGCTATTAAAGTTGTTAGAGCCTTGGGGGGCCCAATCTAATTAGAGAGCCCAACGTGTACCTAGAACACCTAGGGGTGTCAAATCTATCTAAGCTTTGTGAGACCTAATCCAATGGAGGAACACCATTTATACTGAGTACAACCAAAGGTGTAAGATATATCAAAGCCTTGAGAGGCCCGATCTAATGAGAGAGAGCCACATGTACCTAGTATACCTAGAGGTGTCAAATTTGTCATATCCCCATGATATCTAATCCAATGGGATATTTCCACATGTATTGAGTGTTGTCACTTAGATTTTCATCTTTTGAGGATATTATTAAGATCACCTCATCTAAGTGGTATAATAGAAACACCTCTAAGCTTGTGGGTAGACTAAGGATGAGGTGAATCTCTAGATAGGGCTAGCTCCCTTGATGTACCACTTTGGATTGCAACTACAACTAAAATTTGTTGAGGGGGGAAGGGAGAGAGATAAATAAAAGAAAAATATATTAAGGGAGGTGATACACCAAATATATTAATGACTTCCAACCAGATGCATATTGTACTTGAAACCAATAGACCAACAAAACATATGCTTCTCCAATTTGCATCTTCTCACATCAATATTACATTATGAGGTTATAGATGAATGTTTAGGCTGGGAGGACTAGGAAAGAGGCCTTGAATGATACTAGTGAATATAATAACTTAATCAACCTTGAAAATTCCTAGAACACTTCACATGCCCTACAAGAAAAAGCTTTCCAACTGTAAATAAGATGAAATAATGAGATAACATTCTAAGAAATCCATAGTCTTCACTAAGCAAGATTAAAAATTTAATTAAAAAAAAAAAAAAATCATGAAGAGGTAAAAATAAATAGTATTATCTATAAAAAGGTATGTAAATGATCAAGGATTCACCATACTCAAGTGGAGCATGAGTTACAATGGCCAAAATGGCTAGTTCTTATAGAACTTAAGAGAGAGAGAGGAGAAGAGAGAAGTCCAAGGGTCACAAGGACACTTTTTAAGCTAAGAAAATAATTTAATTATGAATTTTAATAGGATATGGGATGAAAAATTCAAGGTTAGGAAGTACAAGTTCCATACAAGTCATCAAACTCTTGCAAAGTGACATGAAACACCTCATTCTGGCTCAAAAAACTACCTTCATGATTTGGACTTGTTTAAGCATAAAAAACTAATTAAGGATAGGTATGATGGTTGGGATGAAGGTTAATTATTTTATAAATTATTATAAATGCATTGGTTTCATGGTTGGTCATCTGTAATCATCTGGGAATGAGTCATCATCATTTGTAGTCCAAAAAACTCTTCCTTCATGTACCCTGCACACTTGGCCTCAAAATTGGATTTAGTTTTCTATGAAAATATATGTGAGGGAGTGGATGAAAATTTTAAATACCCTATATGTCCTTATAATAATCAAGGACACCATAAAATCATCTCACTTGAAGTTTTCACACTTCTCACTAGCTTGTCTACTATGCTAGTTTTGACTAGTTGAGATGAGAACTCTTGTTGAGTCACTTAGGAGTTTTTTTGAGTCATGAAATAAATATAGGGAGTTATAAAAAGTATTAATATTTATCCCAAAGTTATTTTAATCTCTTGGAACCTCTTAAAACTTACACAATACATAAAATAGTCAGAAAAACCCTATTTTGTACCTTGTTCATACAATTCCATAAATCTCATCCTAGTGAGAAGTAGCCTGAGATATTCCTATAAAACCTCCAATCATAATCCTATAAAAAATATTACATTTTGGTGCATTATCTCTCTCATTTACTCAACTAGTCATTAGCAAGGGTTTTAGAGGGTTTCAAAGTAGTTTTGACCTTTAGTGATGTTTCATAAAGGTATAATGTCCAAATATCAAAATAATGCCACAAAATTGATGTTAAATACCATATATAACTATTAAAAACTTATTTCCCCCCCATTTATATCCTCCAAGAAGATATGAGCTTCTAAAATTGCCTTATTGAGCTTCTCTTTCCCTTTCCTACAAGTCTGAGTAGGCTTCAAGCTCAAAAGTGGAGTTCATGTGCTTTGTCTACAAAAAAAAAAATTTAAAACACATCTTATATGATCCAAAAATCATTCCCATATATATTTTAAAGTATATCCAAATCTATAAATGTGAATGACTTCCCATTTGGCTTTAGGCCTAAGGATGCTCAATAGGCCTGATTACAAGTTTGAGGGTAAAAAAGACTTTATTGATGGCTTATATGAATTTAAATATCTCCTAAACATATATAATTTACCCATATAAATGTTATAATCCATTATAAAGCTCATTTAGATCTATAATTTAAAGTGACCTCTTGTTTGGACTCTAGGCAAAACCATGCCTCTTGAGCCTGTTTGTACTTTTTAGGGTCTAGAGCACCCTATTTGGTTTAATCCTCATATGAATGGTTTATAATAAAATAATATATGTATTAAAACTCATCACACCCTCTTGAAGTGTTCCATGTGCTTCTGGTCCACCATTTCATCTTCCTTCCTCAAAGTTGCAAGTTTTGTGCACTTAGGGAAGTGCCCTCTATTTGTGACAAAATAGAGGGAAATTAACCTATTTGTTTAGACTAAATAGGTATTGGAGGGGATTATATAGTTTGTGATTATGTTATATACAATATTTGGATATTTTATCAGGTATCTAGATCCTTTAACCTTCTCAAAATCCAAGATAGACTCCTTCAAAGGAAGATGTATGTGTAGGGTTTCTATAAGGGCTGAGTTACTTGTTTGGGATCCTTCCTTTGCTTGTTTACTATTAAATGATTATGTAAAACATCATATTCATGATAGATTTTATTCAATAAATACTCTAACACTTTGACCCCTTAATCACCCTTCATACTCTTGAATTCAAAGAATTAAATTTCCTATTCTAACTGTGAAACCCTATATTAATGACTCTTGTAGGTGCATATTTATATGATTTAGGATGATATTATTAGTGTAGGTTTTTATTTTTCCCTATTTATTAATTAGGGAAATTGTATTTCTTGTGTATACATAGAGTTTTCCTACATTTGTGGGATAGGCTAGCTTATGTGGAGGTGTGTGTCATAGATGTGTCATAGGTGTCATAAGAATGTCATAAGTAACTCCCTTGATGGGAGTTCTCTATTCTTAACACCTTGTCACCACCTTTCATAGAGGAGTTACATTCTATTCTTGGGGTGCCTTGTCCACCTTTTGTGGAGGATTTACTTACATCCTCTCTCATTTGTATTCCTCACTTTGGCCATCTCATGCTAATCAGATTTTGGTTTTCTCCATTTTGTCTTGTGCAATTTCTCTTATTGTGTTATTTTCAAATTGCTTTAACATCTTGTGGTGTGCATTTGCTTTAACTTATGTGATCACATCTCCATTGCACTTGCATTATCCAAATTTTGACATTAACTCTGATATGGTATCAAAGCTTACCTAGTAATCTTGTGTGTGGTTATGCTTTTAGTTTATTTTGAAATCAAGAGGAGTGGAGTTTTCTTTGTTTTTTATTTTTAGATTTGATCAAATATATATATATATATATCAATTCTAGATAGTTTCCTTGGAAATCCTTAGCCTTTAGGTGTTTTGGCTATTTTCACGTCAGGAGCAACATTCAACAACAGAATAAAGGAGCAACATTCAACAACAGAAAGAGGAGCAACATTCTGCAACTTTGCGCCAACCTTCTTTTGGTCTGCACCTAGTTTCTGCTCTTTTGGTTTGTGCCTACTTTCTACAGCTTTAGCAACTCAACAGTCCTTCCTTGCTATAGCAGCAATAGTCCTTTCTATTTTCCAATCACCAAGCTAGCCGTACGACACCCAACACTAGGTCTGCTATTTTTTGTTTTTTTTGCAAAAATATTTTCTTTGCTGCGCCACTTCTCCTGCCATGCAACAATTCTTTCTGCAGTCCATGCCACATTTTGTGCCACTTTCTTCAACTGACCAAGCACCAAGCTGCCATAGGCCTATTTTCCATGCCACTTAGCTTATTTTCTTGCTTCATTTATGCTCTTAGATAGACTGTATGGTGCCCTTCAACAGGGCTTTTTTTTTGTCTTTTGTACAAGAAATTTTTTGATTGTTTGCTTTTGGATGCCCCTTCCTACTTGGCATCCCATGTGGCACCCTAGGACACTTGCCATTCTATCCAAACTATCCTTGCTTTATTTTTTTTAGTGAAAAATTGGCTTGATAAAACAAAAATCAATCAATTTGACTGAATATTAAATTTTTTAGATAGTTTGGTAATTTTTGGGGGTTTAAACTAAAACTTGTATCTTCAACCTACGACGACGAAGGGTGAGGCCCAGGTTGGCGAGAAGCCAATTCCCCCTCACAAAGACCTCCTTTGGATTCTTCGTTTCATGCCAAATCCAATGAGTGGTTGGAAGACCACTTTCTCCCCCCATAACAGGCATTTTTAAATTGTTTTAGTGCTTTTTTTTGCAAAAACACTAGTTTATGGGAAAATTGTAACTTTAATATCTTGCAAATGGTAGCTTTGTTTTGGGTGCCATTTTTTGAAAAAGTGCATGTAATTCAATTATCCATATTTTAGGATTGTTATTTTAAAAAAATTCACTAGTTTATAAAGTGTAAAAATTTGGGTCTCCCGAGACGCATTTTTGACTAAGTCCGACGTCTTGTTTGCTTTAGTCTTGCACTGATTGCTCTAAGATGCATTTTTGGCTGAGTCTGACGTATTTTAAGCGTGCACTTGCATATTTGGGGGGCTCAATATTTTGTGGGGGGTGTGATTGATTTTCACAACTTGCTTTAATTCTCCTTTCTGCATACATGCACAACTTGCAATCAACACAACTTCACCTAATTTCAGCTAAAAATAGATTATTTTCAACTTAAACCCCTAACACCCTTCAAATATCATGAATGGAAAGTTAAAATGTCAATAATTATTAGAAGCAAAGGGTTGTATAGGATCACTATGGGTACAAAAGTAGAACCCAACACAAATGTTGAAAAGGTCAAGTGGTACAACCATAGTGATGAAGCCTTTGGATTACTGAGCTTGTCTGTGTCTCCAAAAATTATCTTCCACTTAGAATCCTCTCAAACTCCTAATGACATATGGGACACCTTAGAAAAGTTGTTTGGGAAGCTTGATGAGATGAGAGGTCATGAGCTCAAAAATGAACTCATAAGTCTAAGTCCTAGCAACTTTGACACCCTACAGGACTTCTTCACTAAGTTTAAGGCCCTTAGATTGAAATTGAAAGAATGTGGGATAAAGAAGAAAGATGATCAACTCATACTTTCTATTCTCACAAAGTTAGGTCCAAGCTATTAAGTCTTTGTCTCCACTTTCCATGCCACAAAAGTGCCCTTGGCACTACATGGAAAATGCCTTCTTTGGATTCATTCATTGCCGACTTGACTAGGGAGAAAGATAAGATAATTCAGATGGGCACAATGAAGTCTACTCAACCCCAAGCCTTGATAGCTAGAAATTTTAAGGATAAGACTTCAACAAAGGAGATGAAAAAAAAGAACAAGGACCAGGAGAAGAAGAAAGAAAACACCAATCCTGCCAAAAACAACACTGAGTCTTCATCCTCCAATGCTAAATCTAAGAAGGAGAAGGTTAAGTGTGCCTATTGTAAAAAGACAGGGCATGATGAACATAAATGCATGAAGAAACAAATAGATCACCTAACTCATCTTCTAGAGAAGAACAACATAGGTGTTTCTGAGTCTATCAAGTAGAATTCATCTACCCAAGACTCTACTAAGGCAAAAGGCAAGGGTAAGGAGAAAGAAAAGGGCAAGGCCCTTATAACTACAACAACTTCCACATCTTCATGGGTCATCGACTTGGGTGCTTCTCACCACATGGGCTCTTCACTATTTGAGTTTTCATCTTTAGAGCCTTGTAACATGACTTCAATTAGTTTGGGTGATGACACATCAGTTTCCATTGCAAGGAGAGGGTCAGTAGAAATGAAAGGAGGAACATTCAAAAATGTTCTAAGTGTTCCTTCTCTTTCAACCAATCTCCTATTAGTGTACCAAATCACTCACATTGGTTGGGGTATGAGAGATGAGTTTTCACTAGATTCAGTGGCTATCAGGGAGTTGCATAGTGATACTACAATGGCAGTGGGTAGGGCAGATCACCAAGCTAGGTTATACACCTTCTCACATTTTGCATCAAATTCTTCTCCAATAACATTGCTGACTCATTCAGATGGAGTTAGCAAATTGTGGCATGAGTGGTTTGGCCACCTTAACTACTGCTATCTTGAGCAACTTTACAAAAATGACATGGTGATTGGCTTGCCTCGTGTCTAATTCTCAAAAGGACTTTGCAAGGGGTGCTCCCTTGGGAAGCATCCCAAAGCAAAATTTGACAAAGGCAAAGCTTGGAGGGCTTCACAACCTTTGGAGTTAGTTCACAGTGATGTATCGAGACCCTTTCCCAAACCATCTTTCACAAGGGCCAAGTACATCTTCACTTTCATTGATGATTTCTCTAGGTACACTTGGATATATTTTCTCAAACAAAAGTCTGAAGTATTTGAAAAATTTCTAGACTTCAAGTCTCTTGTTGAGAAATAGAGTGAGAAATCCATCAAGGTTCTTCAAACTGATAATGGAGGGGAGTATGTCAACATTAGGTTTGAGTAGTTTTGTACCATAAAGGGGATTGATTTGTAGAGCACAATCACTTACAGTCCTTCACAAAATGGGGTTGCAGAATGCAAGAATAGGTTCTTAAAAGAGATGGCTAGCTGTATGATTCACTCCAAATCTTTAGCACCATAGTACTGGGCCAAAGCCATCAATTGTGCTTGCTACATTCAAAACAGGGTTCCTCACAAAGCTTTGAAAGGGATAACACCCTTTGAAGCTTGGCATAAAAGAAAACTTGATGTTGAGCACCTTAGATTTTTTAGATCCCCAGCCATGGCCTACATTCTGAAGAAGAAATGCAAAGCTATGGAGCATCAGTCTAAGCCTTGCATCTTTGTAGGATATCCAGATGGTATTAAGGAATATGGCCTTCTAGACTAGTCACTCATGAGTTGTTCATCAAGAGAAGTGTCCATTTTTAGGAGAGTTCTAGAGACTCAACACTTGACACTTCTCCATCATTGGATTTACTTCTTCATGATGATTCCTCCTTAGATTCAGATCAGCCACAACAGGTTCTTGAGCCAGAGTCATCTTCTTCTTCTTCTTCTTCGAGTTTAGATAGTGAGGATAGTGATGCAGAGTCATCTACCTCTAGTCAGTCAGAGGATGAGGAGTTAACACCTAACTCACCCACTTCTGGGCCACTTTTGGCCAGATAGACACTTGAGAGTGCTGGCACTTAGGCAGGAGATCCCATAGATGACAAACATACTAGGGGGGATTTTTAGAGAGATCTACATGCCTTCTTTGCCACAATTTTAGATCCATAGACTTTTTGAGAGGCATCGGGGGTACCTGAGTGGGATAATGCTATGGAGGAAGAATATTATTCCTTAATCAAAAATTACACTTGGGATTTGACTTCACTTCCTAAGGGAAGAAAGATGGTTCAATTTAGGTGGATATATCAGACCAAGTTTGTAGCAGATGGGTTGGTTGATAAGTACAAGGCATGATTGGTCACCAAAGGTTTCTCATAGGTGGCAAGCATTGACTACTTAGAGACCTTTGCACTTATTGCAAAGATGACTTCTATCTGACTCACCTTGGCTATTGCCACAACACATGGTTGGGATGTGCATTAGATGAATGTGAAGAGTGCCTTTTTTCATGGAGACCTAGAGGAGGAGATCTACATGGAGCAGCCACCAAGATTTGTTCAAGATTCTTCCTTAGTATGCAAACTTAGGAAATCTATCTATGGCCTCAAACAGGCCCCTCGAGCTTGGTATGCCAAGATGGATTCCTTCCTTCTCACAGTGGGTTTTACTAGGTGCCATTTTGATCCTAATGTCTATTTATTGCAATAGGATGATTCACTCTTGATTTTGGTTCTATATGTTGATGACCTTTTGATCACTGAGAGTTCTTCATCGGCTATTGCAGTGGTGAAGGCATCTCTTCAGGATAGATTTGACATGATAGACTTGGGTTTATTACACTACTTCCTTGGCATCGAGATCTCACAGTCAGATTCAGGGATTTCTCTTGCACAACCTAAGTTTGCTCTTGACTTATTGGCTCAGTTTCACATCGCTGATTGCAAGCCATCTCCAACTCCCTTTTTATCAGGAGTCAAGCTTAAGGCTGATTGTTCTTCACCATTGGTTGATGCCACTCGGTATTGACAACTTATTAGAAGTCTCATCTACTTGATTCACACCAGGCTTGACATTTCATATACAGTGGGACTTGTCTCCAGATTCATGCAGGAACCTCATGAGCTGCATTAGAAAGCAACTAAGAGGATCTTGCATTACATACAAGGTTCACATAGATATGAGATTCATTATAGATTTGGCACAAAAGTTGACTTGGTTGGATATATAGATTCAGATTGGGCTGATGATTCACAGACTCGTAAGTCCACTTCTGGTTATAGTATCTCTCTAGGTTCTGGTCCTATCAATTGGTCTAGCAAGAAGCAAAATGCTATTGCTATATCATCCATAGAGGTAGAGTATAGGGGAGCTATTAATGCAGCTACTGAGGCTATTTGGCTTCAAGGGATTCTTTCTAAGTTTGGCATTCCTATCAGGCAACCCACCATCATTTATTGTGACAACCAGAGTACCATATAGATTTGTAGGAATCTAGTTCAGCACCAGCGAACCAAACACATTGAGATTCACATGCATTTCATTTGGGAGCTTATTCATAGTTAGGTCATTGACTTGATATTTTGCTAGTCCTCAGAGTAGGTTGTAGACATCTTCACCAAACCTTTCATTAAGAGCAAGTTCATTCATTTATGAGCTCTTCTTGGGGTGTAGTCTACATCTACAACATCATCATCTTCAGGGGGGCCCTTCTAGCCTCTTCTTTTCTTTTATGTCTCTCTTTTGGGGGGGAGTTTTTTCCTATGGGTTTTCTCCTATTCTCTATCTTATGGGAGATTGCATTTGTACATGGGTACCTCATCAGGCCTAGTTATCTTGACCCATTTTATATTTCCACACTGCCTACCTAAGCTGTGCTTATGGGGGGGTATTAGTGTAGGTTTTTATTTTTCCCTTTTTATTAATTAGGGAAATTGTATTTCTTGTGCATACATGGAGTTTTCCTACATTTGTGGGATAGGCTAGCTTATGTGGAGGTGTGTGTCATAGGTGTCATAAGAATGTCACAAGTAACTCCCTTGATGGGAGTTACTTCTCTATTCTTAACACCTTGTCACCACCTTTCATGGAGGAGTTACATTCTATTCTTGGGGTGCCTTGTCCACCTTTTATGGAGGAGTTACTTACGTCCAATCCTATTTGTATTCATCACTTTGGCCATCTCATGCTAATCAGATTTTGGTTTTCTCCATTTTGTCTTGTGCAATTTCTCTTATTGTGTTATTTTCAAATTACTTTAGCATCTTGTGGTGTGCATTTGCTTCAACTTGTGTGATCACGTCTCCATTGCACTCGCATTATCTGAATTCTGGCAACAACTCTGATAGATATAAATGCTTAAATACCCCTATATATTATTTCATGGTAATATAAAATTTATTGACTCATTATTTCACTTTGAGTATTGCTTATCCATCACTTTGACACCTAAACTTGTTCACTATTTGTCAAATTAGTCACAGTCAACTACAAGTCAAAATAGAATCCTATAGGTTATAATGATTATTTATACATAAGATAATTATATAATACTAGTATTCAATCATAAATAGTCATTAAATCAATTATTGGAACCATTATATTATGTTTGAACCACACCAACACTTAGAAACATCACCTTCATTACTCACTACCAACATAGTTATACAAAGTTGGCTGTAGGTGCTCATTATCAACAAGAAGGGCATCTAAAAGTGTTTATAGATTCAAAACTCCATATGCCACCTTATATTTTTATCTTCATGTTCCAACAAGTTCACATTATGCTCAGGTCTAAAATAACGAAACATCTTCTCAAACCTTCCCCTTGGTTGGTTGTAGGTGCTCATCAGGCCTGTGTACAGACTAAAGGTATGTTTGGGGAACTAAAAAACAAAGTACCATTCCTTATGATGATATTTTAGACCATATATGCTACTTGAAACATTTTGAAACACTTAACTTTGATGGCATATTCTAGGTTTGTAACTCTTGGATGGAGAATTGTCCTTTTAGACACATACTTGTAGATGATAATGTTTGAGTTTAGTGTTTTTATAGGCAATTTTAGGCCTCAAAATCACCATCCTCCACTACTCATCCTCTCCTAAAACATTTCAAGATTATTTTCCAAGATGGAAGATACAAGATAAGCAATTAGGAGGTATAAAAGGCATTGAAAACATTGTAACAAGATATCAACAAAACCTTGAAGAACTCTATTTTATAAATTTAGGGACAAAAGGCCTAAAACTTAGTCACCATCTTTTTGAAGTCATTCTCAACCTTGTATATCAACCCATCAATCCCAATTTTTTTTTCATGATGTTTTAATCCTATCATGACCTCAAGAATGATTAAAACACTTATTTCAACACTTAAAAATGGCCTTTTCACTCTCTATATTACCACCTTTAGTTGGGTTTTCTACAGTGCAAGTAGTAAATGGTCTTGTGAGAAATGTGCATGATTTTTAGGTTTTAATGTAGTTTAGGCCTTATTAAAAGTTTCAAAAGGAATTTATTCACTCTCAAAACCTTTCTTACCTTAAACACCTCCTTTTAATATGGTTGATCTTTATGAGGACCCCTGTAAGTGAAGATGGAGTTGTGTGTAGGCAGACAACAAGATTAGTGTGATGGGTAGTGATATCATGAATTTAACCCTATAACATTCTCCATGATATTTCAAAGAGATAAAAAATATATCATGATCTACCTAGATTAAGGGGAACTTCTATACCATGTTTTAACATTTGAAACCTCTTGTTGGCACCTGTAGATAAGCATGTTCATGGCTACCTAACTATGTTTTCTTATATATGACTATGATTCCATGAAGATATGCCTTGGGAAAGGAGATTGAGAAGTGACAATGACCAATAGAACATGGAATCATGTATACAAAACATATTCACCCTCCAAGACCAATATCAAAATAAGAAAATTCTTCAAATGGTGAAAAAATTGCTTGTTTCATAGAAAAGTACTCCCTCTTACAACCTAAGCTACTTGACTTATCCAAACACCTTGAAAAGTGAAACAAAGCATGGATAGAATTAGATAATGAAGGAAACATCATCTGGAATAAACTTCAACAATTTTTTTTATGGAATTGTTTAAACCAAAGCAAAACCTATAGGGTATATAGATTAGTAGGTAAAAAAACATAGTCAACTTCATCAAGATGGTTCATGAAGAAAAGGCCACCATTATTCAAAATATTTATATTAAAATGAAGGTATTTTAGTTTAATTTCACCTCCCTAATGAAATTTATTTGAAACCTCCTCTACTATCTATTCTTCATTTCATGGTCAATTTTTATCTCCTTAGAAGACATGGCTTTAAGAGGAGTAGTTTCATGTTATTTAGAAGATTGAGGCCAATAGGAGACTATTCCATCCTTCAAGATATGATGTGTTTCTACCAAATATTTGAGAGGATGATATCCCATATTTATTACTTCAAATTTATCATCATGAAATGTATATGACTCTTGCAAGGACAAATTTGAAAGGTTATTTTTCCTTTGCATACTTACTTGAGTGCCAAGGTTGCCTTCTCCATCTTTGACTAGATCATATATTCCTTAAAGAGGATTATAACCTAATCCAATGACTGAAAAAAATCATCCCAAGGTTGATTAGGATCTTGTTCTGCCCAGCCATGATGTCTTGCATAGTGATGGAAGAATCAATGACCATTTCTCCCTCTTTAGCAAAAGGAAAACATTCTTCCTCATCAACCCAATAAAAAATTTAAACACAAGAGACCATATATTATTCATAATATAGGATCTATTGAGGGATATAAAGTTACATATCAACTACCATAACATGACTTTGGTTCTCAAGGGCTGAAAGATCTTCCATCTCCTTCTCCTTTTTGGTGATGCCAAGACTAGGCATCTTGAAGTCATGTGACTTTGTCCAATAAGGCTGCCAAGGAACTAGAATTTCTTCAAGCAAGAGTTATAAGTTTTTATCAACCAAATTATCCTATTTAGGTTCCCATACCATAGGTACATCAAGGTAAAGGGTGATGGAGTGAGGACAAGATGAAATAGTTGGTAGAGGTGGCACATAAAACTCAAAATTAGATTTAGAGTAAAGTGTAGGGGATTCTTTTGGAATATATTGAGGAAATGGAGGTAGAAATTAGGATAAAAAAAATTTATTTTCTTCCTTCCTCTTGAAAATCACTTCATTCACATTTGATTTAGCTTGATGACTCTCTTGAGGAAGGGTGGATGGGACTTGCAAAAGATTAACTTAATTTTTAACTTCACACTCCTTAACAATGCTTTTATCCTCTTTATTTCCCCATGATTCCAGTATATTAATCCAAATTAGGATGTTAATATTATAAGTCTTTTCTTGAGGTGGTGATGTAATTTGAGGAGTGGATGAAGTGTTTAAGGAATTTAGAATCTCCTTAGGCTTGGATTCTCCACCTTGTCTCTAACTTGGAATCTCATATCTAGAGGTCTCTCCTTGAGATGGGGATGTAATGGGAAAGGGAAATGAGGGATTGAATTACAATTATTTTGATGCAAACATGGACTGTTGCATTTGCATATTGGCCAAATCAATTTTCCTATCAAGGTTTTCTTCAAGGTTAGTCTTTTCAACTCTCTCTTCCAACTGATTGGGAAAAGGATGACTTTGAAATCCTTGATTGGGCTCATGAGTAGGGATCAAATATGGCTGATAGAAAACTTGGGGAAGTGGATAAGAAGGTTAGTAGGTTTGATGAGGTTGACTTTCATGAAATCTTAGCCTATCTTCTAAGGAAGAAACTAGGCCACTCACATCAAGCATCTCACTTGTGAGCCTTTTCCAATTGGCTCTCTAAATAGGTACCCACCCTTTTTTGAAAAACTGTAATGCATATCTCACCTTATGAATAAGATGATTATAAACCTCTTGACCACATCCCCTTAGAGTATCAAGCTCCAACATGTACCTCTCATATCCCAAAAGTGTTTGTTTAAAGGTAGAAATAGATGGAATTGAGAAGTGACTAGGTTGACTAAGAGGAACATGACATTGAGAATGCTGGCTATGGGACTGATACATTTCATGAATGCACTAATAAAATTCATATTGAAGTTGGTAAACTTCATGATAGGGCTAATTAAGAATTGATTTTGTTGATAAGGAATAACACAAGCTTGAAATGTCTCACTAACTTGTGTAAAATAATGCTCAACACCAAAATTAGCCATGAAAATTCATTAAAAGTAAGAACATAAAGGATTATATTAGCAATAATATTCAAAATGAAACGTAGGATTCTTGACCAACTGATGTATCTTTGGAGTCTTCATTGATACTTTGATAGATGCCTCCAAAAGCTGATTATTGAGAGACAACACCAAAAATCTCTCAACTTATTGGATCAAGAGTCCCATTGGGCATGCAAAAAACTATTATCACTTGGATTTTTTTCCCTCTAAGGATATTCCTAATATCTCCTCATCTAAGTGGTAGAATGGAAACACCTCTAGGCTTGTGGGTAGCTTAAGGATGAGGCAAATATTTAGATAGGGCTAGCTCCCTTAATGTACCAATTTGGATTGCAACTACACCTAAACTTTGGGGGGGGGGAAGGGAGAGAGATAATTTAAAAAAAAAATTCTTAAGGGAGGTGATACACCAAATAAATTTATGACTTCTAACCAAATGCATATTACACTTGAAACCAAGAGACTAACTAAACATACACTTTTCCAATCTGCATCTCCTCACATCAATATTACATTATGTGGTTATGGATGAATGTTTAGGCTAGGAGGAATAGATAAAATGCCTTGAATGGTACTAGTGAATATATTAACTCACTCAACCTTGACACTTCCTAGAATACTTCATATGCCTTACAAGAAGAATCTTTTCAACTACAAATATGATGCAAGAATGAGACAACATGCTAAGTAATCCATAGTATTCACTAAGAAAGATCAAAATTTCAAGTAAAACACAATACTAATAGTAATTAATAGGTAAAAATCAATATTATTATTGATCAAAATGTGTGAAAATGAGTAGGGCTTCACCATACTCAAGTGGAACATGAGTTATAATGGCCAAAATGGCTAGTTCTTATAGAACTTGAGAGAGAGAGGAGCAGAGAGAAGTCCAAAGGTCACAAGGACACTTGTTAAGCTGAGAGAATTAGTTACTTGTGCATGATAATAGGATTTGGGATGAACCATGAAAGGTTAGGAAGTACAATTATCCATCCAAGTCATCAAACTCTTGCAAAGTGGCATGAAACACCTCATTCTAGTTTAGAAAATTGCCTTCATGATCTGGACTTGTTTGAACATCCCAAAAATGATTAAGGATAGGTATAATGATTAGGATGAAGGGGAATTATTTTATACATGATTATAAATGCATTGGTTTCATGCTTGGTCATTTGGAATCATCTGGAAATAAGCCATTATCATCTATAATCTAGGAAACTCTTCCTTTATGTACCTTACACACTTGGCCTCAAAATTGGATTTATTTTTCCATTAAAATCCATGAGGAGTGATTGAAAAGGTTTAAGATCCTCCATGTACTTATAATCATTAGGGAAACTATAAAATCATCTCACTTAAAGTTTTCACACTTCTCACTAGCTATTTCACTATGCCAGTTTTGACTGGCTGAGATGAGAGATCTTATTAAGGAACTTAGGAGTTGTTATAATTAATTAAATAAACCTAGGAAGTTATAAAGTGTCTTAATATTTCCCCTAAAGTTGGTTTCATCTCTTGGAACCTCTTTGAACCTTCATAATGCATAAAATAGTCAAAAAAACCCTATTTTATACCCTATCTATACAATTCCATACATCTCATACTAGTGAGAAGTAGCTTGAGAGAGTCCTATACAACCTCCAATCATCATCCCAAATAAAATATTCCATTTTTGTGTATTATCTCTCTCATTTATTGATGGTCAAAAAGGATTTATTGATGGATTATATACATTAAAATATCTCATAAACATATATAATTCACCCATAGACATGTTCCAATCCATTTGAAATTTCACTTAGATCTAGAATTGAAAGTGACCTCTTGTTTGGACTCTGGGTATAACCATGCCTCATAAACCTATTTACACTTTTGAGGGTCCAGATCACCCTATTTGGTTTCATCCTCCTATGCATGTTTTATAATAACATAATATATTTATTCCAACTCATCACTCTACCTTTAAGGGTTATATATTATTTTGGTCTACCATTTCATCTTCCTTCCTCAAAGTTGCAGGTTTTGTGCACCTAGGGAAGTGCCCTCTATCTGAGACAAAATAGAGGGAACTTACCATATTTGTTTTAAATAAGTAGGTATTAGAGGGGATTATATAGGTTTTGATTATGTTATATATAATATTTGGCTATTTTATCAGGTCTCTAGACCCCTTAACCTTCTCAAGATCCAAGACAGACTCCTTCAAAGGCAGACTATATGTGCAGGGTTTCTATAAGGGCTGTGAGTTACTTGTTTTGGTTCCTTCCTTTGATTGTTTACTATAAATAACTATGTAAAATATCATATCCATGATATTTTTTCTTCAATTAATATTATAAAACTCTGACCCTTTAATCACCATTCATACTCTTGAATTCACAAGATTGAGTTTCCCATTCTGACTGTGAAACCCTGCTTTAATGACTCCTATAGGTGCATACTTATATGATTTAGGATGATATAAATGATTAAATGCCAATATATCTGATTTAATGATAATATAAGATTATTTTAATCATTAGTTAAATTTAATTATTCTTTCTCCATCACTTTGAAACCCAAACCTATTCTTTATTTGTCAAAATTAGGCACAATCAATTGTAAGTCAAAATAGAATCTTATAGGTGTTAATTCTTGTTTAGGACTTAATAAAATGATGGAATACCATTATTTAATCATACATAGTCATTAAATAAATTAATTTAACCATTATTTGATGTTTGAACCACACCAAACACTTAGAAATATCACCTTTATTGCTCATTGCCAACACAGTCATACACAGTTGGTTGTAGGTGGTCATTGTCAAAAAGAAGGGCATATAAAAGTGTTTATAGGATCAAAAATCCATATGAAACCTCAGATTTTTATTTTAATGTTCCATAAATTTCACATTATGCTCAGGTCCAAAATAATGAAACATCTTCTCAAACCTTTCCCTTGGCTGGCTGTAGGTGTTCACTAGGCTTGTATACAGACTGAAGGTATGTTTGGGGAACCAAAACACAAAGTACCATTCATTATGATGATATTTTAGACCATAGGTGCTAATTTAACCATTTTCAAGTACTTCACCTTGATGTCATAGTCTAAGTTTAAACACTTCACCTTGATGTCATAGTCTAAGTTTAAACACTTCACCTTGATGTCATAGTCTAAGTTTGTAACTCTTAGATGGAGAAAGGTCCTTTTAGACTCAGACTTGTAGATGATAATGATTGAGTTCAATGTTTTTATAAGAAATTTTAGACCTCAAAATCACCATCTTCCAGTACTCATCTTTTCCTCAAACCTTGCAATGCCATTATCTTAAATTGAAGCTACAAGCTAAGCACATTAAGAGGTAGAAAAGGCATTGATAACATTGTAACAAGATATCAACAACAACTTGAAGAAATCTATTTTGAAAATTTAGGGACAAAAGGTATAAAACTTAGTCATCATCCTTTTGAAGTCATTCTCAACCTTATCTATCAACTCATCAATCCCAAAAACTTATCATGATGTTTTTATCCTATCACAACCTCAAAAAGGGTTCAAACACTTATTTCAACACTTTAAAATGGCATTTTCACTCTCTGTATTACCGTATGTAGGTGGTTATTCTATAATGTAGGCATTAAATGGTCTTGTGAGAAATGTGAATGATTTTTATATTTCAATGTAGTTTAGGCTATCTCAAAATTTTCAACAGGACTTTCTTCACTCTCAAAACCCTGCTTAGCTTAAACACCTCCTTTCAATATGGTTGATCTTTGTGAGGACCCCTGTAAGTGAAGATGGAATTGTGTGTAGGTAGACATCAGATTGGTGTGATGGGTAGTGATATCATGAATTTTACCATATAAACTTCTCCATTCTATCATGTTCTAATGAGCTTGAGGGGAACTTCTATACCATGTTTCAACATTTGAAACCTCTTGTTGGTGCCTATAGATAGGCATGTTCATGGCTTCCTAACTATGTTTTCTTGCATATGACTATGATTCCATGAAAAGATACCTTGGGAAAGGATATTAAGAGGTGAAAATTACCAAGATAATATGGAAACATGTATACCAAAGAATATTCACCCTCCAAGACCACCATCAAAACAATAAAATCCTTCAAATGGTGAAAAAACTACTTGTTTCACAAAAAAGTGCTCCCTCCTGCAACCTAAGCTACTTGACTCATCCAAAAACCTTGAAATGTGAAAAAAATAATGAATAACATTAGATAATTAAGGAAACATCATATAGAATAAACTTTAGCAAATGGTTTATACATAATTTCTCAAACCAAGGCAAAACCTATATGGTACATAGATTAGCAGGGAAAAAAACATAGTCAACTTCATGAGGATGGTTCATGAAACACATAACACCATTACTCAAAATATGTATATGTAAATGAAGGTATATAAGTGTAATTTAACCTTCCCAAGGAATTTTATTTGAACCTCCTCTACTGTCCATTCTTCATTTCATGGTCAATTTGTATCTCCTTAGTAGACATGGCTTCAATAGGAGTAGTTTCATGTTATTTAGAAGATTGAGGATAATAGGAGCTTATTAAATCCTTAAAGAACTGATGTGTTTTTCCAAAATAGTTGAGAGGATGGTATACCATATTGATGACTTAAAACATATCATAATGAAATGTATATGACTCTTGCAAGGATAGATTTGAAAGGTTGTTTTTCCTTTGCATACTTATTTGAGTACCAAGGCTGCCTTCTCCATCTTTGAATATATCATATCTTCCTTCCAAAAAAATTATAACATACTATAATGACTATAAAAAAATCATCTCAAGGCTGATTAGTATCTTTTTATTTCCCATCCATGATTTATTACATAGTGATGGAAGAATCAATGACCATTTCCCCCTCTTTGACAAAAGGAAAACATTCTTCCTCATCAACCCAATCAAAAATTTAAACACAAGAGACCACCTCTTATTCATAAATTATGAATTATATAGGTATATAAAGTTTCATATCAGCTTTCACAACATGACTTTTGTTCTCAAGGGCTGCAAGATCTTCCATCTCCCTTTCCTTCTTGGTGATGCCAAGACTAGGCATTTTGAAGTCGTGTGACTTAGTCTAATGAGGCTTCCAAGGAACTAGAATTTATTCAAGAAAGAGTCATAAGTTTTTATCAAAAAACTGATCCTAATTAGGTTCTCATACCATATATCCATCAAGGAAAAGGGTGATGGGGTGAGGACAAGATGAACTAGTTGATAGAGGTGACACATAAAACTCAAAATCAGATTGAGAGTGTAGGGAATATTTTTGGAAGCTCTTGAGGAAGGGGAGGTATAAATTGGGATAAAACAACTTAATTTTATTAATTAAAATTGAAAATAACTTAATTCACATTTAATTTATCTTGAGGACTCTCTTGAAGAAGGGTATATGGGACTTACAAAGGATCAACTTCATTTTCAACTTCACACTCTTTAACAATGCTTCTATCCTCTTTCTTTCCCCATGATTCTAATATCTTACTATAGCTTAGGATGTTAGGATTATAAGTCTTTTCTTGAGGTGGTGATGCAATTTTAGGAGTGGATGAAGTGTTGAAGGAACTTGGAATCTCCTTAGGCTTGGATTCTCTACCTTGTCTCCAACTTGGAATCTCATATCTAGAGGTATCTCTTTGAGATGGGGATGTAATGGGAGAGGGAAATGAGTGATTGAATTACACTTATTTTTCTACCAACATAGACTATTGCATATACATATTGGCTAACTCAATTTTCCTATCAAGGTTTGCTTCAAACACAAGGCTAGTATTTTCAACTCTCTCTTCCAACTATTTGGGAAAAGGATGACTTTGATATCCTTGATTGGGATCATGAATAGGGATCAAATATGGCTGATAGAAAACTTAGGGAAGTGGATATGAAGGATAATAGGTTTGGTGAGGTTACCTTTCATGAACTCTTAGCCTATCTTCTAAGGAAGAAACTAGGCCACTCACATCAAGCATCTCACTTGTGAGCCTTTTCTAATTAGCTCTCTAAATAGGTACCCACTCTCTTTTGACAAATTCTAATGCATATCTCACCTTATGAATAAGATGACTAGGAACCTCTTGAACACATCCCCTTAGAGTATCAAGCTCCAATATGTACCTCTTATAGCCTAAAAGTAAATCCTATTTATAGTTAGAAAGCTTCTTCTTGTAGGGCATGTTAAGTGTTCTAGGAAGTGTCAAGGTTGAGTGAGTTAGTCTATTCACTAGTGCCATTCAAGGCCTCTTGTCTAGTCCTCCTAGCTTGAAAATTTATCCATAAACTCATAATGTAATATTTACATGAGAAGATATAGATAAGAGAAGCATATGTTTGGTTAGTCTCTTGGTTTTAAGTGTAATATGCATCTAGATTGAAGTCATCAATCTATTTGGTGTATTACCTCCCTTAGGATAGTTTGATTTTAGTTATCTCTCTCCCTCCCCTGCGCCGCCCCGCGCCCCCCCCCCCCCCCCCCCCCAACCAAAGTTTAGGTATAGTTTCAATCCAAAGTGGCACATCAAAAGAGCTAGCCCTATCTAGAGATTCACCTCATCCTTAGGCTACCCACAAGCCTAGAGGTGTTTCCATTGTGCTACTTGGATGAGAAGAGCTTAGGCATTTCCTCAAAGGGTGCAAATCCAAGTGAAAGCACCTAGTAAACCTAGAGGTGTCAAAGTTTTCAAAGCCTAGGATCACCCAATATACTAGAAAAGAGCCATGTGTACCTAATACAACTAGAGCTATCATAACTATTAGAGACCTAGGAGGCTTGATCTAATGGGATAATGACATGCATACCTAGTACACATAGAGGTGTCAAAACTATCATAACCCCTAGAGGCCTAATCTAATGGGAGAGTACCATGTGTACCTAATATAAATAAATATTCCATAACTTTTTGATCCTTGAGAGGCCCAATCCAATGGGAGAGAGCCACTATATTAGAGCCCTGAGAGCCCCGATCTAAGGGGAGAACACCATGTGTAAATAGTACACCTAGAGGTGTTAGAGTTATCAAATACCTATAAGGCTCAATATAATGGGAGAGAACCATGTATAGCCAATACAACCATAGGTGTTATAGATATCATATCTTTAAGAAGTTTGATCTAATGAGAGATCACCATGTGTACCCAATAACCTAGAGGTGTCATAGTTGTTACAGTCCTGGGAGCCCCTGATCTAATGAGGAAGTGTTATGTGTAATCCCATACAAAAAGTCTCTAAAGGTCCCAAAATAACCACATATGAGTTATAAAATGGTATATACATTCTAATAATGAATAGACACATGTAATCAATACATTCAAGTGGCTAATTTACACATATAGGGATATTATGGAGGATTCCCTACTACATTAAGTCATTGAAAATACCTACTGATCTTGACATTATCTACATGACATGTGGACAACTATGGGTACATATATATTACCATAAAGGATATAGCTAGGAGTGTGCCCCTCATGCTCGCAACATTTATTGGCTTAACTGGGATTATAATGTGAATTAACACCTAGAAAAGTCCCATCACTACCAACTGATCTAAATTGAGGCTCTTTAATTTTTTTTATCTAATTAATGAAATGGATAAAAAAGATCACCCCATAAGCTTAGGTTTTAATTCACATGATGAAAGCATTTAAATCCAATACTATGGAAGATCCTTTTAGAGCCTTATAAGGTCCCATCAAATTTGAGCTTAGTGTTATCTACCCTCATGAAATTCAAATCATTTAGAGCCCTCTACATTAATTTACCTGTAGAGCCTTAAGTGCATCCCAATTAAGTCTTACACAAAAACATAATTAAATTTGGTGATGGCCACCTCAACCTCAAATCCAAAGCTAGAGTAAGAGTTTTAGGATACCACCTTCCTATAGAACACCACTAGATTCAAACACTACAATGAAATCTTCAATATTATTAAAGATATACATAAGCCTAGTAGTGATGATGAATGAGAATATTATGATGTGAAGTATGAAAATGATCTCATATCCATCATATCCTTGGGACTACATAAGACTTCTTCTAATCTATAAGTCTTCTCATGTAGATACCTCTTCATCAACATGTGTTGGAGAGCTGTCATGATGATGTCATGATGGTGTTATGGAGATGCTCTGGTGAGTGGATGAAGTGATTTGATAGTCTAAGTGATAATGAAAAAATGTGCAATGTACTTGTTCTTGTATGACAAAGTGTGGAATGTGCTTGTTTTAGTGTGCTTTATGTATGTTTGGTTGATCTTTAGTATTGATATAGCTTGAGAGGATTAGGGATGAGTATGAAGGTTTGAACATGTGCAAGGGGTCCTATAAGATGTGATCCATGATTTTAGAGATTATGTACACAAGTATAATTCATTTAGTTGATCATTGTTTTCATCTAGACACTTTGGGTCTAGTTGAAGAAAATCTAAGTTGGTAGTTTGATGATGTCACCATTGCCACATGGGAAGGAGTCAAGGGGGGCTAGTTATATGTTTGTGACCACTGTAGTCCCTAGCTCTTATGCACCAAATCTCAAGTCATGCATTGAAGTAAAATCAAAGTTATGAGGGTACAAAGTTGGCTTCTAAAACAAATTTCACTATTTTCCCATACCTAGCCAAATTTGTAATATGGCTAAAAAGAGCTGAGTAAGTAGTTTGATAATTGAATATCTCATACATGTGGACAATTAAGGAGAAGGTGATCATATGGGTTTTTTCAATTTTGGACCTAGTTTATTTTCACTTAATTCTAGATCATGTAATGTAGTGTGTCAAAATATATGCATATGCAAAATTGGTTTCCCAAATAGATTGTCTATGTTTTACCATAGACAATTTTGTAGTGTGGCATAAAGAGCTAAGTGAGTATTTTTAAGGTATTATATATTACACATGTGAAGGTGTAAATAAAAATTGATCATATGGGGTTGTTTAGTTTTGAACATAAATCATTTGAGATAAATTTGAAATCATGCGCTAAAACATAACAAAAGTTATGGATGCTCAAAGTTGGCCTCTCAGTTAGTTTTTAACAAGGTTGGCTCTATGACATAAGTTTAAGAGAAGGCACTTTAATGGTATTATATCTCATACATGTGAGAGTTATATGAGCAATGTGTCACATGGTTGGATTATCCTATGGAAGGAAATCATATGGTCCAAATTTAAGATCATGTGTTGAAGTGTAGTAGAAGTTATTAAAGATAAAAAATGGATACTTAGGATTATTAACAAGGTCCCCATACTTAGTCACTTTTGGAAGTGTTAAAGCTCAAGCAAGATCAATGGTGTGTGTGGCTCCAAGAAGTTAGGAGGTAATAAGATGATGACAGGTGCATGATGTTTAATAATTGAGTAAAGGTAAAATATAAGGAACCAATAATGAGTAGGCATTCATATAGATGGATCGATGGTGAGTGTTGATCATAAAAGTCCTGACTGATCTACAAAGATTGATAGAGTGCATTATGTCAAAGTTCTTAGATTTCATGAGATGAAGTCAATGCGAAAGATGTTTAACATTTAAATTTTGTGATCTATTCATTAAAGCTCAGACAATATCAATGGTGTGATATTGATCTTAAGCTGAGAGTCACCGAGATTTGAGCATTATGTTCAAAGGTTAACTATGACTGTTGCTATTCAAATATTTAAATTTAACAAATGAAAAACTAGATCTTTGTATTTTAATCATATCTTTTGATATAAGATAAATTTTCTCATGAAGTAAAAAAGCAAATATGAAGAGGAATCCATGGTGCATCTAATGAAACTAATTTAAAGATTTGTAATTGAGTATAGTTAAAGATACTAAGCCTAAAAGTTGACAGTGTGTTCATACTTATTCTTCAAGACCCGAGAAGGATATTTGAGCTTATATTATTACTATTTTGATGTCTCATGATGAATTAGATATTGGGGAGTGTTTTAGAATCCATAAGGATACTCTGTGTGATTTTTAAAGGTGCGATCAATCTATCTTGAGTATGAAAAATACTTAAGAAGTTGACTATGTGTTCATTCATGGTGATTGTGTGCATAAGGTCAGTGTTTGATTTGTTTGAGCATACATAGAGGCAAGCTAAGTTGAATGTGATCATTTGAGGATGTTAAAGGGGACATAAGGATTGGACCCATGTTTTTTAAAGTGGTCCTATGTTCTTTTTGTGCTCAAGGGAGTGATAAAGGAGTGAATGGGTTCAAATGAGACCTATAAGGGCTACAAGTGCCTTATTAAAAGGTGTAGTTCCTTAAGGGTGACCCATAGATACTATGGCCAAAATATGGAGACTATTTTAAGTCATGTATTCATGTGAAAGATGTCTTAAGGGTTAAAACATGTGAAATGGATGACCAAGATGGTGTTGATCAAGATTGATCTATAAATAGTGGAACCAAAGATGTTGGGTTCTAGACTTATAAGTGTGAGACTAAGGAGTGATTAGAGAGAGGCTTGTGTGTGTGTTTTGAGGAGTGAAGGAAGGGTTGAGTGTATTGAGGATGTGTTGAATAGTAGATCAATTTAAAGACTATTTTTATGACCTGTAGGTCATAATTCTATTGGTAAAATAGTGCTCTTGCAGATTGAGTGTGAGTGAAGGAGAAGAGAGATAAGCTAAGGTCCATCAATAGGTGTTATTGACATCAGTTCAAAAGTGGAAGTGTTTTATAGGTTTTATTGTGGTAGCTCAACATCTAAGGTGGTTATAGCCTCCTTTCAAGGTAAAACTTGCTAAAAGGTCTGGTTGTTGTTGTAGCTCAACTAGATAGGTGTGGTAGCACCTTGTGGGATTGGAGTCTCACTAAATAGGGATTGTAGTTCCTTGATCAGTTGTAATTGGTCTAAATTGGATCCTATTATTATAGGACAATAGTCCAATTTTAGGTTCTAGTGGGTTTTATTCCCCAAATGGGTTTCCCAACTGTCTTGTGTTATGTGATTAATCTTGCATTATCTCTCTTGGTCATTAATGTGAATGTTGTGTATGATTCATGATTGCTTATGGTAACTTATTAATATTTGCAAAGATAAAAATTAAAGTTGGATTATTTGGGCTCATTGATTCACCCTCTCTTAGTTATTGTACCTCTAACAATATGTTGTAGACCTCCAAGTGTACTAAGGACATTGGGTACTCTCCAAACATAGGAATAAATATTGTATAAATATATGTGTCTACCTTCAAACAATATTAAAACCTCCCAAAATTATCATTTATTATATAATAAGGAAGTCACCACCAAGTAGATGAACACCTATGATATATATAAAGTTTTAAAGGACTGGGCCAAAGATGTCAATTGATTGGTAAACAAGAAGAAAGTGGACTCTTACAAAGTTAGGACCTTCCATGATGGGGTACACATTGGTATGAGTTTCTCAACTATTTATAAAGGGTGAGAGATATTTTTCATGTCAACAAGTACTAAGTCCTGCTACTCAATATTTTATTGGAGGGAAATCATGTCTTATCCCTAAGATACATCATAGCCTTTAACATCTCACAACATGTCAACAAGGTCTAAGTTGGGGGAAATATGTATATGATTTCATATATAGTCAGCACTACTTATGCCACTTTGGATTTTAGAAGCACTATCTTCCATCCATGGGTGCCAATAGGATCCCCGATGTATGTAGTGTTCTCCAAAATCTACTCCCATCACTATAGCCACTACACTTAGGATATTTATGACCATTTTATCCCTCAATGTACCTTTCAATTAATGAGAATCCCATGCCAAGGCTTTTTGAGTAAAAAATAACTTGGAAACTAGCCTACAATATCATGGGCCTCTATATTAATACAAATTAAAAAGTCTAACCATTATTTTCTGTAGTCATTGGGTATTATGAATATAGTATTTTTACCTTGATATAAGCCATAGCCACCCATATAGACTCCTAAAACCTTCCCAAAGATAATGAAATGGAGTGGGATCCTAAAGGAAAGGTACAAGCCCATGTGGATAAGTATAGGGCACAACTAAATACCATGTACCACCATGAGAGTCACCCTAATGATGCTACCCACCTCAACCCTGCCAATGATTCAAAGGTGATTGAGAAGATTGAAGTAGCACTTCACCAAAGGATGCAAGTGAAATCTATACATGTATTGGAAGAGATACCCATTTCCACATGAATTATTATTGAAGTCCTAAAAATAACTAGGAGAATTTATTAATTGTTCTTGACACCAATTGTTTCAACTCTGTTAGCTTCTGTGTTAACCTCATTTGTATGTAATTCCTAGGTAAGTTAGCTCGAAGCTTCCTATGCCATTCACTTCTATATTAATTTTGAGTCATAGGAAAGCCTCACTTGAGACTAGTCTATGGAATCCACATCAGCTTAAACCCACACTTGTCTTAGTATCCACTTATAACTCCTCTTATTTTCTTTACCCTTGTAGAGCCTACCCCTATTATGAATCCCCTTACACTATTCACTACAAGTACCTAGGTTCCCTTATTCCACTAGATTTTTCCCTTTTTGGTTCTCCTTGCCTCTTAGCCCCTCCATTTAATCTTGCAACCCAATTTTATCAACCTCTAAATACATTGTCATAGTAATCTCCACTAATTATTCTTGGGATCACCTTGATTAATTTCACTATTTTTAATAACTATCCCATTCTAGTTTCCCTAGTAATTTAATTAGTTAATTGAATCATTATTATTCCAACAATTCTAGTGGCCCATATAACCTTGGTTTCTCCTAGTACACTAATTATCCCAACAAAACCTATGACTATGAGTGCAGAAGTATCCTCTACTCTTTTAGATTCAATCACCTTAACAAGCCAAGTAATGACCACACAACCTTTACACGATCCACTCAACATGACCCCTTTAGTTCAACAACATTGCAGGTGAGACCCAAGTAGAAGATTGCAAAGAGTCCAAGGTTAATTTCAACTCGACCACCTACACATACTCTAATTTCACCTAAAATACCATCATGGATCTTTTTATAATACACTGATCTTCTCATGACTTGGATAAAATCAACCCATTTCCTCATTTATATTGAACACATAATTCCCAAGTGTAATTGGTCCCCAAGTATTCATTACCTAAGATAAATTGGGGTCTTATTTGTTCCCTTAAGCTTCTAATTTTGTCACTCCTATTAGGAACCCCTTATCCAACGGAAGCACAATTGATTACTTTCTTATAAGCAATTAAACACATAATTATACCAGAATGATTAAATAACTAGAAACTTGAGACAACAAAGAATTTGAGAAACAATACACACTCTTGTATTAAATACTACTAGAAGAAAATACAATAAGGAAGATGCCACTTCTTCCTCCACCTCAAAGGCTTGACACACCTCAAGACCTTCTTCCCTTTCTCTCTTGCTCAACACAACAAACTCAACAGCCTGAGTTGTTATCCCCTCCTTGAATACTTTCGCTGATCTCCTTGACCTTACACCTGTAGATCTCCTTGACCTTGCTTCAATGCTTCAATGCTTTACTTGCTTGCTTGATTTACAATACATGCCTCATGGGTCTTTAAATAGAATCCCATGCATACAAAAATAGAACTCTAATTAAAATAATTAGACACGTAGCTCGTGACTATAATTAGTCATTTAACATGCAAACACTCACTTCACTTAACTGACTGTTCATCAACTGTAGTTCTAAAACACACAGGCGACCGACGTCGGTCCCTGCTTGCCTGGTGCTATCGATGTCAGCCGACTCCCTGTCGATGCTAGTTTCCTTGTGCACTGGTAATGACCAACGTTGATCATGTTGCTGACGCTGGTACTTCTGGATCTTTAGCAACCACCTGTTTCTTCATGTCTACAACAATTGAAGCTTTTAGCTCTACACCCTAACAATCTCCCACTTAGAGATAAATAACTGCAACTATACCTATACCTGTACACCATCTACTTTGTTCCCTTGGCTCTGTATCCCTCTTCAAAGTCACTCTTGAAGACTAACCACCACAAAACCTATGATGCAATACCTATCACTTATGCCAAAAGAATTTTGCTGCTCCCAAATTCTTCATGACATACTTCTGAACCAACTTTACCCTTAGCTCAGAAAACTCCCTGTATATGAAACCCTGTAACAAGCAACACAATACAGTAACAAGATAATGTAGCTAATATTATCCAACCTGGTAAAGATAAAATACAATGGTCAAACCTCCATTGCCCTGCAACCTAATCAAGACCATATACCATAGCCTTCTATCTCACGTGTCCATCCACTCTCTTCTCTAACATGGGAATCCATCCCTCATCCAGTGCTTCCTTCCAGCTGACAACTCCACCAACAAATACCTATTTGGTTCTTCTCCAAGGACTCACACTCCTCATCCATGCCAAGCTCCCACTATTTCTGGATTCTACCTGCATTGCTTCTTCCATCTTCCTAGTTCTAGACCATCAGTAAGCAATATAAAGAAGGTGAACAATGAATATGAGGTTCACTTACCCTTCTGACCTCCATATGGGTGTTTGAGACTCCTTGATAGCTTGTTGTCCACCCAACATCTGTTCTAGTGACCGATCTCAGCCATCTCTTAGTCTGTTCTCGACCGATATCGGTTCCCTGCACTGACCCTAACTATTGACGTCATTTCCCTGGCTGATGCCGGTGTCCCCCTATCGATGTCAGTCCCTACTGACTGACGTCAAACTTCTCTACCTGACTCTACCGACCCTGCTAGTCTGCACATGACCAATGTTGGTATTTGCCCGATCGATGTTAGTCCCAAGTGACTGACATCAGTGTCTGTGTGTTCTTGTAAGTGATGAAATCTTCATCCACGAGCTCATCTTGGATCAAGCCTCTGTCCATAATACCCTGCTCAGAATAATTTAGCCCCTGTGACTGATCTCTATCCTTCATCTCCTCCATAAACACCAAGGCTTCTTTGTTCCTATTAAAAGCATCAAATTTCCTTTTCTTGCAATGAACTCTATCTATGCTTTTCGAATCTGAACACATACCTTTTGAATCAAGAACATGCATTCCCTTCTTATTCATGTGACCAAGCCTATTAAGCCACATCTTTGAATCTATAGCTGAAGTAGATAAACTAGAAGTAGAATCAGTAATACAAGTAGATAGATAAAGAATACCTACTTTCTTACCTCTTGCTAGAACAAGTGCACCCTTGGTAACCTTCCAAGAATCCATTGTGAGAGTTATTGTGCATCCCTCATCACCCAACATTCCTACAAAAACCAAACTCTGCTTCAGAACTAGGACATGCATGACCTCCTTCAACACCCATGTGTTGTCCATTTGCAATCTCAGCTACACTTTCCCTTTGACAACTATTTGACAAGGCGTACCATCCCCTAAATAAAGCACTCCAAAGTCTCCCTGTTCATACTCATGGAACAAATCTCTGTTTGGGGATGCATGAAAAGAAGAACCAGAATCTAAAATCCAAGATCCTACCTGACTATCCAAAGAAAGTATGAGAGCATCCTGTACCATAATATTTGCATCCTTTGCTTCTTCATTACCTACATGTTGATTCTCTTTATCCCTCAACCAACACTCCTTCTTTGTGTGTCCTCTCTTTCCACAAAACTAGCAGGTGACACCTCTGGATTCGGATTTCCCTCCCACCTTCGACCTTGATTTCCCTTGCTCTACCTTCTCTCTTTGCCTTCCCCTACTTTCTACACTTAGAGCATTCCCTGATGATTCACCTGTGCTTCTCCTACATATTTCTTCATTCAAGATCACACTCACAACATCATCAACTTTTAGGATTTTAGAAGTAGATGCAAAATTACTTACTGCCATAACCAAACTATCCCAACTTTCAGGTAAGGAGCATAAAATTAAAAGAGCCTTTACTTCATCATCAAAAACAATATTGACTGAAGCTAACTGGTTTACCAAACCATGGAAATCACTAAGATGAGTATGTACCAATCCGCCTTCCTGCATTTGCAAAGTAAATAGCTGCTTCATAAGAAATACCTTATTAGAAGCCAAGGGCTTTTCGTATAAATTTGCCAAGGATTTTATCAACTCTTCTGTTGTCTTGCACTATGATAAGTTGGAAATCACAGATGATGCAAGGCTCAATCTTATGGAATCGAGATTCTTCCAATCAAGAACACTCCATTCTTCATCCTTCATATCTATAGGCTTGCATGCAACCCCACCCAATGGTAAGTACAAATCCTTCTGATACAAATAATCCTCTATCTGCATCCTCCAATGTTGATAATTCTTGCTGTTAAACTTCTCCATTCATAGCTTACTTTCTTCTACCATTGCTAAACTCCCACTCAATCAAAAAACCTTATAAATGACCTGTAATCAAAAACAATAACCTGCTTCTTGTAAACCGTAGCTCTGATACCAACTGTTAGGAACCCCTTATCCAATGAAAGCACAATTGATTACTTTCTTATAAGCAATTAAACACAGAATGATTAAGTAACTAAAAACTTGAGACAATAAAGAATTTGAGAGACAATACACATTCTTGTATTGAATACTACTAGAAGAAAATACAATAAGGAAGATGCCACTTCTTCCTCCACCTCAAAGGCTTGCCACACCTCAAGACCTTCTTCCCTCTCTCTCTTACTCAACACAACAAACTCAACAGCCTAAGTTGTTATCCCCTCCTTGAATACTTTAGCTGATCTCCTTGACCTTACACCTGTAGATCTCCTTGACCTTGCTTCAATGCTTCAATGCTTTACTTGCTTGCTTGATTTGCAATACATGCCTCATGGGTCTTAAAATAGAATCCCACGATACAAAAATAGAACTCTAATTACAATAATTAGACACATAGCTCGTGACTATAATTAGTCATTTAACATGAAAACACTCACTTCACTTAACTGACTATTCATCAACAGCAGTTCTGGAACACACAGGTGACCGACGTCGGTCCCTGCTTGCCTAGTGCTGCCGATGTCGGCCAACTCCCTGCCGATGCCGGTTGCCTTCTGCACTGGTAATGACCGATGTTGGTCATGCTACCGACACCGATACTTCTGGATCTTTAGCAACCACCTGTTTCTTCGTGTCTGCAATAGGTGAAGCTTTTAGCTCCACACCCTAACAACTCCTCCCTTTGCACATATATTACCCCTTCCACCATCCATCCCATTTTATACCCCACCTTCATTATTTATTCTTTAACCCATGCATCCACCTTCTACTTTAGCTACCACCACCCATGCTGCCTTATCTTACATAATCCTAGGAACAATGGAAAGGAAAGGATGGATCTCATTAAAAATTTAGGTGTACAAAGGCTAAAAATGGTCTACTATGGTAAACTTGATATCCAACTACAATTTGATCATGACACTATCTAAATGAAGATGGTGATGACTTGAACCCTCAAAAAAGATGAAGACTATTTTTTGGAGGATAAAACATGATGTTTTCTATATCATAAAGAATATAACTACCATAGGGGAGAATAATATAGTAGAGGACTGGTATCTATGATTCAAACCATAAATGAGCTCACTAAGAAGTTGATGGAGGACCTCAAGTAGTATGTCAGGACCTTGGAGTCCCAAGTAAGAATTTCATTCCCTATTAATCTCATTGACAAATTAGAAGCTACCCTTACAAGTTTTTTATATCCCTTGGAGAGTTGACTAGATCTCTTTCCAAGAGAAATGTACTCTTCTAGAGAGAACATCAATATTTAGACAAAATTGTCAGGGTAGACAACAAGTGCAATAAGATGGTAATAATTATCAATAATGGAGTGTTCCTGGAGATCAAGATCATGCCTCTCATGAAATTGATTTTTTACCAAGATTTATAAAAGAGCATGAGGAACACATTATAAAAATGGATTAGGGATATATAGGCTACCATCGGGCCCTTAGATAAAAACAAGGATCAAATCTTTGTCTAGTTTAAGGAGGGAAACATTATAGTGATTTTACACCCTAATGACACCTTTTTTAGCATTAATGAATTTGAATTAAAACTAGATAAATTCAATGAATTGATGAATAAAATATTGGAAAAGGCTAAAAATATATATCATGCTATATCTTAGATCTGGCCACATAGTTTACCATAAGAATCATCTAGGTCAATAAAGTGAAGGTCACTTTTGAGGCCATTTTTAAGGAACACGATAAGTTTTTAACTAAAGTGGATATAATTTTTAGGGATCCCCATATAAACTTTCCCAAGATAGATAACTAAGCTAACCTAGTGGCATAGGCACTAACAATTCAGCAGGGCATCCAAAAGTAACTGGGAACTAGTTTCCCTCTAAACTTTATCTAGTGATCTTGCTAGTATTCTTGTGGTCTTAAAATGGAATGTGTTGTCATGTTTTTGGGTCCCATTTTCACTTTATTTTATCTCTTCTAAGAATACCATTGTACTAGTTGGGGTTTGTAACTACTTTGGGCGATAATGGCTAAGAGTGGGATTCCATGTTATTTGGAGGCATATCCCATCTCATCTCTATATATGTTATTATGTATCTAGTTTTTGAGGTTAAATTTTTTGTAATAAGAAGCATAATAAAATTAATAAATTATTTTTTCATCCTAATGTGTTTAGTCTATGAATATATTCCAATTTTCTATTGTAAAATTAATAATTTTAATGTTAGAAGCTACAATATATGTGATAATTCAGATGAGGTGAAAACTATTATAGTTAATTTTATTTATTCTTTCCCATTTTAATTAAATCACTATAAGCTCTTGTGTGATGAGAAACAACCTTATGTATGTTTATTTTTATATAAAACTATAGGAATTGAGCATATTTTATTTCTATTTAACCCACTTCCCTATGTGACTAAAGTTCAAGCTCATGTGAAACTTGATAAATAGTGTTAAAATTATAGTTGGGCCCATGTTTGGTTTTAAAAATTGACATTTCCCAATTTTTCTTAGAAAAATTTATTTTATACCTTACCCTTTCCCTCATTTTTATGTTTCTTTATTTGATATCTTTAATTATTCCCCTTTGTTTTAGAAAGTATAGAGCCCACACTATTTTAGCAATGGAACTTTGGATGGGATCAAGTGGTATGAGAGTTTTTTTTGTGGAAATAGTAATCAAACCCCTAGTGGTATCAATGCATCTGTTAGAGTATTATTATAAGTATGATATGTAATAGAACCAAACACCTAAAACTCATGCCATGTACTATCCCTATAGTAGTCCTAAAATAAGATGATGAAAGTCCGTTAACTCTTCTAAAGTCACTCAGTGCACCTAATTCAATAGGTGCATTTTGAGGTCATAAAAATAAAGAAAAAATGGATCTATAATGAGGGTATACACTCCATACATGTTGGTATTCATGACACCTTTTGACCCAAAAATAACCTACAGTCTCTTACACATACCACTAGATCTAGTTTTGGTGTAGGTCGATTGTTGATCTCACACCTATAGTTTCATAGGATAACTAGGTTTTCCAAAGGAAGACTAAGATCCCTGATTACCCCCATATATTTCATCCATTATCTATACTAAAAATAATTATATAGCCATAGCTACACTAATGTAATGGCTAGCAGGGTCTATAATTAACATTCCTAGAGCTATCCATGACCTACCTAGAAATCCAAAGATTGAAGGCATAATTGATTGCAGTGGAGATTGAGAAAGAACTTTGGTATAAGGTAGTGCTATATTACTATACATTTTCTCATAATCATTTCCATTTGGCTTCCCCTTATGTTTCCATACCCACCCTCCAAGGGTAGGCTCTAGAGTCTAAACCCACTTCCAATGTCTAAACCGACTTTCCAGTTCACCACTGCCACTAATGTGGGGTAAATTTAACTCAAGAGTCATATAGCGTGAAGGCTAAGAGAAATTGCTCCTCAATTCAAAGCTGGGATGCATGGGCAAACATTTCCATCCAATTTATGGGGATGAAGGTCTCTCATCTAATGGAGTGGGGACCATGGGAGGGGGGATTTGCAAGAGATGGTGGTGTTCGTATCAGTGGTGCTTGAGGTGGTGGGGTCAGTGGGGCTCTTGTTCTTGGTGCTAGTGCAAGAGATGGCAAGGCACAGGGTGTCATGGATTTTGGTGGCATAAGCAGTGGTGGAGCACATGGTAACACTTTTTATATAATCTAGCCCTTTTAGTATCCTATTTTAGTTGTAATTTATCCTTGTGGTTGGTGAACCTAACTCATTATTACCTTTGTCTACCTATTGATGTTATTGGTTGGTATATATATGTTCATTTTTGTAGCCATATTAATATGTAGTTTATAAGTAAGTTGCTTTACTCATGAACTCATAGTATTTTAGTCATGTAGGGTGCATGGAATTTTCTAATCTAATAGCTTGCTTCCATGAAAACTTTTGAAGCTGGGTTTGTAATGTGCCCATTTTTTACTATATGGGCTATGTAAGTCTTGATCTATTGGGATATGAACATTGTGCCTATTTAATAATGTTTTATGTTTTAATTCAAGTGTGAATGACCCACCTAACCCTAATTTGACAAAAAAAAGCAAAAAAAACAAAAATTAAAGCTTTCTTTGAGATAACTACTAGTTTTCACTTGATGTTGCATTAAAAAAATAAAGAAATGAACCTTTAATAGTTGCATGTAGTTGAGGGTTAGAGATCACATAAATAGAAACAAATCATACAAACACACTAAACTTTATGATCATAGTGAGGTAAATTTATCTAGGATTATATTAATGTTAGCCGTAGCACTACCATTGACGATACTAACTAGGGTGACAATATTGACCTTGAGCACATAGCTAATCAATTATAGATCTTAATGAATTGTTGATTCTAGTTTATTTCCTCTTTTAGAACATAATCACAGTCAATTATTAAGACACTAAAGTGAAGTAAATTTATCTCCTTAGTAATTTCTATAAATATTAAATTGAATTATCAGATTTATTTCAATCAATTACATTCATATTTATGCTCAAATGCCATATATTATAATCTGAATTAACCATACAAGTTTAGCCTATTAAGTATCACTTAATCCAAAAATAGGTTGAACACTAAGCTTTACTTCATATTCATGTCTCCTTTGATGGTATTTTACTAAATTATTCTTGATTTTAACATTTTTTATTATATTTCACTTACCCATACTTTGTGCAAAAAATAGTATATTTATGGGTTATGAGTAGTCATCATCCGTGTCTAAAACACCACAATCTAGGTCAAGTGCAAACATTATCAAAATCAAAGTCAAATTTTTAGGTGCATTCATATAGAAAAAAATCACAATTGCACATTCACACTAAGGGGAAGAAATATGTGTGGCTTAACTTCACTCTTTGGAGTATTAGATATGTATGCAACAATCAGTCATCAATGGGGGTGATTGGAGTTAGTTCAACCCAATTAAAATTGTTCACATTTTACATGTTTTCAATATTCACAAGAGAACTGACGATTTTAAATAAAATGAAGTTCATTTCTAGATTTATGCATGTAGTTGAGGGTCAGAGATCGCATAAATAGAGACATACCATAAAACACACTATACATTATGATCATAGCGAGGCAAATTTATCTAGTATTATAGTAATGTTAGCCTTGGTCACTACCATCAATGATACTACCTAGGGATGACAATTACGACATTGAGCACATAGATAATCAATTGCAGATCTTGATGAATCAATGGTTCTGGTTTGTTCCCACTATCAGAAAACAATCATGGCCAATTAGTAAGACACTAAAGTGAAGTATATTTATCTCCTTAGTAATTTCTATAAATATTAAATTGAATTATCAGATTTATTTCAATCAATTACATTCATATTTATGCTCAAATGCCATATGTTATATTCGAAATTAACCATACAATTTTAGCCTATTAAGTATCACTTAATCCAAAAATAGGTTAAACACTAAGCTCTACTTCATCTTCACATATCCTTTGATGGTATTTTACTAAATTATTCATGATTTTAACATTTTTTATTATATTGCACTTACCCATACTTTGTGCAAAAATTAGTAGTTTTTTGGGTTATGAGTAGTCAACATCCATATCTAAAACACCTCAAGCTAGGTCAAGTTCCAACATTATCAAAATCAAAGCCAAATTTCTAGGTGCATTCATATAGAAAAAGAGCACAATTGCACATTCACACTAAAGGGAAGAAGTATGAGTGGCTTGACTTCACTCTTTGGAGTATTAGATATGTATGCAATAATTAGTCATCAATGGGGGTGATTAGAGTTAACTCAGCCCAATTAAACTTCTTCACATTTAACATGTTTTCATTCTTCACAAGAGAACCTACAATTTTAAAGAAAAGGAAGTTCATTTTTAGATTTATGCATGTAGTTGAGGGTCAAAGATTGCATAAATATAATACAAACACACTATACTTTATGATCATAGCGAGGGAAATTTGTCTAGGATTATAGTAATGTTAGCCTTGGTCACTATCGTCAATGATACTACCTAGGGATGACAATATCAACCTTGAGCACATAGATAATCAATTATAGCTCTTGATGAATCATTGATTCCAGTTTGTTCCCACTATTATAACACAATCAAAGTCAATTAGTAAGACACTAAAGTGAATTATATTTATCTCCTCAGTAATTTCTATAAATAGTAAATTGAATTATCAGATTTATTTCAATCAATTACATTCATATTTATTCTCAAATGTCATATATTATAATCTAAATTAACCATACAAGTTTAGCCTATTAAGTATCACTTAACCCAAAAATAGGTTAAATACTAAGCTCTACTTAATCTTCACATCTCCTTTGATGTTATTTTACTAAATTATTTTTGATTTTAGAATTTATTATTATATTACACTGACCCATACTTTATGCAAAAATTAGTAGTTTTGTGGGTTATGAAGTGCATCATTTCGAGACATCTAGATGTGCAATTGTATCCTTTTTATGCTTTGAAATGTGTGGTTACACACACACCCCTCAAAGTGGGGTAAAATATAGATCACTAACAATAATCCTAAGGCATTTATTTAGTCATATTTCATGTTTGTTGATAATTAGTCTAAATTAAGTTTTAGTGGTGCATTCGTTGACTTTCATTGATTATCCCACCTTCCTCTTAACTCCCCATGATTCTCTCTTGTTTCCCATGCTTTTAGGGCTTTATCCAAGAAATGCCTTGACACTCCTAGTGCCTGTTGAAATTGTCTTGATGCTTCAAGTCCTTTTTATTCATATTTTCTAAGGATACAACCATCCCCCATGTCATTATTTTTTGCTTCTAAACATTAAAAGTCGACACACATGCCAATAAGGCCCTGATTTGAATTTAATTGTTTATAAATACATAATTGTTGTAGCTCATTTGAAAATAAATATCAATAATACGTGAGAGGCTATTATCACTCAAAGAGAAATTATAGGAGCAATCAAGCAATCATTAGATCTTTTATCATTTTAGAAGCAATCATTAGAACATTTATCTTTTTACTGACTATTTTAGCCCTAGATAGAGTCACTTCCATTTATGAAATTACTATTTTTATAATTTCCATTAATGCAATTTACTTTTTTTATCTCTATTTCACACCTAGGTGCTTGACAAGAAGATAGCTAGTTAGTTTTATATTAATCACTAACACTATTATATAGTGCTAAAACTCACTTTATTTTCCATAGTCTATAGAGTAAATATAATCAAATATTGCAGGTGCACTAAAATCATAGAACACAAATCAGAGCATGAAAATAGAAGATCTGAAGCATGAGAACCCAATCATAAATTTATTTATTTTTCATTTGTCACCTACCAAAAGAATCTTGGTGCTCCTAACATCATCTTCCAATCAAATCCATTTTTGTAGGAAAGTTAGTAAGTAGGTCCGACCAAATGTCTTCAGGTTGAGTTACAACAATCTATGATAATGATTTATTCAAGATACACCTCCAAATCTATGCATTTACCTTCCTAGCTAACTTTTATAATTAATTAGACATTTCTATTTGTATCTAGTGTATTTTACACTTATTTTTAATACTTAATTGAATATAATTAATTTATTTGCATTACTTTAGTCTAATTAAAGGCCAAGATAAACATATAATACTCTAGAAGGGTACACATAGCAAACTAAAGATAATTACTCAAGTTTAATAGAACATCTAAGGGATTGACATAAATTAACACATATACCATAAGGTGGAGTAAACCCATAGCAACATAAGTTAACCACTTGTTATCTAATTAAAAACTATTATGTAGAAAGTGAACTCCAATAATGGATATTTAAAAAATAGAAAATGAAATTATTCACCTAAAAATATGAAAAGCTACATAAAAATTATTGTGTTTATTATGAACTGGAATTAATTAAAACATAATATTTTGAATTTTAAAATTTTAAGAATTTTGATTTATCTTTGTAGTTTGCATTTTAAGACCTTTTGAGCCTTTTTTTAGTTAATCGAAACATCCTATTTGAGGGGGAAGAACTTAGAAAAAAATTAGAACTTCTAAACCTTGAACATCACTAAAGGAACTACAACTTGATAAGGAGACCGTTAAGGGTACTTTATCCTAAATACCTCCATGATTGTATATGAGTCAACATCACCAACATCTTGCATTAATATGTATATAAAAAAGGATAGGGTTATTCATCAAAGTTTTTTCAGACTCATATAACATCTACTATGAAAAATTATATTTTAAAGCACATACTTGGTACAATTAAGAATAAAACTAGTTATGTCACGTGGTTCAAACGAATCCAAATTTTTAGATGTCCATCCATGTATGTGAATTACTTCATTTAAAGAGTTCATTACAACTACTAAAAAGTGTGAATTTAGTATTGCATTGTAAAAAAGTGATAAGGTTAAATGATGTTATAGGTCTAAAATTTTGGAATTATTTATTTGATTTTTAATGTGATGATTATAGTCATTGATGATCATAATTTTCCTAAAGGTTGATATGGATACCAAATTTTGATGATTTTTTCATAGACTAGAAATACGATATGTAGATGTAAGGGAATTGATAAATGTTGTATATAGTTTATATGTTACAATAATTTAATATTTTTTCTTTTTTGAACATTGATATTGGAAACCTAAACCAATGTAATCCTCTATGATAAGTAATAGAACAATAAACCACCACATAGAATTAATAAATACAAATGTTAACCTTGCATATAAAATCAAGTAAAACATTTTTAAATTTATGGCATTGTAGGATGAAGGATCAGGGGCTATGTGGTCCCTTGGCTCCTAAAAATTTCCAATAATCAAATAGTTTTTTATACACCTCAAGTTCCTAAGTTTTGTTGTCCAAAGTAAAGTAGGATGAATCCCAGGGTGATTACACAAGGTTGTGCAAGTTAATATAAATATATGAATCTTCCCACATAATAATAACTACATGATACATCATTTTTTTTGGTATCACCCATTGTGAAGAAATATCAGTTGTACTCAGACTTTAAAGAGTTAAGGATCACAATATTGACCTACACATAGTGGATTATAAGGCTTTCCAAAAGACCCAATGATGCATGGTGCAAATAAAACATCATTAGGATAAAAATATGGAGGAGGAGTGTGGAGAGGTGTTAAGGATAACCTTAAATAGGAATCAAGGAGATAAGAGAGGAGGATCAATAAGTGAGACAAATCAGAGATAAAACACTTCACCATAAATAAAGAGAAAAATTCATAGACAGGGGAAGGAAGAAAATGTAGGAAATAATAAATAAGCCATATAGGTAAAAATTTTAAAAACAAAAAACCGAAAAAGGGTAAATGGTGTACACACAAAGGAGAAAAACAATAAGAGGGGGAAATATAAATAAAATTACAAAGTGGGATGTCGAGAGAAGAAAAAGTCTTCCAGATGGATAGCTTTAAATGAAATTTTTAAAGCAAGAGAAAAGGGAAAAAAAAATAAAGGGCCCCATAGAAAGGAAAAAATAAAAATGAGAACAAAAGGAAAAGTAGAGAGGATAAAACCCAAAAAAATAAAAGAAAATACAAATTATAGAGAAAAAATCTAAACACCATCTAAAACATCCACTCTATCATAGAGAGAAAAGGTGGGATGGTGAAATCAAATAGATAATTGAATAAACAAGTGCTATCAATAACACTCAAGAACATTTTTGTGTTATAAATCAGACTGCCACTACAACAAACAACATATAATGTAAAGATAACAACAATAATGGAAAGGGAAAAGGAGGAGGGACATGGAAAAGAGATAATGAGATAGAGATCAAGGAGGATTAATAAAGAGATGGGAAAGACAAATTTTTTTTCCATAAATAAAAAAAACCTAAGAGAGGAATATAAAAAATAAAAAAATATACGAATTGAGGGAAAATCCAAAAAAAACAAAAAGGATAAAAAGCACAAATAAAAAGAACAAAGGCCACATGAGTGGAAAATATAAAGCTAAAAACAAAGTGGGGAACCAATAAAATAAAAAGTCTACTAAAGAGAGAGAACTTCAAAATAAACACATTAAAGCAAGAGAAAAGAAAAAAACAACAAAGCACCATGCTGAAAAGAAAAAAAAATCAAAGGAAAACTATAAGATAAGAATTTATCCCAAAAAATAAAATAAAATCCCAACAATAGGGAAAAACACCATCCAAAGCATCCACTCTACCATAAGGAGTAAAGACATGATGCAAGAATCAAACAATCGATTACATTAACAAACACAATAAAAAAAAATCAAGACTATTTTTGTGTTATAAACCAAACTTCTAATAGAACCAACAACACATAATGCAAAGAGAATAATAGTAGGATAAAGGGGTGAAGAAGGATGGATGTGAAAATAAATCAAGGAGAGCATTTACTAGGGTTTCAGGTAAGCAAAGAAGATCAATGAAAGAATAAAAATAGAGAAAGCACTTCACTTTCAAGAAAGAGAGAAAAAAAAGTAAGGAAATAAAAGCATAGGAAATAATATATATGGCCAGAAATTAAAAAAGCCAAAAAACCAAATAGTTTAAATAGGTGTAAAAGAAAATGAGAAAGGCCATAAAAAGGGGAAATAAAAATAAAATGTCCATAGAACATAGAGAGACCTTTTAAACAAAATATTTAGATCAAGACAAATGGGAAAAAACAACAAAAGACCCCATGACCAAAAAATAACAATGGAGAACTAAATAAAAAAAAGAGGAGAGAAAAAAGTATAGAAAACAAATGAGGAGAGACAAAAGTATAGAAAATAAAAGAAAATCCCAATAATAGGGGAAAAAACTAAACATACTAAAAAAACAAATGAAAACCCAAACAATAAGGAAAAAATACAAACACACTATCTAAAGCATCCACTCTACCATAAGGAGCAAAGACAAGATGTTGGAATTAAACACACAATTACATAAATAAACACCACCAGTAACACTTAGAACTATTTTTATATTAAAAACCAAATATAGATTAAAACCAGTAACATATAGTGGAAAGAGAACAATAGTAGGTGAAAATGGGAATGAGGAGGGGTATCGAAAGGAATATATTATAACATTAAATACAAATCTAGGAGAGAAACAATAAGGATCAATGAAAGAGACAAAATAGATAAAACGCTTCACCATAACAAAAGTGAAAAAAAACAAAAAGTTGAGGAATAAATAAATCATGGAAAATAATAAGGTTATAGAGGGGAAAATCTAAAAAAACAAAAAGACTAAAAGATAGAAAAATAAGAAGAAAGGCCACATGAGGGAGAGATATAAAGAAATGAAGAAACAAAGCAGGGATTACTTAGTAGTAAAAATTCCCTGGTGCTTATGGAAGAATTCAACCACTCATATAGTGATATCATTGAAGAGAAATAAATGTTTGCTCCCAACATTGATTTTCTATTCACTAGTTACCCATGTTATAAAAAACAACCTCTCATGATTACAAGGGAATGGAACTCCTATCTACTAGTTAACCATGTTATCAAAAAATTCCACTTGTGATATCAAATGAACAAAAATTCTTAGGAAACATATACCATGGTAAGCTAGGGATAGATTAAATACCCATTTTTGAGATGCTAGTTAGAATAGAAAGCAACCACTCTTTGAGCACAACCTCCAAGAACTCCAAGATCAGTTAAGGAACAATGGTATGTATCACATCTTTGATGACTGCCATGCCTTAGCCAATAAAAGAATGATTTGGAACAAAGAAAAAAATGCAATAGTTAAACACATATCTAATTACTCAAAATCACATACTTCTATATATGTTGCTAAAAAAACCAATTTTATACTCAATTCAAGGATACATTTATTTTTTATACTACACATTCATGAGAATTCTCGGTCTCTACAACTTACCATGCTATCACTTCTACCAATGGACACCCTAATAAAGTAAGAATGGCTTAATCATTCAAGTAATTTGACATAAAAGAAAGGTTTTGAATTTCATTCTATTGTATGGTGAGATTTTAAACTAACATAATCTTAAGAGGAAGATGAATAATCTATGTAAGTGGCATGCTACTACTCATATAAATTTGTAACTAGTTTGAAAAAGTTCATTAGTTCATTTCTTTAAAGCACAATATGGTAGTTCATTTCCACATCACCATTGGCAACTATACATGCATAAATTTTAGAGATGCAAGAGTGATTGAGAGAGACATGTTTGTCTTCACCATGTACTTATATTTTATTTTGATAGTAATAAGTTTAGTAAAAAAATTATGGGTCCTATGTTTAAACATGTTTCTTTATATTGAATATTTATCAATGGATTGTGAACATGATGATGATCCCTAGCACAAAGATTATAACCAATTGACCCTTGATCAAAGTGTAAATTATTATTTGGTTGATATTTAAAGGGGGTGGCCAATGATGGTAGTAACCTTCAAGCACCAATATACTTACAAAAGAAGATATTCCTTGATCTTCTTCCAACGATCAACTGGACTGATCCTAAAGTCACTTCTCTTGATCCTCTTCTAGTGATCGACTGGATTGGGTTGACCATTTATATTCCCTTGCATTTCATATATTATAAATATGCTTTAATGATATATACATTACTACGATGACATACTTTCCACATTTAGACATGATTTTACATGATATTATCTTTATACATGACATGATATAATTCACTTTTATTTTGAGACAAGTGACTTGAAAGATATATCCCTCACCTCAAAAGGGGGAATATTAGTGGGAATTGTCATAGAGACCAAAGCCTCCATGAGCAAATTTGAGTACTTATATAGATTTCAGAGTTTAGATATCATATTATGACAATTATTTATAATCTTTAAAAAAAATTTGGGGGCATGTATAGGCTTATGTAATCCATTTTCTCAATCCATGAGTGACAAAATTCATATTTCTATAGATTCATATACATTTTGGGGAATGTGCAAGGCACATGTGTTGCATTTTACAAGACATATTCAATTAGGTATAATGTCAATTTATGTACATTATGATAATTTATGATTAATTTAGATTCAGTGGGGCATGATTCTAATTCATTCACATTTACAAATTTACAGATATTTAAATATGCAATATTTTCAAGTATTTTGAAATGTGAAACAAACTTGAATCTATAAGCCCGTCTATAATAGTTGATTAATGATTTTGAGGTAATGTAAATTGATGTTTAAAAATGCTCAATGATGATGACATTACCCATATCGAACCCATTATGTTGTTCACACCTTATCATCTTGGGGTTACAAGATTAGTGTTGGATTTGTTGCATGTGGGTTGGGGAATTTGCCTTCCAATCCACAACAATTTCCTTAGTTAAATTTCAAATGAGGAATGATCACCTTTAATTCCATCATGCTCTCCATGTGCTTAAATAGGGAAAGATAATTCTCTAATGTTTCGGCAAGGAAATATCATCACCAACAAGTTGAAATACAACATAGTTTACTCCCACACAATTTTACTCCTATATTTTTACAAATTTCAAGTTTCAAGAATTATTAATATTTTCAATTTTATTTTATGGACATTAATTGCTACATTTTCCTTGTAAATTTTTCTTTGAGAAACGTGCATAATTGGAGCCTTCTCCAAAAGATAAAGTGGGGTGTACACACTTAGGTATTTATTTATTCTTGTACACTAGTATTTTATTGCATTGTAATACTATAATAATTGGGGGTGCCTTTGTATACACTAAATCTAGTATTTAGCACTTGGTAATGTCATTCTTGACTTACATTTATCCTACATGACTTGTGCATCTTCAGATAGTTCTTACATGTCATTCCCGCACACATACATTTTATTTATTTGCCCAATCCATTCTAAGTTCTTATTAGTCACCTATATGAACACTCTAGTCTATGCTAAATTCAGATAATTATCCTGCTCAGATATTTCTATATCACCACACTTACATTCATATCTCCTAAACACTAACCTTACATTGAGAAAGTAACATCAATGTCAATGTCCTAAGGTTGAAATTACGCAAAAAAAATCCCAACAATAGAGAAAACATCCACTTGATCATATGGAACAAATACAAGATTGTGGAATTAAACAAACAATTACATAAACAAGCACTATCAATAGCACTCAAGACTATTTTTATGTTATAACCTAGATTAGTGATGGAAGTGGAAACACATAGTGCAAAGAGAATAACAGTAGGAGATAAGGGTGAAGTGTAGGAACCAAAAAACACTTCTCCATAAAGAAAGACAAAAAAACATAAGAGTTGGGGAAGAGAAAAAGAGTGGGAAATAATAAATAAGGCCATTGAGGGAAAAATCCAAAAAACAAAAAACCCAAAAAGGCTAAAACATGTAAAAAAAATGTAAAAGTCCACAAGAGGGGGAGATAGAATGGAAAAAAAAGTGGAGAGCCAAGGAAAGAAAAAGTCCATGAAAGAGATGGCTTTAAAACAAGGGAAAAGGAAAAGGCAACAAAAAACCTCACCAAAACAAAAAAAAGATAGGAAAAATAAAGGATAGGAAAAAAGCCCAACAATAGAGAAAAATACCAAACACCATCCAAAGCATCCACTCTATAATAGGTAGCAAAGATGAGGTGGTGGAATAAATCACTATTAATAACACTTAAGATTATTTTCATGTTATAATCTAGATTGCCAAGAGAACCAACAATGTATACTGCAAAAAGGACAAAAATAGGAGAAAATGGAAAAGGAGGAGGGATCTGGAAAGAAGGAAAGGAGAGCATTAAATAGGTTTCAAGGAGAGAAGCAAGGATGATCAATGAAAGAGATAGAGATAAAATAATTTGTCAAAAATAATGAGAAAAAACCAAGAGTGCGAGGAAGAAAGTAAGCACAAAAGAAAATAAATAAGGCATTAAAGGACAAAAGCAAAAAAACCAAAAAGGCTATAAGGAATAAATAAAAAGTAAAAAGTAAAAAGCAATGAAAAAATAAAGTGGGGAGCCAAGAAAATAAAAGTCTGCCACAAACAAAGAGCTTTAAAATGAAAGATTTAATGTAAGAGAGAACAAACCAAAACAACAAATGACCCTAGTGGAGAGAAAAATAATAGAGAATAACAAAATTAAAACCATAGGAGATAAGATATCACCAAAGACAATAGAAAATCCCAGTAATAGGGAAAAAATCCAAACACCATCCAAAACATCCACTCTATCATAAGGAGAAAAGATAGGGTGTTACAATCAAAGAAATAATTAAGTAAACAATCATTATCAATAACACTTAGCACTATTTTCATGTTAGCATAGCACAAAAAGAACAATAGTAGGAGAAATTAGCAAAGAAAGAGAGATGTGGAAAGGAGGAAAGGCGAGCATTAGATAGGGTTTGAGGAAAAAATTAATGAGGATCAATGAAAGAGACAAAACAAAGATAAAACACTTGCCATAAAGAAAGAGAAAAAAAGTGAAATAAATAAAGCATAAGAAATAATGAATACACCCATGAAGGGAAAAAACTAAAAAACCAAAAAGGTTAAAAGACTTAAACCAAAGGAGATAGGCCACATGCAGGGGCAAGAGAGAGAAAAACAAATCACAAAGCCAAGAAAAGAAGTCGTCCACCGAACATAGAGAGAGCATTAAAATGAAAGCTTTGAAGCATTAAAATGAAAGCTTTGAGTCATATAATGCAAAGTATTTATAATACAAATAGTTTGTTTCATGTTAACAAACTATTTGTAATGATTACAAAATAGAGAAAACAAACTATTTGTTTTCTCATACTATGAACAAATATATTGTTGAGAAATTATCAACAATAAAATAAATTAACCAAGGTAAATAAATTTTACCCTTGGTAATAAATAACTTACCCTATTAACCATAGGTAAGCTTAAATATGCATTATTCCAACACCCTCCCTTAAGCGAAACATAGGGAGAATGACAAACAAGGATGGGTCCCGGCTACTAGGCCTGATAAGGTACCCATGTACAAACCAATCAAAATATATGAAAAATAAAGGAAGGAAGGACTTCATGGGAAATCCCCCCCAAGGACAACTTCCTTCACCCCAAGCATCGCTCGCAATTGAAGATAATGAGGAGAAGCCAAAGGTTTAGTGAAGATGTCTGCAATCTGCTCAGCTGTAGGCACAAACTCCAAAGAAAGAACTCCATCCTGAATAAGATGTCGAATGAAGTGCATGTGAATCTCAATGTGTTTTGTCCGCTGATGCTCAACAGGATTGCATGAAATAGAAATCGCACTTTGGTTATCACACCAAAGAGTAGTAGGACCCTGCTGTGTGAAGCCAAACTCTCCAAGCAACTGTCGAAGCCAAAGTATCTCCTGACTAGCTTTGACAACACCTCGATACTCAGCCTCAGTAGAGGACAATGCAATAGCAGTCTGCTTTTTGCATGCCCAAGCAACTGGACCTGAACCAAGTGTGAAAGCAAATCCACAAGTGGACTTGCGAGTGTCAACATCACCAGCCCAATCAGAGTCAGTGTATCCAACAAGCTGTGTAGAACTCTGTGGTGTGTAATGTATACCAAAGTGAGTGGTGCCCCGAATGTAGCACAAAATACGCTTGGCTGCTTGCCAATGACTCTCACGAGGCTCATGTGAGAACCGACAGACAAGGTTCACAGCAAATGTGATGTCGGGATGGGTATGAGTCAGGTATAAAAGACTACCTACAAGTTGCCTATACAAAGATGAATCAACAAGAGGAGTTGTACAAGTGGCATACAACACATTACCTGACTGATATGGAGTGGCTGCAGGCTTATAATCAACCATGCCAAATCGATGAAGAAGATCTGTCGCATACTTTTGTTGTCCAATAGAAATGCCCTCAGAAGATTGAAAAACTTGAAGACCAAGAAAATAATGTAGAAGTCCCAGATCTATCATATCAAACCTATCTGCCAACTTGTCCTTGATGTCATGTATCAAGGAATCTAAACTGCCAGTGAGGATGAGATCATCAACATACAAAACCAAAATGACAAGCTCCTCACCTTGCTTCAGGATGTATACATTGTGATCTGACTCACAACGAATAAAACCAGAACTCAAAAGAAAACTATCCATCTTCTCATACCAAGCTCTAGGAGCTTGTTTGAGGCCATAAAGAGAACGACGGAGTCTACAAACCAAGGATGAGTCCTGCACAAATCTTGGAAGCTGCTCCATATAGATCTCCTCATGGAGATCACCATGTAAGAAAGCAATCTTCACATCCATCTGAAAAATAGACCAAGAATGTGAAGCAGCAAGAGAGAGTACAAGCCGAATAGAATCCATCTTAGCTATAGGGGCAAAGGTCTCAGAGTAATCAACCCCTTCAACATGTGAAAAACCCTTAGCTACTAATCTAGCTTTGTACTTATCTACTGATCCATCTGCAGCATATTTTGTCCTATAGACCCATTTACATTTTACAAGTTTTCTTCCCTTAGGAAGAGGGACAAGATCCCAAGTATCATTCTTCATTAATGAAGAATACTCATCATACATAGCAACATCCCACTCGGGTATACCAATAGCCTCAGAAAACAACACTGGATCATCTGTACAAGCTTGTCCCAAAAGAGCAACACCAGATGTCTCTGAGCGAGTGCAACGAGAATCAGATGGATCACCAACAAAAGAACCAGCTGCATGTAGAGTGCTCTTTGCCCATTTAGGCAAAGGTGGTGAAGAAGATGGCTATGGTGGCTGAATAAGTGCGACATCATCATCATCAACAATAGAAAGCAAATCCTCACTATCCTCAGTAGAAGAAGGAGGGGAAGAAGAACTAGATGTACACTCCTGTGGAGTGGGTAGCTCATCAACTTGAACATCCCGTCGAAACAACACATCATGTGTGACAGGATCAAAAAGACGGTAGGCTTTTACATCTTCACAATAACCAACAAAAATGAGTGGTTGGCTTTTCTTCTCCAATGCTTTACGTTTGTCATCAGGAATGAATGCCCATGCTTGACTCCCAAAGATGCGAAAATCTGAAATATCAGGCTTGATCCCAGACCAAGCTTCTTCTGGTGTCATATTTTGCACAGCTTTATGAGGCATACGGTTTTGAATGTAGTTTGCACAATTTACAGCTTCAACCCAATATTGTGGACCCAAATTTTTAGAGTGAATCATACAATTAGCCATCTCTTTCAATGTTCGATTCTTCCTCTCTGCTACACCATTTTGTTGAGGAGTGTGTGGTACAGTGAACTGATGTTGTATCCCATGCTCAATACAAAAATCATAGAAAGCATTACTGTCATATTCCCCCCATTGTCAGTGCATATCTTCTTAAGAGGAAGAGATGATTGTTTTTCAACAAAGGCTTTAAAGGCCTTAAAAGTCTCAAAAACTTCATTTTTCAACTTGAGAAAATATACCCAAGTTTTACGAGTGAAATCATCAATGAATGTGAGTGCATATTTAGCCCCTAAAAAAGAACGAGTTGGAAAAGTCATCAAATCACTATGAACCAACTCTAAGGGTGCATTTGCACGTGTGGCCTTACCAACTGGAAATGGATCCTAGTGCTGTTTACCAACTAGACAACCAGGACACACCCCATCAATACAAGAGACCTTAGGAAGGCCTTTTACAAGATGTTTTGTACTCATTTGTTGCATATATCCATAACTCAAATGTCCTAATCTCTCATGCCACAATTTGCTGAGATTATTACCATGTGCTATAAGTGAAGAACCAGAAGACATAAAAGACTCAAACTTATCAAAAGTATAGAGTCTTGCAGTATGGTCTACTGTACCTGTAGCAACTATCTCACTAGGATCATTACATTCTCTTATTACATCATGTGAAGTAAACTCCACAGTTTTACTAGTACCAGAATTACATATTTGATATACAGAGAGAAGATTAGAAGAGATTTGGGGTACAAGTAATACATTGTTAAAACATCCATCTTGTTTATCAACAGTACCTGATCCCAAGACTTCAATCTGTGAGGAGTTACCCATAACAATATGTGATGTACTGCAATCTATAAGGGAAGACAATAGATCCTTAGAATGTGTGAGATGGTGAGAAGCACCTGAGTCAAAAATCCACTGATCCTGACATGAAGATATAGCCCTGGCTGAAAGTGCTTTCCCTTTTCCTGCAGAAGTAGAAGGAGATGGAGACGGAATGGAAATTTTGTGTTGTCTAACCACTGCCTCTAATGCTTCCATCTTCTTAAAACATCTACTTTCATCATGATTAGGACCACCACAAAAATTACATGGACCAAATGTTTTCTTCTTTTGCTTAAAGGACTTTTTGGTCTTAGTAGATTTAGAATGATGAGGTGATTGGGTGGTGGACTCTGGAGGGTTATTTGAAGGTGCTTGCTTTTTAGACTTAGGTGAAGGTTTTCCTTTAGAAGAATTAGCAACTAGAGCATGACTAGGACCAGGTAGAGCATCTAAGGCCATTAATTTTGTTTGCTCCCTAGTCAATCTTTCACAAAAAACTTCAAAGGAAGGCCATTTGAATTCATCACCTAATGTATCCATCATAGTATAAAAAGCAGAGGAAAAAACACTATATGGTCCTTTCAACTTTGAAAAAATCATGAAAATTCACTCCTGATCACTTTTATCCTTGTCACCAGCTTTCAATTGTGACCTTATAAATTTGAATTTTGCCAAGAATTCATCTATTGAAGGGAAATCTGATGGAGAGAGAGTACTCAATTCTGCATCTAATTGCAAAATTTTAAACTCATTAACTTTGCCAAATAGGTTTTTAAATTTTTCCCATACCTCTTTTGGCGTAGTAGCATCTGCAATGTGAAATTGAAGATTATCTGAGACGTTGAGGCAAATCAATCCAAGAGCCTCATCTTGCTTACATCCATATGCATATTTGTCTTTTTCAGTGGTGAATGCTGCAGGTGTCGTTTCAGAAAAAATTCTCCGGAAGCCCTTTGATTGAAGGAGTTGTTGCATTTTCGGCTTCCAAACATGGTAATTTGTAGAATTTAGAGGTTCAAACAATCGAGATTCCATTCCCGAGGAAGATGATGAAGTTGACAAGAACAATCTAGACATTTGTTTTTCCTCAAAAAACACCCCTCCCGTTACAATTTAACGTCTCCCGACGAAAAAAATTTAGCCTTGACTTATACAAAATTAAAAAATGGCTTTTATGCAAAAAAAAAATGTAGGGGGATTTGACCCCAAGACCTCCTCCCTACAAATTTTAACAAAATATCTCTAGCCGCTTTAGCAAAGTCAAATTTGAACTTTCAAAGCTAGAGACTTGCATTTAAACCACTAAAAATTAAAATAATTAATTTAAAAAATGCCAAAAATGACTCACACATGTGAGATATCAGCTGAATAATTTTTGGCTTTATAAAAAATAAACTCTTTTTCCAGCAAGGCGTGGTGGTCAGAGAAATATTTGAGAAAAATTGTAAACACAGTTCAGGAAAAAACACCTTTCAGCAATGCAGAATGGCTCCACTGGATCTGTCAAAAGGACTGTACGGCCTACTCCAAATCCATCCTTATCAGCATGAAATGAAATATTTTGATTTCTGCTATCACATGGAATTTACAAATTTGGATTTTATGCAGCATAAGGCGTTCAAAAAAGATAAATCCGTACGGCTATACATCAGGCAAAAAACAGTTTTTAATTTCCTATTGTTGGTTTCCAAAACATTGTACGGCCTAATCCAAATTCATAAAAATTTATATGGATAGAAAGATATAAGAGTCAGCTTTCATTAATAGGTCTCATATTTTAAAAAAGTCAACCGTACTATTTTCCACATCAGAAAAATGGACAGGTACTGTAGTCTGCCAACAGTCTACCAACAGGGACCAGTCTGCAAGTTTTGGAAGGAAAGAGATGTACGTCCAGCATTAAATGAAAAAATTCAAATTGTAATGGATTCCTGACTTGATTTCCTATGCCTCCATGAAAAAAAATTTGATTTTTGAAATCTGTACGGTCATTTAATGAGCATAAAGTACAGAATTTTCCAAAAAAAACTAGTAAATAAGAACCAGAATTTGAGAGAATTAAAAAAATCTGTAACACATCAATCAAATAATATTTTTGAATGTGTTAAAAGATGAAAAATTTTAGGGAAGAGGATCTTCAACTGGAACTCCAAGCTCTGATACCATGAAGGAATGACAGGAGATACACAGGATCCACAGGATCAATCCAGGAGAGAACCCACAACAAATAACCTACAAATATTTCCAGAGAATAAATAAATTTGTCACACCTAAAAAATAGGTGATAATCCACAAATTTCTCTATATCCTCTTAATAATCTCTCATTAATTTCTCATATAATGCAAAGTATTTATAATACAAATAGTTTGTTTCATGTTAACAAACTATTTGTAATGATTACAAAATAGAGAAAACAAACTATTTGTTTTCTCATACTACGAACAAATATATTGTTGAGAAATTCTCAACAATAAAATAAATTAACCAAGGTAAATAAATTTTACCCTCGGTAATAAATAACTTACCCTATTAACCATAGGTAAGCTTAAATATGCATTATTCCAACACAAACACACCATCCAAATCATCCATTTTACCATAAGAAGCAAAGACGGGGTGCTAGAATCAAATGAACAATTATAAAAACAAACACTTTTAATAGCACTTAGGACCATTTTAATGTCATAAACCAGATGACCTAGAACTAGCAACACAACATAAACATAACAACATGAAGAGAAAATGAAGGAGGAGTGAAATGGAAAGAAGGCAAGAAAACATTTAATAAGGCTCAAGAAGATAAGCAAGGAGGATCATTGAGAGATAAAAATAATAGATGAAACATTTAAGGAAAGAAAAAACTAGAGAGTGAAGAAGAATGAAAGCATGGAAAATGATAAGGCCATAAAGGGCAAAAACCAAGAAACCAAAAAAAGGAGAAAGACCACAAGAGGGGGAAATGAAAAGAAAATTAGAAACAAATCATGAATTACTTAACAATAAGATTTTCCTGGTGATTGAAAAAGTATTAACCATCCTCTAGAGTATTATCATTCAATAGAAATATATGTTTCCTCCAAACATAGATTTCCTATTCACTAGTTACCCATGTTATCAAAGCCTTTCTCTCATGTTCACAAGGGAATAGAACTTCCTGGGAAGCATATAACATGGCAAGTTTAGGATAGATCTAATACATATTTCTAGGATGCGAGGTATAATATAAAGCAACAACTCCTTAAGCTCAATCTCTAAAAATTCTAACATCAGTTAAGCAAAAATTGTATGTGATCCAAAACTCAAAAGTTTTGATTGACAGTTATCTCAAAAACACATAAATAACATAGTAACAATGATTTCTCTGAGAAGAGATGTTTTATTACTCAAGATTGCAAATATAACCATATGCTTATCTCCAGGAAAAGATGTCTGATTTCCATTTTGGATACATCTTCATTTATACACATTTTGAAGGTAGGAGGAGGATGTGGAAGGTCACCAATCTCGAGGGAGATTAAGTGGTTCGAATTCCATGATTTAAAACAATACAAAATTTGAGGAATTACTATTTTTATACTACACTACTAAAATTAAAATTTAGGGCACTTCCATTAGGGTTTTAGGGGTCAAAACCCACTGATTAAATCTTAGTGCCATCTCACCACGTTCTCCTCATTCTTAGCTTTCTAATGGTTCAAACGGGGAGTCAATCAGAGCTACGATGCAAAAGTTATGGCTCTCAGAAGTTCCATCATCAATTGGGGAAGAACCATCACCCGAATTATCCCCTGAATTATTGCCCGGATCAGTATGTAACACATCTCTAATAATTTTTATGCCTTGGCCAATAAAATAATGCTTTAGAACAAAGTAAAAAATGTAAAAGTTTAACCCATATGTGGTTACTCAATATCACATTCTTCTCTAGAAGCTACTAAACTAACCAATTTCATAATCAATCTAGAGATAAAATTATCTTGATCAATACATATACATGAGAAATATCAGACGCTATAACTTACCATGCTATCACTTCTACCCATGGACACCTTAAAAAAGTAGGAATGGCCTAAGCAATCAAATAATTTGACCAAAAAATAAGATTTCATGTTGCCTTTTATTGTATGGTGAGATTTTAAACTCATATAATCTTAGGAAGAAGAGATAGATATCCTATGTGTGTCCAAATTTTATGTCAGTTGAGGAAGGTATCCCCACCTGGTCCTTTTCTTTACTCTAGTCAAATCCTTCCTCTATGGGTACTAACTATGAAAGACCTCCCTTGGAGTTTAATTCTATTGATAAATCCTTATTCCTATGCACCAAAAATAGAATCCACATGTAAATCATGTAATCCTTAGTAAGCTCATACCTAGCTTTGTCGCATAGCAAAGATGACAAGAAAAAAATCAAGAATTGTTGATAAATAAAACCATGAAACTAGTGATGTCCTCAAAATATGACTCAAAAAAATTAAAATTTTGTATCCCATAGGTCTAAACATTAGAAAGTATCCTGATGACCAAGTTACCTTAGGTATTTTCTTCATTTTAGCCAAATTTTGAGAAATTAGACTTTTTATATATCTCACATGTACTCAAAGCCTACCAGCCTTGATTTCCTTGAATGTTATTTATCTTGTGTGCTAAGTCAACAAAGTTAGAGGTTTTGTACATTTATTACAAATTGTAAGTTTGTCTTCATGTTTTCAACTTCTTATATTTTGCCTATCAAATTTTTTGGGATTGTTGGACTTTACTTACATTTTGGGTCAATTAGTTGTCTTGTAAATTGATTCTATTTTTCTTGATTTTTTCTAGACAAATGGGTAATTTTTGACTTTTATTACAATTTCCTCACTAACCCAACTCATAATAAAAATCTAATTTCCCCAATTCACTCTATTAAATGAACCCTTAATCAGACTTTTTAAACTTTGCTTACATAGCGGCTCTTGAGTCATCTTGAAACTAAACTATGATTTTTCTGATTTGATATATAAAACAAAAAGGAACTAACTTTGCCTACACATTGGTTTGTTTTAAAGTGTGTAAGCACACCCCAATTATCCCAATTTAAAAACACAAAACAAAAGAGAATGGGAGTTCAGAGACATTGTGTACAATGCAAATGGGGCCCAATACACCCTTAAAGTTTAAAACCACTCTGCATTCATTTCCCACCAATGCGTGCCAAGCCATTAATGGTACACATTTACCTTCCTCACTCTTTTCACCTATTTATATGATCTTAATTCATTTAATTCTAGCATTCATTCCTCTCATGTTCATCCTTCCACTCTCACTCACCCATCCTTCGTGATCCCATTTCTCAATTTCCTCTCGAAATGCAGGTGTGATATTGGTCTTTAGAAAACCTAATGATAGTGATTGATCAAGCTCAGTTCCTTGTTTGTCATTCCTCTTTAAGTTTTTATCAGCACCTTGGATATAGTTTTCTTTCACCCAAGGGATCAAGGTTTTTTTCAATTCATGTTTTTAGGCCTTATCTTCTCATAAACCAATCATTGAGTGAAAGGGTGAACATTTTTCATTGAGGGTTTGCTCGGTGTTAGCAAAAGAATGTTGAAATAATGAAGAGAAATGGAAAGCATAGGAAAAACTTACACACTTTTGTGTCCATATTTTTATTAAGGAAAAAGTGATTACATTAGTTGGGATGGTTTGATAACCACCCATTAGTTAAACATTAACTAATTGTTATTTATAATTTTAACAACCTCCCTTAACAACTAAATTGGAGACTACTCCAAGTTTGTCCTAAAAATTTACAAACACAATGGAACCAAAGAGTTTAGTCATTGCATTTATATATTCTTCTAAAAATATCAACATGAATTCTACAATATGACATTTTTATGTTGTCTAATGTAGGGATTTTGGTGTAGTAAAAAACTGAAAAGGATAGCCAACAACAAAATGAAGATCAAGTTGTGGACATAAACTATATCAAGTTTTCCACAAATTCTATCTAAAGGGTGTAACATATCCCAATAGACGCTATCAATTAAGGTTGTAACATGCCTCACCACTTCAAACCATCTTTGTCCTCAATGTTTGACTATCATTGGATGCTTCTACAAGAAAGTTTCATCCTCCCATATTGCATTCTCACTACCTAAAATCTTCCACTTGATTAGATATTCTATAATCACCCTCATTTAAAACCTCTTTGAGCATGCCTAGAGGATTTACTCAAGTTACAAAATGATTCTTCCCTCCTCATTAAGCTTTAGTAATTATGTTTGGGCTGAAACTCTTTATCCAATGACCTTCTAAAACATGAAAGACTGCATGTACTTTTGTTAAATAAGGTAACTCAAAATTATATGCTATATTGTATATCTTCTAAAATACTTTATTATATAGCCCTAAATAATTAGATGAAAGCTTGTTATCCTCCTGTTATTTCATAGATTTTCTTATGTGATTGTAATCACACAAAAACCCAATCTTCTACTTCAAAATGTTTTTATGTGCAATGTTGATAAGCTTGCAGCTTCATTCAATTTTATGTCATTGCCAAATTCTCTCTAAGACTCAAACATACATCCTCTAGTGTTGAATGTGGTCTTCCACTGCCTAAACCTTTGGTTGAACGCTCATGACTGAGGTGATGGATGGTTGTCAATACCTATACAATACCAATAACAAACACATTTTGGATGAAGCATGAAAATAAGTGTTATACCATAATTTTACTAGTCCTAGCCATTAAACCCATTTCTCTTATTTATTTTGAAGCAAAACATCATAAATAACCATCCAAGCACTTGTTGACCATCGTAGTTTAGCCATCAAGTTAGGAATGATATTACAAGCTATAAGTTAGTTAAGTTCCCAAGCAAGAAAATAAATTAGTCAAAAAATTACTTGTAAATATGATCTTTGGGTGCCTAGAAATCTTTTGATATGTATCCATAAAATTTGATGCTACTGTAAGGATGTGCCAAGTAAAAAAATGGCCATATTTAATGAGTATATCCATGACAACTATTATGACATTTTATCCTTTAGAATTGAACCACCTTATGATGAAATCCATGAACACATTTTGCCACATCTGGCTAGGAATAAACAATGGCTTGAGAAGACTTGGGGTATTAATTTTCTTTCCCTTGTTTTACTACCACACCATGCAATGTCCCACACTTATCATTATACCATGGCCTTGATCTTGTGAGTATCCACCTTTACACCTTCATGGAACACAAGGTGACCCAATGTATTCCACCTCTTCGACTCCAAAAGCACACTTTTAAAGCTTGGCATACAACTAATGTTGTGCCAAAACATCCAAAAGTTAATTCACATGTTGTATATGTTCTACTCATGTTTTGTTGTATATTAAGATATCATCAATAACCATTAAGATTTTTTTTTGAGAATTGGCCAAAAGACAAATTTCATCAAACTCTAAAATGTACATTTGTGCATTTGTGAAGCCAAAGGGAATCAGTATAAATTCATAGTGGCCCTCATATCTTCTAAAAAATAATTCATGTATATCCTTATCTTTGATTATGATCCAATGATACCCTGAGTGAAGATCAAGTTTAGTAAATTATACAAAATAAGTTAACTCAACTAACAAATATGTAATATTCTAAATCAGAATATTATGAAAGAATTTGGTTTCTTTGGAAATCCCTTTTTAAATAATTATTGATTTAAACTTGAAAAAAAATTATATAATAAAATCATTTTTTAATTAATAATTATTGAATAATAAAGTATTTAATCCACTAGGGATTTCATCCTTGGGTTTTATGATGATAAGGGTTTTCATCCTTGTGATCAAATTTCACAACTAAGGGTTTATATCCTTAATCATAATTTCAAGCATAATGCTTATACAAGATTAATTGATTAAATGCATAAATTCAATGCCTTCTTCCATTCCCATAATGGATTATTTATACCTTCAATTTTCTATTGAAAGATATGACTCTTCCAAAGGTGGCATCTCCTCATTTAAATGAAGTTGTTGATAAAAAATGAATGAATGAATGAATCAATAAATTAGTTAATAAATAAAGACTATTGCATTCCATAAACCTATGATTTTATTGATTAATGATGGTTTTTACTGTTATTAGTGTTGCATTTTGTAGACCTGTGATCTGCATTTGTAAGTAATTTCTCTTTTTTTATGTTGGTGCTTCTTCTCAACATTGGTGATCTCTTTTTCCTTTGTTGTTGGCTGAAACTCCCCTTCAAGACCTATCCTTTCTATGAAAGGCATGCAATTTTTTGTTGGATACAAACCTTCTTCATAACCTATGATATCCATGTTTGTTGATGGCTACAAGTTATCTTTCAGATTTATGATTTGAGAGTGACTAATTTGTAAGTATAAAAGGGATATTACAAAATAATAAATTACGTAAATTAGAAACTTATCATGATGGTATAATTGTTGAGTTCCCTATAGTTAGACACATGCGTCAGACATCATCCTTCTTACGTACCATTACCACTCAAGAGGAAAAAGAACTCTGGTAATGCTAGATAATTCATGTCTCAAGCATTTGTTGTACCATCTTCTTAATCTCTATTTTTTGTATATATGGCTAGCTATAAAGTCAGATGTTGGTGGTTGCATCTATGAAAAAAATAGGATGCCATAATTATGACCCCTTTTGGGTATTAGTCCTTTCAGTATATCTTCAAAAACTACTAAGTGACCCTCTACAATTTCCTGTAGATATGGCAATGTAGGCACCTTTTCTAGTAGTGCTTATAATGAAAAAAGTTACATCATAAATCCATATGCTCCATTTTCAATAATATTTTGCATCTAATGAGAGCTAACCAGCTATGGGGACTTTGCATATAGCCCATGTAATTCAAATGTGCTCCTTAACGAAAAAGGATGAACACCTCTTCTAAATTCAACTCAATCATTCAATAATGAGCCATTTAACTACCAATGCAATGTTTGTATCGCCCATTTAATCTATTAATTAGTCTTCCATGGTGATTTTAAGAAAGTGAAATTTCCCTATAAACTATCTGTAGCACCATTAGCAATCATGACCTAAAATTATGGAGCTAATGAAATGTTGACTAGTTATTCTAGTTTTTTTTAACTTCTCTAATTGTTGTATTCATGTCGTTCATGAGGTCACTAATGTATTCAAAGAGTTTGAGTTGGGTTTTTTTTCCATCATTAATTTTTATTGTCAATGTATGGATTGAAGCTTATTGAATTTTTTATAACTTCAATCACATGTCCCACATGTATCTTCCCTATCTATGAGATTCTTTAGATCTATTTTGTGGTGCTTGGAATTATCTTGACTTGAAGAAGAGAACATTATTTTATTCTTGTCATTGCTAGTATTTTATATTGGAATTTTACTCGCTAATGTGAACCAACCTCCTATCCTCTTTGGGTGTTGAGCTCCTCAAAAAATTCCTCTATACATATTTGTTTATGAGCATTCTAGGATTCTTCAACATTAGGACAAACAAAAAAATAAAAATAAGCAAAGTAATGTATAAAACCATGACACCATAAATAATCCCCAAGTGGTATGAAGGTCATTCATTGTAATTATTTTCATTGGTGCTTGGTTGCTACTATGTTTTTCGCTAACAATTTTAACCAGATATTCTAGTATCTTAAAAATTCCTTGGATTGTTACATTCACATTGTTCATGAAGTCACTAATGTACACAAAGAATTTGAGTTGGGTATTATTTCCATCATTCAATTTTATTTTCAATGCATGGATTGAAGCTTATCAAAAAAATTATAACTTCAATTAGTGGTGCCAAATACTGTTGGATAATTTGTGAGCTCTCATTTCCTCCTTTCATGGTAGGATTTTCAATGTTGTATGTGTATATCATGATTTGAGGAGTACCTTCCTTATCAATGAGTTTTTGTAGATTTATTTTGTGGTGCTTGGAATTACCTTGACTTGAAAAATAGAGCATTATTTTATTCTTTTCATTGCTAGTAGGCTGAGTTTGAATTTTACTCATTAACGTGAACTAGCCTCCTATCCTCTTTAGGCATTGAGTTCCTCAAAAAATACTGATATACATATTTATTGTTAGCATTTTAGGATTCCTCATAAGATTTATCCAACATCATATATCCTATATAGTAACCATTTGTCTTTTGGAAGAGGAAGAATGCTTGCTTGAGCCATGCCTTAGTGAACTGCCCTCATTCACTGCACCTTGGTAGGATGGAGAGTGTTGATAGAATTTAGCATTCAAAACATTGCTAGTGGGAAGATTATCATTAATGGAGCTTAATAAAGGTTGTCTTTGAAAATTGAGTGTACTGCTTAACTAATGCAACTCCACAAGATGGTGATTCAAAATACCTTATTAATAAAGTACTCTACTATACATCATATTAATTATATTTTATTGAAGCCCATGTATAGGATGAAGGATCAAGGCTTGCATGGTCTCCTTAATGTCTCCCCAAAACTGCCAATAATCAAATAGTTTGATATACACCTAGGGATCCTAAGGGCTTGTTGTATTTTAAAGAGTAGGATGGATCCCAAGGCAATAATGCAAAGTCATGCAAGTTGGTTTAAATCTTCATATGTTCCAACCTAACAAGAGCTATATCATTATTGTTGGTATAATTCATGCTGAATAAATATCAATTATCCTCAAGACTCTAAAGAGCTAAGGATCACAATAATAACGTACGCATAATGGATTAAAAGCTGAGCTTGAATAACCAAATTAGGTTACCAATATACCTAACAATGCATCATGCAAAGACAACGATAGTAGAAAAAAGGGATAAGAAGGAGGGGCGTGGAAAGGATTTAAGGATAGAATTAAATAGTGATCACGAAAGAAGCAAAAGAAGGATCAATGAAAGAGAAAAATGAAGATAAAACACTTCATAAAAAAATGAGAAAAATCAAAGAGTGAGAAATAAAAGGCATAGGAAATAACAAATAAGGACACCAATGGAAAAATCTAGTCAACTAAAATAGACAAAAAAATAAACAAAAAGGAGAAAGGCCATAAGAGGGGAAAATAGGAAGGGAAAAAAGGTGGGGAGCCAAGAAAATAAAATTTTTGCCTAAGATATAGAGAGCTTTAAAAAAAAAGGTTTAAAGCAAGACAAAAGGAAATAAACCATCAAAGGCCCTGTCAAAAGGCAAAAAAGACAAAGGGGAACAAAAATAAAAATAGAGGAGAGGAAAAAGCCCAAAAAATAATAGAAAATCCTAAAAATAGGGAAAAAAGCCAAACACCATGTAAAGTATCCATTCTACCATAGGGTGAAAGGATGGGATGTTGGAAAAAAATGAATAATTATAGAAACATTCACTATCAATGGCACTCAAGATTAGTTTTGTGTTATAAGCTATATTACTAATACAATTGACAATGCATAGTGTAAAGAGAACAACTATAGAAGAAAAGGGTAGAGGGACATGGAAAGCAGGCAAGGAGGGCATTAAACAAGGCTTAAGGAGAGAACCAAGGAGGATCACGAATGAGGCAAAGTAGAGATAAAAAAAACTTCACCATAAAGATATAAAAAATCATAAGAGTGAGGAAGAAATAAAGCGTAAGAAATAATAAAAAGGCCACAATGGGTAAAAGTGAAAAAAATGGAAAACCCAAAAAGGTTAAAATGTATACACAAAAAGGAGAAAGGCCACAAGAGAGGGAAATAGAAAAGGAAAAGACAAAGTGGGGAGCCAAAAAAATAAAAAGTCCCTTGAAGAGATATATTTAAAACAAAAGCTTTAAAGTAAGAGAAAGGGGTGGAAAATAATGAAGGACTAAGTCAAAAGGAAAAAAGAACAAAAGCAAAAATGAAAAAAATGATAAAACCACAAAAACTAAACAAAATCATAACAATAGACAAAAAAATTCAAACACCATCCAAAGCATCCACTCTATAGGGAGTAAATCAAAGACGAGAGTATGGAATTACACAGACAAACACTATAAATAGCACTCAAGATTATTTTTGTGTTATAAAAAAAATTGTCAACTGAACCAGTAACGTATAATGTAAAGAGAACAATAGTAGAAGAAAAGGGAAAAGGAAGGATGCATAAAGAAGGCAAGAAGAGTGTTAAACAAGGCTCAAGGAAAGAAGCAAGAAGGATCAATGAAAGATCCAAGGCATATGTAAAACAATTCATCAAAAAGAAAGAGAAAAAAACCTAGAGAATGAGAAAGCAAATAAGCATAGAAATAAAAAGGTGATAGAGAACAAAAGCCAAAAGCCAAAAAGGCTAAAAAATGTAAACAAATAAGAGAAAGGATACAAGAATGGGATGTAAAAATGAAAAATCAAAGCATGGAGCCAATAAAATAAAAATTCTATCAAGGAGAGAGCTTTCAATTGAAAGATTTAAAGGAAGAGAAAGGGAAAAAACAAAAAAGGACCACACAAGAAATAAAAAAGACAAATGGGAATAGAAGGAAAACCATAAGAGAGAAAAAAGATTAAAAAACAATAGAAAAACCCAACAATCGGGGAAAAATCCAAACACCATCCAAAGCAAACAATTACATAGATAAGTAGTATTTTCATGTTATAAAACAAACTCCCAATAGAATGAGCAATGCATAGTTCAAAGACAAAATAGTAGGTTAAAGGGATGAAGGAGGAGTATTCAGAGAAATCGAAAAGGAAAAAAAATGAAAGACCCCATGGAAAGAAAAAAAGACAAATGAGAAAAAAATCAAAAGCATAGGAGAGAGAAAATCCAAAAGAATAAATGAAAATCCCAATGATAAGGCAAAAATTCAAACACAACGTCAAAAAAATCCACTCTACCATAGGAAGCAAACAAGGGATGTTGAAATCAAATGAACAATTACAAAATAGTCAATAACACTTAGGACTATTTTCATGTTATAAGCAAGACTGCCAAGAGAACCAACAACACATCATGCCAAGAGAACAACAGAAGGAGAAAGGGACAAATGAGGGACATGGGAAGAGGAAATGAAAGCATTAAATAGGGCTATAGGAGAGAGCAAGGAGAATCAACGAAAGAGATAGCAAAAATAAAACACTTCACCATAAAGATAAATAAAAAATACAAGAGAGTGAGGAAGAAAGAAAGCATCAAGAATAATAAGGGAATCATGGGCCAAAGTCAAAAAACCCAAAAAGGATAAAAGACAAATAAAAAGGATAAAGACCACAAAAGGGGGAAATAGAAATAAACAAATAGACAAAGCCTGAATCTAAGAAAAAGAAATTCCATCAAATAAAGAGATTTAAAACAAAATCTTTAAAAATAAGAGGAAAGGAAAAATAACAAAGGGCCCTATCAGAAGGAAAAAAGATGAAGGAGAACAAAAGGAAAAGTGAAGGAAATAAACAACCCCAAAAAACTAAAGCATATCTTGGGAAAAGGGAAAAGATCCAAACACTATCCAAGGCTTCCACTGTAACATAACAAGAAAAGATAGGATGTTGGAATCAAATGAACAATTACATGTCTGACTCTTAATTGGTTTAAACTATACTTTTTCATACATACTCAAGTTGAAACTCACAAAATATAGTGGTAAAAATAGGTGTCCATATTTTCACCAAGTTGTAGGCTATTTCCTTGGTTAAATCTCTTGTTATCCTCAAGTTTATGTAGAAACCCTAAAACAGGGCTTAATACAGATTGTAGGACCTGAGAAGATTCAAAATTCATTTGCACTTGTCTCAATAGGTTTCAAGACCTCTTAAAGGTTATTTGGGGTCTATATTCATGTGTTACATCTCCCCCAATTGATGGCTTTCCATTCCATTACCTTTGTTCATGGTTTTTGGCAAAGAACTTATATGACTGTGCTTAAACTCATAAACATGTTACAGTGAAGAGTTTCAAATTGATGTTCTCATATCCTATAATGGTTTCCATCATCTATGATGCATTATTAGACCATGCAAAAACTTCTTAAAAATCTTAGCATTTATAAACACTTTCTTAAAGATATTTATTCATGTTTTCTCCCAAACATCTTGATGATTGTGTTATGTTTCTTGTCAACTTACAAATCTGTGTTCTCTAAGTCAGAATGTCCATAGTAATTCAACTAAAATCAAATGTGTCAAGGTGATTAATGGAGTATTATGCTAACTTGCCAATTTCACATGATTGAATATCCACCTTTATTCAAATAGGGTTTATCTCTCAAGATTTTGTATTCATATTTCAGAGGGCACAAAATGCAAATCACAGTTTTTGCAAAGGAAGTCTAAACACCAAAATTTGAAAACAACTAAAGTCTTTCACAACTTTATCATACACATACTCAACCTTCTAGCTCATGAATAACTATAGAAAAGAAACTTATTAGGCCAATACTCTCTATGTTACATTGTTTACATAGGCAACTTAGCCCATTGGCACAAGCAGGCATAGTGTCTTGATCCACCTCAAACCATTTGAAAATAAATAAGCTAACACTTAGTAGTGAAATAAATCAATGTCTAGTTACTAATAGGTACAGAGATTACCAACACTTTCTTATCTTTACCATCTTTGCACAATCAAGCTATTCATTGTATAAACACAGTGATATATGTCTACAAATTTTTCATTTCAAAAACACAGAATACATTTCTTGAGGTTTTGTTACATCCATCATTCGAATAAAAAACCCCTTCATTCTCTCATATGTTTAATGACTCGTTACATAGGCTTCTATATAATAAAAAAGACTTCAAAAAAATCTCCCATAACTAATTCTCCCCTTATTTAGGTACGTTGGAGAATAAAGAAACTACCTAACCCACTCAACAAGGTGACTCATCATGTGAGTCAAGTGGGGATTAAAACATTCTTAACTCTTTACTAGAACCTAACCATCCAAAATTCAAGATTGAGACCTCTTAAACTACTCAAGAACACTAAAATATGACAAATTGACAAATATATACATTGATGCGATGATGCTCCTGCATCATACTATCAAGGATCAAGAAATTTTCCATGAAAGTGATAAATTTTTTTGGCATTGATGAATCTTTACATCATCATCCTTCCAAGCTCATACCCACCTAGATCCCAAGGCCTATTGGAAACATATAAGCCTTTATTATGCTTGCTCATGATGGATCCTTCTTTATTATTCTTTCTCTCATTCCTCCTCTTGCTTTGCATCTTCCCAATCTTTGTCAACTATTGTTTATTCTCTTTCCTCAAGTGACCTGCACATGAAAAAAACATGTTAACTAAAACCACTTATTGCTTGCTCCCTTGGAGTTCTCCTTATTCATTACTTGCCAATTCTTCTTCCTCTTAGCTTAAGATTCTCTCCAATGCCCACTCAGCTACCATGATGTTATTCTTGTCTCCTATGAGACTTATATCATTAGTTTCTCCCATTATTTGATAACATATCTTCTCTTCTTCTATTGTATACTCATCCTCATCACCTTTGCTTCCCATTGGTGTCAAACAAAACAACTCAACCTACTGCCATGCAAACTCTTCAAGTAATTTAACTTGTGATTATTCTTCCTTCTCTATTATTGCACCTTCACATATATCAAACATCTCATTTGGTACTAATGTACCTTCTTTTATTTCCACCAACACATTCATTAGCCTCATTGTACTTGCATATAATTCATCTTCAGCAATGTTCAAATCAGAATACTCATCAAACACAACATGAAAACCGTTACCTTGTGCTTTTCTATTCTCCTCTATGCTTAATTGAATGAAATTTTGTTCATCATGACTCACCATGAGGCATGGTGATGTTGCAAACTCTCTTTCTTCTTCATCTTCATCCAATGGATCATGCTCTTTAGGATTACACAAGATTGTGTCCCCATATTCAGTTATCCAATTAGCTTGTTCATCCATTTTAGCATGCTACTCATGCTTCAATCCTTCATACAAATTATCAATTGTATGAAAACATACAAAATAATCATTATTCATAATCATTTGAGGCTTCTTTTTACCTTTATTTCTCTTTCCAAGTTATCTTGCTTTCAACTTCATCTTTTGTCTTCTTCTTTTCTCCACCAATTGCTTAATTGGACACTTGAGTGGCTTCTTTCTCATGACCCATACAAGATGTGGGTTCACAATCTCTTTTATTTGCTATATCTTGGTCATCATCACATCCATTTGCTTCCTCATCTCTACCATATCTTTCTCCATCTCAATCTTCTTCTTGGTGTCTTCATACACCATCTTCTCTTTATGGTGGCTCTTCTCAATCTTGCCCTTTTTCCTTTTCTTTCTTTCTCTCCTCATCTCAATTAAGATGCCTATCAATTATTTAGCCTCATTTGGACCTATTCTTCTTTCTAAAAATCCTTCCATCTTGTCCTCTTGACCATTCACTTGGTATCTCACTCTTCTTTTGTCCTCACTTGAGACTATTCTTCTCTTGTCCTACCTATAGGACTCTCTCGAGCTCATTTATGAGCTTCCTTATTGAGATTCTCAATAGCTCTTCTCTTTTTATTTAAGCCTTCTTGGATAAGGAATTTTACACCTCTATTTTCTTTCACTTTCTCAACTATTTTTCCCTCTCACATCCCTGTAGCCTCTTCATTAGCATTCATGTAATCTCCATTAGCTTCTCACAACATCTTCTCAACACAACATTCAATATGTACATAAGAAAATATTCATGTATATGAAATGAACACAATGTATAAACTTAAATATACTTTGTCCATATAACTCTCCTACTATGATACCAAATGATGTAGAGGTATTTAATAGTTCTTCTTGATTACATGAAAATGAGAAACTCAAACACTAACTTACCTATACTATTCTCACCTAGCTTTAACTTTGTTTTACCTTAGCTTAGTTCTTGAATCTTTGTTCACCCAATTCTTTGACTCTAACTTTGTACCTTACATACATTTCAATTTTGCATTTGTATTTCATTAATTACATCTATTAATATCTCTATTCTTGCTTACTTTCTCTTTTGGTTTCAACTCACACTCTCTAGTCTTGATGAAAACCCAACTCTCACATGCCTTGAATTGGGTCTTGTTTCAATCTGACAGTAAAACTAACTTTGACCCATTATTTTAAGACTTATCACCTCTATCAAATCCTTTTTGTCACTTATCAATTCACAAAACCCTTCAACATAATTCTTTTGATAATTCTTTCTTAAAACAAAGCCTTTTACCAACACTTTTTAAAGGTTTTTTGCATGGTACGGTCTTGTACCTTGGCACCTTGGCAAACTATGACCAGTTCTCACTACCCTCTAAACTATTTTAACTCTCTATGTGGTTTCATGTCCCAACTCAACTATTATACCTCTTTTTTCACCTCTTTCTAGCCTTGGATTAGGCTTGTTAGGCCTCCCATAACCTTATCAGACTCTTAGTTGGTCTAAACTATACTTTTTCATATATACTCAAGTTGAAACTCATAAAATCCTTTGGTAAACATAGTGTCCATATTTTCACCAAGTTTTGGGTTGTTTCCTTGGTTAAATCTCTTGCTATCCTCAATTTTAGGTAGAAACCCTAAAGCAGGGCTTAATATAGACTACAGGATCCAAGAAGATTCAAAATTCATTTGCACTTGTCTCAATAGGTTTCAAGAGATATTAAAGTGTGGTTGGTCTCTTATAACCTTGATTCTTACTTTTGACTTGCCTAACTCCACCCTGGATACTTCCATCAGCTTGCATCCCCATGTTATGTTTCCATTATGCTTGTTCCTAACAAGCTAATTTTGCCTTAGTTTTTTCTGTCAAGCCTACTTCTAGTGTATCAAATCCACCAATGTTTTTGACACCCAACACTCATCATAGGGCTTAGCCCCTAGTCATATGAGATTTTAGCCCTTGGTCACAACCAACCAAAGGGTAATTAATGTTGTCTCGAGAGGTTGGTTCAATTATTTTGAAAGACTAATTTGTTATAAAATGGAATAGAACTTCATACTCACATAATTTTTATCAAATAGCTCCTTTTTAGATGCCTTTTTTTTAAAGTGTGAGTTTTTCAAGTTCTATGCATTGGTGTTATTCTTGATCATTATAAAATTGAATTTATGTAGGTTCATATGGGTTACATTTCCTTGTCTCTTTTACACTATTAGTTATGGACATGCCTCTTTATATACCATAGATTAGAACCTGGTTTCACTTTTCACACTGTTCAACTATCTCGAGTGGAAAACTAAAGTACAAATCCTCTTGAGGAGTAAAGTTTTACACTAGATCACTATAAGTATTGAAATGGAACCAAAACTTGATGTAGAGTAGGTGAAGTGGTTTAATATATGTGATGAAGCCTACAGTCTATTATGCCTATCAATGTCTTCTACCTTTCTCTTTCACATTGAATTTGTAACTACTCCTAACGATGCTTAAACCATACTATAAAAACCCTTTGGGAAACATGATGTTATGAGGGGTCATGACCTAGAGAATGAATTCATCAATTTGAGTCTAGATAAATTTGACACTATAAAAGGCTTCGTCATCAAATTTAAATCACTCAGGTTGTAGTTGAAATTATGTAGCATAGAAAAAAAGGATAAACCATTGATTCTTTCAATTCTTTCCAAATTAAGTTATGACTATTTTGTTTTCATTTATATCTACCACGCTACCAAGCATGCCTTTGAAACTACATAGACCATGTCATCCTTTGATGATTTTGTTTTGGACTTGACTCAAGAGAAAGCTACACTTATTCAAATTGGTACAGTAAAGTCCTCTATATCACATGCCTTAATTGTTAGTCATGACAAATAGAAGGCTTCCAACAATACGGAGAAGAAAAAAACAAAAAATACTAAGAGTAAAGAAAGAGTTAACAAACTGGTGTTAATTCCAATACATCAACTAAGACATCCTCTTCAAGAAATAAACCCAAGAAAGAAAGGCTCACATGTGTTTATTATAAAAAAATTAGGCATAATTAAATGAAATGTATGATTAAATAGATTGACAAACTAACAAAGACAGTTGAGAAAAACAAAATCAGTGTCCCTGATTTAGTCAAACAAATTTCATCAATGTAGGCATATTCTAAAGCCAAATCTAATAGTAAGGGTAAAGGCAAGGGAAAGGCACTTGTTGCAGTTGCATCCAAACCTTTCACAATGGTGATTGATTTTGGTGCCTTGCATCGTATATATTCATTACATGAATTTTTATCATCCTTGGAGCCTTGTTTTCTGCCTTCTATTTCGTTGGGTGATGACACTTTTGTAAAAGTTAGTGGGAGAGGATATGTTAAAGTAAGGGATGGGACATTTCAGGATGCTATGTGTTCCCTCAGTGTCAACTAATCTCCTATTTGTTTATCAAATCACTCACATTGGTTTAGGTAAGAGAGTTGATTTCACACCTAATTCTATAGTTATTAGGGAATTATACATTAATTCTATAGTAGCAGTTAGGAAAGCAAATCACTAGTCATAGTTGTATACTTTCTCACATTTTTCTCTAGATCAACCCTCTATTGATCTACTCACTCATACAAATGGGGTGAGTGAATTATGGCATGAGTGATTCAACCATCTAAACTATCACTACCTATAGCAACTCAGTCATCATGGCATGGTCTTAAGGTTACTTCATGTCCATTTTCTGACAATGTTTGCTAAGATTTCATAATTGGTAAGAATCTAGAAGAGAATTATGATAAATTTAAATCATGAATAACTATACATATTTTGGAACTAGTCCACAATGATATTTCTAGTCTTTTTCCACAACTTTCATTTAGAAAGACCGGATATATTATTACCTTCATTGATGACTTTTCAAGGTATAAATGGGTGTATTTTATTAAGCAGAATTAAAATGTCTTAGATCACTTTCAAGAATTCAAGGCTCTTACATAAAAATAGTCAAGTAAATCCATTAATACTTTATACACTGATAATGTTGGTGAGTATGACAACCATTATTTTGAGCAATTCTACACTTCAAATGGGAGTGAATTACAATGTATAGTTCTAAACATTCCTTAGTAGATTATTGTTATAGAATTCACGAATAGGTCCTCGAAGGAACTATAAAACTATATGATACACTCCAAATCTTTTGCACCTAAATATTGGGTCAAGGCCAACAACTATGTTTGTTATATCCATAACCAGATTCTGCATAAAGCATTGAAATGGGTCACTCCTTTTAAAGTATGGAGTGGTAAAAAACCCACAATTAAACACTTTAAAGTGTTTAGATCTCCTTCTATGGCCCACATTCTAGTGAATAAATGTAATAAAATGGAACCTCAGAGTCAACATTACATCTTCATTAGATATCCTAAGGGTGTTAAGGGATACAAGCTTCTCCATCTGATCACTCATGAGTTTTTCATTGAGATAAGTGTTCATTTTTAGGAATGTCCTTCACACTCCACACTTGACACTTATCACTCTCCTTGGACTCACTAAGATTTGAAGATGTTTTTGATGATTCAAATATGTCTAACCAACTTCTTAATGATTCAAATTATTCTTCTAGTTATGATGATGAGAGTAGTGGTGGGGACTCACCTCCTCCTTCTCCCAAACTATCTTTAGAGGATAAGGAATTTCCTCCCAAATCTATAACTTCTAGTCCTTTTTGGTCTAGACAAATATTGCAAAGTGTTGTCCATTGGGTTGAAGATCCACCAAACACCAAACAAACACGTTCATAGTTCCAAAATGTCCCACATGATTTCATTGTATATACTTCTTATCTCCAGTCATTTTGTGAGGCATTAGGCACTTCTGAGTGGGATACTGATATGGAAGAAGAGTATGGTTATTTTATTGGTAAAAATTCTTGGTATTTGGTCCCTCTTCCTAAGGGAAGAAAACTTGTTTGATGTAGATATATATATATATATATATATAAAATAAAATTTGTAACAAATTGGTCCATAGATAAGTTCAAAGCATGTTTGGTAGCAAATGGTTTTCCTTAGGTACCTAAAATTGACTATACTGAGACTTTTTCCATAGTTTCCAAAATGAACTAAATCTAACTCACTCTTGCCATTGTTTTAACACATCATTGGGATGTTCATTAGATGGATGTGAAGAGTGATTTTCTTCATAGTGACCTCAAAGAAGAGATATACATAGGGCAACCAAAAGGTTTTGTGGAAGATTCTTCCCTAGTTTTTAAACTTCAAAAATCTATCTATGGCCTCAAACAATCCCCTTAATCTTAGTATGCCAAGATGGACTCATTTATTCTTTCAATTGGGCTCACTAAATGTCATTCTAATCTAAATGTCTACATTTTACTATAGGATGACTCAATTTTGATTTTATTTCTCTATGTGGATGATCTTTAGATGACAAGGAGTTCTCCATCCTCCATCACAATATTACTTCTTTGTCTAATAGGTTCTCAATGACTAACTTAGGCTTGTTGCATTACTTCTTTGGGATGGAAATTTCTCAATATGACTCCAAAATCACTATTGCATTATCCAATTATGATTTTTATTTGATTTTACTATTTAACATGGCTAGCTATAATCCAACTCCAACTCCATTTATATTTGGTGTGAATATCAAGGTTGATTGTCCATCTCATTTGGTTGATGCTACCTTATATCTATAAATTATTGGTAGCCTCATCTATCTTACACACTAGACCTGACATTTCATATGCAGTGGGCATGGTCTATATATTTATGCAGGAACCACATGAGTTGCATTGGAAAACAACTAAGTGGATTATTCACTAAATGTAGGGTATTCATAGTGTTGGGATTCATTATGGAGTAGACATTGATGTTGACTTGATTATGTATATAGATTTAGATTAGGTTGATAATATTCAAAATTGCAAGACTACTTCATGTTATAGTTTCTCCCTTGGTTTTGGAACCATTAGTTAATCAAGCAAGAACCAAAATGTTATTACTTTATCTTCTATAGAGGCAAAATACAAAGGAGCTATTAATGTTGCCACTAAGACCACTTGGATTCACGGGATTCTCACTGAGTTTTATATCTAATTCCAACAAAAAAATTCATCTTATGTGATAATAAAATCAAAATCCATATTTATAGGAATTTGGTCATCCATCAATGGACCAAGCATATCTTGATTCACATGCATTTCATTTGATAGCTTATTCATGACCAAGTCATTGATATTTGTTACTGCTAGACTATGGAGTAAATTATTGATATATTCACTAGACCATTAACTAAGAGTAAGTTTCTTCCTTTTAAATCACTTCTTGGGCTTTGAATAGCTTTGACATCATCTTTTAGGGGGACATTTTGGTTTCTTCCTTCTCTCTCTTCCTACTTATGAGGGGGCTTCTCTCTATTCTTCTAGGGATATTTTCTATGTTCTTGTGTACCTCAAAAGGCCTTATTGTTGAGACCCAATTCTTCTACCCACCTAGTTATGCTTAAGTGGGGGTGTTAGTGTATCTTTTTATACCATTATATGGTTTTTTATACACATGTTGTTTAAATTGCTTAGGTGTCATATTAGATCATGAGGAAAATATGACTTACCTATTTTCTAATTTTGATTTGTTTTTTGCTTCCCTATATAATATACCTTCACTAAAGCTATTTGGCTAATGATGATAATGCAAGTGATTCTTTTTTCTCATTTTGATTTCAATTCTAAAACAAGCTATCTCTTATTCATATTTCATTTGCATTTTTCATATATTTTTCCATTCATGTCTATCTAGTCCTAATACTCAATTGTGGCTCACTCTGACAAGGTTAGGTATAAATATGAATCACATACATAGTAGTAGAAGCATGTATGATATGGTATAATGTGTAACATATATTCAAGTATCGATCACTAAGTAAGTAATATAATATGTAAGCATCTAATTGTATGTATGATGTGTACCATGGAAAATGTAGACGAAGATATATATACCTTATAGATCATGTTAAATAAAGTTTTTAAGTACATGCAAAAACTAAGCAAGGCAAACCAAGAATAAACACATGCACATTAAGAATAAATAAATAAGTAAGATGTTCAAAGATAATAGCAAAATCCAAGTGGTAAGAAATCACGCATTGTCATAAATCCAATTAGAATAAGCATTCAATCAAGTAGAAAAGGAATCAGTGTAAGATGTAAATAACACAATGCCACCACAATGTCCCTAAGTCTATTTGTAATTTTTATATTATAGGTATATAAGACTGATTCATAAGCTAAAACATTGAATACCTTGCCATGTTGCATTAGTACTATCCAATGATATTGTCAATCTCATGTTCCTCACATGGTTGAATGTATCTATTCCATGGTGGATATCCTACGCCACTAACTGGTGGTGTACCCATATCAAAAATGTCATCATCATCAACATCAACTAATTGAGATATGTCATTATAATTGAAATGTCCGTCTTCATTTATATGAGTTGTAATATTAGGAAATGTGTAACTAAATTTATTTTGCCTTAGAGATGTAGTAGTATATGATTGTTTTTTATTAACTTGTTCCTATTGTTGAATTTTTTTACTTTTTTGTCTCTTTGGTTGTACATAGCTAAATTTGATGGTGTTTTTTTTGAAATAAAATAGTGTAAGACTACTAGATGGCATTGGTTGAGCATTTACCATGAGGTAAATTATATTTATTCGTAGGTTTGTTACCATTAAGATTAGTTTATTAATAGTTAATAGTTAAATGTATATATTTTGAGCTTAAAAACATATTATGTATATAGCTTGGAAGTTTATTAGTGAGAGTTTATAGGGATCTTGGGATCCCCGTATATAACTTATGCACTTCCTATATAAGTGATATGTAATGTTTCTAATGAATATACAGTGTGAGAATAATATATTATGTGTTTAATTTATTAATCTTTGTATTCATATCTATTATTCATTATATGATTTATATCTCTATATAAGCCACTAAAAATCCCATTATATCAGTTAAATAAGTGGTCACCATGGGTTGCTCTTCTTCCTTTTGAGTTATTTTATCTCATGATATGGAAATATGATTACCTTAGAAATCAAATGTAATGTGATCATGAGACTCATCAAGTGTTGCATCCATAGATTATAACCAAGGGGTTCCTATTATATAATTGTGCTTAATCAATGTGGGGTCAATGTGAAATGTAGCATAAAAAATCTTGGGACCAAGAGTTATAAAAAATTAAATGCATTCCATTGTGACTTTCTCTAGAAATTCAATTTGTCAAATGTTCAATGTCTTGTCAAAGATATTTAAGAAAAGCAAGACTACATGTATTAACTTGATTCTTGCCATTAATCAAAATGTTCTTGCATAGGCCAGCTTTAATGTAAGCAAAAATGGTCATAGGTTTTGTGTTTGAAACATAAGTCTTAGATGGAACATTAAAAACCTCTCTTGTATTACTAATGTTCTTAGGTATATATTTCTTAGGAGTTTCCTTCTTAGTGTTTTAATTGATTTTGGATTCAGTGTTATCTAAAAAAGTAAGTCATCAGATTGTATAATATATGTTTAAATTAAGAAAATATAATTATAAACTTTCAATATAAATGTGTGTGTGTGTGTGAGAGAGAGAGAGAGAGAGTATGGTATAATTACTTTATTAAAATTTACTATTTATGGAAATGACCTATAATATAGTGTAATTAGCTTGATTAGGTTATATTCTAGTTTGTAATAGTGTACAATCATCAAAAAGGTTCTATAAGGGCTCTGTGTTGACTTAGATTAGGAAATAGACTGTGAAACTTGATGGGATGAGTTTGGTAGTGATTGGATGTTTATGGAAACCAAATTTATCTACACTCTATCAGATTCATCAAGGAGACTTTTTAAAATCTGTGACAATTTGGATTGTTGTACCTACTTATGTAAATAGCTCTTTTGTACTTAGATTTATTTGGACCTGCATAAATAACTGTGTTCTCCTTGTCTTTGCCTTAAAACCCTATCTTGTACCTTTAACACTTGTTTGACCTGTAAAAATAGTTTGAATAAGATGGATTGAGTTAATCCCAATCACCCCTTATTGAGTGTTTGAGTGTTTCCCATAATCTAATACTCCAAAGAGGGTTCAAACTACACATAGTTGTCCCACCTAGTTGAGTTTGTGAAATCAATGTAATAATAGCATGTTATGTAATCTTATATATGGTTTTCAACACTTAACCTATGATTTAGGCCTTGAAATGGTATTAAAACTTGGCTCAATGTTGATCTTCCAAGGGGTTTTATATTTGGAAGCTATGTGGTAGTTCTTCTCAATGTGCAGATGGATAATAGATGTCCTCTTGATGAGTGTTATATGGGAATATGCTTTGGCATGATATGCTTATATAGTTGACTCTTTAGGTATTTTTCCTCTAAACTAACATGTGAAACATATGGGCTAACTAATAAGAAGGATTTTAATATAATAAAATATCCATTTAAGTGGGCGTGGGTTTTGTGCAGTGAAAGAATATGCCTCTAGTAACAATATCTATTTGAGTATGACCACATGTGTCCAAAAAATAAGAAACACTGATTTGAGATTAGGAGATAATATGAATAAGATAATAAGTTATTTAGGTAAATATTAGAGAAATCATGTGTATTAATAATGGTGATTTGGGAAGTGTTGTCACGATTTTCATAAATTTCAAAAATTAGTGAAATTTTACTTTTAATGGTTAATTTTTGAGTTCAAGCTTAAAAAAATCAGATTTTGAAAAAAAAATTAATTGATTAATATTAATTAATTGATTAATTAAAAATTAAATTGTGGACCAAAACATTATATCTCCTAAACTATGCAAAAATTTTTTCAAGCTCTTGCGTGCAAATGTCAATTTGCTCTCTCCACAATTTGTAAAAGTTCATTAAATTTTTCATAAGCTATGGAAATGCTTTTTCACCTTTTCCCCAGTTGTGCAAAAGTGCCTCGACACTTTTTCAAGTTGTGCAACTTGCATTTTTTATTTTTTACATTGTGTAATTACAAATTAAAAATAATAAATCCATTAAAATAATTTTTAATTATTTTAATTTTACAATTTGCAAATTCATTTTGTATTCCCCTGGCCATGCAAATTCATTTTACATTTCCTTTGGCTATGCGATTTAATTTCCCTTTCCCCCAGTCATGAAATTTAATTTCCCTTTTCCACCAATTGTAGGATTTAATTTCCCTTTTCATGTGCCATGCAAATGAAATATTTCTTTTTCATTATCATGTAATTTCATAACCTGCTTCCCGTAATTGTGCAAATTCATTTTACATTTCTAGGAGTCAAGCAATTTTGTTTTACAGTTCTACGAGTCGTGTAAATGAAAACCTCCATGTTGCAATTGCCATTATTTCTTTCTTGAAATTTTGCAAAAACAAAAATTCATCTCTCCTAAAGTTTTTGAATTCATTACTAATATGCTCGAACATGTATAAGTTATAAACTTTTTTGGAAGTTTGTCGTTGAAACACCAAATAAGAATCCAAAAAGCAAGCAAATTTCATTTTTTCATTTTCTCCCAGTAAAGTCAAGGCCATACAACCACAAAGAGGAATGTTAAAATTTCAAAAGGGAAATCATATCTATCAATTACATTTTTATTTTTGCCATACAACGTCAAGAGAGATGAAGGTGAAGTAAAAATCACAAAAACCAATTTCAATTCTCTTGCTCAGCTATACTAGGTTGTATGACCCCAAAAAGAATAAAGGAAAGTTTTTAAATTATTTTATTTTACCCAACCAAAATAAGACCATACGACATCCAAGAGGTAAATAATATTTTCAAATAAAAATAAATAAAATTTATATCAGCAATTTCAAACTTATTTACATTTGCCAAGAGAGTTGTATGGTTGTCGTACGCCCGTAAGAAGAGTGCAGTCTTTAAAAAAAAGTAGATTTTGATGAATTTTTAATTTTTGATTTCTTTTTATTGTGTTAAGAAGTTATATAGCCTATGTAGGGAGGAATAAGGTGATAATAAATAAAAAATACAATTTTTTTTAATTTTTTTTAGTAAAGACCCAACCGTACGGTGCCTAGGTGAGGAGAAGAAGTCTCCAAATTAAAAAAGGAATACCAAATCAAATTTTGTTTGTTTTTTGACTGCATATCAAGCTGTATGACTCATATAGAGAGCAATAAATAAAAAAGGGGAAATAAATTTTATTGTTTGCAACTGAAGCTAACATGGCATACAACCATATGGTGCCTAGAGAGAAGTTTACCAAGTAATAAAAAGAAACCAGATCAGATTTTATTTGTTTTTAGCTACCAAAAATAAGATGAATGTTGCTTTAGTATATGTGGAGAAATGAAATTAAAAGAAAACGATTTCAATTTGATTTGTTGTGTAAATAAGACTAAAGAAGTCATACGCCTCATTGAAAGGTAGAGGATTTCATATAATTTAATTGAAATTTGTGTATTTTCTTTTGATTTGCCAAATAAGAATTGTAGGGCATTATACACACCAAGAGCAGAATACAAATATTAAAAAAGAGCAGATTTTGATAAAATTTTCTTTCTTTTATTGTATAAGGAGGCTGTACAACGATGTAACAGGGAGAGAGGGTTTAAACATTTTAAAAATCAAGTTAGAGATTTTCTTTGTTTACTTTTGCTCATAGAAACCAAGTTGTACACCCCATAAAGGTACAAGTTGAGGAAGTAAAAATAAATACAAATAAGACAATTTTTATTTTTTTAAACCCAAATTTAAAAAATAAAAAATAAGAAAGAGGACCATATAATTTCATGTGAGCTTGGAGGCTTTGAGTTTTGTAGAAACAATTGGTGGTCAATTTTTTGTGTTTTACCCTAAGTTGGAAAAGAGGTATAAATTTTTTAAATTGAAAAATAAAATTGCAAAATTTATTTTTGGATCATTTACATTTTTCAAGAGAATCTATTTGATAACATTATAAGGTGATTAAATCTGAGGAGTTGTAATCGATAAAGGTAGTTGAGCGAGAAGTTGAAATTCGTATGGGATATCAAAAAATTACTTGAGTAATTTTCATAGTGAAAATTGTGAGTACAAATTTTTGGTGTATTTTAAATAAATTGTTTTGGCTTTAAATTATTTCATTTTGTCAATTTTACAAATAAACAATGATTATGCAAATATCTTTTGATTGTCAGTTTTCTCATAAAATTTAATGTTTTCATCCTCTATTCTAAAAAAATTAATTTTGAGCAAAGATAAAGGAATGATGAAATACTAGTTTCAAGGTGCGACACCTCTCTAACCATTAGAATCCAATGTGAAAAATATTATAGATATTGATCTAGGTCACATTGACTTAGAAGATGAGTTTTGGGAGAGAATGAATGCAGTGCATAATACTAACTTTAGTTAGATTATTTTTTATATTGGATTAGTGCAAGTCGTAGCATTTTCAATTTCAATACAGTCTCCTGAATTAGTCTTGGTTATGACAGAGCAATGTAATATAGAGATGAGGAAAGTGAGAGATCATAGGATGAGTTGGTGGTAAGTTTCATTCTAGAACACATAGACAATATGTTGCACCTTCTGAATTAGGAATCTTTTATGCATTTAAATCCTAAGTCTTCTCAATTTTTTTGGGATGATAATAATGTCATTTGTGCTAAGCAAGTCAATAATGGGTGGTTGAACAAACCATTATTATACATGATTCCCAAAGAATCGTATGAGATCTGATTTCAAGAATGAAAGAAATGACATAATCACACTATTGCAAAAAATAATGGGGAGGCCAACAGTAAAATTTTTTTAGACATGGATGTATAGGTTCATTTGGATCATTATTGGGAATAAGTAATATCTTAATGGAGAACAACTAATCAGTGATACAATCCACAAACAACTAATAGAAGTCAAAGTTCAATCAAAGTTTTATATGACTTCCTATCTTATCTACATTGTGTCTAGTCAAAGATATTTTAATGAATTGAATACAATAGGTGACTTTAGTAAGAAAAAAGTATATGACTTATATCCCCAACTAGCATTAAAATAAAGCACTTGATATAGCAAAAGGGTGAATGATTATTTCATTCATTTTTCATTTAGATGTTTTAGAAAGATATTTTCAACATGAGGATATCAGTAGCGACCACCACATAAATAGCCAAATGGGGAATTTGCTTCATACAATTCCCAATTTTTAGTTATTTGAGAATGAATAGCTATGAAATTGCTCCTTCATGATTTTGTGATATGTCAGTAATAAGTGGGCATTGATGGAACTTGTGAGACAAATTATTAAAACATATGAGTTTTTGATAGGTCAACATAGAAAAAGAGTCAAATTTTTAATTTTAATTGGCAGAGATACTTGTCCATCATTGATAAAATCCAAATCAGTGGATCAATATATGTCTCATTTCAATATCAAGACTTTTGACAGAAAATTTGCATTTGATATAAGAGGCTTGATCGAACATAACCTTAGGCTTTCATTAAAACATCTCTCACACTTTGAGGATTATTGGATGGATTGTGATGATGAAAAAATAGTCAGAATCAGAAACTATTCATAGTTTACCATGAAGCAGATAGTCAGATTTAGTATAATGAAAGTGCCAAAATAGTTGGTGGATGATGAGGTCACATTGGATCCTATCTTTTAAAAAGAAAACATCACAATGAATCCACTACCTATATCCATTTTAATAAGATAGAATCAACTTATCTTAAAATTATAACAAGGGCATTACTAAAATGACTCTCAAGTGGTTGAGGAGTAAAGCACTAGAAGTTGGAAATGTTTATTTCCCTACACCTCCTGGGGAGGATGAATTTGGTAGCTTCTACAAACAACATGATGAAGCAAAGAAATCAAATGAATTAAGTCTAAATGTAGAACCGATGATGATAGAGGAAGCACAAGAACTAGAAGATATTCAACATGACATTCTACCATGAAGGATTCTCAAGCTCAAGATAAAGAGGTTAGGTGAAAATCTCTCCTCTACTCCTAATCCTTCAAATCCTCAAAAAAATCATGTTGATAGTTTCTAACATTCTAAAGATCTTATAGAGAATACAACCCAATAATTTATTGATTCAAATGACATGTTGCTTCCTATATCATTTTCTTTCCCACTACAAGAGATCACTCATGTTTCTTCATCTTTTCCCTCAAATCCTGAATTACCCATTGTCTCCTCTCCAAAAAATCTAATTGACATAATTAGCAAATAGAAACAAGTAGAAACATCTTTTTGAGGTGACACAACTAAAAATACACATTCTTCTACCCTAGTGATGTTGGACCCATGAGTCTCAGCTTTTGCCCCACCTCCTTCAAGCACAACAATGTCATATTAGTTGTCCATGGTGGTGAAGAAAACAATAAAAGTTGTTGAACCTAAGGAGATTGACTTTGGGACTTTAACAATCTTGATCCCTTTTTTGAAAATATTAAAGAAAGCAAAAATCATCTCATAGATGATAACAAATGAAAAAGGAGAGAAATATGATGAAGTGACAATTCCTACAGTTGAAAAGGATAAATCATAAATCAAAGTTAAAGGCTATCAGGTATCTAGGGTTCATTTGGGAAAGTCTACTAGAGAAGGAATGAAGGGACATGTACAATTGGAAATTAGCACCATTTTTGAGAAAATGGATAAGGATAAAGCAATGAAATATGAGTAAAGGAAAAAGTGGAATAGTGGAATTCAGTGATATAGAGGTTGATCAAACCAATTCAACTAGTAATTACTTCATCAAGTCTTCACATTGAGATGTTAGAGAAAGTGAAAGAGGTGGGCCAAATGGGCAATTCAATGAATATTGGATTGATAAGATCATTGATTAGGGAACCTTGGCACTTCTTTCTATGGAAATAATGGTCTCTAAAGTTTTGTTACAATGTGAATAGGTAACAACAACAAAAAGTGGGTAAACCAAAGAAAACTAAAACTGGGAGGAATTCATCACCAAGTTAATTAAATTCTAAAAATTTCTCTCTGATACTTGATTGAAAAATGAGTCATCAATAAGGAATAAGTTATTCATCAAATTGAATTCTTCTGGGCCACAAAATCTAGGATTTAATCACTTCAAGAATGCCTTCAGAAATTCAACAATGCAAATTCACTTGGAAGTGACATGATGATGGAGATTGATATTGAGGTCAAAAAATTGAAATGTCATTTTGTCAATGATAGGGAATAGGGTGGAAATCTTTTTTTAATTAAAATTGTGATCAAAGAATTTAAAAACCAAATTCAAGGAGTTGTCAATCCCATATCTACACAATCATGATAAACTTTATTGGTTAGCTAAATACCAAGTCGATGTTGATAATCTTGACTTGAAGGTGAATAGATTCCAAAACAAGTCTTAGGAGATGAGAGAATTAGATTGCATAATGCATATTTATTATAGGTATACAGATGGACCAGATGAAGATTTGATAAGGGTGTTTCTCCAAATATTTAATGACTTTTTGAAAGAGAAATAGTTGTCAACAAAGCAACAATAAGATTGAAGTTATTCTCAGCACTCCAATGTTTTCTTCTCATATTTATTTTCCACCTAACTTATATTGTCACATTGTATTTCCCCTTGCAAATGTATGTTGTCACTTTTGCAAATCGTCTTTTGTAAATTTTCCAACTTTATTTTTCAAGTTGTGCTAATTAATAATGTACTTTTTCAAGTAGTATAAAATCACCAAATATTTTTTCAAGTTGTGTCAATTTCTCAAAACACTTTTGCACCCTTTCAAATTATAATTTCTTATTGATGTTTTTGTAACTCTGTAAAAAGGCAAAGAAGGTGGTTTTGCACCATAAACACCCATTTTGGCCTATAAATACAAGTTAGACACTCATAATAAAGTTTCTGAATAGAAGGATTTTGTGCAAATCTTTGTAAAGGGAGATTGGATACTGTACTCCAAGAACATCAATACAAAGAGGTGTTTCTGAACTTTATGTTAGCAACTCCTTTTGGATTATGTATTGTTTTACTAAATTCAATGTATTTGATACTCATTGCTATTGTTATCATCTATAAACTATAAAGACCAAGAAATTGGGTTACAAACTTCATCTAGAGTTGTGATTTAGATTTTGAATATATAAGTGGAATCTTAGTGGGAATAAAAGTGATATCTTTATTATTTCTATTAGAAAATATAAAGGGTAATTCATCTGTATTATCAGGACTAATCAAATTTTTGTTGTATGTTTCATATTCCTAAGAATGTGAATATGTCTTTTTAATCCATTTAATGAGAGAGATTTACCCCTTAATGTTAATTTTCCTTCTAATACATTCATTGAGTCTCAATGTTCAACTTGATGAATTTATCATCTAAAAACATTCCATTCATTTCCTTCTCTCTCTACATATTCCTTTCTAAAAATCTTTTTCATACTTTTAGGGTAAAAGTACCACCTATGATTTACAAATTTTACTTATAAATATTTCCTTTTTAGTAGATTTTTCGGCTTTCAATAAAGGTAGCTCTACCTTCTAATAAGAGAGGAACTTCGTTCCCTATGTTGTTGATACGAGTACGATGATTTATCCCACTGATAAATTTTCACACTAACAGCTTTTGGTGGCCATCATGGAGCAAGTTTCTATAATTTTAGTGTTGCCCACATTATCCTTTTGGTCCACATGACTCTACCATCACCTCAAGGACTACTTCACCATCTTGACCTGGACTAAGAGTAATCAACCCAAAGTGATATTATGTCAAATATAAAACAATTTTTTTGGGACTCTAATAGTGTTTATGTGCTCCAATTCCAAATTGTCCTAGCCATTTTGAATCAAGAAATTGATCAGCAAAAATAATCAAAAGGATTCAAGAATGTAGAAGATGCTATAGAAATGGTCGAGATACTCATAACTAGTGAACTATCACATGACCATATTAGGCTCTCATAATCATGATTATCAACCTAGTTTGAATTAGGATGAAGCTTTATAAGAATATATAGATTTAAGTCTTCAATCATTTTCATTTGATAGTAGAATAAATAATGCTCAATTTGATGCCATTAGATAAAACTAGATATAGAAGAAACATGTATTACCATTACCCAAATGAATTTTGAAATATACTCAAGAATTCAAGCTATAATACAAGCTAGGAAAATTATTGGTATAGTTATAAGAAATAAATGCATAAGAGAAGATTCACCTCATGAAAATTTAGGGATTGTAAGCCCCAATTCTTCAACCTAATCTTGATTGGATAAGTCAAACTCAAGAAGATATTTTATCAAATTTGAGAACGTTTACTTGGGATAATAGGACTAACTTAGCACATTTTCATAGAGTTGTTGGGATTCTAGAGGAAGAAGAAGATTGAGTAATTTTGGCACAAATAATAGAAGTAATACTTGCATGAAGAGTATAAAAAAGAAGGCTAGATCAAATATCTCTTCAACTTCAACCTGCACCTCAATGCCAATAATTTTATTTTAAACTAGAAAAAAAGAGATTCACTAGAGCTAGTAAGTCAAAAGGTGAAGTAGACCCTTTTTATAAATTATAAAAACATTCTAGTTTCAAATTGAGCCTTGAACATCAAATAAAAGTTAAAAGAATGGCTAGTCTTCCTTTGAATCCTAAGAAAAACAAACAAGCTAAAGGAGGGAATCTGACAAGCCAAGCTCTTATCCTATCAAGAATTTTTATTCCCCTACAAGCAATATTTCAAACCATGGCATTACCATGGGGAAATGTGATTGGTCTGTTGGCTCTAGGGAAATTACATGATCTTCCAAAAGGCTCAAGAAATAACTTTTAAAATTTATATGGAGATGGAAAATGACATATAGATGAACACATTTCTACCTTCAATGTTGCATGTGTCATTTTGGTCATCAAACATGAAGATGTCATCATCAGGTTATTCATTGAAACACTTCATGATGGGGATGTAGATTTATTTTACCACTATACCCTAGGATCTGTTACTAATTAGAATACTATGAAGACTAAGTTTGAAAACAAATTAAAGCTAGCTGAAGATGTTCATGCATTGCTTATTCAACTTGCAAAAATTAAAAATGAGGTTTATGAGCCTATGAGAGATTTTTTACCAAATTCAAAAATTTGTTAAATAAAATACCAACTATAGCAAGGTTGACAGATGAAAATAAGAACTATTTTTTTATCAACTCTCAGTTGGATAAATTAAGTTATCAATTGAGGAGAGATAGAGTAGCAGATTTAGAAGCAACTCAAGAATTAGCTATTTATGTTGAAGATGACATGATAATGTCTATAAAACTAAAAAATGAACCTTCAAGGGGTAAAGCATAGAGTTCAAGATAGTCTTCAATAGAATAACTCTTGAAGAAGATGACTAATGACATAACGGCTCTAAAAAAGTAGACACCTCAGAAAACCATTACTACTCCTTACCAAGACATTCCAAGGAGAAACTACGTTCCATTTCAAAGAGGTCACTCTAGATTGAAATCTCCTCAACCAAAACTTACACTTGAGGCCCCTCCTCAACAAAACACCAATTCACCTATGAATATAATCATATAAATAGAAGAGATTTTTTGATATGAAGAAGTTGAAAAGGAAAATAAATAAAAAAATCTAGACTTTCAAAAATGAAAATAATTAAAATGAATATGGCTATGAAGAAAACATTTGGGATATGAATAGTAAATCCTTTATAATTTTCACTAGAGCTCAAAATCAGAAAAAGTAGTCTAGTGACCCACATGAGGAAAATCTAAAAGTTATCCTCCCATGAGGAACTACTCCTCTAGTTCAAACAAAAGGAAAACAACCACTAATAGATAGTTCATCTAATGTTAATTTTTATCAACCTATTGAAAGTCCTAGTTATTTGCCTATGACCATGTTAACAAAACAAAAATCTAGATGTCACAAGTTGAGTACATAAAAGCATACCCAGAGCAGTTAGATAGGTTAGTTGATTTCATTAAAGGCAAAAATCCCAATGCTATAAAAGATAATTCTAAAGGAATCCTAACTAACCCCATTGCTTCAAATCAAGTCAACTCAATGGTCATAGCCACTTCAATGTCTAATAAAGTTATCCCATTCTATATTTCCCTATTCCTCAAAGGATGCAAAGTCAACAACTACATCATTAACATGAGAGCCTCAAACAATGTCATACCTTCCAAATTTGTTAATGCTCTTGGCCTCACCTATACTAAAACCTTTTGATGTTATTCCATGGAGGCAAAACAAGTTCCTATCATAGGATAGATAAAAGATGCACAAGTGGCTTTGGCATTTTTTCCCCAAAAAAGGATTAAAATCAATATTTTGGTTGTATACATTCTATAAGCTTATGGCATTCTTTTGGGTATAATTTTGTTAAAAGAATTGGGAGGCAAAATCTAATTGGATTTATCACATGCCATGATTCCAATCAAAGGAATCAAATAATGCATGGAGGCTGAACTGAAAACAAAGTATATAGTATAGAAAGTAAATGATCACAGGGCAAATATTTTATATGAAGATGCTAGAATTGTTAATTGTCTTCTAATGATAGAGAAGGATATGGGATTGCCATAAATCATGCAATCAAACTCTAAATATGTTTTGACGATGGAGTTTGATGGTAGTTGTTCATCAATAAGTTTGGGTGCAGGTGTGATCTTGATATCTCCATCTAATTAAATATTTCATTTCTCCTACAAATTGAAGTTCGAGTGTACCAACAACACAGCTAAATATGAAGCACTTTTCAAGGGCTAAAGGTTGTAGAAGAGATGGGAATAGGGAATTTGAAAGTTTTGGGTGATGTTGAACTTGTTATGAAACAAGTCAAATGTTAATACCAAGTAAAGAATGATTGTTTAAGACATTGTAGGAATAAAGTCTAGGATAGTATAGAAATTTTTGATGCCTTCTTTATCAGTATAATTCCTCATGAACACAACTCTAAAGTTGACACTTTGAAATTATTAGCTTATTTGATGATTTCTCATGTAGATATTGGTACAAAAAATATATGATTGAACTAATATATAGGCCAAGTGTCCCAGATAATGTAGAGAATTGGTAAGTTTTTAATGATCATAAGCAGATCATTTTGTTCATTGAGAAAATAAATATCTTTAGAAATATGTATTTTGAAGTTAGTCATTCTACATACAGAGAATCCTCAGCCCACATGTCAAAATAAGGAATCATTGATGAATAGGATGAGGAAGGTGTTATTAATTTGAAAGGAAAAAAATCCCTAAAGGCTTGGTCTCCTTATAAAAATTATTTGATAAACATGATCGATTCATTAAAAGTGAAATGCAAAAAGGGAATCTTGATTCTGTTGATTATGAAAAAGTGAACATTGGCTTAGAGAAACATCTTGGGTTTGTCAATATTGGTAAATGTTACTTGCCTAAATAAAAACAAAATTTTGTTAACCTTATTTTCAAGTTATTGACATACTTGTGTATTCTTATGTAGACCTTAAGTCTTTCTATCTTAGATAAATATAGCATATGGTTCTTCTAAACCCTAATGCAAAGCCTTTTAGACAAAAATTGAGATACTATAATCCTAAAATTATAGGAAAAATTCTCACCGAAGTGTAAAATATGCTTGATACTCTCATTATATTTCCTCTCCACCATTCAAATTGGGTAGCTAACATAGTACTAGTTCATAAGTAGAATGGTGAGATTAGAATCTGCATTAATTTAAGAATCTCAACCAAGCATCCCTCAAAGACAACTATCCATTACCAATCATGGATCAAGTTCTCCAAGTAGTAACCAATGATGAGATGCTTTCAATGCTAGATGGTTTTCATGGTATAATCAAATTGAGGTTAATAGGTAAGACCAACATAAAATAGTTTTCACAACACCTTGGGGTAACTTTGCATACAAGTGAATGTCATTTGGATTAATCAATGGAGGAGCCACTTTTTAGAGGGCAATGGATGTAGAGTTCAAATAATTAAAGAAAAAAATAATTGTGGTATATCTCGATGACTTGATAGTATTTTAAAAAAAGTGAGAAGACCACTATGCACATTTATAGAGAGTTTTTGAAAAGTGTCATTTGCATGGGATTTATCTTAACCCTAAGAAGTCTATCTTTAGGGTGACTAAAGGTAAGCTCCTAGGCCATATCATTTCAAAAGAAGGAATAAGGATTGATTGAGAAAGGGTTGAGGTAATTTAGAAACTTTCCCTACCTACAAGTAAACTAGAAGTACATTCTTTCTTTGGGAAAGTGAACTTTTTAAGGAGACTCATACTTGATTTTATTAAATTTACCAAACATATTACCGATATGATGAAAGGGAAACTCTCTTTCAAGTGGAACAATGAAGGAAAAGCGACATTTGATAAGATAAAGGTTGTTATTTCTTGCGAACTAACATTTATTTGTCCTAATTTTAAGGAGTTCAGTATTTATTTTTATGCTTCAGATCATACACTTTCAATAATATTAATTTAGAAAATAATGAAGGTATTGAATCCCCAATTGCCTTTATGAGTCATAATCTCAAGGATTACAAGTTGAAATATTCTCCCAAGGAAAAGCACACCTGTGCAATAGTGAAAGTAGTCAAACAATTTAGGTATTACATATTTCATTCATATTCTATAATAATGGTACCAAGTACAATAGTCAAATCCATTTTGACCCAACAAGAACCTAGCTCAAAGCAGGTAAATTGGATAACTAAAGTTCAAGAGTATAATCTAGGAATCAAACCCACAAAGCTACTTCATGGAAAAGGAATGTGACACACACATGGCATAGCAAGGAAATCTTCAATCAGGGTCTTTGATCAGTTCAAATAAGCAATATGACCATGAATTTCTTCTAGTATTATTTGTTGATTCTATGAATGAATGGTTTTCTCACATTGCTTTCTTCTTAACATATGGAGAATGTCCTTAAAATTTGAATACTAATCAATTTAAAATATTCAAGCTATAGGCCAATAAATATGTCATATAGGATGGCGCTCTTTTTAAGAAAAACATTGATGGCTTCTTCTTAAGGTGTGTTGATAAAGAACAACAAAAAAATCCATTGCAAGATTTTCATGATCAAGCCTATGGAGGACACTTTTTGTCAGGGGATCTGTAGCTCTACCAATTAGAGCACAATTGATTACTTTCTTATATGTAATTAAACACGAAATTATACCAGAATGATAAAGTAGCTAGAAACTCGAGACAGCAAAGAATTTGAGAGACAATACACACTCTTTGTATTAGATATTACTAGAAGAAAATACAATAAGGAAGATGCCACTTCTTCCTCCACCTCAAAAGCTTGCCACACCTCAAGACCTTCTTTCCTCTCTCTCTTGCTCAACACAACAACTCTAAAGCCTAAGTTGCTATCCGTCCTTGAATGCTTCAGTTGATCTCCTTGACCTTACACCTGTAGATCTCCTTGACCTTGCTAGCTTCAAAATGCTTTTACTTGCCTTAGAATAATTACAATACATGCCTTATGGGTCTATAAATAAGATCCCATGCTTACAAAAATAGAACTCTAACTACTTAAATTAGACACACAGCCCGCGACTTAAATTAGCCCCTTAGCATGCAAACACTCGGTTCAACTAACTAATTGTTCATCAACAACAGTTCCAAAAATACACAGGCGATCGATGCCGGTCCCTGCTAGTCTGGTGCTGCCGACGTCGGCCGACTCCCTGCCATCGCCGGTCTCCTTCTCCACTGCACTTGACCGACGTCGGTCATACTGCCGACGCCGGTGGCTCTGGTTCTTTAGCATTCTTCCTTCTAGTGTCTGCAAACAGTTGAAGCTTTTAGCTCCACACCACAACAATCTCCCACTTGGAGATAAATAGCTGCAACTTGTACCTATACCTATACACCATCTACTTTGTTTTTTAGGCTCAGTATCCCTCTTCAATGTCACTCTTGAAGACCAACCACCACGCAAACCTGTGATGCAATACCTGTCTCTTATGCCACAAGAATTTTACTGCTCCTAAATTCTCCATGACATACTTCTGAACCAACTCTACCCTTAGCTCAGAAAACTCCCTGTATGTGAAACCCTGCAACAAGTAACACAATACAATAATAGGATAATGTAGCTAATATTATCCAACCTGGTAAAGATAAAATACAATGGTCAAACCTCCATTGTTCTGTAGCATAATCAAGACCATATACCATAGCCTTCTGTCTCATGTATCCATCCGCTCTCTTCTCCAAAATGGGAATCCATCCCTCTATCCAGTGCTTCTTTCCAGCTGAAAACACTACCAACAAATCCCTGTTTGGTTCTCCAAGGACTCACACTCCTCATCCATGCCAAGCTCCCACTATTTCTAGATTCTACCTGCATTGCTTCTTCCATCTTCCTAGTTCATGACTATCAGTAAGCAATATAAAGAAGGTGAACAACGAATATGAGGTTCACATACATTTCCTGACCTCCACATGGGTGTTTGAGACTTAGTAATTCACCCAACATCCGTTCTAGTGATTGATCTAGGCCATCTCTCAGCCTGCTCCCGACCGATGTCGGTTCCCTGCACTGACCCTGACTACTGACATCGTTTCCCTGGCCGACGCCAGTGTCCCTCCTATTGACATCGATCCTTATGACCGACGTTGGACTTCTCCTGTCCGACCTACCGACCCTGCTGGCCTGCACATGATTGATGTCGGTATCTGGGTGACTGACGTCGGTGCCAAGCTATCGACATCGGTGTCTGTGTGTTCCTGTAAGTGATGAAATTTTCATCCGTGAGCTCTTCTTGGATCGAACCTCTGTCCATGCTGCCCTGCTTAGATTTATTCAGCCCCTGTGACTGATCTCTGTCCTTCATCTCCTCCATAAACACCAAGGCTTCTTTGTTCCTGTCAAAAGCATCAAATTTCCTCTTTCTGCAATGAATTGTATCTGTGCTTTCCAAATTTGAACACATACCTTTTGAATCGGGAACTTCCATTCTCTTCCTGTTCTTGTGACCAAGCCTATTAGGCCACATCCTCGAATCTACACCAGAAGTAGAATCAGTAATACAAGTAGACAGATAAAGAGTATCTACTTTCTTACCTCTTGCTAGAACAAGTGCTCCCTTGGTAACCTTCCAAGAATCTGCTGTGAGGGTTATTGTGCATCCCTCATCTCCCAACCTTCCTACAGAAATCAGACTCTGCTTTAGAATTGGAACATGCATGACCTCTTTCAACACCCATGTGTTGTCAATCTGCAATCTCAGTTGCACTTTCCCTTTGCCAGCTATCTGACAAGGCGTACCATCCCCTAAATAGAGCACTCCAAAATCTCCCTGTTCATACTCATAGAACAAATCTCTATTTGGGGATGCATAAAAAGATGAACCAGAATCTAAAATCCATGATCTATCCTGACTGTCTGAAGAAAGTATGAGAGCATCCTGCATCACAATATTTGCATCCTTTGCTTCCCCATACCTGCATGTTGATCTTCTTTATCTCTCAACCAACACTCCTTTGTATGTCCTTTCTTTCCACAAAACCAGCAGGTAATACCTTTGGACTCAGATCTCCTTCTCGACCTTGATTTCCCTTGCTCAACCTTCTCCCTTTGCCTTTCCCTGCTTTCTGCACTTAGAGCATTCCCTAATGATTCACTTGTGCTTCTCCTGCGTATTTCTTCATTCAAGATCACACTCACAACATCATCAACTTTTAAGATTTTAGAAGCAGATGCAGAATTACTTACTACCATAACCAAATCGTCCCAACTTTCAGGCAAAGAACATAAAATCAAGAGAGCCTTTACCTCATCATCAAAAACAATATTGACTGAAGCTAGTTGGTTTACCAAACCATGGAAATCACTGAGATGAGTATGTACTGATCCACCTTCCTGCATTTGCAAAGTAAATAGCTGCTTCATAAGATATACCTTATTAGAAGCCGAGGGCTTTTTGTATAAATTTGCCAAGGACTTTATCAACTCTTTCGTTGTCTTGCACTGTGATAAGCTGGAAATCACAGATGATGCAAGGCTCAACCTTATGGAACCGAGAGCCTTCCGATCAAAAACGTTCCATTCTTCATCCTTCATATCTGTGGGCTTGCATGCAACCCCACCCAATGGTAAGTACAAATCTTTATGATACAGATAGTCCTCAATCTGCATCCTCCAATGTTGATAATTCTTGCCGTTAAAATTCTCCATTTGTAGCCTGCTTTCTTCTGCCATTGTTGAACTCCCACTCAATCAAAAAACCCTATGAATGACTTGTAATTAAAAATAATACCCTGCTTCCTGCAAACCGTAGCTCTGATACCACTTGTCAGGGGATCTGTAGCTCTACCAATTAGAGCACAATTGATTACTTTCTTATATGCAATTAAACACGAAATTATACCAGAATGATAAAGTAGCTAGAAACTCGAGACAACAAAGAATTTGAGAGACAATACACACTCTTTGTATTAGATATTACTAGAAGAAAATACAATAAAGAAAATGCCACTTCTTCCTCCACCTCAAAGGCTTGCCACACCTCAAGACCTTCTTCCCTCTCTCTCTTGCTCAACACAACAACTCTAAAGCCTAAGTTACTATCCCCCCTTGAATGCTTCAGCTGATCTCCTTGACCTTACACCTGTAGATCTCCTTGACCTTGCTAGCTTCAAAATGCTTTTACTTGCCTTAGAATAATTACAATACATGCCTTATGGGTCTATAAATAAGATCCCATGCTTACAAAAATAGAACTCTAACTATTAAAATTAGACACACAGCCCACAACTTAAATTAGCCCCTTAGCATGCAAACACTCGGTTCAACTAACTGACTGTTTGTCAACAGCAGTTTCAAAAATACACAGGCAACTGATGCCGGTCCCTGCTAGTCTGGTGCTGCCAACGTCGGCCGACTCCCTGCCATCGCCGGTCTCCTTCTCCACTGCACTTGACCGACGTCGGTCATACTGCCGACACCGGTGGCTCTGGTTCTTCAGCATCCTTCCTTCTAGTGTCTGCAAACAGTTGAAGCTTTTAGCTCCACACCACAACACTTTTTTCCCAGGGTAACAATGTATAAAATACTTAGCGCCCATTAATATTGGCTAAATATTTTCAAGGATTTGTATGAATGGGTAAGGAAGTGTGAGGCATGTCAATAATCTATGGGCAAACCTAGATTTGCAATACTTCCTCTTCAACCAATTATAGGTGAAGCACTTTTTTAGTAATGGGGACTAGATTTATTTGGGACATTGAACCCCTATTCAAGCGTAGGTCACACTCATGTTCTCATAGTAATAAATTACTCAACTAAGTGGGTGTAAGCAATTCCTATTAAGTAGACAATTTCAGAAATCATTTGTAACTTCATCAAAAAAAATATCTTAGTACAATATGAAATCCCATAATATTGTTATAGACAATGCTTCTAACTTTTCTTCTTTAGAGATGATTTTATTTTGTTATAGGTACAAAATTCATTGTCTCATTCATCAAACTATCATCTGTAAGGAAATGGTTAGGCTGAGTCAAGCAACAAGAACCTATTCATAATCATGCACAAAGTAGTTGATGAGAATCAAATAAATTAGCATAAAAATATATATGATGCTCTTCAGGCAGATTGCATAACACCTAAAAAGGCTATTGGGATGCCCCTATTCTAATTTTTATACATAATAGATGTTGTAATTCCTATAACTCTTGAGTTACCTATCCTAAAATTATCTAGGGCTATCGAGAATCTGAATTTTGAAAGCCCACTCGACAAAAGAATTTTCTACATGTAGCAATTAGAAGAAGAAATGGCATGGGTAGTTGATAGGATTATAGAACATTAGACTTGTGTTAAATTTCTCTTTGACAAGAAGTCAAAGAAAAGAGAATTTTGAGTAGGGGACATGGTCCTACTTTGGGATAGTTTTATAGAACCAAAAAGAAGTCATGGTAAATTTGATTCACTTTGGATAGGCCCATTAAAAATCAGGCACTTATATAGTAATAACACTTTTTATCTAGTTTATTGTGATGGAACTCATTTTCCATTGCCCGTTAATGGGAATATCTCAAATAATATTTCCAATGAGAAGTAGGTAGTCATCTTTTGTATATATGTAAATATAGTTTTGGTCGTGTTTATTTTTTGGTCATTCTTTTTGTCTTATGTTGTGTTTGTTCCTTCCTTTTCCATTTTTTCCTCTTTATTGGTTCGTCTTGTTGTGAGTTTCTCTCTTAAGTAATCCTTGAAAATTCACCTATTTGATTCAATAAATAACTTTGTATCCCAATAAGTTGTTACCACATGTATATCCTTATTTATCTCTGAGATTTTCTCATTTTTGATGATGGTTCATTTTGTTTAAATCATTTTATAATGTGAGCCTTGCATAAATGAAAGTGTCATGTTCACTTAGCTTGATCCTCGATCAAGTTTGTATACAAATTCAATCATAAAAGTTTAAGAGGGGTTTATCTCTTTGCATTTTAGTTTGTGTGAAAACAATAACAAAAAATGGCCTCACATACACTATCCTTTTGGATATGTGATAGCACTTATCAGAATGAGTATCTGATGCACTCACATACACTATCATTTTGGATATGTGATAGCACCTAGTTGGATGATTACATGATGTCCTTGCATACACTATAGTTTGAGATGTGATATTATTTTGATGGCTTGAGAACCCATTTCTTTATTGAAGATCAGTCATTTTTCAGTTGATCAAGTTGTTGAATTCAAAACTCTATTATCCAATAGATAAAATGTCAGCCTAAAAAACTAGATAATCTAATTTCTTTTTGTTCCTTGTAGTTTAAAATCCCAATTAGAGCAAGTTGTTGTCATGTTTTTTGTAAATTTCAAAAATTATCAAAACCTTACTTTTAATGGTTAATTTTTAAGTTCAAGCTTTAAAAAAATAGATTTTTTTTTTTAAATTAATTAATTGAAAATTGAATTGTGGCCCAGAATATTATATCTCATGAACTATGCAAAAATGTTTTCAATATTTCTCGTGCACATGTCAATTAACTCTCTCCACAATTTTTAAAAGTTCATTGAACTTTTCATAAGCTATTCAAATGTTTTTTCACTTTTTCCCCAGTTGTGCGAAAGTGCCTTGATACTTTTTTTCAAGTCATGCAACTTGCATTTTTTATTTTACATATGGTGAAATTGATAATTAAAAATAATTAAAACATTAAAATAATTTTTAATTTTTTTAATTTTTCAATTTGCAAATTCATTTTGCATTCCCCCAGCTATGCAGATTCATTTTACATTTCCTCTGGCTGTGCAATTTAATTTTCATTTTCCCTAGTTGTGCAATTTAATTTTCTTTTCCCCATGTCGTGCAAATGAAATATTTATTTTTCACTATCATGCAATTTCATATCATGCTTCCCTTGGTTGTGAAAATTCATTTTACATTTCCCTGAGTTGTGCAATTTTGTTTTATACTTCTTCAAGTCATGTAAATGAAAACCTCCACATTGAAATTGCCATTATTTTTTCCTCAAAATTATGCAAAAATAAAACTTCACCTCTCCTAAAAAATTTGAATTCATAACTACTCTGCTTGAGCATGTGCAAGTTCTAAATGATTTTGCAAGTTTTCATTGAAACACCAGACAAGAATCCAAAAATCAAGTAAAAGGGGTTTTTGATTTCATTTTCTCCTAGCCAAATCAAGGTCGTACCACCATAAAGAGGAATGTTAAAATTTCAAAATGAAAATCATATCTATCGATTATATTTTTGAATTTTTTTATGATGCTAAGAGAGATGAAGGTGAAGTAAAAATCACAAAAAACAATTTCAATTCTCTTGTTTAGCCATACCAAGTTGTATGACCCCAAAGAGAATTAAATAAAGTTTTTAAATTATTTTTTTTTACCCAGCCAAGAAAAGATAATATGACATCCAAGAGGTAAATAATATCTATAAATTAAAAAAATGAAAATTCATACAAGTAATTTCAAACTTATTTTCATCTGCCAAGAGAGTCGTACATCCACCGTACGCCCATGATGAGATGGTAGTCTCAAAAAAGCAAATTTTGATGATTTTTTAATTTTTAGTTTTTTTTTGTTGTGTTAAAAGGCCATACAACATGTGTAGGGAGGAATAAGGTGACAATAAATAAAAAAGGCAAATTTTATTATTTTTAGCAGTAAAGACCGAGTCATATAGTGCCTATCTGAGGAGAAGAAGTCTGTAGGTTAAAAAAAGAATGCCAAATTGAATTTTGTTTGTTTTTTGGCTACATATCAGGTTACACAAACCATATAGAGAACAAGAAATAAAAAAATGGGAACAAATTTTACTATTTTTAACTAAAGCTAATAGGTCGTATAGTTATATGGTGCCCTAGAGAGAGAATTCTACCATATAATAAAAATAAATTAAATCAAATTTTATTTGTTTTTCGCTGTCAAAAATAAGATGAATGGGGCTTTAGTAGATGTGGAGAAATAAAATAAAAAGAAAACAATTTTAATTTGATTTGTTGTGTAAAGAGGACCAAATAAGTCATATGCCTCATAGAAAGGCAGAGGGTTTGATACAATTTAGTTGAAATTTGTGTATTTTCTTTTCATCTACCAAATAAGAATTGTGCAATGTTATAAACACTAAGAAGAGGATGTAAATATTAAAAAAGAGCATATATTGATAAAATTTTGTTTATTTTATTGTATGAGGAGACTGTATGACCACATAGCAGGGAGATGAGGGTTTGAAAGTTTTAAAAATCAAGATACAACGTTTATTTATTTGCTTTTGATCATAGAACAAAGTTTTACAGCCCATAAAGGTGCTAGTTAAGGAATAAATAAATAAAAATAAGGCAATATTTTTTTTACTTAATTTTTTTTAGAAAAAAGAGGACCATCTAATTTTAATTTGGCATTCTTTTTTTAACCCATAGACTTCTTCCCCTGATAGTATTACATTAAAAAATTATAATGGTGATCATTTGTTGGAAAAAGGGGTTAAATTTAGTTTTGCAAAAAAAATGGTTATCAATTTGCATTTAGACTTCTTCTCCTGAGTTGGAAAAAGGGGTTAAATTTTTGAAAATTGAAAAATAAATTTGTAAAAATTCTTTTTGGCTCATTTGCATTTTCTAAGAGAATTCCTCTGATAGTATTACAAGGTGATTAAATATAAGAAGTTGCAATCAATAAAGGTGGTTGAGTGAAAAGTTTAAATTTGTATGGGATATCAAAAATGTACTGGAGCAATTTGCACATGTGAAATTGTGAGTATAACTTTTTGATTTATTTTAAATAACTTATTTTAGCTTTCATTTTTTTTATTTTGTCAATTTTACAAATAAACAATGATTGTGAAAATATCTCCCTATTGTTAGTGTTCTCATAAAATTTAATGTCTTCATTCTCTACTCCAAAAAAATTGATTCTAAGCAAAGACAAAGGAATCACGAAATATAAATTTTAGGGTGTGACACCTTTCTCACCATTGTAATCTAATGTAAAAAATATTACAAATACTAATCTAGGGCACATTGATTTAGATGAATTTTGGGAGAGAATGAATGCATTGCAAAAAAACTAACTTTGGTTTGAAAATTTTTGACAGTGGATTAGCGTAAGCCACAACATTTCCAAGTTTAGTGCAGTCTCTTGAATTAGTCTTGGTCATGGTATATAACTATAATCAGAGATAAGGAAAGTGAGAGATTTTTAGAATGAGTTGGTGGTAAGTTTCATTCTAGAACACATAGATAATATGTTGCACCTCCCAGATTGGAATTTTTTTGTGCATTTAACTCTTGAGTCTTTTCAAAGTTTTTGGGATGATAATAATATGTCTTATGCTAAACAAGTCAACAATGGGTGGTTGACCAAACCAAAACATTATTATACATGACTCCCAAAGAATGTTACAAGATATAATTTCAAGAATTAAATAAATGACATAATAACACATTGCACAAAATAGTGGGGAGCCTAGAAACAAAAAAAAAATCAAACGTGGATATATAGGTTCATTTGGATCATTCTCAAGAATAGGTAATATCTCAATTAGGGATAATTAATCAGTGATGTAATCCAAAAATAGCTAATGGAAGTGAAGATTACATCAAAGTTTTATATGACTTCCTCTCTTGTCTACATTGTGGCTAGTTGAATATATTTTGATAGATTGCATGCAGTAGGTAACTTCAGGAAGACAAAATTATATGACTTTTATCCCCAAATAACATTGAAAGAAAACATTTGATATTTCAAAAGGGTGAATGATTATTTCAATCATTTTATCATTTAATTATTTGAGAAATATTTTTTCAACATGAGGATATCAGCAGTGACCACCATGGAAATAGTCAAATGGGTAACTTGGTTCATATAATTCCTAAATTTTAATTATTTTAGAATTAGTGGCTACAAAATTACTCCTTATATGCTTACGTGATATGTCAGTGATAAGTGGGTGTTGATGGAACTAGTGAGATAATTTGTTAAAACACACAAGTTTTTGATAAGCTAACATAGAACAAGAGTCAATGTTTTTATTTCAATTGGTAGTTATTTTTGTCTATCATCGATAAAATCCAAATTAGTGGAGAAATATATGTCTCATTGCAATCTCAAGACTTTTGAGAGCAGATTTGCATTTTATATAAGAGGCTTGATTAAACATAACCTTGGGACTTCATTCCAACATCTCTCACACTTTAAGGATTACTAGATAGATTGTGATGATGAGAAATTTGTCAAAATCAAAGATGATTCATGGTTTATCGTGAAGCTAATAGCCAAATTTGGTATAATGAAAGTGCTAAAGTAGTTGATGGATGATAAGGTCATATTGGATCCTATATTTGAAAAAGAAAACATCACAATGCAAACACTACCTATAGTCCATTGAGATAATGGAGAATATACTTCTCTCAAAAGTAGAATAAGGTAAGTACTCAAAAACATTCTCAAGTGGTTGAGGAGTAAAGGAGTAGATGCTATAAATGTTGATTTCCTTACACCTCCTAAGGAGGATGAATTTGGTAGATTTTACAAACAAAAACATGATGAAGTATAGAAAGCTGATGAAGCAAGTCCAAGTGGAGAACCCTTGGTGATAGAGGAAGCATAAGAACTAGAAGCTATTCAATAGGACAATCCACTGTGAAGGGTTCTCAAGATCAAGATAAAGAGGTTAGGTGAAAATCTCTCCTTTTTTCCTAATCCTTCAAATCCTCAAGAAATTATTGTTTATAGTTTACCACATTCTCAATAGCTTGTAAAGAATACAAAAAAATAATTTATTGCTTCAAATGACATGTTGATTCTTATATCATCTTTTTTCCCACTACAAGAGATCACTCATATTTTTTCATCTTCTCCCTCAAACCTTAAATTGCCCATCGTTTCCTCTCTAAGAACTCCAATTGACATAATTAACAAACATGAACAAGTAGAAACATCTTTTCAAGGTGCCACGACTGAAAAGATACCTTTTTCCACCCTACATATGCTAGCCCCACAAGTCTCATATTTTTCCCCACTTCCTACTTAGAGCACAACAACGTCAGATTGGTTGTCCACAATGGTGAAAAAATAATGAAAATTGTTAAACCTAAGGAGATTGACTTTAGGATTTTGACAATCCCAATCCCTTTTTTGAAAAGATAAAATAAATCAATAATCATCTCATGTATGGCAATAGACAAAAAAGGAGAGAAATATGTAGAAGTGGTAATTCCTATAGTTGAAAAAGATAAATCAAAAATCAAAATTGAAGACTATCAGGTATCTAGAGTTCATTTGGGAAAGTCTATCAAAAAAGGAATGAAGGGAGATGTACAGTTGGTAATTCTCACCCTTTTTTAGAAAATGGATAGGGATAAAGCAATGAAAGATGAGTTAAAGGAAAAGGGAATAGTTGAATTCATTTATACATAGGTTGATCAGACCAATTCAAATAACAATTGCTTCATGAAGTCATCACCCTGAGACATTAGAGAAAGTGAAAGAGGTATGCCAAGTCAGTAATGCAGTGAAATATTAGATCAAGAAGCTTATTTATCAAGTAACCTCAACAATTCTCATTATGATAATAATGGTATTTGAAGTTTAGTCATAATGTGAATAGGTAACAGTAAAATAAAGTGGGTACGTAGAAGAAAAATAGAATTAAGAGGAATTCATCCTCAAGTTAATTGAATTCTCAAAATTCCCTCTATTGACCTTATTAAAAAAGGATTCATCAATAAGGAAGAAGTTATTTATCAAATTGAATTACTCTAGGCCATGAAATTTAGGATTCAATCACTTCAAGAATGCCCTTAGAAATTCAACAGTGAAAAGTCACTTGAAAGTGGCATGATGATGGAGATTGATATCGAAGTTGAAAGGTTAAAATTTCCTTTTGTCAATGATAGGCATCAGGGTGGAAATCTTATTTCAATTGAAACTATGATCAAAGAATTTAAAAATCAAACTTGGGGAATTATCAATCCAATATCTACATTTGATCATGAGAAACTTCATCAGTTAGCCAAATACCAAGTCGATGCTGATAATCTTGACTTAAAGGTGAACAGACTCCAAAACAAGTTTCAGGAGATGAGAAAATTAGATTGCTTGGTAGATATTTATTACAAGTATATGGATGGACCAATTGAAGATTTGGTAAGGGTGTTTTTCCAAATATTTGACAACTTTATAAAAGAGAAAGATTTGACAATGAAGCAGCAAGAAAGATTGAAGTTGTTCTCGGCATTCCAATGTTTTCTTCTCAAAATTATTTTGCACCTAACTTGTATTATCACATTGTATTTCCCCTTGCAAATGTATGTTATCACTTTTGCAAATTATCTTTTATAATTTTTCCAACTTTATTTTTCAAGTTGTGCAAATCGATAATGTACTTTTGTAAGCAATGTGAAAACACCAAATGTTTTTTCAAGTGGTTTGAAGTGCTTAAAACACTTTTGCACCCTTTCAAGTTGTAATTTCTCATTGATGTTTTTTCAACTCTGTAAAAAGTTAAAAAATGTAGTTTTGCACCATAACCACCCATTTTGGCCTATAAATACAAGTTAGGCATTCATAGTAAAGGTTTTGGACAAAAAGATTTTGTGCAAAACATTGTAAAGGGAGATTGTATACATTACTTTGAGAAGATCAATACAAAGAGGTGCTGTGAACTTTGTGTTAGCAACTCCTTTTGGATTATGTATTTTTTTGCTTAATTCAATGTATTTGATCCTCATTCATATTGTTATTGTCTTTAAAATGTTAAGACCAAAAAAATAGGTTAATTTTTTTGTCTAGGGTTGTGTTTTATATTTTGAATATATAAATGAAATCTCGATAGGAATAGAAATGATATCTTTATTGTTTCTATTATAAAATACAGAGGGTTTTTCATCTCTGTTATTAGTGTTAGGCAATTTTTTGGTGTATGTTTCACATTCCTAAGAATGTTAATATGTATTTTCAACCCATTAAATGTGAGAGATTTTCCCCTTAATGTTAATTTTCCCTTTGATACGTTTGTTGAGTTTCAATGTTCAACTTGATGAATTTATCATCTAAAACATCTCATTCCCTTCCTTCTCTCTCTCTATGTGTCCTTTTTAAAAACTCATTTTTTTTACTTTCAGGTTAAAAGTACCACCTTATGATTTACAAATTTTGCTTGTAAATATTTCCTTTTCAGTAGTTTTTTTGGTTTTCATTAAAGGTAGATCTGCCTTCTAATAGGAGAGGGACTTTGTTTCCTATATTTTTGGCGTGAGTATGATGATTTGTCCCCCTGAAAAAATTTCATGCTAATAGGAAGGATGACCCATAGATAAGAGAATGGCTAAGGGAGAGATTGAGCATGATTCATTTATGTGGGCACAAGTCATGTATATTAAGGCTTAGTCAAAACTGGCATTATCAAGTGTCTAAGACCAAATACGAGCGTCTACATTTGTCCCCATTCAAAACTGGCATTATCAAGTGTCTAAGACCAAATACGAGTGTCTACATTTGTCCCCATTTTATTATAGTAATGAAAGTGTTAGATGAAAATAATAGAGGGAGATACCTAAGTGTAACCATGGTGGGTGTGTTTGGGTAGGTGTTGAGTGTTTCACTTTGCCACATGCAAAACTTACAATGAAACATTTAGAAATTAGTTTTCACATATGATATAACATTTGAAGTAAAAATAATGATCATAATTGAAATTAAAATAACAAGGAATTAATACACTTGTATGCAACTAAGTTTCCTTTTGGAGACATTGGAGAATGAAGTGATTATGCACTTATCAGATGTTAGTGTTAAAACCATGGGTTGATATGAATATGCCCTAACCCTTATTAGAGTTGAATAAGTGATTGGAAGTTAATTCATGCAAAACCTTAACCATAATACCTATAATATATTATGTTAATGGGACCCACCATGGGTTCCAATAAATATTAATAAAATCGAGTGAATCTTAGAATCTAAGTAAGTTTTTTTAATCATCCATTGTAAAGGATTTTACAATTTAATTTGAGACTTTGAGTACAAATTAGTAGAACCTAAGTAAATAATTTTGTATAATGTCTCACATATGCCTTATAAATGCCCCAAATCTAATAACCCATGTAATTTGTGTCATATAACATGTGCTAAAATATCATAATATCTTAAAAGTGTTCACATTTATATAGAATATACCCCCAATATAATAACATGTGTAATTTGAGCCCTATAATTTGTGTAATATTATCATAGAATATGTGAATTATCACTTATAATCTTATAAAATGTGACATATGCACTACATATGCTGCAAATCTATGTCAAATTTGTCATAACTTGCATGAAACCTATAATAATCTATGTAAGCATATAATAATCTATGCCCAAAATCTAATTTTTTTGTGCCCAAATATTTAATATATTTGTGAAAAGGACTTAGTCTCTAAGACAAGCCCACTATGTATACCCCACTTTTGAGGTGAGGTATGTAGCCTGTAAATTACCATCCCAAAAGAAAATATTTATATGCATCATGTTATATATAAAAATATGTAAATGTGTAAATCATGTGCTAACATGGTTATATTATGTCCTCCTAGTAATATTAGATCATTTGAGCATATATGAAATGTGTATCATAAGGCATACGAGTGTCATGTCAAGATAGAAATAAAACTGAGACTATAGTGATTAATCAACATAGCAATGAACATAGACAAATTTAGTAATAACTATGTGGAAGATGCATGATATATATCATGACACTACATAAAAATAAAATAATGAGTGTTATAAATCATGGCACTACAAGCTCAACAAACAATCTAGATGTATCCAAATAAAGTACATTAAGTTATAGAGTCATAGAGTCACACACAATGTCATGGCCATGAGACACTAGAACCAAAGAAACATGCATGATAACACACATTTTCACATAGAGTAAGAGTCACACAGAGAATAGTCAATGTCACACAGAGTAAGAATCACACAATGCAATACATAATCAATGATCACAATATTTAGCATGCACAACATCAAAAAATGGACAAAATAAACAATATTAATCTACACAATAATTGTATGTCATCATCACATATATTAAAATATAATATCTAGAGAAATAACACTAGTATGAGCAAGACTAATATATTTTTAATTAGTGTAAATAAACCAATATGATTAATGGAAATGGTCATGGAAAGATGTAACCTATGTAAAGTGTGATAAAAATCCCCCAACTTAAGCATGCCTCAAATATAGGAAAGTATCCATGGGTGGAGAAAAGAACTGTATTTGTATGTTTGTGTCATATAAACTTGTATGTCCTACATCTCACTCATGTATGTTATGAAACTATTTTAAAATTTTAGGACTTAACTATTGTAAATCTTATGTTTGTTAAAGATCTAAGTAGACTAAATCAGGGAAATAATATGTAATAAATATAGCCACTAATTTTTTACAAAATTGACTAGCTTTGGCCTTTCTAAAATAGTAATAAGTAATGCAAGTAAGAACTTAGCTAGAAAATAATTGAGATGGATGATCTAGGTGTTGAGAACTGAGGTAAAAGATGGTCTGAGTGTTACAAACTAGATCTCAATATCATAACCCCTCCTAGATAACAGTGCCATAATTGGACATTAGTGCCATTATTAGAAAATTAGTGGTAGTATCTTGATATTGGTATTAGTGTCCTCTATGACAGACTATCTTGAGCTTATGGTTGCACCTATGTCTGGATATTTGAGGTCTATTCATGCATGTACGAGTCTTGAAACCCTATATTTTATTGTAATGACTAATTTAGTGATTAAACCCTAATTCTCTTTGTAGCTAAGGCATCTAGTTGGCATGAACTAAAAAGTGTGTTTGTTAGTAGGGTAGGTTAAACATCCTCAATACCCCATTGTGATGAGAGTTACCTACATACAATACTTTGAGAGATCAAGCCCGATGTAGTTCTCCCCACCTAAGTGCTAGTGTAAGTACAAGTGATGCTTTTATGAAAGTGTACTCGAGTGTCTTGAATGTGCATTAGACTAGAAATCTCGGTAATCTAAGCTTAAGAAGGCTATAGATGATAGTATGTAGAAGTAGGATAGAATAGGGATTGATAACCTTAATCCTGCATAATATGTTTTGAGTTTGAATTTTATTTTGAATTTCATTTCCATCCAGTGTTTAGAGGACTAAAATTCATGTATATATGTTGTTTCGATGTTTGTGCAAGTGACAAAAGAGGTCTAGGCTAACCCTATGAAGATTTTGATTTGAAAATATATGTGTTTGGGAAAATATAGGGAAATGGACATTAGTGCCATTTTGGGGATATTAGATCCATGTGGCACAAGTGTCCTTATTATGGCGCTAATGTCTAGTTGACATAACATTAGGCACAAAGGGCCAAGATCAAGAAATGAGGGTTTGGGAGTACTTTGGGGTTGACTAGGGATGCTTGTGGCCCACACGAAGGTTAGATAATTGTGATAATAAGATCTAGGATAGGTCTAGGGATATGTAGTCTCAATTAGCACTCTTAGCACTCAAATACCACTTTTGGGTGATTACATTTGTGCCCCCTTTATTCTAAAAATGTAGAAAAGCAAAATGACTAGGATAAAGGGAAAAAAAAGCATACCTAGACTTACCTAAGAGGAAAAGCCCATGAAGATGAGTTTGAGTAAGTGAAACATGCTCCAATGCATGTCTTACAACTGAAACATGCATAAATTAGTCCTTAAGAAATATCAAAATCAAATACTAAACTGAGTAAATAAGTGAACTAATTAAAGTTGAGTAAAGAGATAGGATAGAGGAAAGGAATGAATACACCTCATTAGGTATGCAAACCAATGCATAAACCTAGTGACAACCTGTGTGTGCATGTATATAGTGATAAACTGATGAATAATTTCGAGTGAGTCGATGGCTTGCTCAATCCTCATGTGTGTGTGGCTCAAGAACTCAATCTGATTTTGGCTCCATCATTGCCCACCCTTGCTTGGTGAATCATGACCTGTGAATAGCTTGGATTGGAATAATAGTGTGTCCAACCTTTTTATGTAGGTGGCTCAAGAACTCAATTATAATATGACTCCATCATTGCCTACCTATGTGTAATAGATGCATTTAAAAATGAAACTACAATTGTAATTAGAAATGTCTAACTGGGTATGTTAGCTTCATAACCACTCAGGCATATTAGGTAGCTCTAGCCACTTAAGAATGTCAACCACTATAGATAGAGTAAGACATGAAACTAGTGTTTAACTTGGAATATGATGTTGGATGTATATAGTGTAGAGAATGGCATAGAAATTTCCATTCCATCTGATTAACCAGTGTGTAAGTGAGCATATGAAAATAATGTATCATGCACATGTCCCCAAATTTGATATCTAATCATATGAATTTTGAATTGAGTTATAAAAATTTGTATTTGAGTATATGAACTAAACATGGGAATGGTCATACCATGCATGATGCCTCAAATCTAAGTAAATTGATATGAATCTGATCTAAATTGGTATGAATCTAAGCAAAATTGATAAATTTGTAGCTGAATCTATGCAAACTTATATTATACATGTATTTTTTTGTCCAATCTAGGTTTTTTATAAAAATAAGGCTACTAGATAATAGAACCATGTCTTAAACAGTATCACAATTTTTGAAAATGTGATGCTAGTGTCCCAATTTGGGCACTAGTGTCCTTTTGTGTTGTCTTTTATGTAATTGTATTGCTTTTTGGGTCACTGTTTTCCCACTATGTTTACCTGAGTTTGATTTTTTATAATTGAGCTTGTGTTTTAAAAATATAAAATGACTGCTATATATTTATGTATGTACCTATGTTTGGATCTTTGAGGTCTATTCATGTGTGCATGAGTCTTAAAACCTTATATTTTTCTTATAATGACTAATTTAGTGATCAAACCCTAATTCTCCTTGTAGCTAAGGCATCCAGTTGGCATGAGCTAAAAAGTGTGTTTGTTAGTAGGGTAGGTTAAACATCCTCAATGCCTCATTGTGATGAGAGTTGCCTACATACCAGTACTCTAAGGGATCAAGACTGATGTAGTTCTCCTCGACTAAGTGCTAGTGTAAGTACAAGTGATGCTATTATGAAAGTGTACTCGAGTGCCTTGAATCTACTTGAGACTAGAAATCTAGGTAATCTAAGCTTAAGATAGCTATAGATGATAGTATGTAGAAGTAGGGAAGAATGGGGATTGATAACTTAATCATGCACAACTTATTCTAAGGTTGAATGTGTATTTTGAATTTGATTTACATTCAGTGGTTAGAGGGCTAAAAGTCATGTATATATGTTGTTTTGTTGTTTTGTGTGGGTGATAAAAGATGTCTAAGCTAACCCTATGAATATTTTGATTTGAAAAGATATCTATTTGGGAAAATATAGGGCAAGGGACATTAGTGCCATTTTGGGGACACTAGATCCATGTGGCACTAGTGTCCTTATTCTGACATTAATGTCTAGTTGATAGAACACTAGGCACGAAGGGCCAAGATCAGGAAATGAGGGTTTGAGACTACTTTGGGGTTGACTAGGGATGAATGTGGCTTACACAAAAGGTTAGATAAGTGTGATAATAGGCTCTAGGATAGATCTAGGGATAATATAGGGATTGGTAGTATCAAACAACATTCTTAGCACTGAAATACCATTTTTGGGTGATTACATTTATGCCCCCTTTATTCTAGAAATGCAGAAAAGAAAAATGACTAGGATAAAGGAAAAAGAAGCATACCTAGACTTACCTAAGAGGAGAAGCCCATGAAAATGAGTATGAGTAAGTGAAGCATGCTCGAATGCAAGTATTATAAATTAAAAGTGCATAAATCAATCCTTAAGAAATATCAAAATCAAATACTAAATTGAGTAAAGAAGTGAACTAAGTAAAGCTAAGTAAAGAGATAGGATAAAGGAAAGGAATGAATACACCTCATTGGGTATGTGAACTATTGCATAAACTTGGTGACAACCTATGTGTGCATGTATATAGTGATAAATAGATGAATAACTTGGACTGAGCTGATGGCTTGTTCAATCCTCATGTGTGGGTGGCTCAAGAACTCAATCTAATTTTGAATCCATCATTACCCACCCCTGCTTGGTGGATTATGACATGTGAATAGCTTGGATTGGATTGATAGTGTGCCCAACCCTCTCATATAGGTGGCTCAAGAATTGAATTAGAATGTGACTCCATCATTTCCTACCTATGTGTAGTAGATGCATCTGAAAATGAAACTACAATTGTAATTAGAAATGTCTAACTGGGTATGTTGGCTCCACAACCACTCAAGTATATTAGGCAACTCTGGCCACTTGAGAATGCCAACCACTACAGATGGAGTAAGACATGAAACTAGTGTGTAGTTTGGAATATGATGTTAGATGTATATAGTGTAGATAATGGCATGGAATTTGCCATTCCATCTGATCAACCAGTGTGTAAGTGATCATGTGAAAATAATGTGTCATTCACATGCCCCCAAATTTGATATCTAAGCAAATGAATTTTGGATTGAGTTGTAAAAAATTGTATATGAGTATAGAAACTAAACATGGCAATGGTCATACCATGCATGACTCCCCAAATCTAAGCAAACTAATATGAATATGATCTAAATTGGTATGAATTTGATCAAAACTAATAAATCTATAGCCAAATTTGTGCAAACTTGTATTATACATGTTGTACCTTTTTATCCAATCTAGGTTTTTTATAAAACTGAGGCTACTAGATAGTAGCACCATGTCTTGGATAGTATCACCATTTTTGAAAATGTGGCACTAGTGTCCCAATTTGGGCATTAGTGCCCTTTTGCATTATCTTTTAGGCAACTCTACTCCTTTTTGTGTCACTATTTTCCCACTGTGTTTACTTGAGTCTAATTTTATATAATTGAGCCTATGTACTAAAAAATATACAGTGAGTGCAATATAGGAGCATGGTCTCTATGACAAACCCCTATGAATACCCCCTCTTTTGAGGGGAGTTGTGAAACCTATGCAAGAATTATCCTCAAAATAAAAAGCTCTACAAAATATGTGTTAGCTAGAGCATATATGATAATTACATAATAAGCCAATATAATGTGCATACATAACATCATAATGTAATATAATCTAGACATAATTTTATAATTTCTGATGTATGTCATGTATAAATTCACAAGGGTGTCAAGATAGATATAACCATTTATTTAACAACAAATCTGAGTAATAACTAAGTAGCTACCTAGGGGGATGGGGCATGATGTCCATCATAACACCCAAGTAGGGAAGGGACATGCATGAGGTCCTTCATGGCATCAAAAATTAGTGTGTGTAACAATCAAAGACAAGTGTCATGGCCATGATGCATACAATAAAGTATACATATAAAACACATGAGGCACACAAAGTAGGCCAAGGGGGCCATAATATAAGGTACATGGGCACATGTCACTAAATCTAAGGAAACAAGATATATGAGGACATGTTCAAATTTCCACATACATAAGCAATAAGAAATTTATCTTAGAGCCACATAGAAGGACATGTTCAAATGTAAACATACACAATCAAGAAGGTGCACACAAGGACATGGGCACGTGTCCAAAGAATACATATTGTGAATAGAAGTGGCATAGAGCCAAAGAGCAATGGCATATTCAAATTCCCTCAAATAGAAGAAGCATAGAGATATAATCAAGTCTAAACGAGGAAAGCTATAAGTGAAAGTATGCATGACTATGTAATAAAAATTTGTGTAAGATCTAAGAGATACATATGTTAAGTCTAAAGGAGTAATAGTCAGGGGGAAATATGAGTAAGAGTAACATGATCAATATCAATATATAACAATGCTAAAGTTGTGATGTAGAGTATAGAAATATAGAACATAGTAATCAAAACTATGAATAGGATGCCCCCAAATGGGCAAATGTACCAAATGAGTAACCCGTGTATCTATGTATATGCCCTTAGTGGGTAGTTAGTGGTAAATCTAGATCGGTATAGTGGACTTGAGTCCTATAGTAACCTGCAAAAACTTGACAAGAACAAGTGAAGCATATATGTATGATAAAACTGACTATACTTAAATAGTTAGCATATGTAGTGTCTGGAAAACATAATAAATATAAAAATTCAATGCATACAATCTATAATTTTGTGTTTTCTAGGTAAATTTACATATTTTAGTGTCTTTGTATTCTAAAGATATGAATTATGTACAAGCAACATGAAAATGAACTATGTACAAGGACTGAGAGAGAGGGAAAGTATATACAATAAGGGAGGAATAATACTAATCGATGAGTCTCATGAGAGACTCACTATCACTATGGATTGTGTCAAATAAAGGAACTATGATCATGTGTGTTGTGTGAAAGGACAATTGTGGTCCCATAATTTGTTGTACTGAGTGATTTATATTTGGATATGCCTACATAATGATGCTATGAATTTGTGACACTAACTATGGTGCCCTGTGAACTATAGGGGTCTTAGGAACCCATCTAGTAGAAGAAGTTGTAGGTGGCATAGGTTCCCTATGTTAAAAACCTTGAGAACTCAATAATATTGATCTTAACATAAAGTGATTAGAGGGTGGCCCTCTAGAATCTGTTACATATCTCTAACATAAGGGTCCCTCTAATAATGGTCTCCATGGGAAAGTATGTGTATGTAGCAACACTATAGGAGTAAACCTCACCTACATGGGTAGTTCTATTGAACTCTGTGGTATACTGATATGAACTATGCTCAAAGTTATAACTAGTAACTATGTTATAACTAGTAATTATGTAGGAATTAGCTATGGGATAGGTAGTGGATACTCATATGGAAGGCCCTCAACTGTGATCAGATAATTTTCATGTATATATTTTAGGCATTTATGCACTATTGATGGGATGGATCATGGTTGTTGTATCCATGGTCTACCCAATAACATGTCAAATATGCCTGCATTAGGTACTACTAAAAACTTGATGGCCATATGTGTTGGTCCCACCTATAGTGGAAGTACAATCTCCCCAATGGAGATCTAAACATGGCCACTAAAATCAGTGGTAATTGTGTCTATAAGGGACATATCCTACTCTAAATACCCCAAATGCTGTATAATTTTGATGTTACACATGTTGATACTTGACTTTTTGTCAACCATAACATTTTGAATAAGATGGTGATCTATATAGGCTCATACAAAGAATGCATATAAATTTGTATCATCATCAATAATCTCATGCTCTGAGAAGGTGATGAGTGGTCTAATGGGAACTATAGTATGGTACACATCAATGATACTATGTAATGGGTGTGCTTCCTTTGTAGTAGTGTTATATGAATCTGGTGGTGGATGTTCTTGATATGTGTAGTGAACACCTAAAGTGATCCCTACCTCATTTGTTATACGCTTTGGAAATAGATATGAGAATATTTTCAGTTCTTTAGCTTTAATTTGTTGTAATTTTGGTGCCTCTATGGGTGTCCCCACATCAATAATGCTAGCCTCAATAAAATATTATATCTTATGTTTTAAGTTTATGCATATATTTGTTGTATGCTCTGGTGCCTTGTGATATTCTCAGAATGCATTTGAATCATAGTTCCTTGGAAGAGGTTGTGTCATATCAAACTCTTTTATGGGAGGGAGAGATATGGCATTGCATTACAAGAGTTGTTAGAAAACATGTCTTGGTGATTTTGGAAGGTTGGTGAAAACTCTGTGTGGAGGAGCTGATAAAACCAAGTGAAGAGATAGCTCTGAAGCTACATTAACTTTGGCCTTTAGATCACTCTTATTTTTAGTGTCCCTTACCTTGTATGGAGACTTACTTGAACTATTGTATATTTTATTTTGCTCATGGAGAGAATCTTGACTTCTCTTTATTTTATTGTGTGGCATAAATCTATGAATGTTGGAAACTTCTTAAACAAGATAGCTTCAAGTGATGCTAGTAGAAGACTATGTTTGAATATGTCCTGAAGCTCTTTATCCACCATGGGGCTAGTCAATTTAGCTAATATAGTCTTATATCATAACATGTATTCTACAATAGGCTCATTTGACTTTTGTTTCAATTGTGCAACTTGAGCATATGAGATCTTGTGACTGATGTTTATGGAGAAGTGTACTAAAAACATGTCTACCAAAGGATTGAATGTTATGATAGATTGGTTCAATAGATTAAAAAACCATTATAAGATATAATCCATTAGATTGTATGGAAATAACTAAGTCAAAATCCAATCCTTGGACACATAGTCTAAACATGCTACATGAAAAGCTCAGAGATGGTGCTCTGGGTCACCCTTACCATCATATAATGTAATCTTAGGTGCCATGAATCTAAATGGCAAAGGAGTTACCACTATGTTTTTTGCCAAAGGTGTATATAAAAGAACATGAGAATCCAAGGCATGTGATGGTCTAGTGGATCCCTGCTTAAGATATAACACCCTACCCTATAGATAATGAATCTCATACATAAAGGATTGTACATCTGGAGAAGAGGAACTAACCATAGGAGGTGTAACTATCACTGAATGTTGTCGAGTTAAAATTGATTGTTGTATATTTTGAGCTGCCCCCAAACTAGGTGTAATAATTTTTTTATCTATGGGAGTACAAGATTGACCATTATTTAATTTATTATTTATTTCCATTATGGCTTGTAAAATATATTCATGATCAACGAGATGTTATCAAAGTCTATTTTTGAAGCTCTATAGAACCTCATCCTTATTGATAATTAGGTTTTCATTGTGTTAAGTGGAGGGAGAGTGTCATGATGCCCAACTTATGTATCATCTTGATCTTGATTATATTGTTCATCTTCAGATGTATTATCATGGAATTCCCCATAATCAAGGTGTGAAGGATCAAAAATAGGCATTAAAATTGGTTCCTTATCCATGGTATAAGCTCGAATAGAATGAATTTGAATATGCTCAATAGATTTTCCACTAAGCCTAAAACTTCTTCCTAATGCAAGAATGATAAAATTTTTAAATGGCATATAGTAAACAAAGTGAAATAGGGTGGCTAAAATAGAATGTATGAATTATGAAAATCTTAACATAGCCAATGAAAATAGGAAAAAGGATAGAAGCCCTAAGAGCATCGAAGGTTAGGGTTTGAGTAATGTTTGAATTAGGTTGGGTTCACCAAATGTTTTAAAATTTTTGAACTTAACTGGTGTAAATCTTATGTTTGTTAAATATCTAAGTAGACTAAATCAAATAAATAATATGCAATAAATACAACCACTAATTTTTTATAGAATTGACTAGCTTTGACTTTTCTAAAAATAACAATAAGTAGTACAAGTAACAAATTAGCTAAGAAATAACTAAGATGGATGATTTGGGTGATGAGAACTTAGATAGAAGTTGGTTTGAGTGTCACAAACTAGATATCAATGTTATAACCCCTCCTAGATAATATCACCATAATTAGACATTAGCGGCATTATTGGGAAAGTGGTAGTAGTGTCTTGATATTGGTAGTAGTGTCCTATATGCAAGACTATCCTAAGCTTTTTAGGTGTACCTATGTCTGGATCTCTAAGTATTTTTCATGTGTGGATGAGTCTTGAAACCCTATATTTTGCATGTATTGATTGATTTAGTGAATAAACCCTAATTATCCTTATAGCTAGGGCATTTGATTGGCATGAGCTACAAAGTGTGTTTATCAGTAGGGTAGGTTAGACATCCTCAACATCCCATTATAACGAGAGTTACCTACATACCAATAATATGAAGAGGAATCAAGATTGATGTAGTTATCCCCACTTAAGTGCTAGTACAAGTGCAAATGATGCTAGTATTATAGTGGACTTGAGTGCCTTGAATGTGCTTGAGACTAGAAATATGGGTAATCTAAGCTTAGGTTAGTTGTAGATGGTAGTATGCAGATGTAAAGTAGAATAGGGATTGATAACCTTAATCGTGCACAACTTGTTCTAAGTTTGAATGTGTATTTTTTATCTGATTTCCATTTAGTGGTTATATGGCTAAAATTCATGTATATATAATATTTTGATGCTTGTGTAGGTGATAAAAGAGGTCTAGGTTGAACCTAGGAAGCTTTTGATTTGAAAGGATATATGTTTTGGAAAAGCTAGGGAAAGGGACATTAGCACCATTTTGGGGACACTAACACCATGTGGCACTAGTGTCTAATTGACAAAACACTAGACACAAAGAGCTAGGATTAGGAAATGAGGGTTTGGGACTACATTGGGTCTGACGAAGGATACCTATGGCCCACATGAAGGCTAAATACATGTGATAATAGGCTCTAGGATAGGTGTAGGGATAATCTAGGGATAGGTAGTCTCAAGTAGCACCCTTAACACTCAAATACCACTTTGGGTGATTACAAAAACACATGTGCATAGAAAAAATAGATATTAATCTACCATATGTGATAAATCATACATAGATCATGTAAACAAGCAATAAAACTGATACATAGGTTCTATTTTTTTTTATATATTTTGTTTTTTTGGGAATTCTAAAAAAAATCAATGTTTTTATATTTTCTTTAATCTAAGATATAAATTATTTTAGCCAATGAGCCCATCAATGGGATGCTCTAATGTAGGTCCTAGGTCAATCATGGTAAATGTTACCTATTGTGGGTGAGTTGTGACACATGTATCTATATCGAAATATAATAATTGTTTTGATGTTGTAACATATCCATCATGGTCATCATATATCCTAGGATCTCATGTATGTTATGCAACTCTAGTAATTGTAGTATGTTGTAGATTTTACTATACAATATGAGAATGTGTCTTTGTTTGTTATGAAACATAAAAATCAACTTGTATAAATATCTTAGAATGTGATTGAGAAGTTAATGCCTACTGAACTTGAATATACCTTTGATTTAATGGATGTTAAAGTATTGGTCTTCTATGAAAATTAATACTTTTGTCAGAACTATCTATGTATAATGAACTTTTATAAGGTGTATAATTGGCTAGGTGTATCATTGTTTGGGAAGGTTTGTTGATAAATAGGATACTCATATGGTATACCTAGAAGTTTAACCACTCTATTATTATGTACATACTTCACACACATATGTATTGATGATTGTATTACATGGAGTTGTAGTATCTAAGGGCATCCTAACAACATGTTGAATTCCCATGTACTAGGTAAAACTAATAATAAAGTATAAGTGATGTAGGGCCTACCTTAAGTGGTAACACAATACTACCAGAAGAGTTTTATTTCTTTTCATCTAATCCTTTAACTATATTTTTTGTATACATTAATTCATTATATGTATAACAAGTACGAGTAAGTAGTGCCATATTGCAAGTTTCCACTTGAACCATTATCTACCATGACACTATATATATTTTTTCAAAAGAAAAATATCGATATCTATTATCCAAATTTGGTAAACAAATATAACCATTATTATCCTCAAAGTAAATTTTTATATGAGATAAAGGCATGCCATCTAGGTATATGGGAAACAATAAATATGAATCCCCTGGGAAGTAATAATGCCTCAACCAAGGATCATTATGAATAAAGACCTCTAGATCAACCCATCAGTCACGTCAATGGAAGGTAAAACCCAAGTAAAATAAGAGCCATAAATTAGTGGGGATAAAGACCCACAATATCTTCAATTCTTCCCCTTTTGTCTGTTTTCTTCTTTACATCCTACCATATCCCTTGTGAGGGTTCCATAGTGACCATATGCATGTTTGATCTCTAAAGTTATGGAGGTGTGTCTAAAATTAGGAGTTCTGAGGTTGAAAGGATTGCCAACTCTTTATCTAAATCTAAGTTATTTGATTCATTTCCTCCCTTCATTCCCCCTAATGGGTATTTCATAATAATATTTTGATCTTCTACTATTGTTCACTCAATGAGTACAGATTTTATAGTAGGATGAACAAGATATCCATATTTGTTCTTCCCCAACTCCGTAGTTTGTTGAATTTCTTTATCCCATTCATTATCTATAAGAAAGAACTCTTGGGTTGGTTGATCCCATCTACTAAAATTTGATTTCATCCCCTTTTTATTATTTGATTGTGTTTGAGTCTAGGGACAAGTAGCATGGAAATGACTTGGTAATTTACAAGTACGACATCTAAAAGTAGTATTATCATAAACTAGTACTTGTGTGTGTTGTGATTGTCCATATTTGAGGATAATTTTATTTGAAATTTCTTTACTAAGATCAAGATCCATCACCATTTTAGTCAATGAAACCCAAATGCATATGGTATTCCCTGAGAGAGAATGAATCATAACCTCATGCCCTATTGCCTTAAACATTATGTTGTTGGCTGCAATATAATCAGAGAAATAAAAGTTTTCAAACATTTCAACATACAGTTGAGTGTCAATTTATGGGCAATGGTTTGTTTAATGAATGGATGCACTGGATTGTTCTTCACTCATTTTCTTTCCTTTTTTATTTTCCATCAAATCTTTTGGATCTTGCTCATCTAATGTGTGAATAGAAATTTTTTTAGAATCCCCAATTTACATCACATTGTTTGTCTTTAACTTTGGAAGTAATCTGTATGATATGCCCAAATTCCTCTCATGCATTTTGTCAAACATATTGCATACATCCTCCTCTTGTGACCACGTGTAGAACACTAAGTTGTAAGACCTTTCATGTGTGCCCAAGTGGTTGGAAGAGGTCATATGAGGGATAGCAATGGTAAAATCATAGTAGTTAAGGAGGGATATGACGTCAATGGTGTACATGTATTCTGCCAATAACAAAGATCTAAATCAAAAAAGGCCATAGTGTTGGCTTGACCAGGCCAACTTGAGTAAGGAGGAATGGTTAGAGATGGTGAGCTAGCTAGCAATAAACTATGATGTCATAATGTGGATCAACAAACTCATGGATGATGGCCCCATCGATTTAGTCTAGGATTATGTAAAGGTGCAATGTCTTAACCCACATGATGTGCTCCACTTCTCCACTATGGTAGCAATGAAAGATCTAATAAAGCTTATCCTTCTCCATGGAACTATATTTTTGTGTCTTGTCCACCCCATAGAGAAGCGCTACTAGTAAAAATGTTACCTGTTTAGTGGAAAAAACCATCAATTTCATGAGTTCCATTTTTTTCTTATGTACATATCACATATATATATATATATATATATATATATATATATATATATATATATATATATATTACAAATAGTTGGAGGCATACAAAAAAAATGGTGCATATATAAAATCATATCAACATTCTCACTATCATCAAATATGGTAGTAGGTTTGTGTACTTTTATACTCTTAAGTGTATTGATAATACTATCCAATAGATGTTCCTATTTAGTCTTATAAGCATAATATGCTAGAGGAGGATGTGTATTGTAAGTCATATACACCTTTAACTTAATGTTATCTTCTTGCACCACATGATTAGGAAAGGAATTAAAAAAAAATCAGATTCACATTCCCATTAGGTTGTGTCCTTGAATAATTTGTAGGTGTATTAAGCTCAAGAATGTTATCTATTATATGTTGTATATTATGTCATAAAATATGCATTTATTAGTTGAATGTCTTACAATTCTATGATAATAGCAATAGACATTACTATGAAATCCATTAGAATGAGGCCTACTCATATCAACCATTTTTTTGGGAGGGAAAGATATAATATTGGACTCAAATAACTTCTACAATATCTTATGAGGTGGTTTTGATAACTATGAAAATTATCTCCTTTGAGGAGCCAATAAGACAAGTCAATTAATAAGTTGTGATAATGTATTAACTATTATTTTTTCATCATTATTATTATCTTGTATTTGAAACTTGGTTAAAATTGGTTGCAGAGTTGAACCCATATTTTAGCTTATTCATAATAAGGAGCTTAACTTTGTGGTCCTTGAATGCATGGCATAAGTCATCAAAAGATTGAAAGTGTTTGAACATAATGCACTCATGTAGTAGGGCAAGAAAAATTTGCTTGAATATATCTTTAAACTTATTTTACAATCATTATATTTGTCATCTTAGGTAGCATAGTCTTGTAATAGAGCATATATTCGTTAATAGGTTCATTGGGTCCTTAAGTTTTACAATATTAGTATAGGACATATTCTCACTGATTTTGATTGAAAAGTGCACTGATAATTGATTGGCCAAGGGATTGAAGGATGGACTGATTGGAAAGGGATGTCTTAGAACCAATGTAAGGTGTAGCCCTTAAGACTCTATGAAAACAAATTAGTTAATAACTTATCATTGGACAAGTAGTCCAAACAATATGCATGAAATTATCAAAGGTGTTTCTCTAGATCACCCTTACCATTATATAATTTAAGCTTAGGTGACACAAATCTTATAGGTAAGATATAAGTTGAGATCTCAGAGGCTAATGAACTATGTAGTAATGAATGAGAATCATTGGCATAGCCCACTCTAGAAGAACCTTGTTCCAATTGTAAAACCTTATTATGAAGATCAATAACCATTTGTATAAGGATATGAGCATTAAGCATATAAAATTATGTAGTAATTGATGGTGTTACATGAGTATGAACTATAGGAGGCATGAAAGTATTTTGTGTAGGGAAAGTCATAGTAATTTGAGGAAAAACTTTTGTTTCCCACACGCCATGGGTGGGCATCACATGCTTAACAATAAGTGTAGACATATGAATAGTGGAACACTAGTAGTTTAAACACTTATATAAAATTCATTACCTCTAAAACATATATTAATATCAGTGAAAAACTCATGTTGTTCCTTAGATGTGACAACCTTAGCATTCTTTGCATTTTTAACTTCTAGAATTATTATCAAGAGCTTGTTTAGATCGTGAGGTTACATATAGATTCATTCTCAAAATTGATAAAGAGTCATAAATTGTTAAAATTTTACACCATCAAGGTCATCAGGGTGTATTCTATCATGATATTTGATATTATATTCATTAACATCTTGGTAAATAATTTTAACTTCAGACATATCATCATTAACAATATGTTGTACTTCTATGTGTTCATTATTAACATTTGCGTCAATAAAAGAATGAGGAGTTTGCATCTCATCTATTTTATCCATTTTAGACACGTGGTTGATCTAAAAAAAATCTGATTATGCTCAATTTCAACACCACTTAACCTGACACTTTACCTTAGAGGGATAAGAGAGCTAGCCTTCTTAGATGGCATAGAAAACATAAAGATGGCTTACATATAAGGATATATTAATATGTTATATGGGGAGATTAACAATATAAAATCAAAATTTGAAACCCTAACATATAAATTTAAAACTCTAATAAGGAATATTGGAAACCCTAAGGGAGTCTAGGGTTTGATTTACTCAACATAAAAATATAGGGTTTGAAGGATTGAAAACCTAAGAGGAAAAAAACACCTATGGGGAGAAATAAAAAATCAGATTTGAAAATGAGATGTCTATACATAAATCTAAAATCCTAAGGTAGTAGTGGAAGGAAACCCTAAGGGGAGCTATGGTTTGATGTGTTCAAGACAAGGACAAACTTCACTAGTGTGTTTTAACTACTTTTGGGTACAATGGTCTAAATAAGCCAAAACATTAAATCTAATCATATTATATAATGTTTTTATAAATTAATCAAATATAATTATAACAATAGAGTATAACTGATTTATTGCAATTTATTATTTATGTATAAGACCTAAAAGGTAGGGTACTTAGATAGTTTAGGTTTTGTTTTGGTTTATGATAATGTACAATCATAAAAAAAGGCTTTGTAGGGGATTCTTCTAACTCATTTAAGAAAATAGACTGTAAAACATGTTGGGGTGAGTATGGTAGTGATTGGATGTCTGTGGTAGCTAGATTCATCTATGTTGTATTGAAATATTCCAAAATACTTATGTAAAATTATGACAGTTTGGATCATTTTACTTGCATTTGCAAATAACTCTTTTATATTCATATTTCTTCAGACCTATGTGAATAACTATGTTTTCCTTATCTTTTCCTCAAAACCCTATATTGCATATTTGACATGTACTTGACCTTTAAAAAGGGATTAGATAATATGGGTTGAGTTGATCCAAACCACCCCTCATTGAGTGTTTGAGCGATGCCTATATTCTAATACTTCAAAGAGGGCTCAAACCACATGTAGTTTTCCCACCTAATTGAGTGCATGAAATAAATTTAATACCAACATGTTGTGTAATCATATTCATAGCTTTCAACACTTGAAGATTTTGATTTTTAACTTGTAAGGGTATCTAGACTTGGCTCAAGGCCTGCTTATTTGAGGAGTTTTATATTTGGAGGCTTTAGGTAGTTCCTATAAATGTGTAGATGGATAATAGATGTCCTCTTTATGATTGATATATAGGAACAAGCCTATGCATTATATTCCTATGTAACTAACTCTTTAGGTAGTTTCCCTCTTAGCTGACATTTGAAATATACAGGCTGACCCACATGAAGTATTTGAATCTAATAAAATTATTGTTAAAGGGCACGCAAACAAGTTTGGACAAGGAAAATTATCCCATTAATCATATTAATTTGATTATGTCTATACGTTTCTAGAAATTAGGAATCAATGATCTAAGATCAATAGCCAACCTGAGTAAGATAATAATTTGTTCAGGTAGAAACTAAGGAAATATTGTGTATAAATAATGATAATTTTAGAAAGTTGGGCATGTAGATAAAATAATGGCTGAGAGAAAGAGTGAAAAAGAGTCAATTACATATACACAAGTCATGTATACTAAGGTTTGGTCAAAACTAAAATTTTCAAGTGTTTGATACCAATTATGAGTGTCTACACATAGACACCTCTTCTTTAGCCATATCTTGTTTAGGTAATTCTTATTTAGGTAAATATTCTTTAGGAGAGGGAATAATATTAAGAGTAGTTTGTTCAATATTGGAATGTGTTTTTAAATTTTAATGGTTATTTAATATAAATATTCTATGTAAGTTCACTACTATCAATAATATATTATGTTTAAAGTTTCAAAGCATGACACTATATGTAACATGACCATTGATTTTATGATATTCACAAAAGAAATTAGAATGAATATTCATGGTATGTAAATCTAATCATAACACTTGATGTAAGGTAAAAAAATCATGTTGATATCAAGTAATTTCTTCAATATTTCACTTTGACTTTCCTAGAACTTGTGATTTTTTGTGATTCTAAGTGAGGATATAGGACTAGTTATTGGTGTCACTTTTTCTTTATCTATGATAAAGATGTATTATTTTGATACATGTGAGATTTATTTAAGATGCATAAATAGGAGAGTTATTAGTATGATCAAACTTTTGGACATTCACAAGCCCCTTTTCTAATGATCTAGCCTCACAACAAAGAATTTGAAAGATTCCCATGTATGCTAAAACAATTTATCTTTGAGAGGAAAGATGAGGCTTCTACAAAAAAATATTACTTCTCTAAGTATATTTATTGATATATAAAATTTTGAATTCAATACTTAAATCACAATATATAATCATTAATAATTCATATTATCCCTGGTGAAGAGATGAAAGATGCTTATATGTAACTTGTGGTCCCTTATTATTGATGTAATGCATTAAAAAGGTCTCTTACTACTCAAAATATGTATGTAATGAACCACTAGGAATATGATGAAACCACTCTAATATTAACTTGTTAGGCTTGTGGGGAATTTTTTAATCAAGATTCTATCATTGGTATTATTCCCAATAGAAGTAACAAAGTATTTGAGATGCAAATAAGGATCACCCTCCCATCAAATAATGAAAATGTAGGCATTATAAAATCACAGGGTTGTGGTGAGTTGAGGATCTTACACATTATGGGATTACCATGTATAACATTAGAATCAACCTAAGAATGATGTACAATGCATTCTAAAGATTGATCACGTACTTTTATTTATAAGGCACCTATTTCACGCATTAGGGCTGACTTATAGGGAAGGCATATTAAGATACTTAAGTTGTTCATTCAAATGTTGAATCTTACCATTGATGGTAGATAAAGAATGTTATTCTTTGTGTGTTTTGAAGATGAAGTTCTATAATCATAAGCCCTATGGTAATCTATATTTCAATCCTTGACCATATGTAAAATTCCATGAATAAGCCTAGTATTTTCAATAAAATATGTTTTAAAGGATTTAAAAATACATTAATTAATCATTTCATCATTTGAAACATGCACAAACTTAAACTTAGGATCTGAAAAATAGAAAGCATTTACTTCCATTTCATTGATACTAACTATGATTACAACCAAGCAAGGCCAAAAATAAAAGGAAGAGAAACCATAAGGATTGGAAAGGAAAAATAAACCCTATAATTGTAATCTAAAATGGATGAAAAACAATGAATCCTAAGAAGTAGGAGGGTGAAAACCATAGGTTGAGTGTAAACAAATTTTGTATTCACTAATTTCTTTTATTAATAAATGGATTAATTAAACAAACTCATCTAAAACAATCACACAACATAACTATTAGTCGTGTCTAGCCAGCGGCGCCAGTCACGTTAAAAAGTTTACCAGGCTTTTTAAAAAAAAATCACACAACATAAATATAATTTAAAAATAATAAATATAGTCATGCATACATCTTTGAATATGTTAAAAATAGATAATATAAATTTTTAAACTTTGACTAAGAGGTCAAAAATAGAAAAAACTAAATTGTTGCTTAATGATACACTTGGTAAAGATGTTGAAGCTATGAAAAGTGATATAGACAACAAGATATACCAAACCCAAAAATTTAGATCCTTTGAAAAAATTAGACATTGAAGATAGGATCACCAAGGACATGATTGTTGGGGATGGGATTAGCAGGTTGGAATCATGACCTAAAAGTTCAAGGGTAGGTATGATGTTCGATGTTGATCTAAATTCCACCCATATTTTTTTGATTTGATGATAAAAATCTCTCATTTTCCCTCTTCCTTGATTTTTGACCTATCTTCTCATACTTATACAATGAAAAATAATAAAAAACAAGTTATGGATCAAATAACCTCAAAGGATTTGAAGCTACATATCCCACACATTAGATTTGAACATCAATGTAGTTGTGTAGTGTAAATGGAATCTCAAGCAAGGCTTTTGGACCTCCCCTTACCTAGACGTGAATAATGCAACTACATGAATATTTACCTAAACCCTCTTTTGGCCTAAGTTGGTGGTGACATAAAACTTCAAGAAAGTGTAAAACCAATGTTGGCTCAATGTGCAAGATTCATATCAAGGGTGATGTTGTCTTGGTAGGCTTAATTGAATAACACTTGAGAGAGCTTGTTTCTAAGAGGATTGGAGGTGAATGATATATGATAAATGTATTATGTATAAAAATTATCACTATCATTTCATAACCATCAGGAAATGCTTAAAAACATATATTTATACAAATATTAATGCCAAAAATATTCCCTATATAATAGGGTAGGCATTATCTTGTCCCAATGCAAAAGTTATGCAACCTTAGAGATGAGCATTTAAAAAAATGAAATATATAAAATTTGATTAAACAAACTTATTAATAATCTTAAATACCATGAGTAATAAAACATTACTCAATTACATTTATTTTAAATGGTGAGTTAATCACCACTTGGGCTAAACCTAACATTCCCCCCTTAATTCAACATTGTCTCAAGTGAACAAGAGAAAGATTCTCTAAATGCCTTGAATGTTTACTGTGTAAGTGCTTTATTTAAAACATCTTCATATTGTTGATCTTTCGGGCAATACTGAAGTTGGATGTTGTTTTGAACATGTTTGAAAATGAAATGAACTTGCACCTCAATGTGTTTAGTGCATTTGTGAAATACTAGATTGTGAATAAGCTTCACTACTCCTTCATTATCTACATGAAGAATTTTTGGTTGATTTTGTGGTAATCCAAATCCTTCAAGTATATGTCTAATCCAAATCTCTTCATAGATAGCTCCTCTTGTGGCACAATATTCTAATTATGTGGAGGATCTCAAAACACAAGTTTGCTTCTTACTCCACCATGATATTGGTCTATATCTCCAAAAGACTACAAAACCTAAGGTAGATTTATATCATCAATGTTCCCTGCATGACCTAAATCCAAATAACATATTAAAAATAAATTATCTTTCTTCTTGTACCCTAGGCCAAAATCCATGGTTCCTTTGATATATCTTAATACCCACTTTACTGCTTTCTAGTGAGAGACTTTGGGCCCTTGCATGAACCAAGATAGATAACTGATAACATAGTTGATGTTTGGCCTAGTATAAGTCAAGTAAATAAGACTCCCTATCAACTGTCGATATAAAGTTGCATTTACCTATGGTGATGGATCTGTTTGAGACAACTGAAGTTTTATCTCCATAGGTGTGGTAATTGGTTTACTATCCATCATGTGAAACTTCTCGAGTGTTATACTGACATATTTGAGTTGAAATATAGCTATGTGATTTTATCTCAGCTAAATTTTTAAACCAAGACAATAATGCAAAAGCCTGAGATCTGTCATGTTGAATGATCGATTTATATATTTCTTTGTTGACTCAATCATCTTCACTGAACTGCTAGTGATGATTAGATCATCAACATATACAACAATAATTATCATTTCCCCCTTACTATTTGATGTAGATATTTGGATTATATGGACTCCTTTTGAATCTGTGTTTTAAAAGATGCTCATCAATTTTGATGTACCATGCCTTAGGAGCCTATTTAAGACCATACAGTGATTTGACAAGTCTAAAAACTTTATCTTCTTTTTCTAGAATAAAAAACCTTCTAGTTGAGTCATGTATACTTATTCATGTAAGTCTTCATTAAGGAAGGCACTTTTCACCTCTAGTTGATGGACTTTCTAGCCAAACTATGTGGCTAGAGCAAAAATCATCTTGATTATTTTGATCTCAGTTGTGGGAGCAAATGTCTCCTCATAGTCAATGCCTTCTTTCTAAGCATATCCCTTTACAACTAGTCTTTCCTTCTACTTATCGAGATTTCCATTTGTTTTTTACTTCATCTTGAAGATCCATTTTCATCCTATTGGCCTCTTCCCTAGTGGAAGGTTTAGAAACTACCATGTTTTTTCTCCATCAATGAATTATATTCTGTATTCATGGCATCTTTCTAAGGTTTTGATTTTAGGGATTTTTGAACTGAAGAGGGCTCAATAAATTCAATAATTATACTCATTAAAGCCAAATTGACTTATCCTCAAGCCATACTATGATTCCTTGGTGCAGTGGTGGATGTATCTAGAACACCATTTAGTTTAGCATCTATTAGTGTACTTGTATACCATTTAGGCATATAATGAGTGGTTCTTGTGGGTGGTGGAACTGCACCATTATTCCCATCATCATTAACACTATCTTTTTCTCATATATTTCCATCTTATACATTATTTATGGGATTGATTTCTTTATCAGGTGAGCCTGTAGAAGGAGCTTCTACTTCTTTCTTCTCAAAGAACTCAACATCCCTACTAGTGTAAACTTGTTTGGTTTTTGGATCTGAGTCTATAGGCAAGTGCTTCTTCATTATACCCTACAAACACATACTTTATTGCTTTCATATCAAGTTTAATCCATTCCACTTTATGAATGTACATACTTTATTGGCATCCAAAAACTTGAAGATGTGATATAGATGTATGTTTTCCTAACCAGGCTTCCTGCAGAGTTATTCCATTAATAGCTACATCAAGAAGCCTATTGAGTAGTTATATAATAGTTTTGACTACTTCTACCAAAAAAGTGTTAAGCCTGAATCATGTAACATACATCACACCATTTCCATAATAGTATGATTCCTCTATTCAAAAAAATAAATGCATTTTGTTGTGGTGTATGTTAAGGTGTCATTTGAGGATGAATGTCATTTTCTCGCAAAACTTGGTTAAACTCATTAATAGTTAATTCCCCCCCATAATCTAAGTGGAGGGTCTTTATTTTTCACCAAATTTGATTTCAACATCCACTTTGAATTTCTTTAAAGTTTCAAAGGCTTAACTCTTTGCTTTCACATAGTATACCCAAATTTTTCTAGAATAATCATTAGTAAAGATAATGAAGTACTTAAACCTAACATGACTCAGTGTCATTGGTCTACACATATCAGTATGCACCAGATCAAGTTTTTCATGAGCTTGATATGTAATTTTTTGAAATGAAGATATATATTGTTTGGTTACTAAGCAATCTTGACATTTATTTGTACCTTTTTTAAGAGGTGGAAATCCTCTTACCATGTTGTAATAGTGGATTATGTCGAGATATCAAAAATTGATGTGGTCAAATCTTCTATGTCAGAATTATGCTGAGTCTATGCCCTTTGCTATGAGTGCCTGATTATTTTTTTGAATGAAATTAAGATGAAACATACAGTTCACATTGGATGCTCATGCAATAAGTTTTAAATTTTTTGATTTATCTCTAATCAAACACATTTTATTTCCACCTTCATAGTCAAAGTCAATCCTCAAATGATGGTCTAAGAGTTGACTGTTTGATAACAATTTTTTATTAAATTAGGTACCTAGAGAACATGTATGATTTTTTAGTTTTGTGTGCCTAGGGGCAAGGCAATGTTATCAATACCTTACACACTAGAGGTATCATCACCCAAATAAACATGATTTTTGTTTGGTTTGTCATTCAAAGTGAAAAACCAATCTTTTCTACCTATCATGTGTCAGGTTGCACCTGAGTCAACATACCGGATGTCATTTTATGATGTGGATTATTTATGGAAATCAACATGATACAATAAGTCTTCATCCTCATCACATTCTTCTTGTTCAACAATGTTACCTTGTTGCTTTGTTTTCTTCTACCAAATGCCTTTTTATATCCTTATGGTTTACTTTGAGATGAAGGGACAATTGTTGGGTAGTGGGCTTTCATCCACTATAAAATCCCTTCTAAAATGTATTATACCAATAATATTTTAACCCATGTCCCTTGCAGCCACAAATAAGACATTATTTTTGTGATTTACCCCCTTGTGAATTCCATCTAGGATTCTATGTTAATGATGGCTTTGAAGACTTGATGGGTTTCTTACCCTTTTGTGAAGCAAGAACATATTCTTCTCCTTATTCTTGAATACTGAAAGACTCTTCTTGTTACAACATGATTACCAGTTTTTCAAAACTTGGTTTTTATTTTTTGATAGTCAAAGTGGTCACAAAAATCTTAAATGAGGGTGGTAGATCTCTCAAGACAATGGGTACAAGAGAGTCATCTAAAATTGTCTCACCCAAGGATTGTAGTGATGCCCTTAGTGTTACAACACGTCTAAGAAAGTTCTCAACCTTTTCACTTGATCTCAATTTCAGAGAGTGAAGTTGACTCTATGGGTGGAGAAATGTGCTCTCATTTTTGGCTTCATATACTATTTAGAGCTTGTCCCAAGATTCTTTGGCAATTTTGGCTTCATGGATGTGTGTTTGCACTTCATTCAATACCCCAAACATTATGATTAATTTTACCTTCTGATTTGATTTGTCATATTTACATTGTTGGTCAGCATTTGTTGCATGTCAGGTGTAGGTGCCATCTACAATGGACCAAATTTAATCAAACTCCAAATGAGTTCTAATATTTTTCTTCCAAGCAGAGTAATTATCACCTTTGAGTAACTAAGAATCTAGTAGAAAGAATTCTAGAGCCTGTGCAACCATTATTAAGATTACAGTTGATGGATTAGTTATTTATCAATCTAGGTATACAAGTCTCCCTTCTTATATACCCTCAGATTGATATAAATGACCTTTATATATATACACCCTTCCTATATACCTGTCAGTATGTGAAAAAAGCTCACCCTTTATATATACCCATCAGTACGTGAAAGAGGCATTAACATACATAAAAGAGTCTAGTATATGGTACCTAGATAATACTAAAAAGGGTTCATTCAATCATTAACACGTTCTTATATGGAAATTTGCATACATGCACATAACTTTGCTATATACTTGGAATTTCTACATGTCAAGATTTACATTGATCAATTGTAACGAATGTGCAATGGAGGGATAGCAATGAGTGTGAGTGCCTTATTTTTCCTTGATGATTTAAAGGGTTAATTCCTAGACATTATTATTGTATCTATATTAGGAAATAAACATATTAGTTCAAAGCATGAATGCATTACCCGTAAACATAAACCAGAGGCTTTGTTTAAATCAAACGCTACGATTGAGTATAAAATTCATGATTTATGCAATACAAATTACAATTTTAAATTTTAAATTACATACAATGTAAAATTTCATTAGGATAAATAAATGATATAATCCCTCTCCTATTTTACTCTTTCTTGTTTTTTGTTTTTCTAGTTTTATCTTTTTTCAAAATTAGAAAAATTGGCAAAAAATTGCTTTTAGAGATTTGAACACTAGATCTATTGTGCCTAGGATTTAATTAAAAAGGTAATTGACCAATCCTCATATGAATAAATTTAGGAGCATAAATGAAAAAATATATATAAAGATAGTAAACTCACATGTAAAAATGTGAAAACCCACGTGGATTCACATAGGTGGTAGTAGAAAACAAAACAAACACCTCCTTTTTGTTTCACTTTGCATGCTTTGATCGATATACCAACTTTGATGCCACCTAATAGCTATACAATAGTTAATTTAGGTGTACATCAGGTTTCAAGGTTAAATTACAACCAACATATAATAGTCTTCAGTAAGAAAATCTAGAGAATTTGTTTTGTACAGATAAATATAACAAAAAATTGATCTGCTGGTCAGAACGTTGATTTAGATCACTATATTGACTCCATCATACCATAACACTATACTGTAGCATGAAAATTTATAAAACAAATTTTTAAGGAATTTCATGGAGTCAAGAACATTATGCAAAAAATGACACCCAAAAATTTGACCTATACGGCTCAAAACTGTAAAAAAACTGGTTTGTAGGTACAAATTCACAAAAAATAGCTTACAAGCTTCAATGGAGTGATACAAACTAATCTAAAATTATAAAAATTGTTATGTATGGGTTTAAGGAGAATTTACATACATGTGGTAAAAAGTTTAGATCCTAATGATGCATGGAACTCAAGTTATGGCAAAAAAAATTTCCAACTCTTATTTGTAGATTTTTTGATAGCAAGGGACCAAAAAAATATTTTGCCTCAAAAATACTGTATGACCTAGTTGAATTGAGAGATTATAATTATTTCATGTGAAAGATAAATTTACCACCTCTAATTTGAATCACGATCCTATGACTTATGTATGGCTCATACTGAAGAGAATCATATGAAAAAGTACAAAAAAATATATTTCCAAGAACTCTACAAGTGCACTATAAATTCCTAACAAATCTGCAAGTGTACTAAAATTATTTTAATAGAGTCTAGATATGAAAAAATATGCTTCTCTTTTTTCAAGCTAATTCAAACATTTGTGGAGTGCACAGGTTTCTCCCAAATTCATCACAGGTTCAGTTTGTCCTTCTCTAATACCAAATTTTACAGAGAAAGAATATTATTATTATTTCATAACCATCAAAAAATGTTTACAAATATATATTTATATCAATATTAATGCAAAACATATTCCCTGTATAATTAGGTAGGCAATATCTTATCCCGATGCAAAAGCTATGCAACTTCAGAGATAAGCATTTTTAAAAAAAAACTATAGAAAGTTCAATTAAATAGACCTATTAATAATCCTAACTACCATGAGTAATAAAACATTGCTTAATTACATTTATGTTAAGTGGTGAATTAATCACACCTTACACTAAACCTAATAAATTGATTAAGGGCACCTTTATATATATACTCCTTTAGGCACACCTACACATGGGACAACCCTAAAAGATAGTATAATCTAACATTCTAGGCAAAATAAATCCATAAATTAAGGAAATAATTTATGTCGATCAACAAGGACATAGAAAAATACATTAAAATAGTATTTTGGACATTTTAGAATCATCTATTATTATCTAGATACTAAAATTTGGTATCAATTACTTAACAATGACAAGCTTGACACACATTTACCACACATGATCTGAGCACATAAACATGGTCCTAATCTATAATTCTATCACACTTGTATGATATCTCATGAGTTAACCCTCTTGTTCAATTGATACACACTTAAAATAACCTCATTATCTATTTAAAACTTGTTAAATACCCTGCACAAACATTTACAGACCCTTAGTTAAATCCACCTATATACAGGTTGGTTCCATCAATTTTGTTCAATATCACTAGTTGATACTGACCTGATATGTCGGAACTGACCCTCTCCTTGTGATGGTTACTTTTTAAAATCAAACCATTCCTTAGGGTTGACCTATTTTCCTATGTGTCAATGGCATTGGAAATTATCCAACTGGATTCATAAATAAACAAATCAAGGTCTCATTCAAAAGGGACTTGACACTTTTCTAGTACACACACATATATATATATAATTGCACGTTGAGAAAATGAACCCTATTCTTCCCATATTGTAAATATATCACTAGGAGTAGTCATAAGTTAATTTTAAATCACACTCAAGCCAATTCAAATTAAATATTGTAAATTATAAAATCCAAATCATTAGCTACATACATATACTGAAGGAATATAGTTGGACAATCACACTACGCAGGAGAACTATGTGTGGCTTGATTTTCCTCCTCAGAGTATCAAATATGTGGGCAATAATCAATCATCAAATTAAGGTGATTGGGGTCAACTTAACCCATTATAATTTCCTACAGGTTTATAGCCCTAAAGACCACACCTAGGGTTTCAATGTGAAGGAGATTGATTTCTAGAGTTATGTGCATCATCGATGTTTGGGATCACACATACATAACATACAAAGATAGACAAAGTTATTTGTACAGTCATAATCTCTCTTATTTTCATAAGTTAGGACTAACTAACGATTGACAGAACTGACCCTACATAAATAAATATATTGTTTTAGAATCGAACAAATCATAAGCCTATTTTTAGCTAATATTTACTTCCAAAACACAATCATAATCAAACAATCACACATAAAATCTAAATACTCATCCCTTTTTTTTACTTAATATATTTAACATATGCCAATTATTAAATCATTGTAATCAGTTTCAGTATTCTACATTCATATGTATACTTGAATGGCATATCTTAATATCTGAATTACATTTCAAGTTTTTATCCTATTAGGGTTGCAAAACCAAATTAAAGTAAAATAGGTTGTATGGAGGTAAATGAGTAGTTTATTTTTAGGTTTTCAGCCATTTTGCATCAAATTTATAGGTTGTCATTGGCTAAAAGTGAAAATAAAGTCAAGATATGAGGAAGATCTATGTCAGGGGATGATAATATTGGGCCCAACACAAGGGGAAGATATAAAAAAAATAACCAAATCTGTGTACACAGATAAATTGTAATAAAATAGGGAAAAGACACTATGAAAAAGGGTCTTATACAAAAATTAGGTGTTTATAATATCATACACAATACTTTTATTACTTGCCTATGTTGTCATGATTCTTGTCATGCATCTATTTGGGGAAAAAACTTGTACTTGTGCTTTAGATTACTATATCTCAAGCTACTGATACTACATTTTTTATTTATTATGCCAAGAAGGGGAATCTATTATTGATCTTACATTGCTTATATCTTGTATTTTTATGGGACATACTATCCTTTATGTTTTTATTGATTTAATTTTTTCCTATGTGTGACAAATTACTCATGTGTTTATATTTATTACATCACATGACCACATGGGAAAACCTATCTATAAGATACATGCTTTATAGGTGACGTCTTTCTATGTTAAACATCATTGGTTGTATATCTTATCTTACACATGATGGGTGTGATTCCTTTCTTTTTAGATATGTGTTTCATATGTTCATCCCAAATCTTAAAATGGGGGTGAACATTCCACTCATTATATTTACCCAGACTCCAAGCATTCAACATAAATTTCTCTTCCATAAAGGGGACATCCATATTTCACTTACTCCTAAATATACCCAAGATACGACATATATTCCCACCACATGATATATTCATGATATAAATTAGCATTGTCTTTTGTAGTAGACAAATTAGTGCTTTATCTTGATTTTTTGTCATTAGAAATTATACTCATAAATGTATCTAGGATTTATTAAAAATTCTAAGGAATGTGATCTCACAGGGGCACCATTATATCTTTAGTCAAGCTAGGTGTACTATTTTTAGTTTTTATTTATATATTTCACTAGATTATTATTATTAGAACTTATCCATGTTTAAATGTTATTGTAGGATTCAAAAGGTTCATTATAGCTTGCTTTAGGAGCTTTAAGGGCACAAAATTTTGTATCCATACCATGCATATTATAATTTGATGTGTATGCACACACACACACACACATCAAAACATGGCATTATGTAGACACCTAAATATCATTTGTAGGCATTTATTAGCTATAAAATTATATTATTCTAGGGTACCTATGTATTTGTTAGTTATTCATCCAAAATAGCTCTAATTGGTGTGTTTGGTCAATTTTCGTCATGTCCCCCCTTATTATCTCTCCTCATCTATGGTCCCTCCTAGAAACATATTTAGTATTATTTTTCATTCTTAGGAGGTGTTGGTCTAACAAGGGTACCCCATGTCTTGTGCTCTTATCTTGTTTAATTTTTTTATTTTCAAATGTCGATTTGTGCTCAATAGGGTTCTTATTTGAATTCAAGACATATGTATCTTTGTTAATTTAGCTATCTAGAGATTATCTAAAAAGGCATATTACATTTATTTTCATAAAAATATCTTGATAATTTATAATAATTATAGAGAAATGAAGCAAGCATTCAAGGAACATTCATTGTGATAGTAACGTTCATAGTGGTGACACATTGCATTACATTGGTTTGCCTGGCTGAAGAATTATTATTTATTGGTGTGCTATTTTCAATATTGTACATCATTGAGGAGCCTAAAAATATCAAGAAATCTCCTGTTTTCTATACTATACCTAAAACACATCATTTTTCATTATCATGTTTAGGTTCAACCATCCAATAAGGTTTAGAGAAGAAGTATAATTTACTAATGATTGATGCAAAATTTTAGAAAATCAAGCAAGGTTTAGAGCCTTGGATCTGATGAATGTAGTCACAAAAAAACATTGCACCTACTTGACACTTCCCAAAATCATACTCTTTACAATTTTGGTATCTATAAATAGAACTTGATGGTTTGGAAAAGGTCCTCAGTTTGTGATAAGTTTTTAACGTTCTCATTATCTTTCCACAAGACTTTGATTTCTATATTTAAATTTCAATGACTATCTCTAGATCTCCCAATAATCAAGATACTTTTATAAAATCTTTTTAGCTCTAATTTTTCAAAATTAGCTAGGTGTGAAATATTTTTTTACATATGTTTAGGCCTAGTTAAATGTTTATTGCTATGTGTGTTGAAATTTTATTGAAATCCATTTGTTCACAATACACTTTGAAACATCAAATCTAAGAACTGATTGATAATAATTAGATTCAACTGATAGAATAAGTAAAATTTATATTACATTAAGAAATCCATTTAGTCACAAAAAAAAAATGAAATGATAGTGTCTATATGGTAGACAAACCAAATCACAATAATGTGTCAATAGACTTATGCATCTAATTTTGCTCGCCAAATTAACTCATTAAATTATGCCTAATCTCATCTAATATCGACACTTAACACATATATCCTATATTAACATCACCCCTTCATGCCCTAAAGTCAATTAATTAATTAATCCTAACTACATGAAATACCTCACTTTCCACATATTCATATTTTCCTAGTATTCTAAATCTTGATTTGCCCCACTTTCCACATAATTCCTAATTTTATAATTCTTTATTCACTTACTTTTCTAATCACATGTTTCCTCCCAAAAGAAAGTCTAGAGGCTTCTAACCTCTATAAATTTCTCCCTCCTCAATTTTGAAAATTGAGAGGGAAACTTCCCCTCCAATTCCTTCCAAAAACATCTTTAAATGAAAGAGGCATCCCCAAGCATAAGGACAAGGGAATAAATCCAAGTCTATGCTGCCTTCATTGCATTAGCTCTCTTGCATCCATTATAGCATTTAAACATTTAAAGAATCCATTAAAATATCCATATTGAGGCCATTGTCAAGCAATTCATAATCAAGCCAAGTAGTGATGGAAAATCAGTTGGAAAATCTTGGAGGGAATCCAAAGAGGAGCGAGGTGATGTTAAGAATCCATTGATATTTTTGATTTCTCCTTACATTCTCTCCTATTGATGTTCTTTGTGAGATTTGAGTTAGATTTATAATCATTTTAAATATTTAGAACTATGTTTTGCTCAAATTTTATGAGGATTCAATGGCAACCATGGTGGGACTACCCTTTTGGACTAATCTTGTGAGTGTGAAGTGTGATAATGATGCTTACAAAAAAGATTTACGATGAATTTGGTGGCTCCAAGTTTCATATTTTTGATCTACAATCTTTTTTTCTATCAGTAATTTTGAAATTACACCTTTGCAATAATTTATAATTTTGGTTAAGATTGAGCTTGCTCAGGTATCATTCTATACAATCTGGGTTTTGTTGCAAATTAAATTAGGCCTTTTGATTTAAGTTCATTACTTAACAATCTATTATTACTTTTATTTTGTTGATTTTATCTGTGCATTTGTTAATTCTCAATATTTTGTCTACTCTGCTTTGTTCCATTGCATCTGATGAATAGAAAATTGAAAAATATGCATGAGTCTTGAGATGTTTTATCAGGTGGTTTTGATAGCTTTGTAAGCTCCATGTTTTTAAGCTCCACTTTCCTTAGGTCAATGTCTGTGTCCCCTTTTTAATTATCTAAAGATAGAATGATCAATGTTTTTGATATATATGCACCACCATCATCAGGGTTTTATAGCTTATGTGCCAAATGGTATATAGTCACATGTCTCCACAGTTTACATATAAGTCTACCAAAGCATTTGTAAGCATGAAATATAACAAAATCTACTTTATTATGATTTTATGGATCTATGTACCCTATTTTAAATCTCCCATTTCAACACATGCTGGGAAAATTCTGGTACAGGTTGTGGAATTTAGTTTTACCCTATCGATTTGTATTTGATTCAAAATTTCTAATGCATTTTTCATCAATCCATGTTGTGCATATCCTATAATCTCTACAATTTATGAGACCATGTCATTCAATAAAATGGTTTGCATCTACTAAGTCTATAGTTTATGAGACCATTAATTCATTAGTAAATTTGATGGATGCTCATACTCTGTTTTGAGCATTTTGCAGTCTTGCATAGTTGCATATCCTATAAATGTCATTAGACCAAATGTCTTTGTTACACAAGTAAGGTTGTTAGATTTTGTTATGCAATATTTGATAAAACCTACACTTATTTATCATAACTAAGTTGATCAGGTTGTTAACCTGTTGAGGCCATGAAAATGCACTTGTCTCGTGTAATCCATGATTTCATAATTTAAACGACACACAAGTAAGGTTGTTGGTTTTGAACTTTGAACCTATCACCTTATTTTTTTATGCTCATAGTCTTGATGTCATGTCAATACCATTTATAATAATCATAACATTTTTCAAGTAACTACCCATCCTGACTAGATTGAACTGATTTGATTAAATGGTCATGTAAAGTGTTCTTTGGTCAAAGATTTTTAGTGTCATCTAATAGTTATTGTGTCATTGAGTCATATATTATTTTTCTTTATTGTCTCAAGTTTAGTCATAGTTTTAGATATTGGTATTAGTATTATAGATAATTGTTGTCAATATTAAGTCTTTTATTGAATTTTAGAATATTTAAGTCTAGTTTTATATTGTAGTGGGTTCTTATGTGTAACGTATTCATTTATTTTCATGAATTTTTAAGTTAATAGTCATGTCAAATTTTTTATCTTACATAAGATATTTTGGGTAAAGTATTGTAGCTCTAGGGATTTAATATAGTTAACTACATATCACTTTTTTTAAATTATCATCTTGTCAAGTTTTTCACTTGCATGTGTATGTGTGTCAAAGGCAAAAACTATCAAACTAATAATCACCTTATGCTCGTAGGTCTCATCAGTCCAAGGTAAAACATTTCAAACTACTAAAGATGTTTATGCAGGGTTAAATGTCAAAGTCATCAATTTGAAAATTACTAAACCATTTATTGGCGAGATGAATAATCAAAGATAATTTATCCTAAAAAACTACTAATCTTTTTGTTTTGCAGGTTGATCAGTCTCAAAATTGACTAAAAAAATAATTTTTATCACTTGCTTTTTTTCTTGATCAAATTAGAATAACAAACACACTAAATTAATTGGGTTAAAGAACTTTTTTCTTGCTTGAGTGTCACTCGAGGTCTACAGTGGTGTATGCTCTCCTCCTTGCTTCCTTACAATAATTCTTGGAGGATCAAAAACCACTAATGAACCCTCCCCATTTTTATTTATAGGGTGAAACATGGTCATGGAAGTGACATCCATGCATTTTCCATTAGTCCTTAGGGGTCAGTGATGTTGATTTCATCAACACAAATTAGATCATGCTCCGTATTTTGATGAAGTATAATTATCAGGATAACTATCATTAGACACTAAAAAAAAATTCCCCATAAAGGGTTTCATGGAGTGAGGGGCATTTTGGCTCTAATATGCAAAGTGGTCAAACATCATCCTACGTGGATTTGGGCCCCACTATACCTAACATATATCGGGGACTTCTCTTGTGAGCTTGTATAAACCTATAATAGGATTTATCAGTTGTAATAATTACTCTAATATCGAAGTCAAGATTAACTCCTAAGTGATCTTTAAGTGCATATGGGTTCAAGAGGGTTCAGTTGATTTTGTAATGGGTCACCAAACTACACCCTCACCTATGAAGCCATTATATGGTATAGACATCGGGTTACACACCCCTTTGGTTGACTAGAATTAGGGCTTTTGATTGGGCATGTTATGTGTGTGTTGTAATAAGCCCCATATTATTTGTGAGCTGAGTCAACCTATTCCATTTTATCAAAACACCTAGAGACCTTAGGAGAAATCCCATCTTAAAATAAAAACCAAATCATTCAATATCACTATTCACACCTTTTGGATAATAAACCTTTGTTATGAAACCAAACACTTTAGTGGTCACTCATCATTCTTTATCTAAGTCATCACTCTTATCCTTGACTCAACATTATCAATGTTTGTAACCTTGTTTGGTTTTAGTATAGCACCCATCATCTCATCATCCTATCTGTTCATATCTAGCACCCATATAATCATCACCTTGATAGTGTGAAGGGTATCTAGTCTTCTCATCTTCTTTGCTAGATTGAACCCTTATAAGTTTGTTACTTTGATAGTGTTTGGTCATTCTAGTCTCCATATACTCGAAAAAAATCTAATCTAAGTCACATCTAATCACCTATCTTAACCACTTCTAGTATTTGGTTTTAGACAAAATTAGTATCCAAAATCACCTTCTCTCCCATCATCCTATATCAAAGTCACACCTAATCACTGCTCTCACTTCACCTTCACCATCTACCATGCCTCTCAAAATCTGTGCCCAAATCTTAAGAATAAGCCAAGAATTCGATCAAGAAATGACATCCTTGAGAATCTAGGTGAACAAAACTAGGATAATGACAACACACATACTAACACGCATACCCCTAGAGAGGAAGACCAATTCACAAATGACTTCTTCCATAGTATTGAGGTTAGGGCCTAATTTGAATAATGCATCTATGAGAACTATGATCAAATTCTTGCCCAAGTCATTGTAATGGGGGGCACATTACCCCATAACTTTGACCCAAACCTCTTGTAACATCTAATCTGTCCATCTACTAGGCCCAACACTCCACATCATCAAGCTAATACCAATCAAGAACAAGAAGGGGACAATCTTGTGGATTAAGAGTAAGAGATTGAAGAATAAGAACAATAAAAACCCCTTCAAAACAATCACATTGAGGCTAATAAGAGAAGAACTACCTTGGAGGATTGGTTAGACCAGTTAACCCAACAAATTAACTCCCTTGCATCACAATTCTAAACTCAAAATCAAAGACCCTTTTCCCCAAGGCAACATGCCAAAAACACCAACCCTGATCATTCTAGACCTCAAACCTCCAATCCCATCATAGACCCCTCATTCGCTCAATAATGGAGGGTGATGAAGGAGACTCTTCAGTAGATTAATCCTTGTACCCAAGCAATGAGATACATATATGAATACTTTTGCACATCTCCTTTGGACATGAGTATTTTATAAGTACCTTTCATAGCGCACTTTGAGGTCCCAAATTTTGACAAATATAGAGGAAAAGGTGATTCTCATGATCATGTGTAAGAATTATATGTAGCATGTCATGAGGTTACTTATGACAATGTTTATCTTCTCAGACTCTTGCCCAAAAGTTTTATGGGGCTTGCAATGGAATGGTTTATGAATTTACCTAAAGGTCCAAATCTATTTTTGGGGAGTTGACAGAAACATTCATGTAATGTTTTTCCTTCAACATTGAGCATGACATCTCTATTATTGACCTTTATAACACTAACTAAGCAAAGAAATGAAGAAAGCTTAGCCTCATTCCTATAATGTTGGAGAAGCCTTGCTAGTTGATTTTGCTAAATAATTCTTGAGAAGAAGATGGCTAAAATATTCATCGACAATCTCAATACTGAATTGAAATATCAAATAAATTTATAATGTGCTAAATATTTTGATGAAATGATAGAGATGGGGATCCAAATTGAAAAGGCCCTCAATGAGAAAGGTACAATTAAGTTGTATACCCAAAGTGAGTAAATCCATCATCAAGATAATACCTTTTTGGGTAAGCTTAAAATGTTTAATAAGAACAAAAAAGTCATAGGGGATGAAGTAATCAATTCTAAGCATGTTCACATGGTGCAAAAAATCTCCCCTACTAATAAGTAAAATATCTTCATCATAAGAATACCACAGTGAAAGCCTAAACCCTGAATAGGAAAAAGGCCTCTCACTAGTCTTGGAATACCTATAAAAGTGGTCTTACAATATTTAATATCTATAAATATGATCACTCTTCCAATAATATGACTTTTAGATGACAATAAACCTAGACCAGATTGGTATCATGAGGATGAGTTTTATCAATATCATCGAGTTAAGGGGTATGATACTGAGAAGTGCATGTAGTTAAAACACTACATCTAAGATTTGATCAAAAAGGGGGACATCATAGTAGAAGGGGAGAGTTCAGATTGTCAATCTAAGAATCAATAGATGAGAATCTATTAAGACCATCTACCTAAATCAAAGGTAAAAGAAATGACTCAAGGACCAGGGTCAAGCCTCCATGTCTAATCAAACCTATTACCATGCCATTCCATACCATTACATCAATACAATTAAAATCTTTGAACCCCAAGAGCCCACACCACCACCATCCACCATTCTCAAAATCAACAAGGTAACAACCAATTATGTAGTCACCACTCAGCATGGTAAAATTACTGTGCCTAGAGCCCCTCCCAAAGACCCATCCACTTCAACATCCCAAAAAGTTAGTGTCTCTAAAAATGTCTCTACATATTTTGACCAGCCATATGATATCATCCAATAGCTTGAGAAGACTCCAACACAAATCTCTTTTATGGATCTTCTTAAAACATCATCGATGCATCGAGAGATTCTTAATCAAGTCCTAAATGAACTCAAAGTACCTATAAATATTGACACAATCCAATTTCAAGCATTGGTGGGTCATTTGTCTCCTTCCCAAAAAATAATTCAATGCCCAAGACATGCCACCTATAGGCCCGCATCATAAATATCTAGTGTTCATAGAAATTTCCATTTCCAACCATAAAATCCTATGGGTACTCATAGACAAAGCGTTTTCTTTAAATTTGTGCAATTTGTGATTTTTAAAGAAGTTAGTGTACTCTAAGTCTTCATTATAACCTACTCTCATAATGATCAAAGCATATGATGATAATGAAAGGCCATTTGCAAAAACTATTTATCTTTTTATAGCTGTGGGACCCATAGTCTACCAAACCCTAATCCATGTAGTAGACATTGATCTCCAATATAATTTACTTTTGGGATGCCCATAGATACATGAAATACAAGCAGTTCCCTCTACCCTCCATTAATGCTTAAAATTCCCCCACTCAAGAATAGAGGTTATCATCTTAGAGGAAATAGAACACTTTTATATCTGCCAAATGGATCAATCCCATCTCTCTTGTTATTTCCCTAGCACCCATAGCTCCATTCCTAATCTAACAGCTACCAAGTATATCCACCTAGATGATTTAATACCTACTTTAAATACATCCCCGGATATCACCCATCTCAAGATCACTTCCACAACTTGCATAGAATTTGAATACAAAACCTTTTGTGTTGGAGACTTGCCACTCTCCCCATGAAGCTATAGGTCCCCAACTATGAGGAATGATAATCCCATCATTTATTAGTTTGGATATATGACCTTTAATAGTGAAAATTTACTATTAGAAGATTATTTTGATGAGCTTGATGATTCATGGCTGATTCTACATAATGAGGCCCTAGAATTCCATAAATAAAAGTACCCATAATTGAAAAGATGCCAAAAATATGCATTTCAAGGGAAAAGGACTAGGGAGAGATGAACAAGATAGGGTTGAACCTATAGGGGTTAAATAACACCCAAAACATCTTAGTTTGGGGTATAAACCTCTTGGCATCGACCTAAATAATATCATTTTGGACACTTCTTTGGTTCTTGAGGAGTCTTCTTTTGATGAATAAATCAAAGTAGGTTCCATTTATAGTCTTTATGAAGATCTTGTTGCCATCAATCTCTTCCATGACACCACCATCTCCACAATTAATATCTCCCTCTGTTACCCTACCCTGATAGACTGGGATCAAAAGCATGAGCCATCCTTTGATACATTCCAAAATAATGAGGCCATTATTGAATATTTGGGAGTATGTGACTTTATGCCATTAGAAGAACATAAGAAAGGGTTTTTTATTAGTCTCAATGAATCTACCTATTTTGGAGAGAAACAGACATCTCTAAATCAAATTGATGAAGAGGAATACAAAGAAGAATATCCCTTTCCAAGCATAAATGACACTCAACCCTCTCCTAATGAATTAGAATTCTATTCAAAATTAGACATGGAACTCCCAGACGAATTTGCTTAAGAAAGTCAGGACTTGCTATCACCCCCAATGTATCTTTAGGACCAATCACCCTCCCTCATTTAGTTGGTCATTAAAGTCAATCTTAGAATAGAAGAGAGTCCTAAAATAGTCAAATTGGTGGCAATTTTTACACCTGAGGAATGACATATTCTTATTGAGTTATTCAAGGAGTATATAGATGTCTTTGCATGGAGTTATTTGGACATGCCGGGATTAGATCAAACCTTGGTCATGCATCATTTATTTATCTATCCAAATATGAAACCCATCAAGCAAAAATTATGCAAGATGCACCCCGAGGTGGCTCTATTAGTCAAAGAAGAATTACAAAAATTCTTGCAACTTGGATTTATCCATCCCATTGATTATTTTGACTAGATATCCGATATTATTCCTATGGCCAAACCATAGGGTAAAGTCAAAAATTTTATTGACTTTCAAGATATCAATAAAGCATGTACTAAGGATGACTTTCCCCTCCCAAATATAGAGATGATCATGGATTCAAATATAGGCTATGAGATGTTATCCTTGATGGATGGCTTTTCAAGTTACAATCAAATTACAATCACTCATGAAGATCAACAGAAGATAACATATATCACTCCATGGGGAACTTTTTGTTATCAAGTGAAGTCTTTTGGACTCAAAAATGTAGGAGCTACCTACCAAAGGGAAATGACCATCATTTTCCATGACATGATGCATGACATATTTGGAGATTATGTGGATGATATATTAGGGAAATCAAAACTCTGATCAGAGCATCCAGAGGTCTTAAGGAAAATCTTTGAGCATATCCAAGAATATAAAGTTAGATTAATCCCAAAGAAGTGTGTGTTTAGTGTTACCTTAGGTAAACTATTAGGGTTCATCATTTCCAAGAGAATCATTGAGGTTGATCCAGTAAAAGTCAAATCTATTATGGAAATACCCCCTCCCATAAATCTAAAGTAACTTAGAAGCCTTCAAGGTAAGTTACAAGCCATCCCCCCTTTAACCTAAATGAAAAAAAGTGATAGGCCATATAGTGGTTTATTTCACAATTATTAAACAAATGTCACCCCTTCACCAATCTCTTGAAGAAGGGAACTCATTTTCAATTGGAATTCAGAGTGTCGGTAGAATTTCAACAATCTCAATCAATATTTGGTTAAGCCTCTGGTCCTATCACCACTAGTCATGGGAAGGCCTTTGATTTTATATATATATATATATATGCAACACCATGTGTTATAAAGGCCCTTCTAGCTCAACACGATGATGAAGGCAAAGAACAAAAATCTATTATATCAGTATAACACTAATCTCATATGAGCTAAATTATACCCCTATTAAAAAATCTTGTTTGGTCATCGTCTTTGTATCCTAGAAACTCTAGCATTATATGTTAAACAACCAAGTTTAGATCATAGCCAAAGTTGATTCCCTTATGTACATGCTATCAAAATATGCTCTAACTAGTAGGATGGTCAAGTGGATAATGTTGTTAAGTAAATTTGACATTGAATATGTAAATCAAAAGGCCATCAAAGGATAAGGAAGCATGGATCAACTTGTAGAAGCATCCCTTGTAGATACCAAGCCTCTTATTACAACTTTCCTAGCTGAGTCCATATTGACTACTACAAAATCAAATAGCTAGAAATTATATTTTGATGGCTCTTTCACCACCCATGGGTCAAGAGTATGAATAATTTTGGTAACCCCATAAGATAACCTCATCCTTAAATTTTTTTGCATTGCTTTCCCATGTACAAATAATATTTCTAACTATGAGGCCTTAATTATTGTTCTTCAACTAGCCATCCAATGGAATATCCAACACCTTCAGGTATTTAATGATTCACAAATGATTATTAAACAAGTGAATGAGAAGTTCTAGATGAAGGACAAGAAATTAATTCCCTATAAACAATTGGTGGAACAATTGAATCAAAATTTTAGTCTATCACATTTGAACAAGTTTTGAGGGGAAGTAATAAAGTAACCAACTTTATGGCCATTATTAGGTCCTTGATCGATCTTAAAAAAGATGTTCTTGAAGGAAATTTTCTCATTGAACACTTAATGTTATCAACTCATCAAACCATGGATCATTTTCAGATTTGTGCCATCCTTGATTCCAGTCTACCCTGATATAATGATATCTATACTTATCTCCATGACAACATCCTACCATTAAACATAAATCACCACCAATGCAAAACCTTTATCCATCACACATCCCATTACACCATCCTTGGTACCACTCTCTATTGTCGAGGCTATGATGAGACCCTATTGAGATACCTAACCTCAAAGGAGGCTACTCTTGTAATCAAGGAGATCAATAATGATATCTATGGTAGTCATGTTAGTGGGATGGCCCTACCTAAGAAGTCACTCAAGACTAGATATTATTGGCCTATGATGGATCAGGATGTCTACCAATATGTATACAAATGTGTAGCCTATAAAAAACATGGTAATATCTTTCATGCCCCCACATAGGAGTTGTAACCTATAATAAGCCCATGGTCATTTTCCACATGGGGATTGGATTTAATTGGCAAGATAAATCTGACATCATCTAATGGGCATAAGTTTATAATCATCGCTATAGAGTACTATAAAAAATGGGTTGAATTCATGTTGCTTATCTATACCACAGGTCTCCATATCTTAAATTTTATTCTAAATCAAATCATTTTCTATTTTGGCATCCCAACCAAAATCTTGTCAGATAATAATAAGTCTTTCAAAACTTAGGAAGTTGAAGATCTGTGCAAATGCTATCACTTTGAGTAGCACTTTTCCACACCCTACTATCCTCAGGGGAACGGACAAGCAAAAACCACTAATAAGACACTTCTTAATATTCTAAAGAAAATAGTTAATGATGTAGGTAGAAGCTAGCATTTGTAATTATACCCTATATTTTGGTTCCAAAAAAATTAGTGTTCAAACACCTATTGGGGCTACTCTGTACTCTTTAATCTATGGAACAAAAGCCATTTTGCCTATGGAAGTTGAGCTCCCCTCCTTACGTATCTCATTTTAGGGCATAATTATTGATCCTAATCTCAAACAAGAATGGCTATGAGAGATTGAAATTTTGGATGAAAAGTGGAAAAATGCTTTAAATCATCTCTGGGCATATCAAAACAAACTCAAGGGCCAATATTTCAAGAAATCTAGTCCTAAAAATTTGAAGTTGGTGACCTAATCCTCAAAGAAAATCAAAATAACACCAATGCAAACCAAGACAAGCAAGGAAATTTTGAAGTGAACTGGCTTGGGCCTTATATCATTATTACTAAATTCAGATCAAGAGCTTATATATTAGATACACTCGATGGTGATGAACTCAATGAGCCTATGAATATCATGCATTTGAAACATTTTTATACTTGAAAGGCTCTATAATCTCTATCTATGAGTCCCACTGTTGGGGGCATATCCATCGCCATTCCAATACCATCCTTCCATTTCAGTCCATCATTACCCATATGAACCTAGTATTAAAAGGGGGTGTATATTATATGCTTAGGCAGAATCAAGAGAGAGGAATTTCAAGTTGGGGAAAAATCATTGCTAATCATACGAGGGGAATATCTATTGAGGAGTCCTCTGAAATCTCTAACTCACTCTCCAAGTCAGAATAATCACATGATTTACTCATCCCATCTTGGACATCCTCATATATATCCTAATCACATCCTCCATGATGATTATTTCTTCTATTAGTCTCGAATTGCATCCATACTTGTCCATCCATATCCATCCCTAAGCAAAGATCCATAAGAACCCACTAATCTCATTGTTATCAGAAGGGTCATATAATATTCTTATTCTAGGATCCATCATGCACTCTGCAACTGAATCTTGATCATTCAATTTAGACCCTAAATATCATTACTTACGATTGGTTTGGATCCTTGTCTCAATTGTGATAAAAACACTTTTGCACACAATCCACCCCATGTACATATTTAACTATGTCCTTACAATATATATTGTCTTTAGCTACCTTGTTATTAAGTCTTTAGGGTTTTTTGTCATGATGTGCATTATCCAACATCATTTGATCCTTTCCTTAATTTGTATCACTTATATATTAGTCAAACATCTTCTTATCTTCTCAAGTAGTCAATTTTTCATGTGTGTGTGTTATTGTTGTTAATCAAGTTTGTTAATATTAATAAGTCTTTCACATATTTGTCATAGTCAGTCAATCTTATTATCTTGTCTTTTAAATTTTTTATATTTTTCAATAAAGGGAACAATGATGGTCTTAAATGACTACCACAAATCAAAATTGGTAAAGTCACTCAAACAGAGTTCCCACACACTGTGAATCCAAAGTGCCCTCAACTCTTATTATGTCATTGGTGCACCTATACTCACAAGTGCAAAAGCAAAATTGGATTACATAATCTACATGGCTCAAGGCATTCTCATTACATCATTAATACCACTAGTAACAACATACCTCAAGTAGGATGATTACACTTTCCCATATCATAAAAAACTAAACACCTTTATTACATTATTTGTGATTACAAAAACCACACACAATTCCATTATCTAAACACATCTAAAAACACCAAAATAATCACAATAAAAATCTTTGGTTGTTATATCAACAACCAATACAACATCCACTCAAGCCCATACATACTCAGATCATGGCTTGGGAGGTACTCTGATCAATCCTGATGTTCCCACCAACCAACCACCTCGCCTATGTTCTATAGAACCAACATCTGCTAGCTCCCTCTGGGGATAATATTGGTTTGATTGACCAACTTTCACACAAAAATAGCATACGCTAGATGGGGATGGTTGTTGAATCACCTCCCTCATTCCATTGGTCATATCATCTAATTGCCCTTGTGTAGGTTTCACTCCCTCTCGATCCCCTTGCAGGTTCCCCGTATGAAACAAAGGGATGCCTCCAGGTCCTGCAGAGCCTTGGGTGCACCTTCTCTGCTAGCACTTTATACAGTAGAATTGGTGAATTCTACATTTTAGTTAAGGCCTCAGCTCCTCTAGTTGATGTTATTATAATTTTACCTCCAACAGGTCCATCAATCGATGTAGTGCATGGAACACCTACACATTCACTTCATAAATCTGTTATGTGGTAGTATTGGCTTACCCTATGACATTCTTGGAGTATCTACATACTTGCACTTATAAAACCTATACAAATGATTATAAAAGCTTGAATTATGACCAAAGTGCCTCAACTCCTCATGTGTTATATAATAGCTACATTCCCATAATCATCGGTATTACTTTCCTGCACTTGTTAATGGGATGGGTCCCAACAACAGTCATTGTTCTCATACCACAGTGTCCCCACTAACTGAGTGCCATCACATCATCTTTTGACTAATTTACAATATTTTTTCTAATACTTGTGACCCCACATACACATTGTAACCATTATTGATATTATCTTATCAATTATTAATATCACTCCACATCATATCATCACATTTTCATCATTACATGACATAATACAACAATCACATTTTTCTTTATTATTATCAACATAATATCAATTATCACATCATATTCATCCTAGGCATCCACATGTTTTCAAGCCACCACAAACTCCTTGTCATCTCTCACATGTTTACACAAACCTTTTCACATCATTTATTATATAATTACATTTATTACATATGACCTAAAGCTCAACACCACTGATACATCATGCCTTACATCTCAACCTGTGGTGGTGGCCTCGGTGATGGATGCACTAACTAGCTTGATGACCTAGAACCTAGTATCCTCTTAGATTGACTAATCACCCTATATAAAGGAGTCTTTTACCCTATTGGCACTATCTACTCATATAAGGCTATCTAATATTGTTTCTATTGAACCATCCTCGCCACCTGGGCTATCACATCTCCTAACCCTAGGGCATCTAATAATATCCAATCTATATTTCTCTTCATCCCCATGACTCGTGCCTCTACCTCTCAATGCTCTAATCAACCCTACAGTTGCATATGGTCAGCTTACATGTGTTCCACCTATTCTTATATCACCCCAATCTCTACCTCCCATCAGTTCACCTACTCCATCAATGATGTTACATGGGCCAATACATCTTCTATTTGTATATCACCTCCCATAATTTGACCCTGTAAACATGAAACCTAGCATTTCAAACCTATTATCTCCCATCGTGTAGCTACTAATCAACTTGGACAATCCCTAATGCCCCTATTATTTCTATTTCTCCTCACATGCCTCTATGGTTGGTATACATTCCTTAACCATTGACTATGCCACCATCTCCACAACCATCTTGACACACTTCCTACCACTATCATCCTCTCTAGATCTTGATCCCCTTACAATACACACATAATTCCTAGTCAAATAATGTTGTTACATTTCATAACTTAAATAATATCCCAAACCCTTCCCAAAAATTCAATATTTCATGCCCCATGGCTCCTATTCCCAAATGCATTTTTCTTCACCATTCCCAACTATGACCTCCTATGATGTCATCCTCCATAATAAAAAACCCTTCCCATGGCTCCCATCAATATTTCATGAATTTTATACCATCCCCTCAAATTATCCCCACACTTTGACCCATGATCCCCCCCATTATGATATTCAAAACCCTAGTTTACCATGCACCCATTTAACCACACCTACATACACAATAAATAATCCACATTAAAATCCATACCTGATATTGGCTCCCCCATCAGTTTCAATCCTCCTATCCCTCCTCTTTACCAATCTTTGCACCCTATTTTTCTACCATCTGCCTAAGCCACAACCTCCCTCTCACAACATGTTACACTAATTTAGCCTTTTCTCTTTTCTTTCCATACCCCACATCTATATTACACCTTTGATTCTCTTTTGATATTTTTATGAACCACATCTAATGTATCTTAAGTGGTAGTTGAGCTTCTACTACCTTATTCACCAGTGACCATGTCTTACTCATTAGGGTCACTAAGCTCGACACTGATGATGTTATCCTCAGTGCCCTATAAGGATTACTGGTAAAAAGGTATGTGGATAGATGATGCATACACCCACCTATGAAGATATTGTATAAAATCTTCACACCCTACCACCCATCCCAATTATCTTCCTTGACACATAGCAATGACAGCCACCTATGCAATAAACCCATGCAAATTTCACATTCGTTATAGCTAGTAAAACTTGGCTTGTAGTGATGATGACTTTTTGTTAAAAAGTTTATATAGATCCTGATAAAGGTCCCCCTCTTAAAACTTGGATCGTAGTGATACCCACTACCATTTCACTCCTATTACCCCATTTTACCACCTCACATTGGCATCCTAACAACATTCTTCACCTCTTCCACCAAAACCACCTCCTTTGTATCAACTCCATTTTTTGGTACCTCCAACTTATTTTTGCTTCCTATTTATCCACCTTTTTCTTTCTAAAACTATTAACCCCAATACATATGGGATTATTTCAATCATACCACTCCATTAACATTTTGTCTTCTTTACACTCCATCGACACATTAGTCACCTAATATGCTTAACCATCATCATAGCATCACCACAATCCCCATCCTTCATCAAACATCTCTCTAAGCTACCATGACACTCATTTATTCTCCACTTAAGACCCACAATTCTTCTAAGCATATGTCCTTACTTGGGATATGTCTCAATATTGTGGCTATCTTTGTCACTCTTTAGTTATAGTTGATTCCCTCTTGGGATGTGTCAATAACTATGACACCATCCTTCCTGCTTCTTATACATATGTCTTTTCCAGGGGCATCATCAATATCAATCATGTCATATCTCATCCATATTTCCACTCCTTCACTCCTCTCCAAATTCAATATATCTATTTGATCCTCATGTATATTATTCCTCCCATCATCCTTTCCCATTTAGCAAGAACTACATTGGCCTGAGGTTTTTTGAGACTATGTAGGCAGTGCTTGGTCACCCATGGTGCCCAAAGATAGCTTGACCGCACCAACCAATCCTTCCCTTTCCTCCCTTGGTCACTTAATCACATTATTTTTCTTTATCTAATACTTATTACTCTCACTTGACACACGCTATGAGTTACACCCATCATTAAAATTATCAAATCCTTGTCTTTTTGGCATGATGCTCTCACAACATGCATCCTTGCTTGGGATATATTAAAAGCTCATGGCCTTTATCATTTTTCCCATAACTCTCCTTGGCATGTGTCCTTGCCTAGGATACATCAAAAACTCATAGCCTAGTTCATCAACTTGTTTAGTTTGTGGTTCTATTGTGCATACATCCTTGCTGAGGATATGTCAAACCAACTTACAGCCCATTCATCACATTCAATATTGCAGCTCTCCCTTGCATACATCCTTACTTGGGATACATCAAAAGATTACAACCTCTTATCTTATCATGCTTTGTTATGATTGATCCCCCCTAAGATGTATCAACAACCATGACATTGTCGTCCTCATTCCCTATGCATATGTATCTGTGAGGGGCATTATCAATTTATAGCTCACTATTCATGTCAATTTCACCTTCTTCATCATCGATCTCACCTTTATCATTACCTTATATATTCACCTTGCCCATATTTATTCCTTTTGAGTGGCCTTCCACATCATTATTTTCTATGTGTTCCCTCAAGGAGGTATCCTACGTCCATTAATTTGCTAACACCCATCCATGTTCATCTTTCTTCTTTGAAAGACCATTACTCCTTCCAGTCATAATGCCCTTTCAAAGAGGAGCAAAATGTATGCATCTAATTCTTGTCCCCAAAGTAACTCATTAAATTATGCTTAATCTCATCTAATATCAACACTTAATCCTTATATCCGGAATTAACATCACCCCTTCATATTCTTAAGTCAATTAATTAATTAATTAATTAATTAATCAATCCTAACTACATGAAATACTGCACTTTGTATGTATTCATATTTTCCTAATATTCTAAATCTTGATTTACCCCATTTTCCACATGATTCCCAATTTTATAATTCTTTATTCACTTACTTTTCTAATCTCATGTTTCTTCCCAAAAGAAAGCCTAGATGTTTCTAACCTCTAGAACTTTCTCCCTCCTCAAATTTGAAATTTAAGAGGGAAATTTCCCCTCCAATTCCTTCCAAAAACCTCTTTAAATGCAAGGGGAATCCCCAAGCATGAGGACAAAGGAACAAATCTAAGTCTATGGTGACCTAATTGCATTAGCTCTCTTGCATCCATTATAGCATCCAAGCATCCAAAAAATTCATTAAACTTTCCATCTTGAGGCCATTGTCAAGCAATCCATAATCAAGCCAAGTAGCATTGGAGAATTAGTTGGAAAATCTTGGAGGGAAGCTAAAGAGGAGTGAGGTGAAGGTAAGAATCAATTGATATTTCTGATTGTTCCTTATTTTCTCTCTTGTTGATGTTCTTTATGAGATTTGAGTTAGATTTAGAATCATTTTGCATATTTAGAACTACATTTTGCACATCCACCATTTGTATATCTCTTTGAATAATCTAACCATTTAAGCATAAAATATGGCATTGCAAACCTATTATCTCCCTTCATATAGCTAATAACTGGCTTAAAAACTCACCGATGCCCTTGTTATTTTCATTTCTTCTCCCATGCCTTCATGGTTGGTATACATTTCTTAACCATTTACTACGTCGTCGCCTCTATAACCATCTCAACACACTTTCTACCACCATCAGAGCTTGATCCCCCTGCATTACAAATATAATTACTAGTCAAATAGTGTCATCATATTTCATAACTTAAACAATATCCCAAACCCTTCCCTAAAATTTGATATTCTGCATCCCATGATCCCTATTCCTAAACACATTTTCCCTCACCCTTCCCAACAACTACCTCCTATGATTCCCCCCTCCACAATAAAAAACCCTTCCTATGGCTCTCATCACTCTTGCAGCTCATGTAATTACCCTATAACACCCCCTTTCCTCATGATTTTTTTATTCCTCTATCCCTATGACACAGCCACACCACCTCTCCTTGCTCAAGTAACGACTTTCCCTAACCTCAAACCCTACGAATTGCCTATTATTATATGTATGACCTCTATACCATCCCACCAGCTTTTCCCCACCCTAAACCCCACAAATCGCTTATTCTTACCTATGTGACCTCTATACCATCCCCTCAACTTCTCCCCACACTCTAAATTATGATCTTCGCCATTGCAACACTCAAAACCCTAGTCACCACACACTTATTCATGCACATATACATACACAATAAACAATCCACAATAAAATCCATACCTAGTTTTTCCCCCCACCTTAGTGTCAATCTTCCTACCCCTCACCATTCTACGCACCTTGATTTTTTTCCATCTACCTAAGCCCTAACCTCCCTCTCACAACACATTACACTAAATCAGCATTTTCTCTTTTCCTTCCATGGCCCATGTCTATATTACACCATTTATTTTGTTTTATTAACCACATATGATGTGTCTTAATTGGTCACTGAGCTTTTGCTACCTTTTTCACTAGTGACCATGTCTTCCTCCTTGGGGTCACTGAGCTTGACATTGATGATGTTATCCTCAATGCCCTAGAAGGATTCTTGGTACAAAGGTATGAAAACAAATGATGCATATGCTTACCTATAAAGATCTTGAATATGATCTTCAAACCCTAACACCCATATCAATTATCTACCTCGGCACATAATAATGATGGCCACCTATGTAATGTACTCACGCTAGTTTCACATTCACTACATCTAGTAAAACTTGGCTTGTAGTGATGATAGCCTTTTGCAAAAAATGCTATATATCTCTTGATAAAGGTCCCCCTCTTAAAACATGGCTCATAGCTATACCCACTACCATTCCACTCCTACTACCCCATTATGCCACCTCACATTGGTAGCCTAACAACATTCTTTGCCTTTTCTACTGAAACCACCTCCTTTGTATCACCTCCATTTTTTGGATGCCTCTTTATTATTTTCACTTCCTATTTATCCACTTTTCTCACTCCAACACTATCACTCCTAATACATATGGGATTATTTCACTCATACCACTAATATTAACCTTTGGTCTTCTTCACACTCCATCGACACATCGATTACCTAATATACTTGACCACCATCATGGCATCACTACAACCCCCTCCATCAAACATTCTCTCCGAGTGACCATGACACTTATCTATCCTCCATTCGAGACTCATAATTCTCCTAATCATGTGTCCTTGCTTGGGATATGTCTCAATATCACATCTCTCTTTATCCCTCTTTAGTTACAGTTGATTCCCCATTGGGATGTGTCGACAACCATGACATTGTCCTTACCACTTCCTATGCATTTGTCTGTCAAGGGCATCATTGATATCAATCATATCATAGTTCATCCATATTTCCACTCCACTCCTCTTCAAATTTAACCCATATATTTCATCTTTAGGTATCTTTCTCCTCCCATCACCCTTCCCATTTAGGGGAACTACATCAGCCTGAAGTTTATTGAGACTATGTAGGCAATGTTTGGTCACCCATGGTGCCCAAGGATAGCTCGACTACACTAACCAATCTTTACCTTTCCTCCCTTGGTCACTTGATCATATTGTTTTTTATCTATCCACTACTTCTTACTCTCATTGAACACACATTATGAGTTGCACCCATCATTAAAATTATCAAATCATTATCTTATTTTGGCATGATGCTTTCCCAACATGCATCCTTACTTAGGATATGTCGAAAGCTCATGAACTTTATCATTCTGGCCCATATCTCTCCTTGGTATGCATCCTTACATGGGATACATCAAAATCTTGTCCCCTACTTCATCAATTTATTTGATTTGCGGTTCTCCCTTGCATGCATCTTTACTTGGGATACATCAAATATATTTTGGCCCATTCATTGCATTCAAAATTACAAATCTCCCTTGCATGCATCCTTTCTTGGGATACGTCAAAATCTTACAACCTCTTAACTTATCACTCTTTTGTTTCAATTGATTCCCTTTAAGCTGTGTCGACAACTGTGGCACCATCATCCTCACTCCCTATGCATATATATTTACCAAAGGCATCATCAATGTGTAACTCACTACTCATGTCACATTCATCTTCTTCATCATCGATCTCACATCTATCATTCCCTTATCTATTCACCTCACCCATATTTCTTACTTTCGAGTGGCAATCCATCTCATTATTTTCCACATGTCCCCTTGAGGGGGAATCCTATGTCCAATAATTTTCTAACACCCATCCATGATCATCTTTATTATTTGAAAGACCATTACTCCATCTAGTCACAATGCCCTTTTAAAGAGGGGAAAAATGTATGCATCTAATGTTGCTCACCAAAGTAACTCATTAAATTATGTCTAATCTTATCTAATATCGACACTTAATCCTTGTATCCTATATGAGCATCACCCCTTCATCCCCTTAAGTCAATTAATTAAATAATCCTAACTACATGAAATATCCCACTTTCCACATATTCATATTTTCCTAATATTCTAAATTCTAATTTACCTCACTTTCCACATAATTCCTAATATCTTAATTATTTATTTACCTTCTTTTCTAATCACCTATTCCCCCCAAAAATAAAGTCTAGAGACTTCTAACCTCTAGAACTTTCTCCTTCCTAAAATTTGAAATTTGAGAGGGAAACTTCCCCTCCAATTGCTTCCAAAAACCTCTTTAAATGCAAGAGGCACCTGCAAGTATGAGAAGAAGGGAACAAATCCAAGTTTATGCTACCTTCATTACACTAGCTCTATTGCATCCATTATACCATCCAAGCATCCAAAGAAGCCATTAAAATGTCCATCTTGAGGCCATTGTCAAGTAATCCATAATCAAGCCAAGTAGCGTTGGAGAATCAGTTGGAAAATCTAGGAGGGAATCCAAATAAGAGTGAGGTGATGGTAAGAATCCATTGATATTTTTGATTGCTCATTACATTCTCTCCTATTGATGTTATTTGTGAGATTTGAGTTAGATTTAGAATTATTTTGCATATTTAGAACTACGTTCTACTCAAATTTTATAGGGATTCATAGACTATGGAAAGCATCTACTTGATGTCTTTATTGGAGTAGTTGTTTTAATAAATAAAAAATATATTATGTTTAATAAGGATGATATCCCACTTAATATTTCATAAGATGGACCCTTTTTTCCATGAGCATTTATAGATATTAATGTAAGAGATGACATGATGGTTCATAATGACTCAAGCCTGAATATATGCACTGAACAAGTTATTTATTGTCATGGAATTGGTCTCAATAATTTAGCATACACCTCCATAATTATTATGGGATATGATGGTATTGTTATAAATCCCCTTGATTTTACTATCTTGTTTATTCAAGTGGGTATAAGTATAATCAAAGGCCTATTTCATATACCACCCAATAATGGATCATATGGTGTTTTACATGGTAGGTCATAAATACATCAAAATGAAAGAAATTCCTTCTATTATATATCATTGTTTAAAATTTAGTAAGGTGGTTATAATTATAAGAGATATTGGTTTTTTAAAAGAATAAATTTCTAAATAAATTGTATGCAAAACAAACACCAAAGGAAATACCAAGATTTATACCTAAGACAAGAGTGAGCAAAGCACAATTGCATAAATTTACCCTAGAAAGATACACTTGTAACATCCAATGACTTATAAACAATCACAAGATCTTAAAGTAAATCAAGGTATATAATACATCAATCACAAGAAAGATTAATCAAATGACGATTTAGTATTATCAATTCATGGGTATCTAAACACCCTATACAACTTCAGGTGATCATAACACCTCATATTATATATCTGATGATAATTATCATGGATCCCTTGGCATTATTTTTCAACTTTTTGTAAGCAATCCCTTATGATGGAAACCTAGACCCTTTCTATGTATATGATTAATTATATTACTATTGATTTAAGGACCTTATACATGGTTTGTCATATATTTCATTACTTGTCCAGGGATTTTTATAAGTAATATTTATGATTGATATGTTCACATATTGTTTTACGATATGATGACTTCCTTATATTTTATAAAATGCTTTTAAAAGATTATCATGGTATGACCATGCTTGAACACACATTGCATATTCACGACTATCTTCCTATAGATAAAGGCTTTACTTCATCATTGTTTATATATGTTACTAATGAAATTGTCGAGTTAGATGTAGGTCTAATTATTCACTAGGGTATACATTCATGATTGTGGCTTAACAATAGGTTGGGGGCACATCCCATGTTTGCTTAGAGGAAACCCTAGGGGCATCTCCAAGTCCCACTTGAAGTTCTCTTTCATTTTTTAAAATCATGATATTCTTTCACTTGATCTTTTGTTGTGTCTATGATATGTATAATATATAATATATTATTTTCTTGATTTGTCTCTGTATGTTTAGTTTTCTTATGTTCTTGATGTTTTCTCATGTGCCTAATATGTCTTCAACTAAATCATGTGTTTGATTTGCTTTATGTTTTTTGATATGTTCCTTCATGTCCCTGACATACATTTTAGTTGACTTCCTATTTAAAGTGCCTTCATACTACTTCATATACTTTCTATATCTATGTTTCAAGAGTCTACCATGTGTTTGGACACATAGTTGAATTTCATGCATCGTGCTTTATACTAAGCATTTGACATGTCTTCATTGATTTATATGCCTACCAAGTGTTTGATGTGCCTTCACTACTTTATGTTCCTATAAAATGTTTAATATTTCTTCACTGCTATGTGCCTTCTATGTGTTTGATGTGTTTTCATTTCCTTATGTGTCTTTTATGTGCTGGGTTTGACTTCATTATGATTTCCATATGTTTGGTGTGACTCTAGTGTCTAAAGTGTTTGGTTTGTGTTCTATCACATTTGTGACTTATATCCTATCATGGTTTCATTCATCAAGTGTCTGGTGTGTTGTATGATGCCATGATTCATATCATGCATAATTCTCTTACTATTTGCCTATAGTGGCACAATTCTCATCATGCATCCACCGGGAGCAAGATCTTATACTCATGATCTCACATTTCTTATATCTTGGGTCCACACATAGAAACTTAGTCATAAGATACATTCTTTCATGGTTATATATTACACATGATATGCTTAATCCCTTTATTTTTAGATGTGTGCTTGATATTTTCATCCAAAATCTCAAAAGGGGGGCATATATCCTATTCATCATATTTATATACATGTTATTGGGGCATGTTTGATATCATATTCAACATGATGAATTTAGAGCTTCATGTTTGATAGGGTGCCTAATTCCAATTTCTAATAATTCATATTTTATATGGATGTGAATGCCCATATCTAATAAGGTTTCTAAGTTCACATAACATTGATATTACGTCAAGCTTATGTAGGATTGTACCAGGGATTATATTCAAATTTACTTAGAATTTTATCTAGCTTTTATATGTATATTATTAAAAATATTTCTAAAAACTTGTATTCAAAAGTGCATTAAGGTTTTTACACAAATTCAAAGGATGTTGGTTTCACATGGACATTATACACACCTTTAGTGAAATAAGTAACATGCTTTTAAGTTTATATATTTCAATAGATTATTATTAAAACTCACCCATGTGTGTATTAAAAATGTTGTTACAATACTCACATGTACATTAGAGTGTGATTTGGAGCTTCACAGGTAGATAAATCTACATCAAAATCATGTCTTCTTCTAATTTGATATAAATTCATACCCACATAAACACATATCAAAGAGGGACAGAATCTAGACACCTAAAAATGGCCCATATGCATTTATTAGTTGTTAAATTACATTTTTATAAATGTTTATCTACTTGTTGATTCTTAATTTAAATTAAATATTATTGGCATATTTACTAACTCGCATTGGTCCCTATGCCTTCTCCCAACACCTTGCAATTGTGATGTTCCCCACTACAGGTTTGATCTTTTCCCTCCTTTTATAATGTTATACTCCATACATGTATGAATCATGATTATATGATAGGGTTCCTTTGTGCCCTTTGCCACCTCACCTTGTGTGACCCTTATCATGCCTTATTCACTTTTTTGATCATTTGATGTTAGTTTGTGTACTAATGAGTCCTAAATTTAAATTTCAATCGATGGTCCAAATCATGTCTCATTGGCATGTTTTGTCAACTTATAATGGCATTTAACCCTTCTCCTGACCCTTTCATATAGTTATGTTCTTTATTTCCTAATTTTAGGCCATTATAAGATTTTTGTTCAGAGAGTACACTGGCAGTTTAGATAAGTGCGAAGCATAATGCATGCTTTGGACAAATGTGTGTTGTTTCCTCCCAAATTTGGCCTAGAAGACCCTCATTCCCTCTTTTTTGTCTTTTTGATCATTTAATGTCAGTTTGCATGCTAGGTCAAAATTTTGAATTTCAATTATCTATAAGTACACATGTATCCTTGTTCATTCAGGTATGGAGCAATCATTGAGCGCTTGGAAATAATTCATTATGGTTTACATGAACATATAAAGAATCTATTAGCATTATATAGAAATGAAGTAATCATTAAAGTACTAAAGTTCGTGTTAGCGACACATTAGATTGCATTGGCTTATGAGGTTGATTAAGTATAACAATTATTAGTCCCTACATAATAGTTTAATGGGTTTGCTATATTATTTTACATTAGAACTTGTGCATCCAATAAAATTAAATGATTTCTAAGTTTCAACACTAGATTTAGAAGATTATGTTTTAAAAAATAAAAAATAAATTAAGTTATTGATGTGTGATTGATCACAGGGTTTTGATAAAACTTTTTTTATTTGATAAGGTTAAAAGATAGATTATAAAGGGTCTTGTACCCAGTACAAAATCGAAGGATATTAAATATAAAAACTAACAAAACATACACAAAGCAAAATCCCTATAAACTATAAAATGGCAAGGTTGGGTTCAGCCAAAAAGAGAGTAAACCATCAGAAATTAACCATGCCACTGAATTTAGACAACAAGATTCCAGAGCAAAAAACTAAAAACAAAACTATCAGTAAGATAGAGAATTAAGGGAAAGACTCCTCCAAATCTAAATATTTAATGAGTCGTGTAGCTTTCAAAACAAATTGAACATTTATAAATTAAAAATTATTAAAAAAATGTCTATTTTTTCTAATGTTTTTCATAGGTCAATTTTCCCAAAAGAAAAAGTGATTTTCCTAGAACTCAACAAATTGGACCCGTGCCTCATCCCTTGGTGCAAAGGACTTGGTTCAAGGCATTATTTATAAAATAAAATTGATATTTCATCATCATCCTACACTGAAAAATTGGGGAAAGAAGACAATAAGTGTGTTGTTCTGGGCTTAGATGGGAATTTAAATTGTAATTTTTTGAGTGACTAGGTGGAGCTGGTTATTCTCATTACTTGAATGTCTAAAATCATATTGTAGAGGTGGGATTGTGGATTTATATTTGATTGATTAATTTCTCTGATATTCTGGTCTGCAAATACAATTTTTTTTTTTAAGTTATTAACTTTTTCAATGTTTTTCAGCATCCACCTAGAGAGGAAGTTGTAAGAGAATCTAGTAGTTGTACAGGGGAAATTATACAGACTATGGGATTACCATTTATGACATTAGAATAAACTAAAGAATGATATGCAATGCATTCTAAATATCGATCACATACTTTTATTTGCAAGGCATCTATTGCATGCATTAGGGCTAAGAAGTCTAGGTAAAGCATACCAAGATACTTAAGGTGTTCATTCAAAATTTGAATCTTACCATTGATGGTAGTTAAAGGAATGTTATGCCTTATGTGTTTATAAGATGAAATTATTCAATCACAAGCCCTTTGGGAATCTATGCTTACATCCTTGACCGTATGTAAAATTCCATGAATAAGCCTCATATTTTCAATAAAATGTGCTTTAAAAGATTGAGTAATACATTAATTAATACTTTCATCATTTGAAACATGCACAATTTTCAATTTAGGATCTAAAAAAGATAAAGCATTTACTTTCATTTCATTGATACTAACTATGATTACAACCAAGCAAGGCCACAAACAAAAGGAAGAGAAACCATAAAGATTGGAAAGGAAAATGAAACCCTAGAATTATAATCTAAAATGGATGAAAAACAACAAACCCTAAGGATTAGGAGGGTGAAAACCCTAGGCTGAGTGCAAGCAAAGTTTGTATTCACTAATTTATTTTATCAATAAATGGATTAATTAAACACAATCATCTAAAATAATCACACAATACAACTATAATTTAAAAATAATAAATATAGTCATGCATACATATTTGAATATGTTAAAAATAGATAATAAAACTTTTGAAACTTTGACTAAGAGGTCAGAAATAGAAAAACCTAAACTACGGCTTAATAGTACACTTGGTAAAGATCTTGAAGTTATTAAAAGTAATATAGACAACAAGATATACCAAACCCAAAAATTTAGAGCCTGTGAACAAAATAGACATTAAAGATAGGATCACCGAGGACATGATTGTTGGGGACAGGATTAGTGGGTTGGAATCATGACCTAAAAGTTTAGGGGTAGGTGTGATGTTTGTTGTTGATATAAATTCCACCCATATTTTTTTGAATTCAATGATTTTTCCTCTTCTTTGATTTTTGACCTATCTTCTCATACTTATATGATGAAAAATAATAAAAAATAGGTTATGGATCAAACAACCTCGAAGGATTTGAAGCTACATATCCCACACATTATAATTAAACATCAATGTAGTTGTGTAGTGTGAATGGAATATCAAGTAAGGCTTTTGGACCTCCTCTTCCCTAGATGTGAATAATGAAACTATATGAATATTCACCCAAACCCTCTTTTGGTCCAAGTTGGTGGTGGCATAAGACTTCAAGAAAGTGTAAAACCAATGTTGGCTCAATGTAAAAGATTCATAGTAATCATGATGTTGTCTTGATAAGCTTAATTGAATAAGGCTTGAGAGAGGTTGTTTCTAAGAGGATTGAAGGTGAATGCTATATGATAAATGATTAAGGGTACCTTTATATATATAGACTCCTATAGGCACACCTACACATGGGATGACCCTAAAAAACAATACAATCTAACATTCTAGGCACAATTTATCCATAAATTAAGGAAATAATTTGTTTGGGTCAACTAGGATATAGGAAAATACATTAAAATAGTATTTTGGACATTCCAAAAACATCCAAGGTTTTCTAAATACTAAAATCTAGTATCAATTACTTAACAATGATAAGCTTGACACACATTTACCACACATGATATGAGCACATAAATAAGGTCCTAATCCATAAGTCTCTCACAACCGCTATGCACTTAAAGGAACCTCATTATTTGTTTAAATCCCACTAAATACCCTGCACAAACATCTCCAGAACCTTAGTTAAATCCACCTATATATAGGTTGGTTCCATAAATTTTGGTCAATATCACTAGTTGATATTGACCAAATCTATTAAAATTGACCCTCTCCCAGTGATGGTTACTTTTTAAAATCAAACCATTCCTCAGGGTTGACCTATTTGCCTAGTGTGTCAATGGCATCATAAATTATCCAAATGGACTCATAAATAAACAAATCAAGGTCTCAATAAAAAGAAACTTGACACTTTTCAAGTACACAAATACACACAATTACGCGTTGAGCAAATTAACCCTATTCTTCCCATATTGTGAATCTATCACCAGGAGTAGTCACAAGCCAATTCTAAAACACACTAAAGCCAAGTCAAAGTAAACATTGTCAAATATAAAATCCAAATCATTAGTTGCATACATATAGCTAAGGAACATAGTTGCACAATCATAGTAGGTGGGAGAACTATGTATGGCTTGATTTCCTTCCTTAGAGTTTTGGATATGTGGAAAAAAATCAATTGTAAAATAAAGGTGATTGGGGTTAGCTTAGCCTGTTACAATTTCGTATAGGTTTCTAGCCCTAAAAAACACATATAAGGTTTCAATGTGAAGGAGGTTGATTTATGGAGTTATGCACATCATCAATGTTTAGGATCACACATAAATAACATATAAAGATAGGCAAAGGTGGTCATACAATCATAATCCCTCTTTTTTTCACAGGTCAATACTAACCAGCATAGGTCAATATTGACCAATGATACTGACCCAAATTGACAGAACTGACCCTACATAAATAGAGATACAGTTTCTGAACTGAATGAATCATAAGCCTATTTTTAGTTAATATCCACTTCCAAAATACAATCACAATCAAATAGTCAAACATAAAAGCTAAGTACTCATCCCTTTTTTGTACTTAATATAGTTATCATATGCCACTTGTCAAATCATTGTAATCAATTTCAGTATTTTACATTCATATGTATGCTCAAATGACATTTCTTAATATCTGATTTACATTTTAAGTTTCTATCCTATTAGGGTTGCAAAACCAAATTAAAGTAAAACTGGTTGTATAAAGGCAAATGAGTTGTCGATTTGTAGGTTTTCAACCATTTTGCATCAAGTGTATAGGTTGTCATTGGATAAAAGTAAACATAAAGTCAAGATATGAGAAAGATCTATGTCAGGGGATGATAATATCGGACCCAACAAAAGGGGAAGATACACCAAAGATAGCCAAATGTGTGTACACAGATCAATTATAATAAAACAAGGAAAAAACAATATTGAAAAGGGTCTTGTACAAAAATTAGGTGTTTATAATATCACACATGATGCTTTATTATTTGCCTATGTTGTTGTGATTCTTATCATGCATCTATTTGGGAAAAAAAACTTGTACTTGTGCTTTACATTACTATATCTCAAGCTAATAATACTACATTTTTTATATATTATGCCAACAAGGAGAATCTATTATTGATCTTACATTGCTTATATCTTGCATTTGTATGGGACATGTTATCCTTTGTGGTATATTCATTTCATTTTTTCCTATGTGTGACACATTACTTGTGTGTTTATATTGATTACATCACATGACCACATGGGAAAAACTATATATAAGATACATGCTTTATAGGTGACATCTTTCTATGTTAAACATCATTGGTTTTATATCTTATCTTACACATGATGGCTGTGATTCCTTTCTTTTGAGATATGTGTTTCATATGTTCATCCCAAATCTTAAAAGGGGGGTGAACATTCCACTCATTATATTTACCCAAACTCCAATCATTCAACACAAATTTCTCTTCTATAGAGGGGACATCCATACTTCACTTACTCCTAGATGTACCCAAGATGCAACATATATTCCCACCACATGATACATTCATGATAATACTTAGCATTATCTTTTCTAGTACACAAATTAGTGCTTTATCTTTATTTTTGGTCGCTAAAAATTATACTCATAAATGTATCTAGCATTTAGCAAAAATTCTAAGGCATGTGATCTCAGAGGGGCACCATTATATCTTTAGTCAAGCTAGGTGTATTGTTTTTAGTTTTTATTTATATATTTCACTAGATTATTATTGTTGGAACCTATCCATGTTTAAATGTTATTGTAGGATTTAAAAGGTTCATTATAACTTTCTTTAGGAGATTTAGGGGCACAAAATATTGTATCCATACCATGCATGTTATAATTTGATGTGTATGCACATACACACACACATCAAAACATGGTATTATGTAGACACCTAAATATGGTTTGTAGGCATTTATTAGAAAAAAAATTAAATTATTCTAGGGTACCTCTGTATTTGTCAGTTATTCACCCAAATTAGTTGTTATTGGTGTGTTTGGTCTATTTTCATCATGTCCCCCTTCTTATCTCTCCTCATATGTGATCCCTCTCAGAAACTTACCAAGTATTATTTTGCAGTCTTAGGAGGTGTTGGTCCAACAAGGGTACCCCATGTCTTGCAGTCCTGTCATGTTCAATTTTTTTTATTTTTAAATGTAAGTTTGTGCTCAAAAGGGTTTTAATTTGAATTTAAGACATGTAAATACATTTGTATCTTAGTGTATTTAGCTATGTAGAGATTATCTAAAAAGGCATATTACATTTACTTTCATAAAAATATCTTAAGAATTTATAAGAATTATATAGAAATAAAGCAAACATTTAGGGAGAATTCATTGTGATACTAAAGTTCATATTAGCAACACATTACATTCCATTGGTTTGCCTGGCTGAAGAATTATTATATTTATTGGTGTGTTATTTTAAATATTGTACGTCATTGAGGAGCCTAAAAATATCAAAGAATCAATGATTTTCTATAGTATACCTAAAACTCATCATTGTCATTATCATTTTTAGGTTTGACCATCTAATCAAGGTTTGGAGAAGAAGTATAATTTCCTAGTGTTTGATGCAAAGTTTTAGAAAATCTAGCAAGGTTTAGAGACTTGGATCTGATGAATGCAGTCACAAAAAAATATTACACCTGCTTGACACTTCCCAAAATCATACTCTTTACAATTTTTGTATCTACAAATAAAATTTGATGGTTTGGACAAGGTCCTCAATTTGTGACAAGTTTTCAATGTTCTCATTATCTTTCCACAAAACTTTGATTTCTATATTTAAATTTCAATGACTATCTCTAAATCTCCTACTAATTAAGATACTTTTATAAAAACTTTATACTCTAGTTTTGGAAAATTAATTAGGTGTGAAATATTATTTTTCATATGTTTAGGCTTAGTTAAATGTTTATGGATACGTGTTTTGAAGTTTGATTGAAATCCATTTGTTCATAATACACTTTGAAACATCAAACCTACTAACGAAAATATTGTTAGTTAAAATAATATTTACGTTAATAGGTTTATGTGGTATATTATTGTTATGAATAATACCAATATTATATGGGATGCTTTTATACAGTTTGGAGGTTGTTTGTTGAGTGTTTATAGGGATCTTGGGATCCTCATATTTAGTTCATGCATTTCCTATATAAGTGCATTGTAATATCTCATATTTATGTAAGTTAAAGAATGAATAATATTATATTATCAATGTGAGTTTATTATTCCTCTCTCTATATTTGGCATGTGGATTTTATTCAAGTTTATTTGCATGAAATAAAAATTCTGGTAAGCTCCTCCAAATCCTAACAGTGGTATCAAAGCTGGAATAGCTATTAAAGCTCCTTCTAGAATTTTGAGTTTGTATTGGGCAAACCCATTGTTATTCATGGTTGCCCCTTCTATGAGAGTCTTGTAGTTTTTGTTGTGTCTTCTTTATAAGTGCATCAAAGTAGTGTAGAATATAGCTAACATTTTTTTCTGTGATTTGGTTTGCTTTCATTCACAAAATCCATTTTGTTTTGGATTAGTATTTAGCATATTCTAATCCTACTCAGTCATGTTATCTTCCACATAAGGCACCAAACCTTTGTGACTCATTCAACACTCTGAGAAAGATCAAATAATTTCAGTATGTTAGTAGTTTTTGAGGTTTTCCATTTGGTCTTAGAGGTATCTTAGAGGTGTTAAATTATGTGGATTCAGGCTTGATTGTGCACTATTATATGCTAATTTTTTCTATCAGATTGCCCACTGGAATTTTTTTACTACCATCTAAATCAATAGCCCCAAAATAGCCATGGTCTATCTATAGCAGGAGGGAGCCCATCATTCATCCTTTCGATAGAGAGAGGGAAAGTTTAGGCTTTTACAAAAAGTAAAATGGAAGAAGAACACAAGGTGTAGAGTTCCAAGCATGTATGTAATATTTGTAACAAGAGATTCTCCTACGAAAGATCTCTAGGTGGTTGCATGAGGATTCATGGATCCCAATTTAATGCTGCAAATTAAGATGATGACATTAGGAGGTGTATCTCTATAACGAAATCCAAAAATGGGCATCAGGTGGAGCAAGTGCAGGAAGTGTCTTGTGGAAATAATCATCTCAAAAGTGAGAACAACACTCTGATGTATGGTTTGCATCCCAATCACAGATGAACTTGGCACTACATAGATCTAGACTACTCCTTTGTTGTTGTAGATGGTGAGTTTCGTAGCACTAAATTTTTAGTTTTCAAGAATTCTCAGGCTTGTGGGCAATGTGGGAAAGAATTCTCTTCATGGAAGACTCTCATCACCCACATGGAATGCCATTATGATGACATGAGGCATAACTATTTTCATTCTATAAATTCAAATCTATATAGAAAAGGTTTAAGAAATTTCTTTATAGTGATATGGTGTTATACATACAGTTTTGCATTAGATCATTTCCCATGCAGTCCATGTATAGAGCTGAGCATCTTTGAACAAATGTTTGACTCCAAACTTGCACTTGACTCGTTGTGCAATGTCTTGAGGATCATCCAAACCATTATAATTTTCACAGGTTCTAGTTTAAATTTAGTCATTTTTGATGCAAAGTCTTTTATTTATTTTTATAATTGGTAGAAAGTAATTAAACATTACTTTCTAGTTTATAGGTAGAAACATAACAATCCATGTATTTAAATGTCGAGAGTTAGAGTCGTAGTCAAAAGTATTTAAATGTACAAGGACACATTTTCGCTTGTATGCAATATCCTACATCAAATGCTTGATGTATCCTTATTGGAGGTCGGAAGAAATGGAGGTTGGAGATTTTAGAGCCTTTCGTTAGCTACTAGCGATGGGGCCACTTCTACTTTAGTGGTGCATTTGTTTTTCAATTGTGTGTTTGATTTCAGTTGTGTGTGAATAAAAATAGATGATGTATACATGTTCATATTTGTAATAAGTGAACTAAAAATTTCTTTGTAACTTCTTTGAAAATGTGATAGTGAAGAGAACTAGAAACTATACTGCACATCATGATGTGGTTTGTGGTAAACTACTTGTAAAACCATTTTTTTGTAGTTGTTGGTCATCCACTTGAAAACCATCCCATTTTAGTTGTTAATAAGCTATATGTAAAACCATCAGTAAGGTTTTTGATTGTCTTGTGAAAATCACCAAATCATGAGTACAAGGACATATATGGGATAGATGTTTTCGCCATGTTCACATTAAGGGGGTGTAGACTAGGGGTTAATAATGTTCACAAGGAGGTGAATGTTAGGGTGTGTTCACATTATTAAGTTTATAATAATGTAAATATTGTTAGTTAAAACAATATTTACGTTAATAGGTCTGTGTTATATTATTGTTATGAATAATAACAATATTATTTGGGGTGCTTTTATATAGTTTGGAGGTTGTTTGTTTGGTGTTTATAGGGATCTCAAGATCCCCATATCTAGCTCATGCACTTCATATATAAGTGCATTTAAATATCTCATATGTGTGTAAGTTGAAGATTGAATAATATTATAATATCAACGTGAGTTTATTATTACTCTCTTTGTATTTGGACTGTGGATTTTATTCAAGTTTATTTGCTTGAAATAAAGCTTGGGTAAGTTCCTCAAGATCCTAACATAATTAGATTCAATTGATAGAATAAGTAAAAAGCAAATTGAATTAATAGATCCATTGAGTCACAAAAAATAATGAAATGATAGCATATATATGGTAGACACACCAAATTACAACAATGTGTTAATAGACCATGGAAAACATCTACTTGATGTCTTCATTGGAGTAGGTGTTTTAATAAATACAAAATATATTATGTTTAATAAAGATGATATCCCACTTAATATTTCATATGATGGACCCTTTTTCCCATGAGCATTTATAGATAGTAATGTGAGAGATGGCATAATGGTTCATAATGGCTTAAGGTTGAATATATGCAATGAACAAGTTATTTATGGTCTTGGAATTGGTCTCAATCATTTAACACACACCTCCACAATTATTATGGGACATGATAGTATTGGTATAGAGCCCCTTGATTTTATTATCTTGTTTATTAGAGTTGGTACAAAGACAATTGAAGGTGTATTTCATGTAGCACCCAATAATGGATCATATGATGTTTTACTTGGTAGACCATGGATACATCAAAATGAAATCAATTCTTTCTACTATATATCATTGTTTAAAATTTGGTAAAGTGGTTATAATTATAAGAAATACTAGTTTTCTAAAAGAATAAATTTACAAATAAATTGTATGCAAAACAAACACCAAAGGAAATACCAAGATTTATACCTACCTAAGATAAGAGTGAGTAAAGTACAATTGCATAAATTTACCCAACAAAGGTGCACTTGTAACATCCTATGACTTATAAATAGTCACAAGATCCTAAAGTAAATCAAGGTATGTAATACATTGGTCGTAAGAATGATTAATTGAACAATGATTTAGTATTTATAGATTCATGGGTATCTAAACACCCTATACAACTTCAGGCGAACATAGCACCTCGTCTTGTATATCTAATGACAATCATCATGGATCCCTTAGCATTATTTGTCAACTTTTTCTAAGAAATCCCTTATGATGGAAACCTAGACCCTTTCTATGTATATGATTAATTGTATTACTGTTGATTTTAGGACCTTATACATGGTTTGTTGTAGATTTCATTACTTGTCTAGGGATTCTTATAAGTACTATTCATGATTGATATGTTTGCATATTGTTTTATGATATGATGACTTCCTCGTATTTTATAAAATGGTTTAAAAAGATTATCATAGTATGACCATGCTTGAATACACATTGCATATTCATGACTACCTTCCTATAGATAAAGGCTTTACTTCATCATTGTTTATATATGTTACTAATGAAATTGTCGAGTTAGATGCATGTCTTGTTATTCACTAGGGTACAAGTTCATGATTGTGGCTTTACAATAGGTTGGGGGCACATCCCATGTTTGCTTAGGAGAAACCCTAGGGGCATCTCCAGGTCCCACTTGAAGTTCTCTTTCATTTTTTTAAATCATGCTATTATTTCACTTGATCTGTTGTTATGTGTCTATGATATGTATTCTATATAATACATTATTTTCTTGATTTGTCCTTGTATGTTTAGTTTTCTCATGTGCTTGATGTGTTTTCAAGTGCCTAATATGTCTTCAACTAAATCATGTGTTTTCATGTGTTTGATTTGATTTATACTTTTTGATATGTTCCTTCGTGTCCCTGACATACATTTTAGCTGACTTCCTATTTAAAGTGCCTTCATTGTACTTGATATACTTTATATATCTATGTTTCAAGAATCTACCATGTGTTTGGTCACATAGTTGAATTTCATGCATCATGCTTTATACTAAGCGTTTAACATGTCTTCATTGATTTATATGCCTACCAAGGGTTTGATGTGCCTTCACTACTTTATGTTCCTATAAAGTGTTTAATGTTTCTTCGCTATTGTATGCCTACTATGTATTTGATGTGTTTTCATTGCCTTATGTGTCTTTTATGTGCTAGGTTTGACTTCATTGTGATTTCCATATGCTTGGTGTGACTCTAGTGTATAAAGTGTTTGGTTCGTGCTCTATCACATATGTGACTTGTATCCCATTATAGTTGCATTCATCAAGTGTCTGGTGTGTTGTACGATGCCATGATTCATATCATGCATAATGCTCTTACTATTTGCCTATAGTGGCACAATTCTCATCATGCATCCATTGGGAGCAAGACCTTATACTCATGATCTCACATTGCTTATATCTTGGGCCCACACAGAGAAACCTAGTCATAAGATACATGCTTTCATGGTTATATATGCCACGTGATGTGTCTAATCCCTTTATTTTGAGATGTGTGCTTGATATGTTCATCCAAAATCTCAAAAGGGGGGCATACATCCCATTCATCATATTTATATACATGTTATTGGGTCATGTGTGCTACCACATTCAACACGATGAATTTAGAGTTTCATGTTTGATAGGGCACCTAATTCCAATTTCTAATGTGTCATATTTTATATGGATGTGGACACCCATATCTAATAAGGTTTCTAAGTTCATATAACATTGATATTACGTCAGACTTATGTAGGATTGTACCAGGGATTATATTCAAATTTACTTAGAATTTTATCTAGCTTTTATATAGATTTCACTTAAAATATTAATAAAAACTTGTATTCAAAAGTGCATTAAGGGTTTTACACAAATTCAAAGGTAGTTGGTTTCACATGGACATTATACACACCTTCAGTCAAATAAGGAATATGCTTTTAAGCTTATATATTTCAATAGATTATTATTGAAACTCACTCATGCGTGTGAAAAAAAAAAAAACCAAATGTTGTTACGAGACTCGCATGTACATTGGAGTGTGTTTTGGAGCTTCACAGGGAGAAAAATTTATATCCAAATCATGTCTTCTTCTACTTTGATATGAATTCATACCCACATAAACACATATCAAAGAGTGACAAAATGTAGACACCTAAAAATGGTCCACAGGTATTTATTAGTTGTTAAACTGCATGTTTATAAATGTTTGTGTACTTGTTGATTCTTAATTTAAATTAAATATTGGTGACATATTTACTAACTTGAATTGGTCCCTATGCCTTCTCCCAACGCCTTGCAATTGTGATCTTCTCCACTACAAGTTTGATCACATTTTGCCCTCCTTTTACAATGTTATGCTCCATACATGTCTGAAGCACGATTGTACGATAGGGTTCCTTTGTGCTCTTTGCCCCCTCACCTTGTGTGACCCTTATCATTCCTTATTCACCTTTTTGATTGTTTGATGTTAGTTTATGCACCAATGAATCCTAAATTTGAATTTCAGTGGATGGTCCAAATCAAACCTCATTGATATGTTTTGTCAACTTCTAATGGCATCTAACCCTTCTCTCGACCCTCTCATTTAGTTATATTTTTTGTTTTCTAATTTTAGGTCAATTCAGAGAAGTGCAAAACTTTATACACATTTTAGTTAAAAAGTGTTTTGTTACCTCCCAAATTTGGTGAATGAAAGCCTTTTCCATCCTTTCCCCCTGTTTTGATCATTTGATGTCAGATTGCATGTCCAATAAAGTTAAAAATTTGGATTTAAACTCTCTATAAGTACACATGTATCATTGTTCATTCTACAGACTGAAACATTGCAAGGTGCTGAAATAAAACCAATCAACCTACTTTTGTTTTCCTTTAACCTCCCACAAGCTGTGTACATTCTCCCCCTTCATTATATCTGCATTATTTTTTCCCTATTCTGTAATGGAAGGGCAAAGTGCAAAAGCAAAGGCAAAAATATTATCAAGACTTTTTCATTCACCAGGAAGAGCCGCTTATCTTGATTGTAAGTTTTCAAATTTACCCTAAATGTTTTTACCTGCACGAAAAATATTATCTAAATTCAAATTTTAAACCAGGGTTGGGTTTTAACTCGACAGCGTGGTATGATTTACAAACCTTAACTGCATTTCCGATCTCTCATGTCAATTTTTTTAGGGCTGCCACTGTTTTGGTCCGCTGTCTTTTGTTGGCGATCGTAGCTTCAATGAACGCAAGTTCAAATCACTAGAAATCATTTTTCTCTCGACACATCTACATTTATTGTTTTCGCCTTTCTAGGCTTTGCGCGTCAACAAGTTTTTTTCGTTACTGTAACCCTTGCATAGGAACTCTCGCAATTTCCAAGGCAACTATTTTGTTGTCAGTAGCCTCTTAAAACATTGCTTTCTGTTTTATTTGGCTGAATTAAAATGTAGATTTGCGCTTTCATCTAACAAAAAAAAACACACACAAATTTGAATGCAGTTCATCTAACAAAATTCAAGGGCTTGCAGCATGATTTAAGGCTTTTTTTAAATCACATATCAGTAAGTAATCCACATTGAAGCCAATAGTAAGCAAATGTTTTCTATTAGTTCAGGGGGAAAAAATGCTTCTTCTTCTTCTTCCACTACACACAAGGATTGATCGAAGCTCCGAAAATACAGGGCATTAGAAGCATATTGGTAAGAAGTGCATCTGCGTTTGTAACTTCCCTCTCTGATCTCCTTTATTTGGCAGAGACTACTCTAGTTTAAGCAGGGTTATCACTAACTTTAGACCTAATCAAGTTGTTTGCTGTCTGCCCGTTAAATTCAGCGAGACTGCCAAGAAATGGCCAGTGGCCAGCCCCATGGTGAAAAATCTCCCGAGGCGTGAAAGATGTGTGCGTGTGAGATATATGCAGTGGGGCTCATAAATGAGTCAACTTTGGAAAAAGCAGCAAAAACTTACTGCCAATCTAGAGCTGCTAAACTGAAATTGCTGCCAAAACCAAAGCCATGCTTGTCCTAAACAGGGAGTAAAACGGCATATATAGTTAGTGTGGACTCAGGGCTGGGCCTTACTGTTCCTGTCGTGTTTCTTGTTTAAACCTAACTAGTTTTACCTATACATTATTAATTAGCATGTCGCCATGCTGCCCACTTTTGGAGCCCATCCCTCATCTTTATTTTCAAATTTTGTCTGCGAACAAAAAAGATAAATTTGCCTAAACTTTTTAGGCTATAAAGTCTTTTATTTTACAAACCTATATTGGAAAGGATGTGACAAACATCCGACAAAAGTCTAGCACATAAAGCTTGCTGCCAAATACAATGAAAAACATTAATAAAATGATATAAAATGTTAATATTATATTATATTTATTATGTTTTGTAGGCGTTTCTTTGCAGCACAAACCTAAAAAGATACAAACAAAAAATAAAATAAAAAGTTGAAGAAAAGGGCCGATCTAAATGAACTTATCTAAGCTGGCCAAAAAACCTGGATTTGGCCAGATTTGGTAACTATGCTTTACATACTTGCTCATAAATTTTAACATCTTTGAACTGAAAGGAACCCTGAACACCGCTAAGTATCACCATAAAGCGATGTTTTGAGCTCAGAAAAAAAGATTTTAAAGTAATTATTTTGAGGAGAGCCTCAAAAGTTACTGAAATCGATCAAAAGGCCGCTAAAAGCAGCTCCTTTACAATAGTTATTTAACACACACACATATCAGAACTTTCTATTAATGTGTGTATATATAGAAATGCACAGAACATAGAACTTAGAGAAATGGAAAAAGAAGATTTAAACAACACAACAGTAAAATGAACAACTACCACTAGTCATCGTTGCGCTGTGTTCTCAACCGCCTTCAACTTGTCTTCCTTCCAACTGTCAATTGCCCCTTGTGATAATATTAGCTCCTCCTCTTAATAATGCACTTTCATTGATGTCTAAGTGCTTAAATTTTAAGCATGCCTTGCCTCCCTCAATCAAAGTTCCATTTGATTTTTTTTAGAACTTTTAATATTAAATATAACATATATTAATATAATCTATATATAATAATATTCTATATGTATAGTATTATATTAAACTCTACATAAATATAATTTAGTAAACAATATTATAAATAAAATTATAATATAAAGTGTAATAAATATTATATAATATATATTAAAAAAATAATATGTGATATATTACAATTATATATTCTGATATAATATGTTATGTATAGCATATTATACAATTTTATTTTTGTCTAGATAATGAGGGTTGGAGGCTCTGTCACCCATTTTATTAAATGAAAAAAGGATTACAAAACCCACCTGAAGATGTGGAAAGCCAAAAGACCCCCAAAGACCTAAGAAGCAACCCTAGATCGAGGATTAACAACCCCTGACACCAAACCAAACAAAGACACCCCCAGACCAAGGACTAATAGCCCCCGACACAAGACCCCAATGACCAAAAAATAGACAACAGAAAACCTCTTGCAAATACAACCCCAATGTTGCCACCATTACCAACTTACGAGGCATTGCCAACCGCCACCACCCCACCACTATGCTCGCAGCGATCGCCCTCGAAAGGGACCTCAACCAACACAAACTTTCCCGAACCAGTGACATGACTTGCTACAATACCTACCCCATCCTTGTTAGTCCTTGGAGAGTAGCCACGATTGACGTCAATGGGGAACGAAGGGCTCCTAAATCTAGTAGTGGCACGTGACTTCCGGGAGGACCTAGGTTATGAAGCCTAGATTGCAGGAACTCCAGATGAACCAAAAGGTTATCATATCTATCATCCAAATCCCGAAAGCCATGAATGGAACTACGTTAGTGTTTGCCAACCCATGAAAAGCTTGGAGGCCTTTGTCCTCTAGAGAGAAATCCTCCACAGTTGCTCCCAGGCCCAACATGAAAGCGCTCCCAGACCAGTCGCGACAACATTGCTACAGTCAATTCTTTATCCATGGAGGCCTAAAATAAATTACCCACGAAAGCCGATGCCACCAAGGAATTAACTTTGTTCCTGCATTTTGTCTCCAAGAAGATTAGAACCACAAGTTCCTTAACAACGTGTAAAACATTCCCCCCTTGAATGAATAAAATATGTTTCAACTTGGCGTTCGACACTCGAACCTCAAAGGCCAATTCACGCTTCTTTGTCGTGACACACAAGGAAGGCTCACTAAGAGCCATTTGGAGCATACGTTCCATGATGTCTTGGCCACCTTAAAGCACTAACTAAATTCTGTAGGACAAAAGCAAAAAAAACCCAGCGTGACGCTATAACACTGAAGGTTAGTGTCTCAAGCTAGGTGAGAAGATGTGGATATCACCAGGTGAGTGAGGGATGACCTTTGCCACGCTTCAACGACACACCACCATTAAATTTCCCTTAAACCCAAGATACCCGAGCTCGAAATAGTCATATGGGAGTATTCAATTCCCACCTCTCCCAATCATTGTCGTAGATTAACTCCTCTACTTGATCAATGACTCTATTGGCCACTTGATTTGCTTCGCGAAAGCAATGGTTAGCTTCCTAGACAATTAAAGATACCAGGCATTGTCATGCTTGGCTCATAATATTTTCGAGGTTCCAAGATCCTGCCTTCCCATTCCGCAGGCCCTAAATAACAACCATGGAGTCCCCCTTGATGACAATCCGATCAATCCCACATTGGCACAACAACTAAAGTCCCAGAACCAAGGCTCGAGCCTTAGCTTCGTTGTTGGTTTCCATCCATCAACTTTTTTGAAGCCGCTCTAATGAGCGAACCTGAACAATCCTGAATTACATAATCTACTCCAGACGCACGCAGGTTTCCTCTAGCAACGCCATCAAAGTTGAGTTTGAACATTCTTGGAGGAGGCAACTTCCAATCCATCCTCCCTGCACGTTTATCAGCTTTTGATCACAAATCTAATCCATTAACGGGAGTATATTTTAACCACTACCAGGCGGAGATAATTTGGGAGTCCTAGGCCGAAAGACATCCCCTATATTGTCGGGCATGAGTGTAGCCCACCTCTAACATAGTTAGTTCGGCCTTCTTGATTACCTCCTCGAAGGAGCAAGATCAGTCTTCAAAAATTCGTAGATTATGCTCTTTCTGAATAGTCCATATCAGGATAGATGGACATGTTTTCCATAAGCAGGGGAAAGTGTCTTTCCTTGAGTCCGTAGGCCAGGATATAAACGCCTACTTCAAGGTTTCTGGCTGGGCCACTGCCAAGCTAGCTTACTACAAAGCCAAGGCCAAGCTTGTCTAGCGAAAGTGCAGTTAAAGAGAAGATGGTTTGCATCTTCCTCTTCCTCGTGACACATCACACACTTGGAAGGGCCGACAAAACCCATTCTTCACAGACGGTCATGGGTAAGAATACGCCCTTGAACATCCAGCCACGCAAAATCCCCAACTTTAGGGAGGTGAACTTTGTTCCAACAAAGGTATTTAGTCTAGCCAAAGATTGAATCACCTTGCTTAGCCATTTTCCATTTTGTAGCCCAAGTTGATAGTTTATCAACCAGTTTTTGCCCCCACCCAATGGACCTGATCATTTTTTGAGCTAATGAAGATCTTTCTCTCAGCTAGAATGTTCGTCAACTACAACTATTGATGATCTAGAATTAGCACATTATCAAAATTCTTCCACTTCCAAAGGACTAATCTCGCCTTCTCACTGGGCTCAAGGTAATTCATCACCTTGTCACTCCGCAAATGCCTCAAAATCACCTCAGCCTCACCCAAATCTTGTCTCCCTCAATAGCTTATGTCCATTCCAGGAATCCACCTAGAAATATGTGAGGTTTGCATCGTCGATCACCCATGAGACATGATCCTTAATGATGAAGTGACGGTTAAGACTAAAGTTCCACACGTGTGAAATCTTGGGAGGATTTCCCACCTTCAGAATGTTTAAAGGAGAAAAATACCCAAAGTGTTTTTTCTGGAGGAGCTCATTCCAAGTTGCATTAGCTTGGGTAACCATACCCCAAACCAATTTTGCTCCTAAAGCAAGATTTTGAACATCCTGTCTTTTGATACCAGCATCTCCTCCCTCTTGGGGAAAACACACCTTCTCCCATTTCACTAGAGGAGTTTTCCTAGACTCTTGCAAGCCTTGCCAGAGGAAGTTTTTCATGATTTTATTCAGCTCCTTTAATATTTTTGATGGCGGTTGTAGAACTGACAGTGTATATCGGTAGCACACTTAAAATTGATTTTAAAAAGTGTGATCCGGCCAGCCAACAAGAGCCACTTAGCTTCCCATTTTGAGAGTTTAGAGCAAAAAGCCTTGAGCAAATTCCCCCACAGAGAAGCTCTTCCTACTTCGGCAAATAGGGGGACCCCAAGGTATTTAGCTGGGAGCTTACCAGTTCTGAAATTCAACATATTAGTGATGGCCACTTGCATCTGGGGGGTTGTTGAAGAAGAAGATTTCAGATTTGGCCAAGTTAAGGCATTCTCACAATCCACCAGAATCTGCCTGAGAGTCTGTGCTTCAACCAGCGACGGGATTCCAAACAAAACAGTGTCATCTACAAAATGTTGAGGGGTGAAACTTGCCATGCTGGTTGTGGCCTTTAATCCCAATATCTCCTTGTATCTAGCAGCGCCTGAAATAACTCTTCCTAAGGCCTCGACCATTAGGATAAAGAGGAAGGGGGAAAGGGGATCCCCTTGTTGCGGGCCCTGGGAAGCCTCAAAGAAACCCATCGGTTCCCCATTTATTAGAACTGAGAATCTCGGGCTTGAGATGCAACTAAAAATCCAATTACAACATTCCCTAGCAAAGCCAAAGGCTTCCAGGGTCTTCAACAAAAATCTCTAGTTGACTCTATTATAAGCTTTACTCATGTCCAGTTTAAGAATCATCCCCTTCTTGTAGCTAGCCACTAGAGAGTGGATGATTTGATGGGTGATTATAACCCCGTCATGGATGTTCCTCCCCAGAACAAACCCCCCCTTGTCCGTTTGAAATTAGATCACTGATAGAACTTATCAGTCTGAAGGAAATAGCCTTAGAAATAATCTTGTAAATTGTGTTGCAAAGCGAGATAGGTTTGAAATTATTGAAGGATGCTTGTGCCTTGCCTTTGGGAATTAGAGAAATGAAGGTGCAATTAATATTCGGCCCTATTTTTTGTTTCAGACGGGATTCTTCCGCAAGGGCCACAATCTCATTGCAAACAATATTCCAGAAGCTTTGGAAGAAAATGGCTGGGAAGCCATCTTGACCTAGAGCTTTATCTCTGCCCATGGAGAAAACCACTTGCCTGATCTCTTCCGTTGAAAAGGGAGCCATCAACAATCTATTTTGCCATTTTGAGACCACCTTGGGGATGTATCTAAGATTATGGGATTGCCCCTGCAAGTCCACTGCTTTAGTGTTAACAAGGGGATCTCTAATACAAGCAATTGCTTCATCCCGGATATCAGATTGCTGCTCAAGGGATTTTCAATCTCTTGCCTTAATAGAGGAGATGAGGTCGGCATTTCTCTACACATGAGTGGAGTTATTGAAAAACATTGTATTGATGTCCCCATCCTTAGGCCAAGTCTTATGAGACTTCTGTTTCCAAATGATTTCTTCCCTAGCAACCAAATCAACCAGAAGCTCCTTTTCCTTAACATATAGGTTTGCATCCATACCAACATCCAAAACAACCTGGTTGAGGGTGTCAAGGTCTACCTTTACTGTTGGTATTTCTTTGAAGATATTTTTGAAACATATTCTATTCCATGTTTTCAGGCAAGCCTTAATGTGCTGGATTTTTTTGCTAAAAAGGTAAGACTTCGTGCCTTTCCCAACCTTGGCTTCCGACCACCATTTCTAGACCAGATCGAAAAAGGAGGGATCCTGAAGCCACATTAACTCAAATTTGAAGAGACATTTGGGGTGAGTGCCATCTTCTTCAATTTTGAGTTCAATCGGATCATGGTCTGATCCCAAAATTGAGAGAATGCAGTATTCAAAAGCCTAGTCCATCTCCAAACAAGTTGGGGAAATCATAAAGCAATCCAGCTGCTCATCGATGTTGCTGAAGCCTAATCGTCTATTGGTCCAAGAGAACCACCCAAATCTGGGAATAATGTCCACCATACTATAGGAGTCAACAAACTGGAGGAAGTCCTGAGATTTAAATTTAGATTTAACCACCCTCGATTTGTCATCACAAGAAAGTATAACATTGAAGTCTCCCTTCAAAACATAGTGTTGATTCGGCAGCAGGGCCAGTTGTTGCTGAATCTCATTCCAAACCTGAGCTTTACCAACAACAGGGTTCGGCCCATACACATTAAATAAAAAGAAAGAAATGTCAGAAGCAAAGATCAAAACCTTACATAGTTGCCATCTAGTTCCAGAGTTGATAGCTTCGACTGTTGCCTTGGCAAGCACCCAAATAATCGCCAGTCCTCCCGATGCCCCAAAAGAGTCAGCAAAGAGCCCCTTCCAACTATTCCAACTTCACCTTAATAAGGATTCACCCTCAGCCTTGTTGAGCTTCATTTCTTGAAGGAGAAAAACATCAGAGACAAATTCTTGTAGCTAGTGCTTGACCAACGCCTTTTGTTAGGGGCGTTAAGGCCCCTAACATTCCAAGATACGAGCTTCATTGATGCTCAACGAGGCCTTCCGCTCCCCACCATCTCAAATGTGCAAATACCATGATGACTTTTGTTTTCCTACAACAACTTCCGCATCCGTCCGCTCCTTGTTTGTTTTGCGACCTATTTTATTCGATGTTCCACAGATTGGCTGAGATATTATACATTCAATTTGGGAGAGAGAGAGGCTTAGTTGAAAGCAAATCTTCCTCCTCTTTCTCAGAATCTTCCGGGAAGGGAGACAACTGAAGGTCGCCCACCTTCCTTGAATCCCTCGAAATGGGGCTAGTCCTATCAAGATCCTCCAAGTCTTCCATACGTGCTTTCAATCCACTATCCAAAGTGATAATGGATGAAAGTTTCTTGGCTTCCACTGAGATGAAGTTACACTCCTTCAACATGGAGTTTGGTGAGAGTATCTCTCCACCTTCCAGTCGGCTTTTGAGCACCTTAGTCACTTCAAAATTGATTCTTGGCTTTTCACGAGTACATTCAACCATCGGCTCCAGAAGGGAGGGTTATTTAGACCCTTGCGGTAGGGGTTCTGACAAAGGAGTTGTCGAGGTTCTCACAACTTCCCCTTTAGGCTTGCCACCAAGGACTCCTAGGCATTCATGGCAAAAGTGCCCAATTTATCTCCACTTATAACATCTAAAAGGGATTTTTTCCACATCAATTCTCTAGTCCCAGATTCCTTCCCGAGTCTGTATACGAACAATTTCTGGTATTGCCTCATCCAGGTTCAACATGACACAAATTTGGGCATAAGAAACCAAAACCCCTTCATGAGATTTTGGGTCATTTTTGATGAAATCTCATAGAACTGCACCGATTTGCCTGAGACTGTTCTCCCTCCAGTATTCCATTGGTAACCCATACAACCTAACCCGAATGGGAAATCTTCCATTCCTGTCTGTTAAAGGGATAAAGTTGGGGCTCCAGTTTTGAAGCCGGAGTCCTGCTCTCTTAAGAAGCCAGGGCCCCCTTTGAGAATCTCCCTCTTTGCTCGTTCAGAGAGGCAAATGATTGATAAAAATCCCTTGGGAAGAAATTTAATGGAGCAATCCTGCCCCCAATTATCCTTTTTCCAATCTCCCACATCTCTCAACGTCGGCCATCGCCTCACAAACTTCCCTATCAATCCTCCATTCTTCAGAACTTGGACATTCTCCAAAAAGTCTGAGTTGGCAAAGGATATGTACCACACATTGAACCCCTCATCCTTACCAAGAGTCGGAGGTGGCGAGTCTTGGAATGTAGGGAACTCCCTAGAAGGGTGCTTCCCTTTGGAATGCCTAGGCGAAAGGCCCATTTCAGCACCATTCCTTGGAGAGACCCGTTCCTCAGCAGGAACCCCAAGGGTTTCTTTTTCACATATCGACCAGTCCTCGCCCAAATCTTCTCAGCAGGCATCCTGAATCTCATGCCAAATCTCCTTTTTGTTGGGTCTCGATCTGTTCAGCTTGTATGTTGCTGTTGTCATTGCTCTCGAACCTTCGCCATCGCTTTGATCATGGTTGCTGCCATAAGATAATATTTTCTATTATTCTCAGAGGTATAAATTGATTTAGCTGAACTTAAAATATCATACAAATATTATATTAGTATTACTATATATATTATAATATTTATTCTCATATGTTATTAATATTTTTCATACTAAATTAATTATTAATTGTAAATATATAATATAAATATTAATTATTATTATGTATAGTATATTATAATATTGGATTAACAGTTATGATTTTGTGACCATGTTTCAATTATTTGTGGTTTATTTTCTTGCAATGTCCACTTACACATGAAAAAACCGAGTCGATTAAATTAGTTGACCTTTTCAATATTCTTTAGATTATAAAGTTCTTCATCTTCATGTTTTGTGTTATTAGCTAATTTTGCTCAAGGTTTGTGTTTATTTGGTTTGTGTTAAAAAAATTCTCCCCATTCTAATACTTAAGAATTGCGCAATGTGCAGTTGACATATTATATATTGAGTTCTTTTTTCTGTAATTAGGTAGCATGAGCAATTTATCTTATATTTACATGAATTTATGTTATACATGCCATACATAATAAAATAGCATTTTAGCTAAATTCAGTATTTATGGAAGCAAAAAATATATATTTTTCATCCTTAATTTTTTTTTAATGTTATATTGTTGAAATGATGTGTAAATTTGATGGCCATATGATTGTGCTATGAAAATATTAGTTGTTGGAGCGCATTTCTCCTTCGTTGTTAGTGAATTCAATTCCCTAGCTTTAGGAGGTTTCAACTTCTTGTTTTGTGCTCTCCCTGCACATATCTGAATCAAAAGACTCCATATCTTTGCCATTATTGTTATCATCACTGTCATCTTTCTCCATGACCTATGCCTTCACAACAATTTTCACATTTAGTCATTTTTAAATAAAATGACAACACACCATGCAGTCACTTTAAAATCCTTGTTGGGATCTATAAATCCCCATGACTGTAATCAAAGTCTTAACACTAATGAAATCTAAATATTTCTCTTAGCAGCAGGGACTAAAGCCACATTAGGGCACTTGTTGGAGTAATGTTTTTGATATTATACAAATGTTTAGGGCCCTGGTTTTATTTCATATTTATAAGGATACTAAAAATTTAAGGATTTCTATTTTTTTACGTTGTAAAATTTACGGCTTGTTGGATTTATATAACTTATCTAAAACATTTAAGTATAAGCTTACATTTAGATAAGTTATATAAATCCAACAAGCCGTAAATGTTTACAGCGTAAAAAAATAGAAATCCTTAAATTTTTAGTATCCTTATATATATATATATATATATATACACACACACACACACACACACATATATATGTGTGTGTGTGTGTATGTGTATGTGTATGTGTATGTGTATGTGTATGTGTATGTGTATGTGTGTATGTGTGTATGTGTATGTGTATGTGTATGTGTATGTGTATGTGTGTGTGTGTATATATATATATATATATATATATATATATATATATATATATATATATATATATATATAGTCTCCTCTGGTCCTCAACGAGTATGTATACCTCCTTTTTTTCTGGGTTGATTTTTTTCCCCCATGGAAACATCAAGAAGTGTATCGGAAATGCCTATGCACATGATAGAAGCATCCAGGGCATTTCTGACACATGTCCATACGTTTCTAGTATGCTTTCGAGATGTTTCCAGAGCATCCCTGTTTCAACAACATTTATGGGCTTGGTACGAGGAGGGGCATTTTAGGGCAATTTAGCTTTGGTGCTCAAGACATCAATCAAATGCTAGGATAAAATAAAAGTACCACCACATCCAAGGCATGGGCCTCAGCGAATCCTCATTCTAATGCAATCCCTTAATCTCCAAGCCAATGAGTTTCCTACCCAAGGGAAAGACTTGATCAATTTTTTCCAGATTATAGAAGAATTCTTACAATTCTTAATTGGTTGACTTTTCCTTTCTTCAATTCTTGACTTTTTCAATTCTTAATGGACAAAGGAGCCAATTACTTTGCAATCATTACCTTCTGCCACAGACCTTCTCCATAAACTCTTGGCTGCTAGAGCCTTACCAAATTTATGAATATTCTTGAGTCCCCATCCTCCAACGTCCTTTAGTTTGGCCAACTTACTTCATTTGAATAAAGCCATGGCATCTTTATTCTGTTTCCCAATCCATAAAAAATGGAAGCATTTCTTCCTAATTTTCTCCATCACTTTGACAGGAATGTAAGCCAAAGTGTGCTAGTACAAAGGCCTTTAAAACAGATTTCACAAGAGTAACCCTGCCTCCTAAAGAGAGCCACCTAGTGCACTAGTTTATAGCTTATTTCTCAACCTTTTGGTTTAACCATATGAAGTCATTAAACCCATAGTCATTGGGCTTCAAACCAAATCCCAATATACCCTTTGCTAAAGTTTATAGTAGAGAAACTAAAAACAATAGGAATAACTATCTCCTATCCATGTTGCACCCTATTGAAAGAGATAACAAAATTTTCCAAGTTAACTTCCATGCCCATAGCAACATACCACAACCAAATGAGAGAACATTAAAAAAAAAAAACAAGTGTGTGACAGAGACAGTGTTGGTGATTTTAATTCCCTTGATATCCCCATTATTTTTATGCTCCTTACTCATCTTACTAAGTCCCTCAATAACCAAGAGAAAGAGTAAGGGGGACAATGGACACCCTTGCCGAAGATCCCTTGTAGGCTTGGAAAAAGAGGAGGCAACTCCATTAATAAGCACATAATAAGAAATTGAACCTGTACATCCCAAAACCTAATTCACAAAGGGAATACTGCAGCCAATATGAATCAACGTCAACCTAATATATAAGCAATTGACTCTATCAAAGGCCTTAGACAGATCTAGCTTTACAATCAAAGCTTCTTATTTTTTAGATTTGATAGAATGTAAAGTTTCTTGGGATATTCCCAAAGCATCATGGATTTATCTTTGACTAAAAAAACCAAAATTCTGAGGAGAGGAAGTTTTGGAGAAAACATATTTCAATATTTTTGCAATTACCTTAGATAAATTTTTATATAAAGTATTGCAAAGAGAAATAAGCCTATACTCTTCAAACAAAATGGGAGAATCCTTCTTTGGAATCAAAGCAAGAAAGGTGGAGTTAATAGATCCTGATACATGCCCAGTTAGCCTAGGTTCTTCCACCACTTGGAGTCGATCCTTCTTAATTAAGTCATAAAAATCAACATAGAAGTTAATGGACCTCTGAGCATGAAGAATTATAATATTATTCAGCTAACAAATCCACTATCATAAAGTGGAATCTATACAAAATACAATGCTTGTAATAAGCCCTATATGATAGGGAGAGCATTAACCAAAGATTCCTATGAAATAGGTTTACAAGAAATACCTTCCAATTAATTCATGGGAGTTACAATCTACAATAACTAACAAAGTAACAAATAATAAACACTAACAACATATGTGAGTTTTATTAAGTCACTTGCAATTATTTCTACTAACTACTATGGTGAATTAACCACCAACTAGATTATTCTAACTTCGCCGGTCGCGCGCCCCACGCTCTCCCACCGCCCCCGCCCCCCGGCACCCTTAATTCATCATAGTTTATAGAGTACAAGAGAGATAACTTTTGAATGCCTCAAACTTATCACGTATGAGTGACTTTGTGAAGACATCTGTACACAAATCTTAAGTGGGGCAATATTAGAGCTATATGTTGTGTTGTTGAACATGCTCGTGTATGAAATGGACTTGAACTTCAATGTTATTCATGCACTCATGAAACACTGGATTGCGAACAAGTATAAGAACACCCTGACTGTCGCAATACAAAGTTTTAGGTTATGTTTGTGGTACTCTCAATCCTACAAGTATGCATCTTAGCCATATTGCTTAGTAGACAACTCCTATAGTGCAATATTCTACCTTGATAGAAGAATGAGAAACAAAGTTTTACTTCTTGCTCCCCCATGAGATAATACCAGATCCCCAAAAGAACGCAAATCCAGAAGTGGAATTTTTAATCATCAATTGAACCTGCATGATATATGTTGGTGTGCCCTATTAGGAAGAATTTATCATTCTTCTTGTATTATAGGCCATATTCCATTGTTCCTCGAATATATTTCAATATCCACTTAGCTGCTTTCTAGTGGCTTACCTTCTGCTCTTGCATGAAGCATGAAAGATAGTTGACAACATAGCTGATATCTGACCTAGTGTAGGTTAGCTAGACGATACTCTCAATCCGATGTCAATAGAGAGTAGCATCTGCTTGCGATAACAGATATGAACGAGACAACTAAAGTCTTGTTTCAATTAATTTGTAATCCATCATTTGAAACTTCTTGAGCATTGTCTTGACATATTTCATCTAAGACCCAAAAATGTGGTGCCCCTTTCGCCATACTTCCAGACCAAGACAATAGTGCAGTAGCCCAAAATTTGTCATGTCGAATGACCGTTTGAGATCATTCTTAGTTGCATTTGTCATCTTCATTGAACTTTCAATGACGACCAAATTGTTGACATAAACATTTATTATAACAACCTCTCCCCTTTGTTCTTTGAGGTCGAGGCTTGGATCATATGGACTCCTCTTGAATTCATGCTGAACAAGATGCTCATCTATTTTTATGTACCAGGCTCTAGGAGCTTGTTTGAGACCATACAATGACTTTATAAGTCTGCACATCTTTTGTTCTTGACTAGGTGTGACATAACCTTTTAGTTGAGTCATGTATACTTCTTCTTGTAGACCTCCATTTAGGAAGGCACTTTTTACGTCCATCTAATGAACGTTCCACCCAAACTATGCAACCATATCAAGATCATTCTAATTATTTTTTTCTTGGTTGTGGGAGCAAAAGTCTCCTCAAAGTCTACGCCTTCTTTCTGAGCCTAGCCCTTTGCTATGAGTCTTGCCTTGTGTGTGTCTATACTACCATTTGCTTTGTATTTGGTTTAAATACCCATTTGCATCTAATAGTTTTCTTCCTTGGTGAAAGATCAATAAGGTGCCATGTGTTATTCTTCATGAGAAACAGATACTCTGCATCCATAGCTTCTTTCCAAGGTTTGGACTCTTGGGCTTCACGGACTGTTGAGGGCTCAAATGTTTTTGCAACTATGCTCATGAAGGCCAAATGTGAGCCATACTGCAAGTCCGCGGTCCTGTAGTGGATGTGTTTGGGAATCCATCCAATTTTGAATCTCATATAGTGTTAGTATACCACTTGGGCATGCATTGAACAGTGGGTGGTGGTATTAGAGGTCATGGTTGATCGTTATCATTTGCACTACCACTATTACCATCTAATAAATTTGCAAGGTTGATCCCTATATCAGGGGCTTGTGTGGAAGGTGGATGGATCTCACCTTTCTCATCAAACACGACATCCCTACTGATACATGTTGGGTGAATATTTTGTCGTCAATTGGCTGACGATAAAATGGGTATATCGACCACAACACAATGAAATTTATACATCAAAAAGTGCAGGTTTACCACAACATAGTGAGATAAATCTCTCCTCTCATCAAGGGGAGGTTCCCTATAAACCACTATATATTAATATAAACTAAAAATAGACACAGGGGTGAGATCACACCATCCATCTCTCTTTTTTCAGAGATGATGTTCACAAGGCAAAGGAGAAATCTTGGGTAATCACTGAAAGCATTTCTCTTCTTTCAGCAATGATATTCAACAAACAACAAAAAATCTTCTCGAGTAGTAACTGGATTCACAAGAAACCCACGAAAGCACAAAGTCTTTCGTTGCTTCCCTTACTGATTTAGAATGTACGTAATAGTAGAGTGAAGTGTAGCTCAAAGTCTCCACCGAAAACTACAACAGAGCATAAGATCACAAAAGATAAAAGCAGTTCAAAGCCTTTCTAATACCCTTCTCACTAAAATATGAAAAACACAAATTAAAGGTAATTATAGCAACACAAAGTCTTCATAATATATTTAAATAATTTTTACACACTTTACTTGTTTAATCAAATAGATGAGATATTATTAAGAAAAGAATCATAAGAACGATCTCCTAAATAACACAAGTTATTCCAATGCAAAGTCTGAAAGTAACTTGCTTTCTCATTCATTCAAGAAAATATGATTTACAATTTGATCTCAAAGTCTTAGAAAGCATCTCAATTTTGGCAGAGTTTTTGCTCTCAATTATCAAAAGATTGATGCATTACAAAAGAGACTCACTCTATATAGAGAGAGAAGCCTTGAGAATTGAGAAAAAACTTAAATATATAACCTAGTCAAAGACGAGTCTTTGTTGACTTTAGACTTTCTAAATTTTTACATGTAATTACACATGATAAAAGTACATGTGCAAACGTCCAAAGCGGTTACAAAAATGCATTTGAAAAATAGAAAATAAAGCATGGAAGAATAGTTTCAATTTTTATCGCCAGTCTTTTTCATATAAGCATCGTACATGGTGATAGCTGCTTGTATCTCAATACTGTCTAGAGTAATAGTATTCTTGAGAATCACCTTATCCCTGACTGTGGCATCTCTTATTGCTGTGATTGATTTTGCGTGACTAGTTAACCTAGTTTTCAGATTGTCTAGAGTTAATTGCTTATCCAGGATATTGTCCATAGAGGCCATTGAAAAAGCTTTCTCCTCGAATTCTTTTTGAAACATACCTTCAAACTCCTGAATCATCTCTTCTGTTGAAATGAATTAGTTGTTTTGAGAGGTAAGTTTGCAAAGCAACTCCTCCAATTTATGCAACATACTGATACCACTTTGTTCACTAATATTCTTGGAAGATTCGAGGTCGTTGATCAATTCCTTAAGCACCCGATGCCTATATATCAATGCTTCTTTAGTTTCAATATAAGAGTCCCTATTAGCAATGACGTCGATTGATACCAGAGTGCATATTTTCAGCGTCTTCATATCTATCCATTTGTCAAGATATTTATCTGTGCTTTCAACATCTTGAGAAATGATATTGATAAGATCATCTAGTTCTGTTCTCATTTTCCTCATTTTACCCATCTTCTCAGACAACTCTGTGAACAAGAAAATCCCCTGTGCATGCATCTTGTCCAAGTAGTCTTCAAGTTCTTTCCCCTTGAGATAGGTCCTTTCTGAATCACGGGATCGTCTATGGACATAGCCTTTGGAGTTACTGCTTCTGGAGTAAAAATGATTCTCCTTATCACTACAGTCAATTATTCCACTATCGCCTTATAATGATTCTTCATTTCTGTTTTTCTGTCAAAATTTTGAACCATAATATCTATTGCTAATTGCAAATCACTCTTAGGGCTTTCATGAGTTATCTTTTCTAACTCAACTCGAGAGATAGAGTAGTTGCTTATATCAAAATTTTCAAGAGTTGTATCTTGTGGAGGTTTGACTATTTCCAAAAATTTGTGCCCCTTATTTTCAATCATCTTTGAAATGATCTTTGGATTTTTGGGGTTCTTAGCTTTTATCGACACCATTTTACTGAAGTCAAAGTCATCTGGAGAGATGGCTTGTTTTCTTTTTGGGTGTAAAAGTTGACAACCACGGTGGGAGTGCAGAAATACTTACATTAAGAGCAATCTACATTGTCAAAATTACTGAATTTGCACTTGCACCAGTGGTGGAAACAATGGGTGGAGTACAGTAAGAGCTGCACCTTCTGTTGAATGATCAAAAACAAAACTATCTCTAATTTCAAAACATGGAGATGACAAACTAGGGATTGACCCAGAGGAATGAAGAATACCTACAGAAGTGCTTTGGGGGTCGTTAAAAATAATTTTGGAAGGAGAGGCTACTCCAGAAGAGGGAACATTGATTGGAGAAGCAAGTGAAGAAGTTACAATAGGCGTGCTAGGCGGGGAAGAGGAGATTCGTGTTTCTCGCTGCACACCTTCTCGCGGAGACAGAGTTTTCATTCCTTATTGATTTATAGGCTATTATCAGTTTTCATTTGTTATACTGTTGGTTCTTCGATGATTTGCTTCTCAACCTCCATATCTGTTGTTTCTGACTCTTTTTCTACGACTTTTGATTTCTTCGTTACAAAAATGATCATAGGCTTATGTGGCCTCGAAGGAGAAGGAACATCAATTTTATTCTTTATTCTATTTTCCACTCTTCTTCTTTCTTCTTGAAATTCGGTTTCTGACCCTGTAATAAACTCTTTCAAAGTGATTCCCTTATTTGCTAACCAATCATTGGTATTTGCCAATATTGGTTCGAATCTCATCCTAAAGAAAGTCAACTCCTTCTGAGACCATTGGATCGGGGGAAGAGGGGCATTGGCGACTTGTTCAACATGATATCTATTATTGATCAAATCTTTGTCATCCACTAGATTTGCAGGGATATCAGCGAGCCCCAGATATTCTATTTGCTCCAGAGACAATACACTATAGTCCATCTTTCTAATGTCTTCTACTATCCTCAAATCGATCCAAACGTCTTCGATCATAGGCTCATGGAACTGGGTCTTCTTCCTGATCATGTCCTTCATGCCTCTGTAGTCAAAATTTGGCCTCCTTTTGAAATGCTTCATGGTTATGAGTTGCATTTCAATCTCCATTGCTCTAGCTTTTACAACGGTCAATATTGAGAACCTGTCAATTTCAATTGGGAACTTGAAAATAGATTTCTTGAGTTCCATTTGCTTATTGTGTACGACAATTTGCCTACACAGCTTCATCATGACTAATTTATCTGAGGAGAATCTTGGGAGTATATAGGGATAATCTTAGAAAAAGTCAACCTGCAGATAACAAAAAGAAGGGAACTATAAGAACATACACTCAAAGTCATTCACAACAGTCCAAGCTTCATTTGACACTCTTTTCTATTTTAATTGGAGATAAAAAATACAAAAATATCACGAAGAAAACATCATTTACCCTCCTAAAATGATGGATAAAACCCTTCAATGTCAACTAAGGGTAATATTGATACACCGGGGTTGTTTGTCTCCCTCTGATGTTAAACCTAAGAAGGTTCTCATCGACACTGCAATATATACCAAGTATGAAGTCATGTAGAATTTGGAGGTAGTGGATACCTTTATCAATTGCTCATGCAGAGCATTGCTGATTTATTCTCTAGAAAATGACTTATTTACCCTAGAGAAGTATCTTAACAAAGGGGTACATCTATTCGTGAAATTGATAGGAAGAAGGTAAATCTCGTACTCTGTTGAGAAGAGTGATTAAGTCACCAACTTCTTCTATAAAATCACTCTTTGAAAAGTTTCGTGGCCATCTGAACAAGTTCACTCTGAGAGTTTTGAACCATCTATTATTGATTACTTTCTTTGCTCTTTCAGGATATTTGTCATATTCTTTTTGTGTTTCAACGAAGTCAAGCTTCAACACTTCAGTAGCGAGAGGGCACATGAATACTTTGTCGATGAACTTAGGGTCTAGTCTAATTACTACATTACCACCAACATCTAACACAGCCCTGGTATCTTTGTTGTAGAATTAAGCACACTAGAGAACGAACTCTATGTGGTGAGCTGATACAGGAAAAAAAGAGACCAGATGGATATTACTCTCAATTATCCTCTTCATTTCATGGCTAGGATTACTTGATTTCATTCTTTCTATGAACTCAACCATATCTACGTGCCCGATATCTGTATCCTTAATGTCATCGACATTAAAAGCAATCGAGGTGATTGGAAAAACACCTTAGTACTTGTACTTCATTGTCTTTGCCTTGTTTGGAGAAACCTCAGTCATCTAGACGAGCCTTTGTCAAAAGTATGTTGATGAAAAAGGACCTTGGAGGAAAACTGCAACAAGAATAATGATCGTGCAATTAAGAAAAATATTGACAATTTGGAAAAATTGCACGTTGGATGATCACGACCATGGCAATGCACTTGAAAGGGTTAAGGCACGAGCAGGTCAGAAATTCAAAGGGAAATGGGCTTGAGAAAATGAGAAAAATCAAAATTTCTAAGAGTTACGAAAAAATTGAGAAAAACATGCATGGGTGGCAAAAATTACCGCTTTTGCATGTGGGGGAAGGTCTTGTGCATAGGCGGCAGTTTTTGCCACTTGTGCATGTTGGAGAACATCGTGTAAGGGCAGCAATTTTTTCCACCCTTGCACGAAAAGGGGGGAACTTTGTGTGAGGGCGGCAATTTTTTTTGCATGTGTATGTTGGGAATGGACGATTGTGCATCGGTGACAATTTCTACTGCCCTTGCACAAATAGCAAAAGATTTGTAAGGGCGGTGAAAATCACCGTCGTTACACTAGTTTGACGGCTAAGTGTAAGGGCGGCAATTTTCATCGCCGTTACACTGACTAGAGCGATCGACAAGTTATGTGGGGGGTTATAGGCTTTCACCTAGATTGACTCCTCGGGGAAGAAGGGAGAAGGGGGAAAACAACAAAAATAAAACCTATACTAGAAGGGGAAAAAGAAACCAAAACCCTGAGAAAGAGAAAAATAAAAATAAAACAAAAACATAGAAACTGAAAAGTACGTAAAACCCTACCTGACAAAACACAATTTCACACTTGAATCAAAAGAAATCGTGATTCCAATCGTTTACACGATCGACTGGATGCAGGGAGGAGGAGAAGATAAATTGAAATGAAACAAATGAGGTGAAAATGGGTTTAAAATGTTCAAAAATGACTCCAACCACTCGGCACGCATGGCCATAAATGTTGCACACAAAAATTGATATCATGTAAGGGTGGTAAAAATTGCCACCTCTGCATGATGAGGTTGAAAAAAGATGCAGGGGGATGATTTTTGCCGCTTCTGCATAGAAAAATGCAAGGGCAGCGAAAATTGCCACCTCTACATGAAACGGATGAAGAAAATGCAAGGGCGACGATAATCGCTGCTCCTGCATGAAAGGATGCAAGGGTGGCGATTTTCATTGCCTTTGCACGGGAACTTGAAAAACCACATGCAATGGCGGCAAAAAATGCCGCCCTTACATGCAATCTAAGAAAACACACTAACTCCTTGAAATTTATCAAAAATTTTACGTTCTGATCACATCCAAATCATAACAATTTTCATATTTTTTGAGAAATCGTAATGAGGAAACGTCATGAAATTTTCAAGGATGTCAGTTAACCAAACATGAGATCAAGAGAAATTTTCTTTGAAAGACGAACTTAGAGTGAAAAACATGAAACGAACAAGTTTTGCAAGGGTTGTTTCCAAAAATGAGCGTAGTTGATTTTGAGAACAACAGTTGGCTCCTGTTGAAGAACTTCCATTGATTGAACCTTGAAACGATCGACGAGAGTAGAAACCAGTCTCTAAGTGCCTTCAACCAGCCCATTGGGCCACTAAGTCAAGCTAAGAAAGAAAAAGACATGAAAAATAAAAAAGAAATAAATAAATACAAAACTATACAAATGTACAAGTGAACTCATTTAATACTTCAACGATTGAAGTGTTTCACATGTTGCCCACTGTGAGGTAGTGAGAATGGCATTCCATCTTGATACTTCAGCAAGAAGTTATTTTCACCATAGACTTGATGTATGCTAAATGGACCTCTCCACAAAGAGTCAAATTTGCCATGCATATTTTTTGGTTCTCTCCTTTTGTCTCACAACAAGACTTGATCTCCAATCTAAAAATCATGAATTCTCGCCCTCTTGTCGAAGAGTTTCTTCACCTGATTTTGATGTGCAGTAATCCGGTCCACTACCATGGCTCGTTGCTCATCTAGTTTGATTAGGCACATGATTTTGTATCAATAAATTTTTTGAAAGTTGAATTTTCGATCGCTTTTGCCAACTTTAGTGCTAGTAGTTCCAGAGTGATTACTATCTCCGCATTTAAACCATATAAAAGTTGAAATGGTGACATGCCTATTGCCCTCTTGGGTGTAATCCTATCTGTCCACAAAGCGTCGAATAATGCTTTATGCTAAGTTCTCTGATTATCATCCACTAGTTTCCTGATAATAGTAACCAGATTCTTGTTGTTCAATTTTGTTTGGTTATTTTTTTGCAAAAAATAGTCAAAAGAGTGGGAGAGGGTAATCCCATAATAAAAGCAGAACTGGGTAATCTCATGAGAAGAGAAATAAGTTGCATTATCTGTTACAATCTTAATTGGAACCCCAAATCGAAAAATAATATTTTCTTTAAGAAAATTATATACCACTTCTGAAGTAGCATGCTTAGTTGGGATGGTTTCCACCTACTTGATAAATTAATTTGTGGCTGTGATGACATAATCATGTCCAATACTTGAAGACGGGTTCATTGCGCCAATGAAATCGATACCTCATTAATGAAAATATTCTTCAATCACCACTGGCTTGAGGGGTAACGCAGTCAATTTAAGTTCTCTGATGAACTTTTGACACAATTCACACCTACGTACCCATTTGTAAGCATCCTGAAACAGTGTAGGCCAATAGTATCTTGTTCGTAGAATTTTATGAGCCGTCACTAGTGCAGAAAAATATTCTCCACAAGTCAAATTATGGAAGGACTCCAAAAATTTACTTTGTTGCACCTTATCGACGCAATAAAGAAATACCCCATCAAGGCTTCTCTTATACAAATCATTGTCCCACAAGACATAGTTAGCAGCGTTTAACTTAACATTCTTTTTTTCCTTATAGGATAGATGGGCGGGACACTCACCATAGGTAAAAAAATGAGCTATATCAGAATACCACTCATCAGTAGTAGAGACGAAAAGAACTGTAGGCACGTCTTCAACTTTTGTTTCTTCATTTTCTATTTTTTTGGGTATGTTATCGGTAATCAATTGACAGAGCCCTTTTTTCTGCCTAAATTTGGTAGGTTTGATATCAAGATAAAACTCTTAAATTTTGGTAATCCAATTATCCCTTTTAGTACCAAACTCTTGTTGAGTTAGAATAGACTTCACTGTTGTGTTAGGCACTAAAATAACAGTATGTGAATTCAGGATATAGAACTTGAAATGCTTTATTGCCTTAACTACGACATAAGCATGCTTCTCCATATTTGAATATTTTAATTCATGAGCTTTGAGAGGACAACTCATAAATGATATGGGAGATTCTACACTTTCTTTATTTTGCTAGACCAAAATAGTCGAAAGTGTATGCTCGAAAGCATAACTGTATATTACGAAGTCTTTGGTATAATTTGAACAAACTAGAATTGGTGCATGGAAAATCACTTTTTTGATATCTTCAAATGCTGACTTGCCTTCTGCAGTCTATCGAAAAGTGGCTTTGCCCTTCATCATGTCAACAATGTGGCGAGTCTTCTCTACGAACACTGAAATGAATCTTTGTAGAAAATTCACCTTTCCAAAGAAAGAATGAACCGTAGTCTTACTAGTAGAAAGAACAAGATTTTGGATAGATTTGACTCTTTTTGAGTCAATTTTTATGCCTTCTCAGGTTACAGTGTGATCGAAAAGCTTACCCTCTGTAACCCCAAAAATTGATTTCTTGGGATTAAGAGAAATACCATTTTGCCAACAGCATTCCAGCACTTGTTGTAGATGATGCAGATGATCTAGATGATGTTTGGAAAAAATGGTCAAGTCGTCAAGATACACCATAATAAACTTTCGTATTTTGTCTCTGAAGGCAAGATCCATTGCTCTTTGGAAGGTAGCGTCAGCATTGATCAAACCAAAAGTCATTCTACGATATACAAAAGTGCCCCAAGGTATAGTGAAAGCAAACTTATGTTGATCTGCTTCGTTGACTTCTACTTGATTATACTCGAAAAAACTAACATTAATAACATCTCTGAACTAGTCACAGTTTGTAACACTTGATCCATGATGGGCAGGGAGTAGTTATTTTTTAAAGAAGATTGATTCAAGTTTTTGAAATCGACACATATATGAATTTTTTCATTCTTTTTTCTTACATGAACTATGTTAACAATCCAGGTGAAATGATGGATTGGAAAAATAGTTCTTGCATTCAACATTTTTTGGATCTCAAAAAAGATAGTCCCTGATATTTTAGGGTTGTATTGCCTTTGTTTCTGCTTGTAAGGCAATGACCCAAATTTAAGAGGAATTTCATGCCAAATTTTCTCAAGCCTAAGAGATTTTAAATTATCGTAAATCAATGTAATGGTAAAGAAGAGCAATGAATTTGAGCTTTTCATCAGAAATGCAACAATTTCTAATGTTGATTATTTTGAGATTTTCTTTCGTACTCAAATTTATTTGATCAAACTCTTTGGAGGAACTTGAATCCACTTGTCGATGCTTAACATATCTTACTTATCAAGTAACTTTTCAAAAGAAACTAATCTTTTTAGAATTTTATTCCCCTTGAGTTAAAGAAACTCTTCACCAGTTTTAGAATTTATTTCAAGAATTGATTCCTATGGTGGAGATTCACTTCTTTCAAAATAAAGCTCCTCAAAGCTGTCCATCTTTTCTAAAAAATCAATGATTTGATTGTCACCATTAAACACTTACCAATGGTTATAATTATCAAGTACACTTGGTCGAAAGACCAGCACAATAGTGTACTTGTCCCCTTTGAAGTCTTTATGAGGAACCATGAGGGTTGCGGAGACAACCAATGAATCTGCACAATCATTGAATTCTCTTGGCACAGTAGAAATATTGAAAGCATCAAAATTTTTAATACAATCTAATACAAGATTGCGATAATATCGTAATCTTTCATTTTTTATTTGGTATAGATTTCTGACCTGACAAACCACCAGTTCAACATCTCCCTGGGCATGAAGAACTTTAATCTTTTAGCAACAAAGACTCATACTCGGCAGTGTTATTGGTATTATTGAATTGCAACTTATATGAATAAGAAAAAAAATCTCTTTGAGGGGAGATCAAAACAATTTCAACTCGAGAATCGGTAAAAGAGCTACTGCCATCAAATTCTAAAATCTAAACATCATCAGAATCTGATCTTCTTAAAGATTTTTCTTCGTTAGTAAGGGAAATTTTTTTGTTGTTTGAACTTTGCTTTAACAAATTTTTTGATTTTTTATCTACATTTTTTGGATTGCCACTTAAAAAACTTTCGTCTGATGAGCTAAAAACATCTTCAGTGGTCAAAAAATAGTTGCCCATTCCTGATGATTTAAATAAATTTGAGCTTCAAGATCTGATGTTTGGGTGATTATATTTTGACTCTTTCTCAGGGAGCAATTTTTTCAAGACACCTTTAACAGGTATCCTTGCTTCAGACAGATCTATATTCAATTCTCTATCTATATCCTTACAAAAATTATGTCGAACATCGGCCACTAAGACCGTCATTGTAATCCTCTTCTCTAGAAAATCCATAAATGCAAATTGTGCATCTTTGATTTGACCCAAGAGTGGAACTTGCTTGTTTTTTATGGAGAAACATCTCCCAAAAGTCTTAGTCAAAGTAAGACCAAGAGAATCTGCTACCTTAGCGGGCATAACATTATCAGAGGCTCCAAAGTCTATTATACAGTTGCTCAACTTATGTCTATTTATCAACAAGAAAATATAAAAGGGTTCTATTTTCTCAAGAGCGACAAGAGGAGTAGCGATAAAATTATTCTGGGTGGATTTGTTCTTCAAAGAATCATGAGTCACCTTTGGAAAATCTTGTCCTATAGGGACAATTTTTTTATTTTTTACGTATTCAGCCAACCTATCAAACTGTTCAAGATTGGGTCACAATTATTCAATTTCAGTCATTTAAATCTTGGTCTTTTTGGTATGATCAATTATATCAAATAATTGAAATAAATTAGAAATAGAGGAAGGTAGTCCATCATCCTGATCTTTATTGGGTGTGGCATTGGTCTGAGAGATAGAAGTAGAAGGTACAGAATGGTTTGAGGTACTTACTTTCTTATTAGTCACTGAGTCTTTTGATTGGAAAGGCAATGAAGTCCCTTGTTTAGCGATCAAAATTACTAGTTGAGGTTCTTCTCCTTATTTTTATTTATCAGTTTGTTGAGTTGATTGGTTTTGGGACCTGGTAAAAATAATGTATGATCCATCAAACACTTCTCCCTTACTCCTAGCTTCATCTTGATAATCTAGGAAACCAATGTTGGAGTCACCAACTAATTCTTCTTCTCCTTTTGCAAAGAGATTAGCATCATCTTCTTGGTCCAACTCAGTTTGGAAAGAAAAATTATGTTCAGTTTCAAGGTAACCAACTGCTGAGTTAGTTAGTGTTGTTTCGATGACAAGCTTTTCATGTGGGGGAGACAGACGATTTGATTGCCCTTGATTTCTGGCGGCATTGCTTTGATATGACTGGTTGAGAAATGTTCTCTTTGGCATATCTTGATAAGGAGGAGCAGACATACCTTGGGTCATTTGTCTTTTCAGGGCTAGCAATTCAGTTGCTAATTTTTGCATCATAGGATCTGTGGTGTTCATGGAAGAACTTTTAGCAGATGAAGACAATTTATTTTTATTAGAATCTTTTCTAATCTTACCTGCCAGGATAAGATCATCCTCAACCTCAGTAGCCAAATTTTGGGCTGCAGAAAGATCAATGGGGCCAGCCCGCCTCAACAGAAAACTTACCTCAAGAAGTTGAGAGTTGATGAAAAAACACTTAAAATTATCTGGTGTCAGCTGAGCAAATGTAGGAATTCAATTTCTCAACTTATTGAATTTAGCAATGAAGTCTCGCATGGGCTCATGAAGTTTATTCTTCATTTGCGTACGCTGAGCCAACAAGGCATGTGCATCTTCGACAAGTTTGAATCTAGCATCAAACTTGACCTTGAGGGTGTTCCAGTCAGTTATTGTTTGAGCTTAAAGGTGGTAAAACTAGTCTGTGACAACGCCTTGCAAAGTTTCTACAAACAGTCTCACCGCTATATCTTCGTATTCCACGCCTATCACGCTGCATGCTATGTAGAAAGCAATGATATGCTCATATGGATGAACTTTTTCATCACCATAGAATTTAAAAAAATTCTTCCTTAAACTATGGGGTAGTTCATGTAAAGGTGGGGTCAGATTGAGAGGGCCAAAAGTGTTGCCCCAAGGGCCTTGTATTGCCATGATATGTCGATTAAATGGAGGGATAACAAATCTTTGTGGGGTAAATATAAACAAAACTCTACTAGCACTGAAACTAGAAGTTTTGTCTGGTATTGGAGATCTGATATTAGTAGGAGGGAAACTCCTAGTTTGTTGAAGGCGAGATGGTGGAGGAAAAATCTCAAAATTATTTTGTTGCACCAACTCAAATACATGATCAACAATACCTTGAGCTCTCTAGCTTCATGTGTATGGTGGATCTGCGAGAGTGTAAAATGAAAAAAGATTGGAAAAGCTTCAATTTGAAGCTTGAGGCTTCAAAGTGCACGTTTATGTCCCCAGCGGAGTCACCAAAAGCTGTTGGGTGAATATTTTGTCGTCAATTGGCTAACGATAAAATAGGTATATCGACCACAGCACAAAGAGATTTATACAGCAAAAAATGCAGGTTTACCACAACATAGTGAGATAAATCTCTCCTCTCATCAAGGGGAGGTTCTCTATAAACTACTATATATTAATATAAACTGAAAATAGACACAGGGGTGAGATCACACAATCCATCTCTCTTTTTTTAGAGATGATGTTCACAAGGCAAAGGAGAAATCTTGGATAATGACTGAAAGCATTTCAATTCTTTCAGAAATCATATTCAGTAAACAACAGAAAATCTTCTCGAGTACTAAGTGGATTCATAAGAAACCCACGAAAGCACAAAATATTTCGTTACTTCCCTTACTGATTTATAATGTATGTAACAGTAGAGTGAAGTGCAGCTCAAAGTCTCCACCGAAAAATATAATAGAGCATAAAATCACAAAGGATAAAAGCAGTTCAAAGCCTTTCTAATACCCTTCTCACTAAAATATGAAAAACACGAACTAAAGGTAATTATAGCAGCACAAAGTCTGCATAATTAACTTCAAAATATCTTCAGATAATTTCCACACACTTTGCTTTTTTAATCAAATAGATGAGATATTATTAAGAAAAGAATCATAAGAACGATCTCCTAAATAACACAATTTATTTCAACGCAAAGGCTGAAAGTAACATGCTTTCTCATTCATTCAAGAAAATATGATTTATAATTTGAGCTCAAAGTATCAGGGAGCATCTCAATTTTGACAGAATTTTTGCTCTCAATTATCAAAAGATCGATGCATTACAAAAGTAGCTGACTCTATATACAGGGAGAAGCCTTGAGAATTGAGAAAAAACTTAAATATTATAACCTAGTCAAAGATGAGAGTCTTTGTTCACTTTGGACTTTTTAGATTTTTACATGTAATTACACATGATAAAAGTACATGTGCAAACGTTCAAAGCGATTACAAAAGTGCATTTGAAAAATAGAGAATAAAGCATGGAAGAATAGTTTAAATTTTTATCGCTAGTCTTCTTCATATGAGCATTGTACATGGCGATAGCTGCTTGTATCCCGATACTAAGTGGAGTAACAATATTCTTGAGAATCACCTTAGCCCTCATTGTGGCATCTCTTACTGCTATGATTGATTTCGCGTGACTAGTTAATCTGGTTTTCAGATTGTCCAGAGTTAATTGATTATCTAGGATATTATCCACAGAGGCCATTGAAAAAATTTTCTCCTCGAATTCATTTCGAAACATACCTTCAAACCCCTGAATCATCTCTTCTACCAAAATGAATTGGTTGTTTTGAGAGGTAAGTTTGTAAGGCAACTCCTCTAATTTATGCAATAGACTGATATCACTTTGTTCACTGAGATCTTTAGAAGATTTGAGGTTGCTGATCAATTCCTTAAGCACCCAGTGCCTATACATCAATGCTTATTTAGTTTCGATATAAGAGTCCCTATCAGCAATGACGTCGATTGATACCAAAGTGCATATTTTCAGCGTCTTCATATCTGTCCATTTATCAAGATATTTATTTGTACTTTCAACATCCTAAGAAATGATATTGATAAGATCATCTAGTTCTGTTCTCATTTTGCCCATCTTCTCAGACAACTATGTGAACAAGGAAATCCTCTGTGCATGCATCTTGTCTAAGTAGTCTTCAAGTACTTTCCCCTTGAGATAATTCTTTTTTGCTTTTTGAATCACAAGATCATCTATGGAGATAGCCTCTGGAGTTACTGCTTCTGGAGTGAAAGTGATTCTTTTTATCACTGCAGACAATTGTTCCACCATCGCCTTCTAATATCCTTAATTTCTTTTTCTCTATCAAATTTCTGAACCATAATCTCTATTGCTGATTGCAAATCACTCTTAGCACTTTTGTGAGTTATCTTCCCTAACTCAACTCGAGAGATAGAGTAGTTGCTTATATCAAAATTTTCAAGAGTTGCATCATGTGGAGGTTTGGCTATTTCTAAAAATTTGTGCCCCTTATCTCCAATCATCTTTGAGAGGATCTTTGGCTTCTTGGGGGTCTTAGATTTTATCAGCACCATTTTACTGAAGTCAAAGTCATCTGAAGAGATGGCTTGTTTTTTTCTTTTGGGTGTAAAAGTTGACAACCACGGTGGGAGTGCAAAAGTACTTAAATTAGGAGTAATCTCTATTGTCAGAGTTATTGGAGCCGCACTTGCACCAGTGGGAGAAACAATAGGCGGAGTATCAGTAAGAGTTGCACCTTCTATTGAATGATCGAAAATAAAACTATCTCTGATGTCAAAAGATGGAGATGACAAACTAGGGATTGACTTGGAAAAATGAAGAATACCTGGAAAAGTGTTTTGAGAGTCATTAAAAATAATTTTAGGAGAGACTGCGCCAGAAGAGGGAACACTGATTGGAGAAGTAGGTGAAGAAGTTACAATAGGTGTGCTAGGCGGGGAAGAGGAGATTCATGTTTCTAGCTGTACACCTTCTCGCAGAGACAGAGTTTCCATTTCCTATTGACCTGCAGGCCTATCATCAGTTTCCATCTATTCTACTACTGGTTCTTTGGCGCTTTGCTTCTCAACCTCCATATATGTTGTTTTTGGCTCTTTTTTTTGCAACTTCTGATTTCTTCATTACAAAAATGATCCTAGGCTTATGTGGCCTAGAAGGAGAAGGAACATCACTTTTATTCTTCGTTCTATTTTCCACTCTTTTTCTTATTTCTTCTTGAAATTCAGTTTTTGACCCTGTAATGAACTCCTTCAAAGTGATTTCTTTATTTGCTAACAAATCATTGGTGTTTGCCAATATTGGTTCGAATCTCATCCTCAAGGAAGTCAACTCCTTCTGAGACCATTGGATCGGAGAAAGAGGGACATTGGCAACTTGTTCAGCATGATATCTATTATTGATTAAATCTTTGTCATTCACTAGATTTGCAGGGATATCAGCAAGCCCCAGATATTCTATTTATTCAAGAGATATTCTATCATAGTCCATCTTTCTGATGTTTTTCACTATCCTCAAATCGATCTAAACATCTTTGATCATAGGCTCATGGAACTAAGTCTTCCTCTTGATCATGTCCTTCACGCCTCTGTAGTCAAAATTTGGTCTCCTTTTGAAATGGTTTATGGTTACGAGTTGCATTTCAGTCTCCATTGCTCTAACTTTTGCAGCGGTCAATACTGAGAACTTGCCAATTTCAATTGAGAACTTGAAACTGGGTTTTTTGAGTTCCATCTGCTTGTTGTGTACGATAATAATTTGCCTACACAGCTCCCTCAGGGCCAATTTGTCTGAGGGGATTCTTGAGAGTATATAGGGATAACCTTGGAAAAAACCAATTTGCAAATAACAAAAAGAAGGAAACTGCAAGAACATACACCCGAAGTCGTTCACAATAATTCAGGGTTCATCTGACACTCTTTTCTGTTCTAATTGGGGATAAAAAAGACACAAAAATACCACAAAAAAACATCATTTACCCTCCTAAAATGATAGATAGAACCCTTTAATGTCAACTGAGGGTAATATTGATACACCGGGGTTATTTTTTCTATCTCCCTCTGATGTTAAACTTGGGAAGGTTTTCATCGACGCTGCAATATATACCAGGTATGAAGTCATATAAAATTTGGAGGTAGTGGATAACTTTATCAATTGCTCATGCAGAGCATCGCTGATTTGTTCTCCCTAGAAAATGACTTGTTTTCCCTAGAGAATTATCTTAACGAAGGGGTACATCCATTCATGAAACTGAGAGGAAGAAGGTAAACCTTGTACTCTACTGAGAAGAGTGATCAAGTCACCAACTTCTTTTATAAAATCACTCATTGGAAAGTTTCGTGGCCATCTGGACAAGTTCGCTCTGAGAGTTTTGAGCCATCTATTATTGATCATTTTCTTCACTCTTTCGAGATCTTTGTCATATTATTTTTGTGCTTCGACGAAGTCAAGCTTCAACACTTCAGTAGCAGGAGGGCACATGAACACTTTCTCGATGAACTTAGGGTCTAGTCTAATTACTACATTACCACCAACATCTAACACAAAACTAGTATAATTGTAGAATTGAGCACATTGGAGATTGAATTCTGTGTGGTGAGCCGCTACAGGAAAAGAGGAGACCAGATGGATATTACTCTCAATTATCCTCTTCATTTCATAGCTAGGATTGCTTGATTTGATTCTTTCTATGAACTCAGCCATATCTACGTGCCCGATCTCTATATCTCTAATATCGTCGACATTAAAAATAATCGAGGTGATTGGAAAAACACCTTGGTACTTGTACTTCATTGTCTTCGACTTCTTTGGAGAAATCTCAGTCATCTGGTCGAGCCTTTGTCAAAAGTATGTCGATGAAGAAGGATCCTGGAGGGAAATTACAACAAGAGTCATGATCGTGCAATTAAGGGAAATATTGGTAATCTGAAAAAATTACACGTTGGATGATCACAACCACGGAAATGCACTTGAAAGGGCTAAGGCACGAGCAGGTCAAAAATTCAAACGGAAGCAGGCTTAGAAAAATGAGAAAAATTAAAATTTCCAAGAGTTATAAAGAAACTGAGAAAATCATGCAGGGGCCGCAAAAATTACCACCCTTGCATGTAGGGGAAGGTCTTGTGCATAGGTGGTAAATTTTACTGCCCATGCATGTTGGGGGAACATCGTGTAAGGGCGGCAATTTTTGCCATCCTTGTCTGAAAAGGGGGGAACTTTGTGTGAGGGCGGCAAAATTTTTTGCCTGTGGATGTTGGGAACGGATGGTTGTGCATCGACGGCAATTTTTGCCGCCATTGCACAAATGGTAAAGGATTTGTAAGGTGGCAAAAATCACCACTGTTACACTGGTTTGACGGCTAAGTGTAAGGGCGGCAATTTTCATCGTCGTTACATTGGCTAGAGTGGCCGATAGGTTACGTGGGGGGTTATAGGCTTTCACTTAGATTGACTCCTCGGGGAAGAAGGGAGAAGAGGGAAAAAAATAAAAATAAAACCTAGACTATAAGGGGAAGAAGAAACTAAAACCCTGAGAAAGAGAAAAACAAAAATGAAACAAAAACATAGAAACTGAAAAGAAGTACGCAAAATCCTACCTGAAAAAATGCAATCCCATGCTTGAATCTGAAGAAATCGTGATTCCACTCGTTCGCATGATCGATTGGATGCAGGGAGGAGAAGAAGACAAATTAAAATAAAATAAATGAGGTGAAAATGGATTTAAAAGGTTGAAAAATGATTCCAACAACTCAGTGCGCACAGCCATAAATGTCGTGCACGAAAATTGAGATCATGCAGGGGCAGCAAAAATTGCTGCTTTGCATGATGAGGTTGAATAAAGATGTAGGGGCAGCAATTTTTTCTACTCCTGCATGGAAAAATGCAAGGGCGGCAAAAATCGCTGCCTTTGCATGGAACAGATGAAGAAAATGCAAGGGTGGTGATTTTCGTCGCCTTTGCAGGGAACTTGAAAAACCACATGCAATAGCGGCAAAAAATGTTGCCTTTACATGCAATCTAAGAAAACACACTAACTCCTTGAAATTTATCAAAAATTTTACGTTCTGATCACATCAAAATCATAACAATTTTCACATTTTTTGAGAAATCGTAACAAGGGAACGTCATGAACTTTTCAAAGATGCCAGTTGACCAAACACGAGATCAAGAGAAACTTGCCTCTAAAGATGAACTTAGAGTGAAAAATATGAAACAGACAAGTTTCGTAGGGGTTGTTTCCAAAAATGAGCATAGCTAATTTTGAGAACAACAATAAACACCTTTTTAGTCTCTGGATCAAGGAGTCAGTATGCCTTTGACTCTTTATTGTATCCCACAAAAATATATTCCTTGGTTTTATTATCCAATTTCTTTCTTTTCTTTTTCGGGACATGCATGTATATCTTGCAACTAAAAACTCGAAGATGAAAAACTTTTGATTTCTTTATAGTCCAAGCTTCCTACAATGTGATACCATCGAAGGCTTTGATGAGTGATTTGTTCAATAGGCAGATCATTGTGTGACATGCTTCTACCCAATATGAATGAGATAATTGTGCATCCTCAACCATGATGCGAAACATCTCTACAAGGAAAGGATTATGTTGTTTTGCAACACCATTCTGTTGTGGTGTATAAGGAGCAGTGAATTGACGACATATTCCATGTTCTGCGAGGTATACAATGAGCTTTTTGACATTTAGAGTGGTCAAAGAAACTTGTATGCAGGCGGCAAAGATCTAAGGACAATTGGAGCCAAAGAGGCGTTTGTCACTGATTTGCCCTGATGCTAGAAGTGAGACCCACAAAGCTGCAACATAATGTAGGAAAGCTTCCACTTTTTCTTGTGGTTGCAATTTGAGATAATGTAGTTGGCTCTATAGATGCAAAATATGATTTTGATTCTTCACCTCGTAGAGAGTCTATAGCTTTCCCTAGGCATCCTTGGCTGTAGTGGTGTTTCAGATATGAGGTTGTGCCTCATTTGAGACTCCGAACATGATTATCAACTTTGCCTTCTAATTAACTTTATCAAATTTCCACTATTGATCAATGCTAGCGGCATGTCAGATCAATTTACCATAAAAAATTGGTCATATGTCTTCAAATTCAAGATGTGTTTTAACCTTAGTTTTCCATGCTACATAGTTGTCACCATGAAGAAGCTGAGTGTCTAGTAGAACAAATCTTAGTCCATTTCCAACCTTTTTGTGCACTCTGTCAATGGGAGATGGATTAGTTCCTTATCACTCCAAAAAGGTTCCCCTTTCTATATATTGTCAATCCTATATACCAAACCTCTATATATGCACTCTCTTCCTATGTACCTGTCATTATATGGAAGAAGCTCATTCTTTCAATATACGTGACGGTACGTGAAAGAGACATTTACGCAGATGAGAGTAGAGTGGTATGTGGTACCAAGACAATACATGAAAATGATTTGTTTGATCAATGGCACTTAGTGGAAATCCTTATACGTGGGCGTAACTTCCCTATATACTTGGATATTCCATCTGTCAAGATTTATGCTGAACGACCATGGTGAATGGGTAATAGAGGGATGATTTAATGAATTGTTTTGAACATTATTACTCCCTGACAATTTATAGGAATGATGCCCCCCACGTCGTTGTTGTAGCAATTTTAGGCTATGGATGTAGTAATTCAAACACGATGGCATAACCTATAAATGTGAACCAAAGGCATTCTAATACTGAACATTGTGATTATTGATATTTGATAATCTTGTTTTGTGTTTTGTTGTTTCACTATTTTGATTGCTGAGAAAATGGAGAAAATTAAAATGCACTTTTGTAATTTACAATTTACAATATGCAAAAAAAATTGTTAGGAGAAAAAATACTTGCCACCACCCCTTGCTCGCCCCCCATCCCCTTGCCTTATTTACAGAAAAAACAATGCCTATCTTGGCTTGTTTTGTGGGTAAATTATTGACCTCCCTTTTAATTTCAATAAAAAACCAATACTTTTGATTGTTCACCACTACTATATAAAACACCCCCCACTTAAAAAAATTTACCACCTAGTGGTTAGTGGGGCTTGACCCCTTGACCATTGGCTAAGTAAGTTTTAGCAAAAGTAAATGTTGCCAGCTGCGCTATGCAACACTTAAAATAGTATTTAACAGTTATATCTCCTTTGTCATGCATATTTCATATAAAAGTTTCTTGTTTTATTCACTTGCAATTGCAAGGGTGATGTAGGTATCGATGTTTGCAAAGGTCCATAGTTGGAGACATAAGTCCACGTCAGATCTAGATGTACAAATCCAAACATTGGTAAAATCGAATGCTTTTCTCTTGGTTTATGAAAGAATTATTGAATTTATTTTCCTTTTCAAGGGTTTTGATGAGCTTTGGAAGTCGGATCATAAATTGGCCCAAAGCCTTTTTTTTTAATAGCTAAATCCGAAATTAGCACCCTGAACTTGGGTCTTATCTTCTCTTACTAGTCATTGGTGTTGGAACATGAATAAGGTATGCAAGGTTACCCCCAGGCATTTTAAATCTAATACCATGAACTTGGGTCTTGCCTTTTCTTGGTAGTCCAATTATAGGTTCCAGTGGGTTTTTTCCTCCAAAAAGGTTTCCCACACATGTCATGTGTTATGTGATTGATCTTGCATTATCTCTCTTGCTCATTGATATGAATGTTGTGTATGCTTCATGAATGCTTATGGTAATTTATTAAGACCTTTAAAGGGTTGAAATTAAATTTGGATTTTCTAGGCTCACTGGTTCACCCCCCAGTGATTGTACCTCTAACAAATCTCAGGTAACCAAGCCCAATATTTTCAAACCTACCTCTATCCTAAAACAAGACCCCTTAGCAAAAGATGATTCATGGATCTACATTGATGAGTTAGCTGATTTTTACCAAAGTGAAAAGTATCCTATCCCTAACTAGATTATAGAGCCTGTAGATTATGAAGACAAAGGCTTGGGGCTACATCAACAAGGCACGATTGAACCAGTCTTAATGACCAAGTATAAAATAACCCATGATATTAGATTTAAACTGCCTGGGGGTAACCTTGTATACCTTATTCATGTTCCAACACCAATGACTAGTGACGATCATGTTGATAGTGATGGACGGTCCAATTATAGAATCTATGATGACCTTACCACTATAAATTTATTTAACACCCATTCCATTTGCATTATTAACCCCATTTATCAACCTTTACTTTTAACCCTTTACCATTCACAATTGATAGACTGGGATTAGAAAGAGTCAACAATGCCATTAGACAAGTTTAATAATGATGAGGCTATATATGACTTTTTGGGATTGAGGAGTCACATTCTTCTTGGAGACCACAAGTAAGAATTTGATATTATATTGGATCTTTTTACCTACTTTAGAGAGGGTGAATTTCCCTATCTAAACACAAAAACAAAATCAAACATTGAGATCTAAAAGTAAAAACCTCTTTGAGGTGCTTTTTGACCAGGGAAAAGGTAAAGAGAAAGGCAAATCTCTTAGTGAAAACTAGTTTTTGGTGCCATTAGATGGGGATGTTCACCTCTCTTATTATGAATCATAGGAAAGTTATAGCCCAACAACTATTTATGGATAATATATCAGTATTGAGCAGTGCCCTGAGGTATTTTTTTCATGACCAATGCCAATGTTAAGATATTCTGATTCATCCTACTTAGGATAATTAAATGAGTTAGTCCATTTGGAAGACTTTTCCATTTCCAATCATTTTAACTTCTTGTTGACTATTTTAGATGATGGTTCTACACTTCTTGTAGAGGACACTTCAAAGGTAAAAATTGGGACTTTAGAGGAGCCAAAGTGGATTAAACTAGGCACATCCCTCATTGAGGAGGAATGTGAATCTTTTACAATCTTTTTGAGGGAATTTATCAACATATTTGTATGGGCCTATTCAGACACGTCAGGTTTGGACCTTACCTTGGTTATACACCATCTCATTATATATCTTGATGTCAAGCCTCTTAAACAGATGTCATTCAAGATGCATCCTCATATTATTGTGCCAGTCAAGAAAGAGCTGTAAAAACTCTTAGATGTGAAATGCATTAGGGTAATTGACTATTTAGAGTGGATTTTAAATAGTGTGCTAGTAAGTAAGAAACCATAAGGTATCATAATATACATTGATTTCATAAATATCAACAAAGCCTTCATGAAAGATGACTTTCTTTTGCCTAATATTGACATGAGAGTTGACTCAATGGCTGGTTATAAAATGATTTCTTTAATAGATGACTTTTTATGTTATAATCAGATCATAATCTCACTAAAATATCAACACAAGACAATGTTCACCACTCTATAGGGAATGCTTTATTATCAGTTGATGTTGTTTATACTTAAGAATGTTGGGGCTACTTATCAAAGATCCATGGCAGTGATTTTCTTCAACATGATGCATGACATCATTGAGGACTATGTTGATGATATCCTAGGTAAGTCAAACACCCATTCTGATCACCCAACCGTACTATGAAGAATATTTGAGACTTTGTGAGTACAACATCAGGGTTAATATAAAGAAATGTGTATTTGGTATTACTTTTAGCAAACTATTAGGATTTATTATCTCTCATAGGGGAATTTAAGTTGACCTTAAAAAAGTTCATATAATTACATACATGACACCATCATCTACCTTGAAGCATCTCCATAGTTTGTATGGTAAAATACTATCTATCAGATATTTCATCTCACAATTAACCAAAAATGTCATTCATTTATACACTTGCTAAAGAAGGGCATTGTGTTTTCCTAGAATGAAGAGTGTTGAAAAGCATTCGATCAACTTAAATAATATATTTCCAACCCACCTATTTTATTGCCACTAACCCCAAACAAGCCATTAATGCTTTACCTATCAGTAATATAGTATGCCTTGGGGCACTTTTGGCACAACACAATGAATAGGGAAAAGATCATGTTGTGTATTATCTGATTTGAACATTGGTCACATATGAACATAACTATATGCTAATTGAAATGGATTGTTTAGAAATGGTGTTAGCATCCCAAAAGTTACATCATTATATGTTGAACAACAAGACCATTGTTATTTCCAAAGTAGATCCACTCAAGTATCTACTTTCCAAATCAGCTCTATAGAACCCTATATAAAAATGGATCATGTTATTGAATGAGTTTGAAATTGAATATGACAATTAGAAGGCCATTAAGGGGTAAGTATCAAAAATAAGCTTGTATAAGCTCCTCTTCAAGACACTCAACCTCTTACATTTAGATTTCTAGATAAGACCATTATGACTACTGAAGAAGCAAATGCACCTCCTAAGGCCAAACAATGGAAGATGTATTTTGATGGATCATTCATGACTCATGGATCAAGGGCTAGAATATTTTTATTTACACCACAAGGTGATCTCATTCTCAAGTCCTTTTGTATTGGATTTCCATGTACCAATAACATGGCCAAGTATGAAGTGCTCATTACAGGGATTCATCAAGTAGTATAGTGGAATATTCAATATTTTCTAGCATATGGTGATTCTTAGTTAATCATCAATCAAGTTATAAACTATTACCATGTTAGGGATGAGAAGTTGGTGCCCTATAGAGATATGGTTTATATTCTCAAGCAATAAATTACCCACATCCAATTTGAAAGAATACATCAAGCCAATAATAAAATAATCAATGTTATGGACATAATTAGTTCCATGTTCTAAATCACAGACAAAGCAAAGGATTATCTATTTCTTATTGAACATCTTTTAGTCTCAACACATGAATAATCAATCATCGAGATGGTTTGTGAAATTATTGGTCTTATGTCTCCCTGGTACATAGACATATATGCATATCTTCAAGACCTAACTATGGCTCCCAATTTATCACATAAAAAACAAAAATCCTTCACCCACAAAGCCTCTCACTATACCCTACTTGGATCGACCTTGTATCATAGAAAATATGATGGAAATCTGCTTCATTATTTACCTTCAGCAGAATATGGACTAGCATTGAGCAAATTCCATGGAGTGTGTAGATCGCACACCAACAGGGCAATATTAGCCTAAATGTTATTATGTACTGGTTAACAATGAAAATAGACACAACTGCATATGTGAAGAGGTGTGTAATATGTCAGAAGCATGACAATCTAATTCATGCTCCAGCTAAGACACTCAAACCATTGACAACACCATGGACATTCTTAGTATGGGGACTTAACCTCATTGATGGCTATAGACACATCTTGACTACTACTAAATACTTTACTAAGTGGGTGAAAGCCATTCCCCTCAGTTATATCACTAATAAGCAGATCTCCAAGTTCATATCAATCATCTCATCTGAAACTGTGGCATCCTTTCCAACATTATATCTTATAATGGTGAATCATTCAAAATTAAAAATGTGAAAGCATTTTGTTCTCAATACCACATCAAACAACATTTCTCTACCACCAACTATCTACAAGGGAACAATCATGCTAAGGATTCTAACAAAACCATTGTTAATATTCTGAAAAATATTATCAATGATGCTAGTCATTATTAGAACTTTTAGCTATTTAATGCCCTTTAGGAATACCATACCACATTATTTAGTCCAACATGAGCTATGCTATACACTTGTTTATAGAACTGAAGCCATTTTTCATGTCGAGGTAAAGTTGATTTCTCTCTAAATTTCATTGCAACACATCATCGATGATGAAGACTACATGGTAGCTCTTTTTCAAGAGCTATACCTACTTGATTAAAAACACTTGGTTGCCTAGAATAATATTTAAGAATATCATAACTAATTAAAAGTCCAATATGTATGTAATAATAAATGCATCATATCTACAAATCAATCTTAGATTGGAGAAGGTAAATCCTACTTACACTTCCAATTGGGGATGAATTTGATAATCGAGGTCATGACCAATATGGATATGCTAGACTTAATCGAGTGATCTCTTACCATAATAATATCACTAGGGAGGGTTTGAAAGCTTCCAGTCAAGCAAAACTATGCAATAACCCCAACTAGGTCCTATGTTTTCATTCTCATTATACTAATAACAAGCAAAGAAAAAATCTAATCTAGTGCTCACCAAAGCTTATGACACAAAGTGGCAGGTTAGTAAACAAAATAATTAAACATGCATAGAAGACATTTATTCACGTCAATGTATATGGAATAATAATGCATGAAAGATAAGTGAAAATGCATATCTATCTACTCTTACATAGGAGGAAAAAAGTTAGGAATACTTACCTTTGAAGATGAACCCATCGATCTTCACTCTCTCGCTTGGTCAAGGTGCTTCACAAGAGATTGTTGTGGTATGTAAGGATAACAAGATTAAATTATCTCTAGGTTACACAACCAATTAATGTATCCAAAATACTTCTTCATAAGATAAGATCTGTATCTCCAAATAAATTATGAAACCCTAAGATTACTCCTCAAGTAGAATGGTGGATAAGCAGATGTGTAATATATATTACTTCATATTCTCTTCATTTAGAAATGAATAAATGATTATGTTTATATAGTTGGATCTAACCCTAAACCCTTCTAAATGTTTCAAATGACAAGGTCAACCCGATTGACCTAGTATTGAAATTGATAAAAACATAACTACATAATGAACTATGTCATCCATGGCCAACTTAGTTCTTAATAATCTTTGTAAATAACAATACAAAGTCAACCTAGTTGACATGGTCATGTAAACTACCAAAAGGGGGTTTAGGTTAGGGAAAGGGTTAATGAAGATGGTAAAAGACTAGAGGAGGGTGAAAAATAAGAGGCAAAACTTAGGTGAATAGTTTTTATGAGACAAGTGTGTAGATAACAAATGGAAATAATGGACAACAATTTTACAAAGCACTGATGGTCTGCCCACTCCTTTCCTAATGTACCCCTTAAGACATGCATTCAGAGAGATTGAGACTCGACCTTCAAGATATAAAGTGTTAGTAAGTGGTAAAGTTTGAAAATATTATATGTATACATATGCCCCACTTTAAGCTTATCACGTGTCATGTGAGTGTAACAACGGATAATGATTTGAGAAAGAACATAGAAAAACATGAAATATAGATAACTAAAAAGGACATATGAAAAGTAATGCTAAAATGAAATGAGATTAATAGAAAATACCATATACATACCTTAACTTACCTTTCTACTAAAAGATTGTATGCAAACATCCTAGTCTTGATCGTGGGGGGTGTAGTAATTATATTTTAAAAATCCTAGGCATATAAGACTAATAATAGAAGCAATGTGTGTGTATGTAGGATGGTTAAAGTAATAATTAATTACCTAGTAAAATTGGCAAATTAGGATTGTTAAGGCAAGGTTAGAATATTGAAGTCAAATGAAGGAGAAATGATTGTAGAACACACTAAATCATGTAAAACATGAATGAAAAAAAAAATGTAGAACATACTAAATCACATTGGGAAGCATGTAAAACATAAATGGAAAAAATAAATGTAGAACATACTAAATCATGTTTGGAAGCATGTAAAACATGAATGACAAATGAAATATCCATCTAAGAAAACTTAAACAAAGATATGTAAGTGACAAGTAACCCCATGCAAGATAATCATGTTGAATCAAACATAAAGAAAAACATGAGTAACAAAAAACAAAATGTAATTCAAGATAGAAGTCACACATGAATAATTCATACATAAAGAGAAACATGTAAGAATGCCAAATTTCATATGTAAGATAAGTCCACATAAATCAAACAAGAAAATGATAGATATATGAAAATAAAAAATTCTAAAGGATAAAAACTCAAACTTAGTGCTTGTTCTAAGATGCAATGTAAGAAAACACAACCCTATAATGACATGACTAGTATAAAAATGAGATGGTGTGGTAAATAAATGGTGTAAGGGTGTTTGTAAAGAAGGCTTGGTCTTATCCAAGGTCTTATAATACAACTCACAAATTATAAACCAAGAAGCATAATAAGGTAGATGTGATCAACTAAAAACAATATCCAATAAGGAGAATATAAGGAAAATGTGATGTACATAAGGAATGTGAGGCACCACATGCGTGTTGTGAACATCCTTATCAAGAATTAGACACACTAGGCAAGTGAGAAAGGCTAAGAACTATCAACACCAAGGACTTCAGATATTTTTACTAATAAACACAAAATTTGAGGTAACAAGTGAAGTACATAGATCAACCCATGAAGGCTATATGCATGAAAATTAAAATGGACCTACCTTCTCACAACATGTTCCTTGTTTCTTAGGGACCTTATAGAGCCATCGATCTATTATGAATATTAGGTAATTATATGAGAAAATAAGTGGCACTAGATATTATATGATATAATGAAACATCCTACACGAGTCTATTAGCCTACCACACCCCAATGGACCTCATATCTATCATGTGGACAACTGTGGAGTTTGAGCTTCAACTAAGGTAAGATATGTGCCAAGTATAGATCATGCTATTTGGTGTGATCTGACTTTTAAGATTATTTTTACTTTTTAATCATTGTCTTTTGTTTATATTTTATGATTTGGTTTTTAACTTATTTTGGATTTTTCTATTCCTCATCCTCCATACAGATTCAAAGAACCAAACATGAGTGAAATATGTGACAAACACAATAAACCTTACACTTGGTCACTAGAGAAAAGGACCTAAAGACCAAGGTGTCTAAATACTCCTATACTTGCCCATGAGTAAGTGTGCAATCTCAAAATTTATCGATGTGAGCCTCAAATGAAAGGAAGTAAAGGGAAAATGGGGACCATGAGAGATCCATCTATGTAATAAGTGATACAATGATGAATATGTTCATAGCTGATCACAAGGATGCAAAATGGTGTTATGAAAGGGATGAGGCTATGCTATGATAGTCATGTCATTAGAGAATCCATGCTAACCTACAATGGATCTAACACAAGCACTAATGCAAGTAGTGGTCATCCCAAAAAGTGGTTTAAAGATGTTTTAATGTAGTAATTTGTGAGGAGACTCTAGTCTTATCCATGTTGTTACACTACAACTCACAAGGTGAACACCAATGAGGTGAATGGGGAAAAAGAATCATAAAGCTAATAAGGCAAAAAAATGATATGAAAAGATAAAAATGAAAGAGATATATAAGAACCAAAATGAAAACAAATGCCAAATCTAATGTGTAATAAAACCAAAGAACCCAAAGGTGATAATGATGCTAGTAAAGTGAAACTAAAAGAATTAAAGTGCATAAAAACAAATAAACATGAGACAAAAAATAACAAGACCTATGCTAACATCTATATTATAGATGAACATGTGAAATACAAGTCTATAAGTCTGAGAAGGTTTCTTGAAGTTGAATTTGTTTGTTATTATGCATTGTAGAATAAGAGTGGGCATCATAAGATGCCCCATTGGATAATTGGATGTAGGAATGGGCATCAAAGGATGTCCTAGAGTCTAAAGGGGCATGTGAATGGGCATCACAAGGTTCCCCAACATGTGAGTTAGAATGAGGTAACATTAAACCATAAAAATGATTTGCATTGGGTTGGTAAGTACATTTGGAGATAGGTCAATGTGTTAGTTTGTTAAATTTTAGGGATGTTGAATTTGACATAGGATGTGTAGGAGAGATATTAAGAGATAAACAAGGTAAATGAGGACCATGCATGATATACTTTGGAGTAGGTATTTTAAATAGGTACTCCTTTGGTTTATGTGACCTAAGAGGTTAAAATTCAATAAATGCAATTATATGTTTAAAGTTGTTCATGTTAGTTATCCTTTCCAAATTGGTTTATGAATAAGGATCAACTATGGTTTGAACAACATTAATGGATGAGTTGTAAGTATGGGATAAGTTTTGTTGTTCCTTAAGTAGTTGATGTTGATGTGATTGTGATTCTTTAGATTGAATTTGAGAAGCTTGAAGATAATTTTGATAACATTATTTTGTTAGAGTATTAAGATTGAAATGTGGAGCAAGAAAGGAATAAAGAAGAAACCGATGAATATCATGACTAGAATCATGAGAATGACCTATATTAGTATGCCACCAACAAAACTTATCAAGATTGTACCATTTTAGAGGAGGTTTGGAAGGATCCAAACTCATGGGTTTAGAGGGTGGCAATTTCTTATTAAATTATTCTAGACTAAAGGGAGGGTGGGTTGGATTAAAATTGGTTGAATTGGAAGCTCCATTTTGAAGTTGGGGAGGCTTGGATGAATCAATATTATTATAAAATGATTGGAAAGGTTATTTAGTAGTTGTTTGCAGTGTTTCAAATTGAGTCATAAGAAAGTCTTGTCTTTTTGCTTGGTTTAAGGCTTCTTCTAAAGTTTTAGGAGAAAATATTCAAACTTTGTATTGAAGGGGAGCTTTAAGATAAGTAATAAATAGTTTTAAAAGAGTATCATAATTCATGTTATGGTCCACTTTATGAGCTAGAGACTTCCATCGTTTGATGAAAATGTGAGCAAATTCATTAGGAAATTGCTTGGCATTGATGAAATGGCTAAGGAAATTTTCATAAAGGTCATCATGTTATAATTCTTTCACTAGAGCATTCACTAAATCCTTTAGTTGTAAGATTGAATGACTAGGAATTTGGTTGTACCATTCAAGTGCATCACCAACAAAAGTTTTAGGTAAGATCTTGGTGGTAGCAAAGGTGTTAGTTTGGAATCATTCCTTATAGAGATTACCAAAAGACCTAAGAAAGATAGTAGGGTACTTAGTCCCATCATATGTGATGGTTGGAGAAATGTTTCTAATATTTATGGATGTAATAAATGGATCTAAAGGTTCATTTTGAAGATGTTGAAGCATTTTGTTATTCATTAGAGGTTGAGGGATGATATTCCCATTATCATATCTAAGAGGAGGAACAAAATTTTGATTTGGTTGAGACATGATGACTTGAGGTGGTTTACTTGTCATGTGTTATGAATTTTGTTGTATTTTCATCATTTGAGAATGATTAGTTGTTTGCATTATTTTCTTTTGTTGAATTATTTGTGCAAGAATTTGAGTTGTATCAATTTGTGCATTAGTATTTAAAGGTGGGGTATTAGTGTTGTTAGAAGGGGGATTATTACTGTTGGTGGAGGATTCCAAACATTGGTATTGGGAGGAGGATTCCCAACATTGGTGTTGGGAGGAGGACTAGAATGAAGGACCTCAATTGCATTACATTATGTAGTGATTGATTTTGGATTAGAAAAAGATGAAGGAAGAAAGTGAATAGTTTCAATTGAAGTAATAAAATAAGCGAGGTTATAATATAAATCCATAATTATGCAATGTTATTGAATAAGTGAAGGCTGAAAATATGTCATCATTATGAAATAATATTAGATAACCACACATAAAATAGTATTGGGCAAGGTGTACAAACTCGACTAGGTTGACTTAGTGCTACTGGATAGAAGGTAAATAAGGATACAAAGTCAACTAGGTTGACTTAATACTGCTAGATGGAAGGCATATAAGGATACACAGTTGACCAAGTTGACTTAGTATTATAACCTTATTGGCAAAATGGATTTAGAGTTGACCAAGTTGACTTAGTATTTCAGAAAGGGAAAAATATAGTCTATAAGAGATTGTGTCGAATAGAATGATAGTGTGCTAAAAATAGTGAAAAATTTTCAATGTAATTATAAGTAAGAAATGGAAGCAAACATAAAAACTATTAGATCAATGAAAATGATCCAATTGGAGCACACAACACAAAACCTTGCACCAACACTAGTTAATATAAGTTTTTATAATACACCACATAATTAATAGAGATTAAGTAGTTATCTAAAAATTAAATGCTAACTAAGTGGTCATCCTAAGTGTTTTTAGATTATTATAAAATGTTAATTTAAGTGTGATATGGAAGTTGGTTGAAATTAGAGGACTACCCCCTTACTTCACAATCTCATAGTGATAAGTGTGTCAGGTGCTTTTTCAATATATACAATTAACGACGTGTTTATACTTGGCTAGAAAACCAAGTTAAATTCCTCCTTGATGATGAAATTCAAGTAAGTAGGCCTTGGAAAGATAAACATTAAATGCATTTTGAAATTTGTGTGATTTGGTAGTATGTAAAAAATAAGAAAAATAATGCAACTAAATGGTATTTTGAAAAATGACCTAATTAGACTATGTGAGATAATCTAAGCATGCAAATGCTTGAAAATAAAAGTGAGAATTAATTACTAACATATAGTTATTAATTCCCAAATTAAGAATAGTACATAGTCAATTTAGATGATATTATATGCAAACATTATAAAATAGAGTAACTGGATTGTTATTGTTATGTTGAAGTAAGAGTATTTAAAAACTAAGTCGACTTAGTATTTTAGATAGAAGACAGGCTACAGAACTAAGTCGACTAGGTCAAATTAGTTTGTTGTAGGATTTTAGTTTTGAAGATTACAAACTTGCATAAAATAGAATTATAATGAAAAACTGGATTGAAAGAGAGATAAAGATAGGAATCTTGATGGGTTGGAAGTTGCTGAGGATTTCAAAATTTATGTTTAAGTTCTTTGAATGTTTCTTGCAAGTTTTACCAACTAAGTTGATTGGGTTGACATAGTTTTGTGAAACCTTATTTTCTAAAGCTTGTTAAGATGATTAAGTTGACTTGATCAACTTAGTTTATTATTTGGATGCTAACTGTAATATTAAGTCAATCTACATGACTTAATTTTTTATCTGAATGTTAAATGGAATACTAAGTCGACTTGGTTGACTTAGTTTGTTATTTGGATGCTGACTATAATAATAAATTGACCTGCATGACTTAGTTTGTTATCTAGATGCTAACTGGAAGACTGTGTCAACCTGGTTGACTTAATTTATTATCTAGAACTAAAGAATAATACTATGTCAACCTATTTGATCCAATAACTTATATTTGATGAAGACTTGCACAAAAAGAATAGAATCATTTTGATATGATTATGTGTTAATCTTGTGCATAAAAGTTAGATCTATACTAGCCTGGTCGACATAGTATTGTAAATGTAGACAAATGATAAAATGATAAAAATTAAAAAGCATGAAATAAAACCTACAAGGATTAGATTCACATTGGGTTGATTAGAATGCATGCAATAAGAAATACATCAGATCTATAAATTAATCCTAGCTTAGAGAAGATAGATCTTACTTACTCTTCTAATTGGGGATACATTAGATAATTAGGTTCATGACCAAAATAGATTTTATATACCTAATATATGGATCTTTTATCACAATAATATCACTAGGGAGGGTTCCAAATCCTCCAGTCAAGCAAAACTATGCAATAACCCTAACTAGGTCCTATGTTTTCATATCCACTATACTAATAACAAGTAAAAAAAAATCTAATCTAGTGTTCATCAAAGCTTGTGGAACAAAGTGGGGGGTTAGTAAATAACAAAATTAAACATGCATAGAAAACATATACTCATGTCAATGTATACAAAATCTTAATGCATGGAAGATAAGAAAAAATGCATATCTATATACTCTTACAAAAGATGAACAAAGTTAGGAATACTTATCTTTGAAGATGAACCCATCAAGCCTCAATCTCTCCATTGGCCAAGGTTATTTATAATAGATTGTTGTGGTATGTACAGATGATAAGGATAAATTATCTTGAGGCTACACAACCTATCAATGCATCCAAAAGACTTCTCCACAAGACAAGATCTATATCTCTAAAGAAAATATGAAACCCTAAGCTTGCTCCTCAAGTAAAATGGTGGATAAGTAGATGTGAAATATATCTTAATTCTTATCTTCATTTAGAAATGGAAAAATTATTGTGTTTATATAGGCATATCTAGCCCTAAATACTTTCGAAAGTTTTAGGTGACAAGGTCGACTTGATTGACCTAGTATTGAAATTGACAAAAACATAACTAGATATAAACTATGTCAGCCATGACCAACTTAATTCTTATTAACATTTGTAAATAACAATACTAAGTCGACCTAGATGACATAGTCATGTAAACTTCCAAAAAGGGGTTTAGGTTAGGGAAAGGGTTAATGAAGATGGTAAAAGATGAGAGGAGGGTGGAAAATGAGAGGTAAAAATTAAGGGTATGGTTTTTAGGAGACAAGTGTGTAGATATCAAGTGGAAATAAGGGACAATAATCTTACAAAGCATTGATGTTTTTTCCACCCCTTTCTCAATGTGCCCTTTAAGGCATGCATCTAGAGAGATTGAGATTTGACAGGTTCTTTCAAAATAACAAGTGTTAATAAGCGATAAAGTTTAAAAATATTATGTATACATAATATAATAGGTGCATTAAGCATCATGAATTTGAGCTTGGTGAGCTTGTGCTAAAAGAGAATCATAAAAATGTAAATGCTAAAACAAATAAAAACAAAAAAATCCAACCAAATTGCTTAGGGCCCTATGTAGTTATTGCCAACTATGGTTCTAGAGAATATAGGCTCACTATGCCAGAGAGAGATGAACTTAATGAACCAATGAACATAATGCACCTAATAAAATTTGATGCTTGAGGGACTCAAATTATTATCTTTAAGGATTGTATAAGTTGTGCCACATTATACCCATTTTGTGTACTATACCCCTTACCATTCTACCATGCCCTTAACCCTTCACTAGCCAATTAATCTTTACGTAACCCTACTTATCATGTTTAGACTTGGTTTCAATCATTTATACTTTAGGCACATGCAGTGGTTGATGACAGATTCAATTCCAACAATTGTTTTATAATCAAACATTTGGATGGTAGTATATGAAAGTAGTATGATAGTGATCCTAGAAATTATATCCTTCATTTATTGTTACATTCTTACCTCGTGTTACTAATTATATATGCCTTTGGAAAAATTAGTACCACTAACCCTTTATTTTTGTTTCCTAATATAATCGCATATGAAAAAATTAGGAACAACATATTTACCATGCATTGTTACATCACCTTGCCATTGTTATTACCATTTACCTATATCTAAACTCATTGGTACTTATTCAGATGTTTATTATGTAGGCAGAACTATAATAAATTGAAGTCTTATGGAACTATGTAGGCAACACTCAATTCATATTGAGGTCAATTTCATTACCCCTTTTTCATGCTCTCACCATTTTGTGATCATTATTTAAGATATACGCTTTCACCATTTTATGAGTTTAGATCGTGTTATATCTCATAATTCTCTATTGAGTTGAGATACCAAAAACATCATAAATATTTCATCACCTTCATCATTGAAGGTGAAACTATAGTGACATGAGGTCCTGCAGGACTATGTAGGCAGTGCTCAATTCACATTGAGGTTAGCTCAGTCACTTGTTTGCCATGATTTCTCTATTTTATGAGCATTATTTATCCATATGCTCTTATTATTTTATGAGTTTGGACCATGTTGTATCTCATAATTTTTTATGGATTTGAGATACCAAAAACACCAAAAAACATCATAAATATTTCACCACCTTCACCACTGAAGGTGAAATGATAATTAATTGAGGTCCTACAAGATTATATAGGTAGTACTAAATTTATGTTGAGGTCAACTAAGTCACCCCTTTGCCAAGATTTTTTTTTATGATGATTTTAAGATCTAAATGCTCTCATTATTTTACAAGCATTTTAAGTTTGAACACTCTCATTGTTCGTAATCAACCTAAGCCACACCCTCACCATTTTATGAGTTGGATCGCTCTGTATCTTGTAATTCTTAATTGTGTTGAGATACCTAGAAAATTTTAAAAACATTTATAACATGTTCAAAATCCCTAAACATTCGTACAATATCTTAAAAATCTTAAAAATAAAAAAATCATGAAAATTGGCTTAGAATTTCTATGTGAGATATAAAGTCATCAATTTTTTTTGGATGGACCATCTTGTTTGTTTCATTTCTATACCACGTTGGTATTTTTACTCCCATTTATGGGTGAACTACATCAGCTTGAGGTTCATATAGACTATGTAGGTAGTACTTAGATACATGGAGCATCTTGAGTTAGCTCGACCATAGCTTCTTTTATTTTTCAATCACTTCTTTGCCTTAAAGATTCTGGGACTCCTAACTATCTCACAAATAACCACTTATCATTTAGTTTACCCATCCTTATTGACCTTAAGCCATACACTCTTACCATTTTTTGAGTTCATGCTATGAGCATTGTGTATTCAATTTTGATACAGTAATGGCCACCTGGTTTCTCTTAATCTTTCACCATTTTGTGAGCATTTTTTTTAATATTCTCACCATTTTGTGAGCAACCATTAACAATGCTCACTCTTTTTTATGAACATATTTTCATTCTAAGCCTTAGATGTAGTAGTCACTATGAATTACTAACTTAGTTCATTTATGGATACTTGTCTCTTAAATTTTAGTATGGTTTTAGCTTAAACCATACTCTCACGCTTGTACAATTTGTTTGTGTTGACATTTTCATGATTGTGAAATACCATCTCCTCTTTTCTCTTACATTCATCATTTTTCAAGATCCTTCATATTTTTTTCTACAAGTCAATCATGTTTTCTTATCATCTATTTTATTCTATCCAATATCTTAGGATAACTACATTTGACGTGAAGTTTACATTGGACCTTGTGTCCTTAGAACTATGTAGGCAACATCCACATGCCTAATGCATCTAGAGTCAATTTGACTACCCCTTCCTTTTCTTCTATTCTTCCACATTTTGTTTATGTTATTTTGTTGTCTCCTATGGCCTAGGGGAAATATTTGTGACATTTTGTATATTTCATTATCTTCTATAGCCTAGGGTAAATGTTTGTCATCTTGTTTGTGTCATCATTTACATATAACCTAGAGGCAACTTTGTTTCTTTTGTTCCTGTGTTATTTTACCAATGTCATTACTATCTAACTTAGGGTCACCCTGTCGCTAAGAGTAACACCTCTATTACACATGCACAAACAATTTTTTTTCTATTTGTACTAACATTATGATGAACCATTATCTATGTATTATTTTTTGTTTACATTTATTTGTTTGTTTTTGTGTGTTTAGAGAAGTTTGTTTAATGCAATTTTCTTTGCTTTGGTGTGTTTAGGTATTTTCATCGTTTTGTTTACTTTATTTGTTGCATTATTTTATTTATTCACCTATTTATTTTATCTATCTATGTTTGTATTGAGTTAGTTTATTTATTTATTTGGTGCTTTGTTTGTGAGTTTTGTTATTTTGTTTGTTTATTGTTGTTTTGTTTGTGTTTATTTAGGTGTTTGTTCATGTGTTATTTTCTTTATTTGGTTGTGTTTTGTTTATTGGTGTTTTCTTAATTTTATTGGTGTTTTGTTTGTTATTATTTTGTGATTCACTTTTGTTTGTGTTTTGTTATTTTATTTATTAGTGATTTGTTGTTTGTTTGTATAGTTTATTTATTTATTTTGTCAATATTGTTTATTTGTTTGTATAGTTTATTGTTTATGTTGTTTGTTTGTTTTTCTTTGTTTATATAGTGTTTAATTTGTTTGTGTGTTTATTTTTATCTCTTATTTATTATTATTTTTTTCTTTGTTTTGTTTTTGTTTTATTTTTGGCCTTTTTATTTCTCAATTACCATAATATTATTACATGTTATTTACACGTAAGTCTTGATTATCCATATCATGTATTTATGTTTTGAATTTTTGTATTTATTCTTACACTTAGTTTATTTGTTATATTCACACTTTGAATTTGATTATTCGTATCTTATTACTAAATTGTTTATATTTATATTTAAATTAAGTTTTCCATGCTTGAGGTATATATTACTATTTAGTTATCCATAATTAGCATGCATAATATCACAAGCTAAAGTAAAAGCATGCACATGGAGTCTATTCTAGCAATGTAATCACATTACTTCTTTGATATATCAAAAATCAACCAAATACCCAAACACATGCCTAAATATATGAGTAATAGACAAAAACAACAAATATTAAACATAGTATAAATGATAAATAAACATAACACATATAAGTATAAACATAAACAATGTTAAACATCCATAATGGTAATCAATGTTACATATGAGATAGTCAAGATAATAAGCATGGCATTATATATATATCATAGGAATATAATATACATGTATATTGGCCTTGAAGGGTCCAAAAATGAAAGTCAATTTATCTCAAATTTCATATACATAAAGGATATATACATATCATGATGGTGTCTCAAAAATACATAAGTGTGTTGATACAATGAGTGCAATGCCATATGACAAAATAATGCCAAAATGTGCCAAAATTCCAAGGTACATATGATCAAATATGGCTGTGTATGTCCATGGGACTTGTATCTAGAGGAGACCCTAGTGGCCTTGGTGGTGGTCATGGCTAGTGAATAGATTGGATTGAGGAACCTATAACATGAGTCCTATTCTAAGACTGATTAGAACTGCCCATTATCCTCTATGCATCCTAGACCTAAAAAGTAACAACCTATTGATCCTTGGTCATAATAGACTGGTAGGCTCACCTATAATAAGAGGCATCATCCTTAGACCAAAGGCTCCCTAGAATCATCTATGAAAATTTGACTTATGTATTGGCTCCTAGAGTCACATCCCACTCTCATCTCAGCCTATCCATAATAGCCAATACCTGATCCCACTCACTAACGGCCTAATCTCTCTTTATCATAAACTAGCCTTGAACCTACACCATCCTAGCTATTTTTGCCTTTATCTAAGTGATCTCTATCTGCATGCAAGTAATATCATCATCCCTCATATTTAGGGTACTCTACAAATCAAATATTTGATGTTATAACCCTATAAACTCCCATACCTGAGCAATGATCTCCTGCTCAAGCATGGTAGTGTCCCTACTTATCATGGCCATACCTAAAGGCCTTACCTGGCCTAGATCCACTTGTATGCCTTAAGGCCCTAATTGGCCTAATCTAACATGTCCAACTATCACCACTACCGAGCTATGATCAATATCATCACATCTGGACCCCATATCCATTTCCATCTCCTCCAATCAAATCAATCATCCTCATCATCCCCAGCTTCACTACCACTCTCTTTCTAGGTGCCACTACTGTCATTCAAGGTCTCAACCTTCATCTCCTTGATGTCCAAGAAGCCCTTATTGGTATTGGAGTTATCAGCCTCAAAGGGCACACTTGTACCCACTAATGCATATAAGCTAGAATGATCCCTACATCCATGACTCCTCTTGCATAAGCCTAGACAACCCGTGGTATGTGTATGTAGCTCATTGTGTCCTCATTCTTAGGGATCATAGGAGTATCCTGACTGATCTCTTATGTTATGTGTGAAAACCAACATGGCGCTTTAGGTACATCCTATATAAAGCTAAACTACTTGAGCACTTGATTAGTGAAATACTCCTTTATAATGTGGGATTATCTCCTAGTAAGAATGCATTTAGTGGTCATGAATGTTGGAAATATTGTCATTGATGTCAAAGGTCTAGCATTTTTGGTGATAAAGGCCCCATTACATTTAATGATGTTTGTAATAGATATATCTTGGCTAATGTGTGTTAATATTTATTTAATATTAATGAATATATTTTTGGTTGCATATGAGATAAAAGAAGGGCCCATGGAGAAGTCAAAGAGCCACAGGGTAAAAACAAAAGAAGGATGGGATGAATTTTTCCATGAAGAGTCATCTTGGGGAATTCCAAGAGTCACCAAGTGAAGACAAAAGAGGAAGGGCACAATTTCTCATGAAGGGACACTTTGAGGAATACGAAAAGTCACCAAAGTAAAGACAAAAGAGGGAAGGACGTTTTTGCTCATGAAGGGTCACCACATGACTTTTCAAAGACAAGGATATGAAGGGTCATACAAGTTTGGCACCATTTTCCATGAGGATTGAAGGGTCACAAAGGGGGAAGGCCAAAAGTCATTTAGAAAGCTATAAATAAAGGTTTGAGAAGCCATTTGTAATAAGAGTGAAAGAGGTTGATTTGATATTGTATTATTTAGCTTAGAAGAGCATTTGTGAGAGATGAATATGATTTGTATTTGCTATATCTAGCTTAGAAGAGCAAAGGTGAGAGAGAGGAAAGAGATGTTGTAATGAACTATCATTTGTTAAGATAACAACATTGAGAGATAGTTGTGTGGTTTACACAAAGGGGTTGGTGCTCCTGTGGGTTGGTGCTCACGAATTGTTGTTGGGTTGGTGCTCAACAAAGGGATTGGTGCTCTTGCAAGTTGGTGCTTGTGAATATTATTTGCGTTGGTGCTCATTCATATACTTGAGATTGTTCTTCGTGGTTTTTCCCACATTGGGGTTCCATGTTATATCTGGTGTCTCCCTCTTGTGTGGTGTTTATTGTTCTAATTTTATTGCATATCTTGAATGTTTAATTAAGTGGAATTTGATTAATGTAAAGTTTTATAAGATATATAATATACTGATTCACCCCCCCTCTCAGTATATTCCGTGCTTAACAATGAAGCCCATGTACCATCCATCCCTAAACCACTATAGATGATATGTGAGGTAAAACCTCCAAATTAAGAACTATGACATCAAATCAATGAACATCTAATGATAAAAAGGGATGTCTCCTCTATAACCATGCATGTCAGCTCCTATTTGAGCCTAATCATAATCTACTAGATCCTCGAGATCCCACATCTTACACATCTTCATTGGTCACTCGATCATGATATGCGTCCAACCCTAGACCATAAGAAGTGCGAAGGCTCTAATAGTGCATCCATCTTGATACACTATCATATGCAAAAATATACATAATAATGCTATAATAGTTAGTCCTTAGGTAAAACATGTTGAGTCTTCCAGCATGCTCCTAACAATGCCACCTAGGCCCATGTGGAAGTATTGACCACTCTTGTTAGGAAGAAAGATGCCATTGATAATGTCCATGAGAACAAAAACCTCTTGATCATTACGAGCTGGTGGTAAGGGATCCCCAACTAGTAGATCATCTAGCTAAATGTATATATAGGTCTCAATCAAGTCTATATCAACCTTCCCATAAACCATGAGGATACCTTGATAATTTCATAGATCATTAAGAACCACATGCTATTATATCCATGGTGTCTATAATAATTATCATCTAGGCATTGGTAACTTGAGGATAAGCTAGTTATCTTCAAGTACATAGTAGCCTCCATAATTGGTAAGTTAAAATTTGATGTCTCACTATGTCAGTGCTATGTTAGTGCACTCAAATAAGCCTGATCAGCGTGAATCACTGGCATTTGTGCCACATTATATAGGTTTAACATATAAATAAAGACAACTATGGCCTTAATCCAAATATATGGGGTCTATAGACATTGTGATCATATCTCGTGATAGGTAAGAATAACCAATTTCTCCTACAATAAAAAAAATTAACATCAACCTCACTATATATTTCTACTTAAGCCTAAGCCTAGCCTACTTAGTCTAATTGACCCTTTTCTAGAGGTTTGACACCTTTCAGGTCTTGAAAATCAATTATTTTTGGCTTCCAAGGAAATAAATAGTAATTAATGAAAAATTTGAGTTTACTTACTAGTGCTTTATTGTGTAGTGGCCACATGTTCTCTGTCACTCCAATACGTGTCACTAAGCTCCTTTGTGGGCCATTTTATATCAATAATGCATGCTGAAAACTAGAGCTATAATTCTTAAAGGGATAGGGTGAAAATGAATTATTTTTTCACCCCAAGGGTGAATATATAGCCAAAATTTTGAATTTTTACCCCCCAAGACCTATAATCCATTCCATGTGCTCTAAGAAGTGTATTTTTCACATTTGTGGTTTGTTTTGTGCATCATTTGATCCTAGATGCCTTATTTTTTGATTGTATTATAACTGGACCATATTTTTGGCCTCCTTTAAGACATGTTTAACAACATGATTTTTAAACCTATATCTTATCTTTGTTCAAAGATGCATTTTTGAACTCACATTTAGGCTAAAAATGTGTTGTTAATCTTTGCCAACTCATCATAAATCCATTTTACAGATTTTACACATAAGTTACCCTTGTCAATTTGACTCGTTATGGCAAATTATTTTTTTGATCAATCAATGTTATATATATTGCCTTTCTAGATCATTCTCATTTTTCATCATGTATTTTAAACGTACGAATGATTATAACTGCCTTTGGGCAAATCATTCTATTTTTGACAAATTTTATGATTATAACTACTTGTGGGCAAATCATTATTTTTGCATCCCATGCTAATGATTATAATATCATTTGAGAAAATCATTATTTTTATCCATTCCACTTTCCCTTCTGGGAAAAATACATGTGTTCCTAAAAATAACCACTTTTGGGAAAATTAGTGAACCATGTTTTGTTCTTGATTATAATCATGTTTGGGTAAATCAGTGTTTCCCATTTCATTATTAATTATAACTGACTTTGGAAAAATTAGTGTTTCCCATTTCATTCTTAATTACAACCACCTTTGGGTAAATCTATGTTTCTTGTTTTGTTACTGATTATAACTACTTTTGGGTAAATAATTATCTGTCCCATCACCTTACTAGGGCAACTATCCATGTCATTGCTTATAACTACCTCTGGGCAAACCAGTGTCACACCTTTTGTTACTGATTATAACTACCTTTGGGCAAATCAGTGACTCCATCACCATTATTGTTTATAACTACCTTTGGAAAATTCATTAATCCAACCCCTATTGCCACAAGATCATGTCATTTTCTTTATTTACAGGGAATGTTTCACGACTCTATTTTACTATCCACTCCCTCAAGGGGGAATTAAGTGCTGATTGATCTCCCTTTGGGGATTGAATCATTTGGATTAATGAACTTTACATTCTTTGAAAATATGTTACTGTACTTGTGTCTCACAACACCTTCTCAAATAAGAGAAAATTGTAGACACTTAGTTTTGGCCACTTTTGTGCCTAAATTGAGATTCAATTCAATTTCTAAAAAATGACATATTTTAAGCCTAGAAATCACTTGAATTACCCAAATTCATCCACATAATAGATTTAGTTACTCAAAAATATGATGAAGCTAGCTTATTTGGCGTATTATCCTGTATGCACCAATAATCAAGTTCAATTTTAACACTAGTCAAATTATAACCTAGTAATTTGACACTTTTGGCTTGCCAAGATATTAATTCTTAACACTTAAAACAATTGTCAAAATCCAAAAAAATAGTAAACAAGATTAATTACATTTAAAATCTTAATTAACTTGCCTAAATAAAAATTTCAAATCAAATTAGAGAATTTCATTTACCAGAAATAGAATTTTTATCCATATATGAAATCAAAGGTCAAAGGAGCTAATAATGTGATTTTTTGTTTCCTAAATATCCCAAAAATTATGAATGACACATCACAAATATCTAAAGTGAGTTTTCATGCCTCAAAAATATTTGAAACTGACGTGCCAAGATTTCATGAGTGCTTTGACCCAACCTAGGGTTAGCTTGACTCAATCTAGATTAATTTAGAATCAACCCAAATTATAATTTAACCTAACCTCTCTAGGGTTAGAGTTAGTTCTTTGAGCTATAAATATAAGTTTCCACACCATATGTCAACAAGATTTTATGTGTAAGGTTATTTGATTAGAATAACTTCTTAAAACATTTAAGAGTAATGTTATAATGCCTAATTTATGCCAATATTCACACCATGCCACAAGTGACTATTAGAGAGATGCTAACACTATGAAAGAACATTGATAGAAGACTGTAATCATCATAGGCTGAACACAAACATCCTTATGCCAACAAGTAAGCATCAAATTCAATAAAAGAGGTGAGAAATTTGTATTCTCTTTATCTCTATTTTGTGATTTTTCTTATTGTGTTATGCTCTCCCTACTTCTTAGGCAAGAGTGTTTAGTCCTAGTGTATTTTTATGATTGATTTTTATTATTTAGACTAACAAGGGATTAATATACATATTTTTTACTCTTTGAACACTTAAGATACACAAAATATTTTATTATTCAAGAGAGTAAAAACATTGATGAAGCATAAAATAAGTAAAGAATAGTCTACACCATCCATATGTATCAATGTCACATCATAGTATAATAACATATCCATGTAGCATTGTGTAATATATGAATAACTAACAAGACGTGTAATAAATATTGATATCTCAACATATAAAGGTTATAGAAAGATATAACTTAAGATAGAGAAAATTGTGGAATAAAATGCCCATGGTATTGGCATGGCCACTAGGTAGAAGAATGCCCAACATCTATATGTCCATGTGTAACCTGCATCACAATCATATATCATGAAATGCATGTGTGCAAGAAAATAATATGTCATTTACCAAACATGTGATAAATAACATATGTAAATAGTGTAATCTAGTAATTAGGTCATGCTTAGGTCTTGATTTTTTTTAAAATATTTTGAATATTTTTATATTTTATATTTTTTTATATTTTTGAAATGTTGGATGTTTGTCAAGGCCAAGTAGCAATGGTTTAAAAAAAATAATAAAGGGAGGGATATAAACAATCCACAATATGTGTCAAGGTATAATGTACACTAGATGTGATAGAATGGAAATTTGGAGGAAGTGAAAGCAAGTAATATGCCCCCATTGTATATGCAATAATGTAGGTCAATAATGTATGTAGATATAAGGATTTACATTCTCCCAATGGGCAAGAATCAGTTTATGCTGATGTAACATGTAGATATAATTATATGTGATCGTGTGATATCAATGAAATCCATAACATGTATAAGTAGTTAATATGTAAGAGTGAATAAGTATAATTCCATAAGAATGTGCACTAGATTTATTGAAGGATATATGTTGTGGGTGTTTGAATTGAGATAAAAATCAAAAGGTAAGTGCCAAATGAAAACAAAGTTGAGGAATGGAACAATGATCAATGCAAAAGTATATATACTCATATGTGTCAAGATATAATAATAGTCAGGATGAGTAATTAATCAAGAATCATGAATCTATGTACAATGGATTGTGTGTGGTGAACTAAACCATTTAATCACCCCAACCAATTGGAAGTAAGAAATTTACATAATAGGGATCTTCATGAGTAATTGAATTTTAATGTTATAACTATGACGCTGTATTATTAGGAAAACTCAGATCAACATGATTTACACTACATTCAGTATATTTCATAGAGTATGTATAAGAAATAATATCGGGTACTAGAATTTGTGTATCAATTGATCATCCTTTGTATTATGAGTAGTAATCTAAGAAATAGCTTAAATATAATTTTATTGTTCTACATATTTTTACTCTCTTGAAATGGAATTAATCTTACCTTCATGATAAAATGTAATGGAACTTTTGTTTTTATCACTCATTTCCCCTATTTACTTTATTAATGATCCTCTAACACCACATTTTATGTAGCTATACCAGGATTAACATTGAATGTAATACAACACGATTTTGAAGCAAACATTAATATCAACTTGATTGATCCCAAACATGTTATAAAGGTATTAGTTTGATATATGAGTTGAAAGCAATATCCAAGAGATATAATAAAGGGTGTAGTAAAAAAATTGTGTTCTTGGTAGTCCTTAACCATAACATTGGTACATTACTTGGAATATATGTGAGAGTTGATAGTGAAATGTTCTTGATATGAGGAAGTTTTTCTAGTTGCCTCCTTGGAAATTATAAATGTAACATTGATCTATTTTAGGTATATCTTAATTTTAAATTTCCTTCTTTATAAACCCTTTATTAATTATGCTTTCTTTCTTAGCCTATGCTTCTTTTTGACACCTTTCTTTCTGTAACTTCTATTTTTGTAACTTATCTTGTAATTTATTTCATTGTTACTTTTACTTTTCTAATTTTTCATTTTCTAATTGTTCCTTTTATAACCTTTATTTTACACATTTTACCGTTCGTAATTATTCCTTTATTTTATTTTATACTTGTTTCTTAGAAGATGTAATCATGGTTTGATTAAATATCCTGAGTGTAAAAGTTTTTATTGAATTAGGTGGTGGTTCGATGGATGTCTATAGTATAAGATCCCCACTATCAATGATACTTTGTATTTTCTCTTCAATTTCCAATAATTGTATGTATGATGTCCATGCATTTTATGATAATCATAATAGTATTTTTATTTGATTAGAGGATGCATAGGAGGTAATGTGATTAACTTATTTTGAAGTATTTCCCTTATAATCTCACTTGTAACCTTATTAGTCTTATGTGCACTTTTTAAATCACTAATTGTAGATTTACCATGTTTTGGCTTCCATTCTTGAGCTAAAGTCTTTTGGGGAAAAAAATATTTGCATAAAGATGTCGATATATGATTGACACTTGCATGCTCTAGATTCTTTGTATATGTGATCTTATTTTCAAGTGATGTGATATTTAAATTAGTGAATTTTATTTTAAAATTTAAAAATGGAGAATTTGATAGTGGATATTTAATCTTAAAGGGCTTCAAAAACATAATCCCTAGATAATTATGATCACATATGCATATAAATATTGTTAGGAGGGTTTATGGAAGGTGGATTGTGATGAGAAGGAACATTTTAATGACTTATATTTTATACTTCATGTTGGGTTCACAAATATATTTTAAACTAGTTTAATTTTTGAAATTATAATTGGATAGAGACTAATAGAATAATTCATATTGATAATAATGTCATTTAAGCATGAATATGAATGTAAAAGCTTGAAATAGAATGTAATGATTTTACAAGTGGCATATGCTAAAAATAGTAAGTGCAACAAAAGGATGAGTACTTATCTTTTCTAGTCAACTAGCTGATTATGACTATGTTCGAATAAAGGAAAATAAACTGGAGTAAGAATATGATTTGTCTAGTTCAAGAACTAGTTTTCAATCTATGCAAGGTTAGTTATGTTGAATGTGGATCATTAAGACTTTTGTCAAAATATGTGCTTGTGACTATATGGTCACCTTTGCTTGTATTTAAAATTTCTATGTGTACAATGTCAAACCTTGATGATGTAACTCTAAAAATTATCCTCTTTTACCTTCAAATAGAGGTGTGCTTGTGAGGACTATAAACCTACAAAAATTAAAAAATAGTACTTTGATGAGTTGACTTTAATCACCCTTATTTGATAATTGAAATATGCCTACATATCTGATACTCTAAAGAGAAAAATCAAGTCTCAAGTAGTTTGATTTAACTTATTTGAGAATAATGAAATTTTATTTTTATTTTAGTTAAGGGTCTGGATTAATAAATCAATACATAATATAGCAATAAATATAGGCCTGATTTGTATTATTGTTTATCTTTTTCACCTTTTTAAAAATAGCAATAAGTAGAAATAAATATGACTTAGCTAGAAAACAAACTGAGATCGCTGATACAAAAGTTGAAAATGGTTGTGTAAGACTAAGAAGGTGTCATAAACCTATATCTAGATTTTGTTCAGTGAGAAGATAGGAGCACCGAAAAGTGGATGCTTTGGTGTCTGATGATGTTGTCTATTTCTACCACTATTGTCCAAACTAATCACAAAGGCTTAAAACTTTTTGGGTAACTACATTATGCCCGTGTGAGCATGTTCGTGAAAAATTGAGTGTTGGTTGTCAACAAAACTCACTATGGAGCTGATTTTGTCTTCAAACCCTAACCCTCCATCATGCTTGATAAAATAATATTTGAATCACTTGAAAAAGAGGGGGTTTAGTGTGTAATATGTACTGAATGTGCAATCCACACCCCTTGTGTGGGTATGCTTCCTACATATTAATACTTTGAAGAGGGATCAATCTATATGTAGTTCTCCCACTTAGTGTGCTTTATGCAATAGTGTGACGTGGATGTAAATGCCAAATTGATAGTGTTTAAGGTGGTTAGGGACTAGTATGAGGATTTGATTAGGTTTACAGCTACGTTGGGTGACTCTGTGCAAAGAATATGAAAGTTTGCCTTAGTGCTTTGTTTGTATTCTTGATTAATTTGTAATTTTGGTCACCTCCCCTATAAATGAGCTTTGAGTGGGATTTTATAGGGAATAATTGGTCATGGGTCAGATGTATTCATGCTAGATTGACCTAATTAAGGATAAGGATCAGATGAAAATGATCTTTGGGGCTCAAAGTGCAAATGGATAGGACCATTAAAAATATGACACTTTGGTGCTTGATGATATAGTCCAAATGGGGCACTCCTATCCTACAGGCTTGAGACCTAGGCAAATAGGATTGGCATAGGGAATACTATCTAGCTGAGGTGGAATGATTGTTCAAAAGGTTTTGGATGACTAGTAATGAGCAAAAAGGTGTCTATAAGGGTTGTAAGAGCATGAAAAAAAGACCTATGGATGGGGTGTCACAAGCCATACTCAAACTACCAATTTAGACATTTTATATGACTATATTTCCCCCCCCTTTATTCTAGTGATATAGTAAAGCAAAATACTAGGATAAAGGAAAAATATAAAGCATACCTAAAATTACCTACAAGGGTAAATCCCATGAAGATGCATGATGTTGAGTATGCATAGAGAGAACACAACATGAAGCATAAATTTGTAAAAAAAAATGAGTAGATCAATTTTTACTAGACACACTATGTCTAAAATAAGAATGTACAAAGGTTGGGTAAAAGAGAGAGGGAAGATAAAGGAATAAATACACCTCACCAGGTATGATAACCAATACAAAACCTATTGTGATGTTGGATATGTGTTATACCAAGAGTAATATCATGAATGGATCTGAGTGCTCGATTCCCTAAAGGTGGCTTAGTAATACAAAGGCTGGCCCTTTAGCTCCATTATTACCCACTAAGTGTGAAGCTATGTGATCATGCATGTGTTAATCGATGTTTAGATTGTGTGTCCAATCCCTCTGAGTAGGTGGCTCAAGAATACAAAGGCTTGCTAGTCCTTTGAATCCATCATTCCCTATTAAGTATGAATTATGAACTGACATGGTATGAATGTGTGTCATATGTGATGGCTCATGAAGCTCATGAATACTCTGTAATTTGATAATGTGGCATGGATAGTTGAATGTGTACTGAGAACTAGACCAATCTTAGCCACTCTAAAAGGTGGAGATTAGGCTTGTATGAAAGCCACTCCAAAATTGAGAACTAGGGTTATATCAAATCCACTTCAAAATGATGCCAACCACCTTCAGATGGAATAAAGCATGCAAATATAGAGAATACTTGGGTAATATAATGAACTCAAAAGAAAATAAGTCAAATGTGGTGTGCACATTGCTCCCAATCACTGGTGTTTATAACATGGGTTCTAATCTACAAGTTGTACCAATTTCCCAATCTAAAACTGGAAGTGAGAACCATCATACCATGTATGATACTCCCTAAATATAGATAATTTATGTAAAATTATACTGAAACTACTTAATCTAAACTAAACTATAGCTGATAAAATTGTAATTGACCTTACCTTACTGTCTATTTCTAAAATGTTTTGGTTTTTTGCTGTTTGGATAGGAGCACCAAAAAATAGACACTTTAGTGTTCGGTGCTGTAGTCTGAATATGGTGCTCTTATCCTTTACTATTTTTAATGATTTTTATGTATTCATCACTATTTTTTGGTATATTCTACATGTTTTAAAGTCTAATTTCTATTTTGAGTGTTCTAAAAATTGATTTTTGATTGATAAAGGGATCTGATCTTTGCGACAAAACCCCTATTTATTGTTCCCTCTTTTGAAGGTAAGAATGAATACCGTAAAATGATTTCCCTTAGAAGGAAGAGCCTTGAAAGTGTTTTATTCTATGGAATACATGATATATCAATTATTATTGAAAATAGGTCTCAAGATATAGCATGTTTTGTATTAGAGATTGTTAGATCAATAAGGGTATGCCTAGATAGATGTAACAATATGATAGCATGTCTAGTATACTAAACTGAAATTAAAAATTTGGTTAGTTGTCAAGGAGGGATGGAGCATGATGTCCATCATGGCATCCAAGAAGGCAATATAATGCATGATGTGGATCATGGCATTAAAAATAATTGAGAAGCAAATAAGCATGTAAAGCAAGAAGCAATACAAGAAAATAAGGGACATGGGCACATGCCACTCAAATTGGGAAAATCGTGAATATAAGGCATGTTAAAATACCCACATACACATATAATTTGCAAACAAGCAATATTGGAATGAAGGCCACAAGCACATAAAAAAGTAGAAGCAAAGGACATTGGAAAATGTCCTTAGGCACACACAAGTAACAAGTATGAACTAAGAAATGTAATCACATCTAGCTACTCAAATCAATAAAGGAAGGCATGCAAACTTTGGAAATACTATCACATCTAACTTATCAAAACAAGAAGTGAAAGTATGCAAAACATGTAGTACAATACTAAGTAGATGCTAAAAAATACACAAGTGCTATATACTAGTGAGTGTCAATATAATAATCTATGTAAGCTAGTAAGTAATGTACATCAACATGATAACTATAGTGTATGGTGTAGGAATGACATAACCTGGATGGTGTAGGCATGTAGAATATGCCCCCAGTGGGTACATATGTCGATGTATGTTTCTAATGTAAAATTAGGATGCCCCCTTAATGGGTAGAGTGAAGCAATCAAGGATCTGGGTGTCATTGCACACACTTAAAATAATATCAAGTGAAGCATGGTAATATAGATAAATTGACAAACAATATCATACAACAACAAAATGTAAGTCTATCATGGTAGTATAAATGTAAAGCATAGATAATGCATATAATTGAAAAGTTTTTGGTGTTTTGAGTTATTTGAATGTTTTTGTATTTTGACATGTTATATATTTTTTTGTATTTTTAAATGTTGTATTATTTTTAGAATTTTGAAATAAGTTATCTACAAGTAAGCAAAAAGACACTATTTACAAGTAAGCTGATAAATTATATACAAGAAATATTGAGAAGAAATTATACTCACCAATGAGTCTCATAAGAGATTCCCTATCATGGTGTCTTGTATCAAGGAGAGGGATTGTGCATGATCGTGAAGCACAATGGAAGGGATAAGACTATGAATTTGAAATTTATGTATGTTATAAGTGCTCTAAAATATCTATAGTGGTAATTGACTATGGGGTCCCCCTGTAACTCTAAGAAGTGGATGCAATTATGGGGCTCTTAGGGACCCATTTGGTAGTAAAAGAAGCTCTCTAAAAATGTGCTTTGTGTGCAGAGGCATGAGACCTCAATGATACTACCCTAAGTGTGAATACTATAGCTAGAAACTATCTAGAGTCTTGAAACTATCGTTGATGTAGTATTCGCTCTAAGAGAGGCCTCCGTGGAATTGTATGAACTCTCTGTGATGGTGAGAGAGGCCTCGGCTATGTTTAAATCTCAATTGGAAGAGAAATTATAACTAATGGAGGAGCTAAAACTAGTGACTACATAGTAGGAAATGGATTTGAAGTGGGGAGTTGTAACTCATATGAAACTCCACCAACTGTAACACCTTGATTAGCATGAATATATTTCATGAATCTGTAAACTATAGAAGGTACTGTATGAAGTTTCTAGATCCATGGTCAACCAAATAACATGTCAAAGACTCCTGCACTAGGAAAAATAGTAAATGGTGTGGCCACATGTATTGGACCAACCTGTAGAGGAAGTACAATCTCACCCAATGAACTCTATATGTGCCCACTAAATCCATTGATAACTATGTCTATTAAGGTGATATCCTACTTTTAATATCCCAAATGCTAAATCAATGTCATAGTTCACATGTTCACACTGGATCCATTATCTATGAAAACATTATGAATGGGATGGTGATCAATGTAGGCTCTAATAAAGAATGCATAGTAATATGAATCATCCTTAACTATCTCCTGATCTGAAAAGGAGGTCGAAGGTTTAACTAGAACTCTAGAATTATACACACCAATCATGTTGCTCAAAGGATGTGACTCAACTAAAGGTGTCTTTTATGTAGATAGTGGAGGATGTGCATGATATGCATGGTGAACACCTGATGTGCCCTCTATGTCCTATTTAGAATGTTGTGGGAAAGGATTTGAGAATTTTTTTAGATCCTTGTCCTATGTTTGCTTTGCTTGAGGAGGCTCAAATGGAGTGCCAAGATCAATAAGGTTTCCACCTATAAAGTCATGTATCTTGTGTCATAAACTGATGCATCTATTCATTGTGTGTCTGGTGACCTATGAAAATCATAGAATGCATTTTGATCATATCCTCATGGAACATGATTTGTTGTATCAACTTATTGAATATGAGGGAGAGATAGGATATTACATTCCAATAACTATTGTAAGACTCTGGCTAGAGATACTGGTAGATTGGTAAAGGCTCATCGAGGAGGTGTTGATAAAACCACTCGTTGAGGGGGCTCTAAAGCTACATTAACTGTAGGTTAATTTTGAATTTTGCTATCATTAACCTTTACTTTATATGGGATTTTATTGTTACTCTTGTTTGTTGTTTTTGATATGCTTGTGTACTTGAGTTTGCCTATTGAAAGTAACTTGAATTCTCTATCTTTTAGTGTTTGACATAACTCAATGAAGGAAGAAAACTTTTTAAACATTATTGACTCATGAAAATTTGGCAAAAGACTCTGTTTGAAGAGATCTTGTAATTCTTGATCGGCAATGGGGCTAGTCATTTTAGCTAAGATAGTCTTATATATAAGAACATAATCCGTGAGATGCTCATTTGACCTTTGTTTCTATTGTGTAACTTGGGCATACAAAACCTTGCCACATATGTTAATGATAAAAGAGCTAGGAAAATGTTAGATAAAGAATTGAATACTTTAATTGACTACTTTTGTAGACTATAGAACCACTGTAGAGCATAATCCTTTAAACTCCATAGAAATATCTTGGTTATTAACCAATCATTGGGCACCTATTCCAAGCATGGTACGTGAAAAGCTCTCAAGTGTGTCTCTAGATCACTCTTGCCATCATATAAAGTGAGCTTGGGTTGAGCAAACCCTGGTGGCAAGGGTGTAGAAATAATATGATGTGCCAATGGTGTATGAAGTAGAGCAAAAGAGTCCAAGGTCTGTGTTGGTCTAGAGGCACCTTGCTCAATATGTAGCACCTTATATTGAAGATATTTAATCTCTTGCACAAGGGTAGCCACATTAGGAGCTGAATATGTACTAGTTGTAATTGGTGGTGCCACATAGGAAGGTTGGGCTGCTATAGGGGGTTGTTGAGACATAGTTACCCCCATAGTGTCATTTACAATTAGTTGTTATGTGGTTTGAGAAGATTGACCATTGTTTACTTTTTGTTGTTGTTCTTGTAGTATTTTAATCATATCATCTTGCAGATCAATATTTTTAGTTAAAAGGTCTTGAAGTTTCTTCTTATCAATTTTGTCAAAGCTGGTATATTAGGCCATTGTTAAAGTAGGAAAACAAAGTGAAAGTGGATTGAATTTTTTTTACAATAAGTTGTAATAAGAAAAATGTGATGGAAGGAAAGTACTGAATAAAGGAAATGTAAATTCCTAAAAATAGAAAATTGGAATATGCATAAAAAGTATTCGAAGTTTACTAACAGATAAGGTGATACCTCAAAAACATAAGGACCTAGTATATTTTAATAGGGTTTAAAATAAATGATTTTTAAAATTAATATGGTGAATTTTAAAAATTAAATGTGAATTTCTGATTTATATATGCAAGAAAAATTAGAAGAATATTGCTAAAATCAGCAAAAAAAATTCCCTAGGGTTTCTAGGGTTTTTGTGTGCAAACAAAGTAAATCAGGTTTACTAAATGATTTAACTTATTTAGGAATAATGGATTTTTATTCCTATTTTAGTTAAGGGTTTGGATTATTAAATTAGTACACAATATAGCAATAAATACAATCTTGATTTGTATTACTATTTGTCTTTTTCACCCTTTTAAAAATAAAAATAAATAGGAAGAAATATAAATTAGTTGGAAATTAGATTGAGATGGATTATTCAGAGGTTAAAAATTGTTGTGTATGACCTGAAAGGTGTTGCAAACCTGAATCTAGATTTTATTCAGTGAAAGGATAGGAGCACCAAAAAGTGGATGCTTTGGTGTTCGATGCTATTGTTTGTTCCTGCCACTATTTCCCAAACTTATCACAGAGACCTGAAACTTTTTAGGTAGTTGTGTTGTGTTTGTGTGAACATGCATATGAAAAATCAAGTGCTATCTTTCAATGGAATTCATTGTGGAGCTGATTTTGTCTTCAAACCCTAATGCTCCATCATGTTTGATAAAATGTTATTTGAGTCACTTGAGAAAGAGGGGGGATTAGTGTGTAAGATGTACTAAACATGTAATTCACACCCCTTGTATGGGTACAGTATCTATATAACAATACTCCAAAGAGGGATCAAGCCATATGTAGTTCTCCCACTTAGTGTGCTTTGTGCAATAGTATGATGTGGATGCAAATGCTAAATTGCTAGTGTTTAAGGTGGCTAGGGACTAGTATGAATATTTGAGTGGGTTTGCAACTATGTTGGGTGACTACGTGCATATAATATGGAAGTTTACCTTAGTGTTTTTTTTGTATTCTTGATTGATTTGTAAGTTTGGTCACCTCTTTTGTAAATGAGTTTTGAATGGGCTTTTCTAGGGAACAATTGGTCATGGATCAAATGTACTCATGCTAGGCCGACCTAATTAGGGATAAGGACTGGATGAAAATGACCATTGGGGCTCAAAGTGAAAATGGAGAGCAAGGTTGAAAACATGACACTTTGGTGCTTGGTGTTATATTCCAAATGGGGCACTCTTATCCTATAGGCTTGAGACCTGGGGGAATAGGATTGACACAAGGAATATTGTCTGACTAAGGTGGAATGACCATTGAAAAGGTTTTGGATAACTGGTAATGAGCAAAAAGGTGTTTAAAAGGGTTGCAATAGCATGTAAAAAGGACCCATGTATGGGGTGTTGCAAGCCAGATTCAAACTACTAATTTGGACATTTTATATGACTACATAGTTCTCCCACATAGTATGATTATATAATTATGCTCTTTCATTATATGTATTCATCTAATGATTTATATTTGATACTTGAATATTATTAATTTGACTTGGTTTTGGTATGCTTCAAATTTGGATTGTGACTGCTCTTAGTGACTAATCTACAATATGGGAAAAATAGGGCAAATTCATTCAATGTATAATAGTGTATAGATGTGTACCAAATCAGTGCTCAGTTCCTATTAAGTGAGACTTGATATATATGTGTGTGTGTGTGTGTGTGTGTCTCTTCACACACACACACACACACACACAGGGACTAAGCACTGATCTAGTACACATCAATACACTATTACACACTAAGTGAAGTTACCCTATTTTTTCCATACATACATACATAAAATTCCAAAAGATTAATTTCTCATGCCACTAACATGCTTGGTAGAAGGGCAAACCCTAAAGAAAGATTTTATTTTGAAAAATAATCATTGTTGGGAGAGGGTCGATACCATCAGGGTCTAGTCAATATTGATCGGTGATATATATATATATATATATATATATATAAGGTCTCACTTAATAGTGATTGAACACTGATCTGGTACACATCAATACAATATTACACATTGAGTGAATTTTCCCTATTTTTCATACATAAGTCCAATAGAGTAATTTATCCTACCACTAACATGATTGGTAGAAGGGTTAACCCTAAAGAAATATTTGATTTTGAAAAGTAATCATTGTTGGGAGAGGGCCAATACCATTAGGGTTTAGTCAATATTGATTGGTGATACTTACCTAATATGACATTATATGTATGTAAATATGTATGTATGTATATACATACATACATACATATTGACTAAACCCTAATGGTATTGGCTCTCTCCCAACAATGATTACTTTTCAAAATCAAATATTTATTTAGGGTTAACCATTCTACCAAGCATGTTAGTGGTAGGATCAGTTACTCTATTGGACTTATGTATGAAAAATAGGGAAAATTCACTCAATGTGTAATATTGTATTGATGTGTACCAGATCAGTGCTCAGTCACTATTAAGTGAGACCTTTATATGAATTTTCCCTATTTTTCATACATAAGTCCAATAGAGTAACTGATCCTACCACTAACATGCTTGGTAGAATGGTTAACCCTAAAGAAATATTTGATTTTGAAAAGTAATCATTGTTGGGAGAGGGCCAATACCATTAGGGTTTAGTCAATATTGATTAGTGATACTTACCTAGTATGACATTAAAAACCTATGTATAGGTGGACTAAATTGAGAATCTAGGCATGTCTATACATGATAGTATGAAATTTTGAAATAGATAGTGAGGTTCTTGTAAGTGTGTAACAACAAAATGAAAGAATAAAATTCAAAAGGTAGAACGTAGTTGTGAGAGAATAGTGGGTTAGTACCATATTTATTAAGTCATGCATGGTAAATGTTTGCCAATATTATCATTGTCAAGTAATTAATATCGTGTTTTAGTATATACACTTAGATCAAAACCCAACTCTAAGTAATGATCTCATCATGTAACAACACTAGACATACTATATCCAAAGCTCATTGATGATACCATCTCAATATAAATCTAAGCATTGGATGAATTTCCTAATGAATTTACTAATGATGATTCTCTCTTGTAATGTTTAGAGGCATATGAGTATCTCCCTTCCTCATGTCATAAGAATTTTTTTTATTATACAATAAATTCCCTTGCATATTTTATAGAGATTGTACTCTCACATGATGATGTCTAATTAGATGGTCCTAAGGACCTAATACAATTCCTACAACACCATATATAAAAGGTCACTCAACTTTTTTAAATAAATAAATAATCAAACTAAATTATGGAACTAATAAAGATCCATGACTCGTCATTCTTGTATCAATGCTCAATGTCAAGGAGGGAAAATACCTCAAAGAGATAGTACATGCTTTCTTAGAGTTATTTATTTGGTCTTACTCAGATATGCCAAGCATAGATCCTTCCATTTCATTACATAATATCATTCTCAACCTTGTTTAAAAACAAGTTAAGCAAAAAATTAGGAAGATGAATTTAAAATTAATCTTGTTATCTAAAGATGAGATCCAAAAGTTACTTGATGCAGGGTTTATGAGACCCATTTACAATCAAATAGATATTAATCTTGCGTATTGACTCAAAATGGTATTTAAGATACTATGGGGAACATTATATTATGTGTTCATGCCCTATGGATCAAATAGTGTTGGGGCTACCTATTAAGGGGCCATAACACATATATTTCATGACCTTATACATAAAATAATGGAAGTCTATGTTGAAGACTTACTTTAAAAATCTAAACATTGACAAGATCATGCTACAAGTTTACTACAAATATTTGATTGCTTATGAAAATAAAAAGTGTGTTTAGGGCAACTTTAGGGAAACTTTTAGGTTACATCATGTCCCAATGAGGTATATAAATTGATCTAAATAAGGTAAAGTCTATTGTTTAAATGCCACTACCCAAAATATTAAAACAATTACGATGTTTACAAGGTAGAATTCAAACAATAAGATGATTTATGTCCCAATTAGTTGATAAGATGTAATCATTTACCTAATTACTAAACAAAGATACAAATTTCAAATGGAATGAATGTTTTCAAATTATTTTTGGTGAAATCAAATAATATATTCTTAATCGGCCAATTATGATGCCTCCAATTCCAAATAAGCCTTTATTGTTGTAAATTTATGTTATGGGAACATGAATTAGGAGATTCATTGGAATAATACAATGATGATAATAGAGAATTCAATTTATTACATTAGTCATACACTTACATATTATTAAAAAAATAAAACTCAATGGAAAATTTATGTCTGACCATTATTTTCATAACATAAAACCTTCATCATTACATGCTTAATAAATAAACAGATGTCATCATAAAAGTATACCCACTCAAGTATCTCGTGAAGAAACCATATTTATCAAGCCACATAGCTAAGTGGGTAATGTTACTTATGAAGTTTGACTTAAATTTTATATCTCAAAAATATGTAAAGGAAAAGTAATTGCAGATCAATTAGTAGTAACACCACTACTTAACACAATGTTGATCAATGATAATTTTTAAGGTTATTTTACGATATACATATTGATGATGATACTTGGACTATATAATTCAATGGATTAAAATGTACCTTTGGCGATGATTCTGTAATAGTTCTAGTTACTCTTTAGGGATAACTTATGACATTGCCATACTACTTAGGGTTCTCATGCATAAATAACATGGTGGTGTATAAGGCATTAATTTTAGGGTTATGCATCACTCGCACATTAAAAATAAAATCTCTTCAAGCATACACTAACTCTCAACTTATAGACAACTAGGTTTTATAAAATTATTAAAAAAAAGGTAATAAAGATTGATTCCACATAAAGATACAGTTCAATGTTTAATGACATATTTTGATAAGATTACAATTGAAAGTATACTACACAAAAATGATCTTCATGTAGATGCTATGGCCAATTAAACTTATATTTTTCTTATAAATATTTCTAAATATTAGGTCATTTTAAACATGTAATGTTTACAACATCCTTTGATTACAATAGTAGATTTGGACACCTTAGTGATTTTTGTTATCATACGAAGTGCAAAAAAATTAGAATGGTATATTGACATTTATAATCTATTATATAAAGTAATCACCCTAAATAATTTTTCACAAAATTACTAGTGTAAATTGCAAAGAGTCAAAATTCACTATGTTATAATTTTAGGGGCTCTTTTTAGATGATCATATGATGGATAATTACTTTGATGTGGAGGCCAAATTAGTGTTACAATAAGTACACAATAATGAATGTGGGGGAAACTTTAGCAAAAAATCCATGTATTATAATTTATTATAAATGGTTATTATTTACCTATAATGGATCAAGAATGTTAAGAAAATGTAAACTTATGTGCGCAATGACATGATAAAATAATTTAAGCCATGCACCTTCATAATATTTAGAATATATTATGTCAACATGGCCCTTTTCTCTTTGGGGATTTGATTTTATAGGTAAGGTAAACCTAGAATCATCAGAAGGTCATAAGTTCATCATCATAGCTACAAAATATTTTACAAAATGGGTCAAGGTGATTCCTTTTCAATCCACTAAAAGAGAAGGTATATGCCATTTTTTCATGACTAATATCATTTCATGATTCGAGCTTCCCTCAACCATCATCATAGATAATGGATCATCTTTCAAAAATGAGATTAAAAAAAAAATTACTAAATACAAAACTCATTATACATTTTCCAACCCTTACTATCCCCAAAAAATTGAAAAGCAAAGGCAATGAATAAAACAATCATTAAGATGCTAAGAAAAAAAATCAAAACATGATGAGGATTAGCATAATTAGATTATTTATGCCTTATTGTCATATTGCATGAGTGTTCAAATGCCCACATGTTCTACTCTTTATTCCATTTTCTATGGTATGGATTTCATATTACCTTTAGATCTTGATATACCATCCTTGTGTCTCTCTCTCAAGTATATCATCAAAGAAAATGAATATTGTGAAAATTAGTTACATCGGTTAAAAATGTTGGATGACACAAAAATCCATTATCTCAAATATATATGAGTTTATTAGAATTGCTTTAAGAAATCATACAACAAGAAGATTCAAACTTGAGAATTTAAAAATGGTGGCTTGGTTCTAAAAGAACCCAAAATAACACTATCGTAGATAAATAAAGCAAAGGAAAATTCCAATGAAATTGCTTAAGACCATTTGTGATTACAAAAAATATAGGCACATGGGTTTATTGTTTGGCCTTGATTGAATTAAAACCTTTGGAAAAAAGTATGAATGAACATCATGCACTTACAACAATTTTACGCATAAGTATAAAATTCAAAAATACAAAAAAATCATAAAATTCAATATATATATATGCATATATTAAATTTTATGATTTTTTTGTATTTTTGAATAATTAGTTACATCAGTTAAAAACATTTGATGAAACAAAAATCCATGATCTCAAATATCTATGAGTTTATTAGAATCACTTTAAGAAATTATACAACAAGAAGATTCAAACTTGAGAATTTAAAAATGGTGACTTAGTACTAAAAGAACATAAAAAGAACACTATTATAGATAAAGAAAGCAAAGGAAAATTCAAACAAAATTTCTTAAGACCATTTGTGATTACGGAAAAGATAGACACATGGGTTTATTGTTTGGCCTTGATTGAATGAAAACCTTTAGAAAAAACTATGAATGAACTTCATGCACTTACAATAGTTTTACGCATAAGTATAAAATTGAAAAATACAACAAAATCATAAAATTTAATATATATATGTATATGTATATGTATATATATATATATATATATATATATATATATATATATATATATATATATATATATATATATATATATATATATATATAGTTTTATGATTTTTTTGTATTTTTGAATTTTATACTGACATGTAAAACTACCATAAGTGAATGATGTTCATAGTTTTTTCCAAAGGTTTTCATTCAATCAAGGCCAAAAAATAAACCCATGTGTCTATGTTTTACGTAATCACAAATTGCCTTAACCAATATATCAAATATTCAAAAAATACAAAACTAGGACCTATGCATAACATGCTTTGCTAGTATACATAGTTGATTGATGTTATTTATCATATAAATGGTGAATTACATATTTAATTTTAACACACATGTTTTTGACATTATACATGAGTGAGATGCAAGACAAAAAAGTTACATATGATACATGGGCATACATATGTGTGACATTATTTACACCTAGGGGATACTTTTATACATTGTGGGAAAGCTTACAATGGTGGAATATTTGTTCACTTATCAGGTTATTTTTTTCTATATTGGTCCATTGATCATTTTAAACTATTATAAATGACTTTATCTTACTTATATTTTATAGAGAGCTATGTCATATAGATATTATGCTTTGCTATTCTAGATGATGAAATTCATTGGTTTTATAGACTAACATTGCTTTCCCCATACATGCTTGATGTTGATGATTATTACATTATGTGATCATTGATTTGTGTTATATTGTGTGATTCTATGATTGCATTGATTGTGTTTTATCATGTCGTACATCCATTATGTCAAAGGATCATCTAGTCCATGCCAATTCAAATTCATGTCATGTCTTCATTGCTTGTGTGTTTTATTATCATGATATTATGTGTGTGATTGGTTACATATATGACTGTTGATAAAATTGGTGTCATGATTGTTATCATGCATACTTATATTATGTGAGATGTCATGATTTCTATCATGCATCTATCATATTGCTTATTATTACATGCTTACTTGATTATTTACTTAGTATGATGCTTGTACGCCCATTACCATATATTACATGTTTGAATGATTAAATTTTTATATGATGGCATATCTCATGATGTTTGTATACATACTTTACATGATTACATTTTTCTATGTTAAATATGGTGCACATAACTCTTTATTTTGAGATGAGTGATTGACATGGTTTATCCCTTATATCAAAAAAGGGGCATTTAGTGGGCTTATCTTAGAGATTCAAGCCATGAAAGACATACAGTTCATACTTTAGGTCAGGTTATGTGATTTAGGTGGGAAAATTTTGATGCAGGGGCATCTTAGGAATGCCCAATAATGTTTTAGAATGTATCTTAGAGTCTTGTATGTGTATGAAAATTTGAATTTTTAATTTTTCTACCTTTTTCCAATTTGAATTTTCAAATTTAAAAGTGAGGGATTGAGAGCTCTCTATGTGGGTTAAGTGAGTAATTAAGGAAATTAAATGTTGAATTATGATGCAATAGACCTTTTATGGTCTTAGAAAAGGTATTAATAATGATTTTGAGTCATTATGTATGTGTCAAGTTAAAAGTGTGAGGTGGCAGTCATGGTTCACCACCCTACATGGGTTTTAGAGTTATTAGGAGTTTATTGATCTAAAAAACCATTATAGTGCTTGTTTTGAGAGTTTTTGAATTGGTAGTAAGGTTATATAGTGCTTTTGGTCCATAGGAAGGGATATAAAAGAAAATAGGGCAGATAAGATTATTAAAGAAGAAGGTCTGCAAAAATGTATGAAGAGTATGTAAGTTGATGTCATAAACTAAAGATTTTGGTAATAGATGATGTGATTTAAGTGTGTACTTTAAGGAATTTATAGATTACGCATTTATTCTCAGTACTGAGTAAATAATGTGCATGATTAAATATGTTTATACCCTGCATTATATACAATTTTTGTGTTTATAAACAAGAAGAAGGTACAGGCTTATGATGAAGGCCTCATTCAAGAATGTTGAGAAAAATACTACATGTGGTGAGAAAATTTAAAATTTCCTATTGTTTTAGTGATTTTCATATTGAGATTCATATTGAGTCCAAGTGATTTGGATGACAAGATAACCAAATAACCCCTATCTTGTTTACTATTCTGATGGACTCGTGGTCTATTTCCTGCATGAATGAACATTGGTTCAATTATCTCAGTAACCTTAATGCATCCATAATTCTTTGATGTTGCCTAAGAAGTGTATGCTTGAAGGAAAGACATAGAAAGGTGGTTGATGCTTGCAGATTGGTTTAGAAACCTTGAATTCTGTAACATTCTTGTTTGGTTGAATGGTGACTGTATGTCTTGGAAGGACATGATACAAGAAATGATGATCTAGTGTTTTGAGGACATTGAGGTAAGTGGTTATAAGGTGTTTAATTTTTTATTGAAATTTATCTTGCCCTGCTATATGCTTTGTTCATACCTCATAAGTATACAAACCTGTAATTTCCTATTTTCCTACACAATCAACTTGGTTTTAGGTTGGAAATAGTTGATAGAGGTTTAAAAGAAACCATTCAATGATTGTAAGAGTTGTTTGGGGTTAATATAGACCGAATGAAAGTTATTTGGGGTTTTGAAATCCAATATAAAAAAATATGTGCCTTTTAGTATGCTCTTGGCCTTTACAATGGCATAACAACCCTAGATTTAGGGTTTGGAGTATAAAAGGAGTTATAACCATCCAATCATGATAATTTTTTTTATTTTGGTCCTAAATATATGATTTAATTGAATAATCTTGTATCATAGATGTATAGATCTATTTGTATGGATTATTGAGGACTGAGTTAGATTAGGCTTGGTAGAGACCTAGTGGAATAGGCTTAAGAAGGAAAGGAAATGTGTGTTGAGAGTGAGAGTGAAACAAGGATTGATTAAGTTGGAGAAGGATAATAGGTATCTAAAAAGGTTATTAATTTTACTAGTTTGACCATATATTTCTCAGACCAAGGAGGTTTGTCCATTAGGAGCGATAATTGAGGAGCCAGGTAAGCCTACATGTACTAAACTTTTCAAATTAACCTAACTTGAAATTTTGTGTGAATCATAAGCATGGTAAAAGGTACTCAAAAATGCATTTGGTTTTTCTAGATGAGTTGATGTACGAAACATAATAGAGGATTTGCATTAAAAGAGGGCTAGTAGGCTTTGAAGCCAAGAAGATTGACTATTGAGTGAAAAATGTAAGGTGTGAGTGATGGAATTGAATTGATATGGTTTTAAATCATGTGATATAATGTTTTAAATGTTTTTGAAACTTTTTTTAATAATTGTTTGAGTCTATTTGGATAAGATTGGCCTAGTGTTGGCTAAGGAAGACTTACAATTTTGCAAACAAAGTGAAAGATAATTGTAGGCCGAGGGAATAGCTTTGCATCAAAGTTGAACAAATAGAGGCATGTATAATGCATACGTGGGGAATTATGCATGATTTTGATGAACTTTTGGAATATTCTATGATGTTATAAGACATATTATATGAGTTGGATTGAGTATATTGAGTAGATGGAGTAGATTAAAAAACATTATATGACATTATGATAGACACATTGTGGCATTCTATATCACTTTGAGGTAAAAATGGATCATATTTTTAGCATGAATGTTGTTCATGCAAACACTTTTTTATTTTCTATATTGAGGATAAATGGGGAATGATGGTACTATGTAATCACTTTGGATCTAAAATCCATATATAATAGTTGATTCGAATTTTAAATTTACATATGAATTTGTTTCAAGGTTCCACCTTTACATATCAACCTATTTTTTAGTTCCACCTTGACATAAAAACCTATTTTAGGGTTCCACCTTTGCATAGAAACTTATTTTTAGGTTCCACAAAAAGAATTATTATAATATTTATAATAGTGTAGTTGAGTTTTCTTTGGCACTCAACTTCTAGCACTTCTTTATCTCTAATAGTGGTTAAGGCATTAACACTCCTCAACACATTGTTTTATCAGTTGCATCTCCTTGGAACATAATAACCCCATGCTATTCTCCAAATAAGTTTAATAAGTGACAGCTTGGTTCATGTATCCTCTAGTGTATTCATTCCTTAAATTTTCAAATTTAAATAATTCAATGATCTAGATTATTTTAGATTTTCTATCATGAGTTGACATTGATCTATACATGTTTTCTTATAGATTTTTTATGCATCAAATAAGACATTTGAGGTATACCTCTGAACACCAAGTGTTGTTAATCACATGCACATTTTTTTATATCATCCTTTTAATCTAAATTTTTTTATCTTATACTAAAAGGGGGGTATTTTTAGACATGTAAATTTGGTATTAAACACTTGGAAAGATAAAATTTGGAACACTTTAAAATACTTGGACTTTGTTTACACATTTGAATATTGTGCACACTTTCCCCTATTTGTCTATCCACTTCTTGTCTTTTCCAACCCAATTTACCAATATATATATTTAGGATCACCTAGGCATGTGCAAGGACACTCCATAATCATAAATAGATTATCGCCATACCTCAAATCATTAGTTTTCACTCCCAGTATAGTATCAACAACAATGAGATAGTTATATTTTTTCATGGTTATCTACCTTTACCGATAATTTCTAGGAACACTCAATGACTAATTTTCAAATTTGGACATCTCCGTTATTTTAGCTTAGACATGTTTTATGGGTCAATAATAGTGATAAATATCAAAGAGTCATCTATAAATACAAATAAATTCTAAGTTCATACTCGTAGACACTTTATTTTGGTCACACTCCATGTCTAAATGGACATTAGACCTATTTCTAGACAATACTACAAATTAAGTTTAAAAATCACCAAAATTCCCAAAATCATCTTCACATTAGACATAAGTTCCCAAAATCATGTTAAGGATTCCCTATTTGGTATATTATCTTATACGCAATGATAACTTCTCATGGATTCATCCCTAGTCAAGTTACGACCAAACAAATTGATGTTTTTTTATTAATTGAGTGGGGCACTTAACTGAATTATTGAAATGACCAAAATAATAATCAAAATTAATTAACCAAACAAATGAAATTATTAACTTAAGTGAAAATTCCCTGTTGAATTAGTGAACATCTAATTTTTAAAAATTAAAATTCAACAAATATCAAAGAATATGAGGTCATGATGATGTTATCATCCTCAAAGTTAAGAATTGTAAAATATCAATATAAATACCATAAATATAAGAAATGTTAAGCCATGCTCCATAAATGCAACATATTTACAAAAACATAAATGCATTTTACCAACCTAACTCTAACCTAAACTTAACTACACAAAGGTTGAAGTTAGTTAGAAGGCTATAAATACAAGAGCCTATAAATACAAGAGCCATGACCAATCTTTAACAAAATTATTAGGTGCAAAACTACTATGCAAATGTATTGAGATAAAGCTTCATATGCCAACACATGCCAATCTAATTTCCAAGGGAATAAGGGGAAATGATGCACATACACCATTAATAAAGATTCATTGTCCACACGCTGAGCACTAGCCCACTCTTAGGCCAACAAGCAATTAGAATTTTCAAGGAATGTGAAAGAGTTAACTTTTTTCTTATAATTGTCTATTAATTGTTTTTTATTTGCTCCCCCAAGTATCTAGGCTTGGAATGCTAGTTTCAATATGTTTTTCCTTGATTTGTCTCTTTATTAATGTTTAAACTAACATCATCCTTGGATTCTTATTGCATATATAATGGGATGCCCGATGAGTCCTGAAACCCACAATTCATCATAGGATTAATTTGGCACTCTTAAAAATCCAAAAAAAATAAAACTTCATTCTAGATTTTTCACTAAATTTTTTGTGTTTTTATGTTTGCTAGATATTGGTGACTTCAACCTATGTATCGGCAACTTTGCTAGTTTTTCATGAAAATGACAACTTTGTTACTACATAGTGATGACTTTGACATTTTTATGTGTTTTTAGTTTTATGTGTTTTTCTAAGAACTCAACAACCTTACACCTAAATATAAACAACTTTGACAGAAAATAGTGGCTTTGACCTGAGTATTAGTGACTTCATCCTGGATATCAGTGACTTTGCCAAGTACAAGTTTTTTATGAAATTGGTGACTTTATTATTTTTATTCTAAAAATAATGACTTTGTTCTTATTAATCGATGACTTTTACAAATTCTATGCTTAAGCTAGTTTTATAGGAAAATGGTGACTTTGCTAACTATTAAACGGTGAATTCACTCTAAGACACAAACCTGAGACTTTAAAAGTTTAAATTTTTTGCTTTACTTAGACAACTTAATCAACACAAATTAATAATCTAATGTTTGTTTTAGGGTACTAAGAAAGTAGAATAGGCCTAAAGAATTCCATCACATTTAAGTTGGTTGTTTTATAAAATTCACTCACACTTACATTTAGTATTTAAAAACATTCATAACTTATTATTTTTCATTGCAAGCTTTTTACAAGGCCTTCAAAGGTTTCAATTTTGGTGTTTACAAATGATTTAATTTCACACTTTCAAATTTGCATTTTATTTTTAACATTGTTTATCAAAGTCATGCATATGTTGTCCCCTATTTAGGGTGACTCAGAAATGTCACTAAGCTACTAGTTCATTGTATCCCAAAGCTCACGTATTGTATGCTCTCCCCCCATTTTCTTGAATGTGTGTGACTTAGAGTCAAATTTATCCCTTTATTTTTGTTTGAATTCATAATCAAGAGTTCATCACCTCCTTGCAAGACCTTTAGGGGTGCATTGACCTATGCTTTCATCTCCCATAATCATACCAAACCCACTTATCTAGTGGCATATATAAATTAAGTATACTATTCGCTAAGATAGTGGTTGAGTGATTAACTTGACCAGTTAGATAGGGTCTTGAAACATGTGATAGTATAGACATAACACTCTATTGAATAATTGAAAGATGGAGTGGTTGTGAAAGGGACAAGACCTTTCATAATAAATTAGATATTTTGTCATCAAAGTGATGGATATTTTATTATGCCCAAGTGTTTTTAGGCACTTATGGACCATCTAGAAAAGTCAATTAATTTTTTTAGATTGATTAACCCCACTTACCATGGATTATCCTACTAATGTCAAGTTACTTTTGTGATCTAAGCTCCATGCCACATACAAGTTCTTGAGAGATAGATGGGGGATAAAAACTCTACCTTCATGTGATTTTATTTATTGGATTAGCATTTAATTCCTCATAAGAACTGGTATATCGATGGAAGTTTGGTCATTATTATGCAAACCTTGTGTCAGTTATTAAGGTAAGAACATATGTTTATGTGCATCTTATTTTGTGTAATTGATTCTAAAACCATTAATGCAAATAAACATGTTCAATGCCAAAAAAATTAATACACATACACATTCCCACTAAGAAATGTTATGCCACCCAAATTTGGTGAGAACATTTACTTTAAATTAAAGACTTGAATAAAGTATTTGTGCCTAAATTTTTTGAGAGACGTTGTTACGTTACCCATTTTAAAGTCTAGACCATTACTCATTAAAAAAAACCAAGTATTTCAAACCACATTGGAAATCCATTTTTTAAAGTTTACATCTAAATATGATTGTTTTAAGCTTGAGTCTTGCCTACAACTTTGACGTGAATTGTTCACCTTTTTATGTTTCAACTATGTAACTTGGATCAATTTTTAGCATGGTTTAAATATCTTTGCCTAGACCAAGTTCCCTTTTAGACTGAAACCATGTTTTGTCTTGTTTCCAAATTCTAATTAGACCAAGTGTGTCATTTTTTTTCAAATTAGGACCTTAGATGTAAGAATAATTTCAAGTTTGTTTCAAGGGCCAATTTCTCATGTGCCTAAACCAAGTTGGCTTCCAAGACCTAGTTAGAAGTTTCACATCCCAGAACCAAGTTCTCTTTTGCCTAAAGACCAAGTTTATTTTTAGGACCTCCTTAAAATTTCATGTACCTAGACCTAAACCTTAGTATCTTTTCCATATAATTTAAATATCATGTGATAAGTCTTAAGACTAAAATTTGTTTATATTTTTACCAAGACCAGACTAATTTTTCCTTTTTCAACCATTTGTTCCAAAGACCTAGAGTGTTTTAGTGATAAGTTTAGACCAATTTTTAGTTGTTATTTTTCTAAAGTAAGATCAATGTAGGCCAATTTAAAAACATTCCAAACATTAAATCACCCTTTATCAAGGAAAGAAACATGAATTTAACCATGGCTTGATATACACATAGTGAAGCTATGCATAACCCCTCTTCTGAGAATGTTATCATGAGAGACCTTTTTGAGTATGATCCTTATGATGATGATGTAACATATGAGATGGATTTATATCTCACATATGTGTCACCTAATATAGATCAGGGCCAATACCAATTAGCACAATACCTCACCAAGACTCCACCTTATCAAGGATAAAAATAAGACTCCTCATGCAATACCTTACAAGTATACTGCCTAGTGTGGAAAATTTCCAACACTAACAACCATACTTTGTGACCACACTGTCTAGTGCCAATTATGATCCCTATCTATTTGATAACCATATTTCATAACATAGAGATGATATCCTTGTTAGAGTGGTAGAATTAGGTGCTAAATTCCTATTAGACTTCCCATAGGAGAGTTTACCTAGTTTGGTTAGAAGATCTAGCAATGCACCCTTCATCAAACCATTTGATTAAGCCTCTACAAGTCAAAATCAGACCCATGTACCAATGCTTGACCAAGAACTTTTTACATTTGATAAGGGAAAGATTAAAAGTGATAACCAACTAATGCAAGTGCAATAGGCCTATCAAAATTACCTAAACCTAGGTAGGAACTTTAATTCCCTAAATATTTTGAATACCCCACTTATAGAGTTAGCTACATAAAGTGGAATAAAAATGGACTTATTAGGTCAATCCAATAGAAACACTGATATGTTTAGTTAAACTATGATAGTTATGGATATGTTCAATGTTCCAATAATTGAGGAAGAATCGATGGCCTCTTTAGGAGACCCTTTCAAAATGTGATAGATAACACACAAGTTTTGCCTAATCCACACCAAGTTAAGTTTAGCATACAATTGAACATTCCTGTAAATGGTTCACAATATAATGGGGAAGGTACACCAAGCTCACAAACATAAAATATGACCGTCCACTCTCAACCAACTACTTCCTCAATTAAGCAGTAATGAATGGACAATCAATCATAGACTAATACCCCACCTCAATAGGTGATGACCAACACTCCAACTCAATAAGCATCAATAAATATTACACCTTAATAGGTGTAGACCAATGTGCCATCACAGTAGATGGTAAATAATCCACCTCAAACATTGTCCAATTAACAACATCTTACACCTATCCAACAAGTGCCAATCCAATAATATCATTACTAGCCAACAACAAGTGCCTATCCAAAAACAAGCCCTCAACAAATAATATATGTCTAACATGTAATAATTATCCAATAGAAAACATGTTTTCATCTCATAATAAGGGATTAATACATAATGCATGCCTAGTAGATAATATTTTCCTCACACCCAATAGATACCTTGTATACAACATGTGTCTAACATAAAATAACTTCCACAACATGACTTTAATCAACAATGGGTACCTTTCATACAATAGGGTTCAACTAGCCATCAGTAAATTCCCTTCCAAGCCCATCACATGAAATCCATTCCCCAGCACCAAATACCTCCATTAAGGCCATAGTTCCCTCCAAATCAAAACCACACTACCAATCCCAATTGGAATGTTTACCAACAAGTACCATACTAATAGTATAACCTTAGCCAAGGGATGCATATTCTTGGTAGGGTAACCAATCAAATGAATATTTTCCTTCCATTCCTCCATTATACCTAAGTCAAGGTAACCCACCTTGGACCACCCAACCAAATTCCTAGCCACAACCATCCAAGCCTTCTACATTCCTAGCCTAAGAATTACAACAAGTGAAGGATGTAATTGTGGTCTACTATATAGGAAAGTAAGGAAATAATTTTATATTAGATGAGATAGATCATATCCATTCAACATGGATAACCTTCAAATACCATTTCCTATAGGTTTAGATTCAACAAAGTTTAACAAGTACAAAGGTAAAGGTGACCCAAAGGAACATCTAAAGGAGTTTTATGTTACTTTACAGCCAATAGCCTATAGTGATATCTATTTGATTCTCCTCTTTTTGTGTAGTCTATTTGGACATGCCTTGGAGTGGCTACTAAAATTCCCCAAGATTGATGTGCCTAAATTTGATGATCTATCATATAAGTACATGCAATAATTTGGTTATAACCTTAAACATAAGACTACCATGGTTTATTTAGGCCAAGCTCAACAAAGTCTTGATGAGATTTTATCGAGCTACTTACATTGATGGAAGGCATTTGCTAGTCATTTCACACATAATTTTCTAGATAAATAGTTAGTAAATATCTTCACACTTAAATTGTAAATTGATATATCTTATCACCTAGAGATATAATATGCCCACATGTTTGAGGATATTATCAAAAAATCTTAAAAATTGAGAAATACCTCATCAATAAAGGGGTGATAGAATTATACACTCCTAACTAGAATTAGAGCCAAAACTAGAATCAAGGCCAAAATCAGAACCAAAGCCCCATCTAAATGCAGGCTCCTGCACTAGCCCATGGAAATAATTTTGAAAAACCCAAAGACTATAACCATAACAAGAATGTTTTTGGTAATGGATTTATTAAATAATTCCATGTCAAAATGGTGAAAACATCATATGCTCAACTGGCTCCACTTATGAATCCAATTCCACATATGTAGGTATTACCACCCTATCCTTTATAAACACCTCCTCCACAAAGAAAACTAGCTGATAGTCTTCAATGATATTGGAAAACCAATTGAGTCAGTATTCTAAAACCTAGCTACCACTGATATGATTAGTTGGCCCATTTTAATATCATTCCTTGAAGGTGTTCCTTTCCCTAAATGGTATAAAGAATAAAAAAATTATGACTACTATTGAGTCAAATTCTATTCCATATGTTGATGTGTGTAATTAAGGCACTTCATTAAGAACATGCTAGAAAATGGATAAATTGAGTTGGATAATAGGGATTTTACTTCCAATAAGAATTTGGGTATTTACTAGAATCATTTTCCACAACATAATGCTAATAATCAAAACCAATAACCATGAAGGTCATCTCGATAATAGCAAAAATAATAACAAAAGTAGTAATGACAACACCAACCATAAAATGGATGGAACCAAGGTCAAAATGATCAAAACTAACCCAAGTTCCTATTGTGTTGTTGCACATGATAATAGTAGAGTTATAGATCATGTTATGAGAGGTTATATATCCATTATTACCATCAACCCTAGACCAATAACCAATCACCCATGATCAATAATCCCAAATCACCTCACAATGTAGGTAATCCTCCTTTTGCCCATGATATCAACCAAGCTTATCAACACCTAAAATATACCATCCTAGGCGCTTCTCCTTCTCTTTCTAGTTATAATGGTACTTTACCCAATCCATATTATGAAATCATAACTAGGCAGATTAAGGTAGCCATTCTAGGCCCATAGTTGCCTTCTACCAATGAACCCATCCAATCCACCATACTAGCTACGAGTAAACCAATTACTAATGCTAAGGAGACAACATAAAATATTGTGGAGTAACTAAAAAAGATGCCTACAAAAATCTCTATTCTACATTTTTTGTGTACCTATACTATCCACAAAAACTTATAACTCTTGAGCCAATCCCAAGTGTCAATTGAAATTACACAAATTAATTCCAAGCTTTGGTTAGACACTTAGATCTTGGTCAAAAACTGACCTTTAACTAAAGTGACATGTCATTCCTAGTCCCTCTCCACAATAACCCATTATATATTGAAGTTATCATAGTGTGGCATAAATTTAAACATGTCCTCATAGACAATGGATCAGGCCTCAACATTGTGTCTCTATGGTTAGTCAAGTATCTTGGATATATGATAGCTAACATTTATCTAAAAAACCATTATTATTAAGGCCTATGATAATGAAGAAATAAAATCATATGAAACAATTTGTTTGCTAGTTGTTATTGGGAACCTAACCCATGACAAACTTTTCCATGTTCTAGATCTAGATTTGTCATATAACTTGCTTTTGGGCTAGTAATGGATACCTGAGATTCATGAAATACCTTATACATTGCACCAATGTATCAAGTTTCCTCATTCTAGGATGGAGGTGGCTATGCCTATAGACCTACAACCATACCAATTCTATAAACATCTAAATGTTGAGTATGAAAGTTATAATTACCATTTTGGCATAGAACCTACACCCAATAAAGATAAATATATACTTGTTAAATTACTATACTATAATTATATAGACCCAAATAGCCTTGCCTCTACTTCCTTTGTGCCCCCTCTTTAGATATCTAATCATTTTACCATCTCCAATAAAGGTCCAGGTGAGTACCTCACGCATAATGCATTCCATATCACCAAACTTCCATAGGTCCCTAAATCCTATGGAAGACCCAAATCCAAGGCCATTTTCATGGAATGATGATAGAAAGGAAAGTTAAATACCTAAGAGCCTATTATTTTCACATTGACCACTACCCAATAACAAGACCCACATGATGAAGATGAATCTTGGGTTTATAATGATGACTTAGCTAATTGTTACCAAAACAAAAAGTATCCCATCCTTAACTAAATCATGGATAATCAAGCTTATGAAGGTAGAGGCATGGGGGAGAATTAACAAGGCACTCTTGAGCTTATCTCCATGACCAAACACAAATGAACTTATGGTATTGGATTTAAACCACCTAGGGGTGATCTTGTGTACCTTATTTGTGCTCCTATACCAATGAATAGCAATGACAATGTTGACATCATTGTAGAGTTTGATTATATAAATACATCCATATTTAGAAAGAGCCAAAGGCTCATAAATGTGCAAAAACACAAATAGTTTTGGTTAATCTCAACAACACAATTTTATTAAACAAGACATAATATATATGAATAATATTTTAACAACACTCCCTAATAATTTTTTATTTTTTCTAACAAATAAAAACTAACAACCCTAAAATATCTCTTACAATATCACTACATGATTTGTTACAATAAATCACTTACATTAATAAACTCACCTATTTATTGAATAAACCTCTCCACTAATTTATATTTAATTATGTGGAGTACAAAACTAAACTCACTAATATATCCATGTTAGGACTAATTCCTAACATTCCCCCCTTAGCTTTAATATGGTGTGATAAAATTTAATTTTAGTTTCAACCAATAATGCATTCAATTACAAACATTGAGGATCCTGATAACAAAAATGTCTTTCAAGGCTTATTTTATAACTTTGGCTCAAAGACTATGACACGTACTTTAAAAGACAACTAAAAGTAATGAATCCTTTTATTTTTTTTGAAAATAAAACTAAAAGTTGAATTGAAACAACTTATATTGGCTCTTGACAAAGACTTAATGCATATAAATTGGTAGAGTTAATATCTAAATATAAAATGTGTAATGCATTGGCCCATAATAAAGGACTAGACACAAAACACTACACACAAAGCTTATTAAATAAATAAAGAATAAAATAAAATATGACAAAGGACTAAAATATATAAAAATATATCTAAAGGACTCTAAAAGCATACAAACCCTAAGAAGTGACAATACAATGAAGATATAAACTTACCAAATGTAACATTTAAAATGAATATAAATTGACATTATCTAAATAAAACTAATACAAAACAAAACTTAAAATAATATAAATTAGACTCTATCCTAAAATACTATTAATTAGATTCTAATATAACTAAATCAAAACCTTGAAACCACTATTCACATAAAACAAAAAAACAAAACTAAATCCAAAAATAAAAAATAGACTAAATAAAAACAAATATTAACCAAAACATAAAATAAAATGAAACCTAAAATAGAATCTAAAGCCTAAAAGGAAGACACTTCTATCACTTGGAATGAGGGAGGTGGCAATCAAGCAAGAATGAAGATGACAGTTTGGTATTTATTTTTTCAACTCAGAATATGGTAATGGATCAATCTATAGGTTGGATAACTCGCCAAAAATGGAAATGGAGAATTCACTAAATAGATCCATTTGGATATGTGAACTTGAAATAGAGGTCATCATTATGAGTTTTATGCCTTTGACTGTTGATTAGGTGCATACAGATCTAATATATTCAATTCTAAGCACATAATAGGATCATCAATGTGAATGCAATTTGAATTCTACCTTGAGCTTGATGCAAGATCCTCTAATGCAGGCTACGATGAGTCTTCTATTGTAGAGATGATAGAGAAGATGGGTTTGAAGAATGTTGTTATGAGCAAAGATGACCTTGAACATAACCAATGAAAATTATTCAATCATAGTCCAATGCCAATTAAACCATTTAAAATAGGTTTGCTTTCAATGTATTCAATACAACTCTAGCCCATAGAGATATTTGAATACAAATATCTATAAATATTTTATTCAAATTTCTCCTTTATTGTACAACTTGATGAAAAATATTGTATAACCATGATTCAAATCTATAGAATATATATATATATATATATATATATATAATTTTGATTTTCCTTTTCCCCTTTTTTATTTTCCAAAATTTTGGATAAATAAACAGATTCAGGAAAACAATACACACAAATAAAATAAGATCAGAAACTAATTATATATATATATATATATATATATATATATCATTTTCATATGCAAATTAGGAACATAATGGAGTTGTCAAACTATGAATAAAATGGAAGGATGGATAGGGAGAAGAATGCAGGTGAACCATGGAGTCAATGGGGTCACATGTGGTCTACATTTTAAGACATTTGGCAATATGCAAGCAGAGTGAATAATAAACAATTGATATCTGCAAGTGGTCTTCACTACTTTATCATTGTGTTGTGGGGAAGGAAAACAATGAGTGGAAGAAGCCAAAATGCTTAGAGAGGCCTCACAATAACTGCTCTAATACCAAATATAGAAATACGTCCATATTCAGAGAGAGTCAAAGGCTCATAAATGTGCATAAGTAGAAATAGTTTTGGTCAATCTCAACCACACAATTTTATTAAAAAATACATTACAATATATATAACTAATATTCTAACATCACTCCCTAATAATAGGATAATTGTTATAACAACTAATAACTAACAACTAATAACCCTGAAATATCTCTTGCAATATCACTACGTGATTTGTTACAATAAATCACTTACATTAATAAATTCATATATTTATTGAATAAACCTCTCCACTAATTTGTATTTTATTATGTGGAGAACAAACCTAAACTCACTAATATATCCATGTTAGGACTAATTCCTAACATGATTACAATATATTTATGAAGAATTAGTTAATACCAACTTGTTTAACCCTCATACCATATATACCATTACACATGTCATTCATACTTCCCCACTTTTCCTTCATCATCCTTAACTCATCTACTAGGACCAATAAAAACCCATAGTATCCCTTGATGAGTTTTAAAATGATAAGGCTATTTATGACTTCATGGTCCTAAGAGACCATATTCCTCATGGAGATCATAAACAAGGTTTCTCTATCACATTGGATCCTACTGCCTATTATGGAGATCAGGTGAACTTCCTTATCTAAAAACAAAAAGAAAAACAAACATTATGGTCTTGAAGTGAAAACCTCTTTAGGGTGCTTTCAAACTAGGGTAATAATAAATAAAAGGGATAGTCCCTTGCTGAAAACCTATTTTAGGTGCCATTAGATGGGGATGTTCACCCTTATTTGAATGAAGCTCAGGAGGCCACCAATACCACAATAATATTTGGCTCTAAAATCAATGTCGAAGAGTAGTGGGCCTTTGAACAGATTATCCAAGAATGTCCATAAGTATTTGTTACATGACCTTTTCCACCGTTTAGTGATTTTGATGCATCCTGTCTGGGGGATCTTGATGAATTAGTCCAACTAGAGGACTTTGATATTTCTAATCAATTTAATTTTCTACCAAATCTCCTTGAAGATGGTTCTACACTCCTTATGGAGGACACTTGTGAAGTCAACATTGGAACACCAGATGATCCAAAAGGGATAAATCTATCCATGTACCTCACTAAGGAGGAATGTGAAGTCCTTACTACTCTCCTAAGGGCATTCATTGATATCTTTGCATGGTTCCATTCTAATATACTAGGTTTATATCTTTCCATGGTTGTACATCATTTTTTAGTACATCCTAAATCCAAGACAGTTAAATAAAAGTTGAGAAAAATGCATCCTCATATCGCCATATTAGTCGAGAAAGAACTAGAAAAACTACTAGAGGAAGGATGTATTCATCCCAATGACTATTTAGAGTGGATCTCAAACATTATGTTAGTTAGAAATAAACTAGAAGGTATCAAATTATGTACCAATTTCCATAACATCAACAAGTCCTACCCAAAAGATGACTTTCTTCTACCAAATATTGCCATGATTATTGACACTAAAACTGGGTATGAAATGCTTTCTTTCATGGATGGTTTTTTAGGGTACAATCAGATCAATATCACACCTGAATACCAACACAAGATAATGCTCACCACTATTTGGGGAATGTTTTATTATCAAGTAATACCTTTCAGACTTAAGAATGCCGATGCCACATACCAACATGTAATGACTATCATTTTTGATGACATGATGCATGATATTGTTTAGGATTATGTTGATGATATCCTAGGAAAATCCAATACCATAACAAGCCATTCAGAGGTGTTGTATAGAATTTTTAAACACCTTTAGGAGTATAAAGTAAGGCTTAACCCTAAAAAGTGATTATTTGGTTTCACTTCAAATAAATTACTAGGCTTCATTATCTCTTTTAGGCATATTGAAGTCAATCCATCCAAGGTTAAGGCCATTATAAGATCCCACCCCCATCTACTTTAAAGCAGCTCCATAATTTGTAGGGCAAGATACAATCCATCAGGCACTTCATTTCTTAATTGGCCAATAAATTCCATCCATTTACCCACTTAGTAAAGAAGGGCACAACACTTTCATGGAATTTAGGTTGTCAAAATTCCTTTGAACACATAAGAAAATACTTGGACAATACACCTATTCTATTACTACCTAAGCTAAATAAGCCATTACTACTTTATTTGTCTACATCTAAAAATGCCCTAGGGTCACTTTTGACCTAACATGATGAACAAGGAATATAACATGTTTTATATTACTTGAGCCACACATTGGTCATGTAAGAGCACACTTATATATTGATATAAAAATCTTGTTTATCCATGGTCTTCATATCATAGAATTTGTATTACTACATGCTTAACAATAAGACAATCATCATAGTCAAAGTAGATCCACTCAAGTATCTACTTTCAAAGATAAATTTATAAGGCCACATGGATAAATGGATCATTATTCTAAATGAGTTTGATATTGAATATGTTAATCAAATTCCATCAAGGGACAAGTACTTACACACTAGCTTTCTAAATCTCCCCTTTTTGACACTGAACCACTCACTTTTGGTTTCTTGATGAGTCCATCATGACCATAACATAAGCACCTCCCAAAGAGCAATAGAAAAAACTTTATTTTTATGGTTCCTTCATGTCTCTTGGATTAGGATTAGGACCTTTTTTTATCACACCATAAGAGAATCTCATTACCAAGTCCTTTCGTATCAGTTTTCCTTATACCGATAACATGTCTAAATATAAAGCACTCATTATAGGGATTCATCTAGTAGTATAATGGAAATCCAACATCTAATAGTTCATGGAGATTCTCAGCTTACCATCAATCAAGCTAAACCAATTCCAAACCAAGGATGAGAAACTTGTGCCTTACAAACACATGATGGACATCCTTAAGTAACAAATTATGCATCATCAATTTGAGAAGATACCTTAGGCTAGTACATAATAACAAATGGCATGGCTATAAATGGTTCAATGATCTATAGTACTAAAAAAGAAAGAGATTATTAGTTCCTTATTAAATATATTCTAGCACCTACCCATGAAACTTTAGTCATTAAGATGATTTATAATATTGTTGGTCTTAGTTCTACTTGGTATACTAAACTATATGATTACCTTCATGACCAAATCATTCCACATAACTTGTCTCATTAAAAACAAAAAGGATTTATAGACAGCCTTTTTTTATACATTTCTTGGACCTAAACTCTATCATAGAAACATTGATGGAACTCTGCTTCACTATTTAAACTTGGTAGAATCTAGATTAGAGTTGAGGGAAGTTCACAAAGGGGTTTGTGGGGACCTTACTAGTGGGGCCATCCTTGATAAAAAGTTACTTTGTACTAGGTATTATTGGCCAACTATGGAGGATGATGCCATTGCATATGTTAAAAGGTGTGAAAAATGTTGGAAGCATGTTAATTTGATACATGCTCTAGATCAAACACTCAAACTACTAACCACATAGTTATTTTCAATGTGGGGACTCAACCTCATAGGAAACATTAACCTTACATCCTTAGATGGCCATAAACATATCCTGACCACCATAAACTACTTCTTTAAGTGGGTGGAATCCATTCCTTTAGCATACATGATTGGAAAACAAATATTCAAATTTATTTACAATCACCTCATCTGCCACTCTGGTATCCCTTCCGACATTATATATGATAATGGTAGTTCATTAAAAAATAAGGATTTTAAGGCCCTTTATGATGAATATAATATTACCCAACACTTTTCCACTCCATATTACCTGCAAGGCAATGGATAAACAAAGGCATCTAATAAAACCATTGTCAAGATCCTTAAGAAGATCATTAATGATACTAGTCATGATTGGTACTTGTAAATCTTTTGTCCCCTATAAGCTTACCAAACCAATTTTTTCACTCTAATAAGAGCCACACCTTATTCCCTAGTTTATGTTATTAAGGCCATTATTCCTATCGAGGTCAATTTGCCTTCTCTTCATATTTCATTAAAGCATATCCTTGATGAGGAGGATTATAGAGTAGCTCATTTTCAAGAGTTAGAACTTTTAGACAAAAAATGAATGGAAGTTGAAGATAACCTTCAAGCATACTTCAAATTGTTATGTTCTCAATATAATAGGCATGCAAAACACAAATAATTCGAGCTTGGTGATCTTGTACTCAAATAAAACTAGAAAAACACCAATGCCAAATGCAAGAAAAAGGGCAAGTTTAAGCCTAATTGGTTGGGACCCTATGTGATTATCATTAAATATGGTTCTAGGGCATACATGTTAGCTATGCTAGAAGGATATGAACTTGATGAACAAATGAACAAAATACATCTCAAGTGAGTTTTTGCTTGAGTGACCTAGATCATTATCTATAAAGATCACTTACTTTGTGTTGGACTATATCTTTATATGTACCATGTCATATGCCTTTCCCACCATACCTTTCCCATCCCCATTTTGACCTTGGTTTCAATCCATTTGTACTTTAGCTAGCATTAGTGGTGTGATTTAGACACAATTCTAATAGGAAATTTAGATTGGATACTATTAATTATGTTTTTCAGTGGTAGTTCTTTGAGTAGTGTGGTCATGAAATTGAGAATTACATCCTTCATTTTTGTCCAGTTCTATATCAATTAACCTTGTTGTGTTGTTATACCATTATGTCATTCACCTATTCATGAAATTAATGTTAATTATTTAGGATTACTCACTATAGGATGAACTACATTGGCTTGAGGTCCATTTGGGCTATGTAGGGAGTACTCAATATTTTTTGAGGTTAGTTTCACCACCCTTATTCCCATGCTCTCATTATTTTATGAGTTATCTAAGCCAACACTCTCATCATTTTATGAGTAATAACCATTTGTATCTCATAATTATTCATTGATTTGAGCTACCTAAGAACCCAAAAACATGGAAATATACCATAAAACTCCTAAACAAGCCTCAAACATTACATCAATCAGATTATATCCATGCTACTCAGGACATGTATATCGTAGTCAGCTAGTATAATTGAAGCTTTCACATGGATCACATAATGACCATTTCCATTTTCCTATTCCATTTTATCTATTGTGTTCTCTCCCATTTTTAGGAGAAATACATTGGCTTGAGGTCCACATAGACTATGTAGGCAGTGCTTGGATACATGAGGAATTCTTGAATCAACTCGACTAGTATAGGTAATTATGTTCATTTTTTATTTTCATTAACCATTCCTTGGTATAGTTTTGTCTCAAAAATTCTCTCATCATTGTATGAGTCATATCATCTTACGCTCTTACCATTTTATAAGATTATTCTTGTTCTAAGCCTTAGACATAGTGGATGCTATAAATTACCAATCTATTTCATTTGTGAAAATTCACCTTTTATCTTTCAATGTGGTTTTCTCCTAAACCACCCTCTCATATTTTTGTGAGTTCATGTGCCTGATGTTCTCATAATAATGAGTACCAACCCATTTTTGTTTCACACTCTCACCATTTTATGAGATCATTCATATTTTCCTCTACAATCAATCAATTTTCTTCTCTTCCCAATTCCTAAGAGAGCCACATTTGGCTTTAAATCCATGTTGGAGCTCGTGTCCATAGGAATATTTAGGTAACATCCATTTTATTAAGGTATGTGGAGTTAGAGCGACCACCCCTTCCTTATTATTATATTCCTCCTTTTCATTCCTATACTATCATGCATGTGCCATTATTCCTTATATCCTAGGGGTAATCTTTTTCCAAGTATAACAATTAAATTACATGTGCACAAATAGTTAGATTAGTTGTTTGTTCTATTTGGACTAAAATTAGTTTTTTGTTTAATTTGTATATAGTAGTTGTTTGTTTCATTTACCTTAGCTTAATTTGTTCATTGCATTGTGCCTTATAATTAATTCATTTATCGCACTAGGCCTTATATTAACTTATTTATTTTACTTTTTCGTAGGTAATTTTGTTGTTCCATTTTTTTTAGTTTAGGAGTTTTCTATTTGTTTCTTGATTATGCAATTTACTTTTATGTGGTTCAATTCTAATTATTTACTTAGGTTTTATTTGTTAGATTTTTTTATTCTAATTGATTTATGAGTAACATATATTTATGCCTTCCTTCTCTTTAGTTGTTGTAAGTTTATTACATTATAATTGCACTTAAGTCTTGATTTGTTATATCTTGTACTTGATTTATGGGTATATGTATTCACTCCTACAATTAATTTATTGCATTATATTTACACTTGGGATTTGATTGATCATATATTATACCTAAGTTGTTTATATTTGGATTTAAATTAAGTTTTTCCATGTATATTATATACAATGTTATTATGATTTGTTTATAACTATGATGCATAATGTCACATGATACAACAAAAATCAAGACAAATATCTATCAAATAATAGTGACAACAATATATCTCCTCTTATTCAAAATAGACATATCCAAATAATCCAAACCCATAATAACCAAATCATAATGACTATACTATGTGCTAATGAGGATGTACATCTCTGAATAAGCATATATTACAAGTCATAAACATGAGTATATAAATACATGACATATATATAACACATGAAGAAACATACAATATATTTGTTATCATACACTATGAATAAGAGAATAACAATGTCAACATTTCCAAGTAAACACAACATAAACATGATACTTTCACACATGATAAAGAAAGAAAAGAACATCACATGTATATCAAAAGAATAAAAATCCTAGTACAAATCCATAAACCAAATATGAATGTCATAGATCTTGCCAAAAATAATGAACATCATGATTATGTAAATATCATCATACCAAAATACAATATTGCCAAAGAGTTATACAACATCATCTTTGACTATGAAAATATCTAGGTCATGTGGCCAGTGGTGGCCTTGGTGGTGGAGTGGTTATGGTTATTGAATTGATTTCCCTAATGCCATTATATCATGTCCTTGATATAGATTTGGAGGACCCTACCATATTTATGTGCATCTTAACCTCAAATTTAGGTATCTAATGGTCCTTAGGAATCATTATATCATATGCTCATTGATAGTACGAGGCCTCATCCTTAGCCTAAAGGATCTCTAAAACCATCATAGATAATCCTACCTATGTACCTACTCCCTAAGCCTCATCCTACTCATGTTAGAGTCTCTCAGTCTATACATTGGCTTGATCCCTCTCTACTATGTCTTAATCTTTGGCAGCCTATATTTGTGCCTATGTATGTATCATTCATGCCACTCCTACCTTTAGTGAGTCAATGGTACTCCCACATAGTTTCATATCACTGTAATCCTTATAATAAATGACATCACTTAGATAATCTATTGGGTAGTATGAAAAAACCACCTTAGATCATCTAGTACATCATATTGCACCCCAAACTACCATAATACTTGATCTAACCTACTCTTCTATGATGTGCATCTACCTACTTGTCAGAAAGAACCTATATGTCATATACACTATGTACCATCTATCAGACCTCTAATAAATCTATAGTGGAAAATAAGATAATAGTATCAATAACTTGGATATCAAATCATCCAGCATCTGGTGATAGTGGTAAATCTCACCATGGTTCCCTCTATGACTTGTACCTATTTGATCCCATCCATAAAATATGGGCTCCTATGGGCCCCATACCCATATATGTCCTACCATTGGTTCAATGATTATATGCTCCCATACCTAATCCTAGAGAAAGGTAGTCAACCCAATACACTAGCCTCCTCTATAGGCCACCACATACAAGTATATGTATAGCTGGACTAATACTATAGGTCCTGAAGCAAACTTGGCCATATCATCTAGTATAGCTCTGATCACCCTGCCTAGGCTCATATAGAAGAATCAGCCTCTCTTGTCAAGTGTTAATATGTCACTAGTAATCACCATTAGGACCATAACTTCTTTGTCAATCAATGCTGGTGGTGTCAGATCCTCAGGTGCTAAGTCATTTGGTTGAATATCTATATACAACTCTAAAAAAATAAATTTGACCTTCCCATATGGCATGGGAATGTCATGGTCACTAACTAAATCATCTATCATAACTTGATATTTTTTTATATTTGTCTAAAACAATCTTTGACCTCTTATAGGTAGCTTTAGTATATGCTAGGTGTCCTTTAGTATAAATGCAACCTCACTTATCAGTAAGTGGAAAGTAAAAATCTCTGAGTGCCACAACTTAGATAATGCACTCAAATACATTAGATCCACTCTAATCATAGTCATTCATTCCACTTCAAATAGATCCATGACCTCTAAGAATGCACACATCTCCTCAATCTATATTTGAGGAGTTCACAAATAGTGTGAGTGTCACTCATGTGTCATCAAGACCTCAAGTCAATCCTAAAACCATAGATAGATTAGAAAACACCTATCACATTTTGTTAAGCATATACCTATTCTAACTCATTTATTGCTTATTTTACTTGACCAGTTTTATTCATAAGACTAGTGTGCCCCTCTTACCTAGAGTCATGACCCACTTTGAGTACCTTAGCTAGTCATTTTTGGCTTTTGGGGTGAATTCATTAGTTTTCTTGATGATAAAGTCATCATTTTAGCATTTTTTGTCATTTATGGTGATGTCATCATTTTTATTTTTCATGAAAATTATGAATTCACCTATTTTGGCAAAATCATCAATTCAATGATTTCCATCGAACTTTGATGGAGATGTCATTCAAAAATTGGTGAAGCCCCTATTTGTCATGCCACGTAAATGATGACTTCACCCTTTTCACCCTAAACTAGCATTGAATGCATCATAAATGCCCAAAATTTTCAAGTGAGGTTCACTTATAGGTAGTTATTATGTGGTGGTCTCTTGTCTCCCACATCTGGTCATTCACATGCCTCCATCCTCACCCACGAGCCATATTTTTGTGTTTTACTTCACAAGGTCAAAGCTCTAAATTTTTCAAAGGGTAGGGTGAAAATGGAATTTTTTTACCCTACGGGGTGAATATAGCTTGAAAACTTATTTTTTCACCCCCCTCATTCCTAATGTTTATAACATTTATTTTAAGAGGTCTTATTTTTGACTCTGTGGTCTATTTTTCAATCCATTTATTTCTATTGTTGTTATTTTTAGACTATTTTTATCACTGGATCATGTTGTGAGGGATTTTTTAAAAACTTGTTTAATAACATTATTTTTTGGGTGTACCACATGTTAGTTCAGATGTGCATCTTTGTATTAGTAAGTACCCAAGATTTGTACCATTCTTATGTGCCATCTCATTGTTAATTTGTCTCACAGGTTTAGTGCATGCACTCATTTTATTAATGTTCCTAGATACGGCAAATTATTTTGATCGATTAATGATCAACTCTACCATATTAGGGCAAAATAAATTTTTATCCAATGATCAATCCACCCTATCGGGGCAAATCAGTATGCCAAGGATTAAAACTACCTTTTTAGGGAAAATCCTTATTTAGACTGTTACTGCCATTAGATTGTGTCATTTTCCTCTTTTCAAGGGCCCATTCAATGACACTATTTATCACTTGATACTTTGAGGGGGAATGTAGGGCTCATTATTTTCCCTTTGGGGCATCCACCTATACTTATTGAGTTGTAACAACTTACAATTGTCAACATGTCATTTTTTTTAAACATTAAATTATTTGGACTTAATCACTTTTTCAATCTTTGAAAATATGTTACTATGTCTGTGTCTTACAATGCCTTCTCAAATAGGGGGAAAATTTAGACACTTCATTTTGTCCACACTTCATGTCTAAATGGACACCAGACCAATTTCTAACAAACAATGCAAATCAAGCCTAAAAAACACCAACATGCCCAAATTCATTTGCACATTAAATGTAAGTGCTTAGAATCGTGTCAAGGCTTCCCTATTTGGGGTATTATCCTATACATAATGATAACATCTTGTGGGTCATCCCCATTCAATTTACAACCTATAAAAGTGATTTTTTTTATTAATTGAGTGGGGTACTTAACCAAATTCTTGAAATGACCAAAAGATTAAGCAAAATTAATTAAGTGAATTGAATTAAGTGCTTAAGTGAATATCTAATTTAAAAAAAATAAATTTCAACAAATATCAAAGAATATGAGGTCATGATGATGTCATCATCCTCAACATCAATAATTATAAAATATCAACATAAATGCCATAAATATCATAAATATTGAGTCATGCTCCATAAATGAAACCTCTTTCGAAAAACATAAATTCATTTGACCAACCTAACCCTAACCCAATCTTTATTACACAAAGGTTGAAGTCAATTGGAAGGTTATAAATACAAGATCCATGACCATTATTCAATAAGCTTTTTTGATGCAAGCTTACTATGTAAAATTGTTGAGAGAAAGCTTCATTTGCCAACACTTTCCAAGCCAATTTCCAAGTGAATAAGGGGAGATGATACATGCCAACCATTGATAAAGACTCATTGTCTACAAGCCAAGAACTAGCCCACTCTTATGTCAACAAACAATTTAAATTTGTAAGGAAGATGAAAGAGTTAGATTTTGTCTTCTTATTATCTATTACTTGTTTGTTATTTTCTCCCCCAAGTATCTAGGCTTGAAATTCTAGTTTTCTATACATTTTTCATTGATTTGTCTCTTTATTAACATTTAAACTAACATGATTCTTGGATTCCTATTTCATACATAATAAGTAGGACCAAGTTCTCTTTTGTCTCAAAGTGAAGTTATTATTTAATATTTAGCAAAGTTGTTATTTCCCTAAAAACTAACAAAAACACAAATTTTAGCAAAATCACCAGTTACCAAGAACAAAGTCATTATTTTCAAAAGAAAAATAATAGTCATTGATTTCATAAAATACTTGTACTTGGAAAATTTGTTGATATCCAAGATGAAGTCATTGATACTCAAGTCAAAGTCATTATTTTCTATCAAAGTTTCTGATATCCAGGTGTAAAGTCATTGATTTCCTAGAAAAACAGATAAAACTAAAAATACACATAAACGTTAAAGTCACTTACATGTAGTAGCAAAGTTTTCATTTTATTAAAAAACTAGTAAAGTCACTGATATGCAGGTCAAAGTACTTATTTTTTTATCAAGTCATAAAATGATTTTAAGTTATCACTTAATAGTTAACAAAGTCACCATTGTCTTAGAAAATTTTAAAAAACACAAAATTCAATAAAGTCATTGATTTCATAAAAGACTTGTATAGGCCCCCAAGGATGTTTTTGAAGTATTTTGTGAATTGAGATAAAATAATGACTTTTACCTATGTATCACCAACTTTGTTAGTTTTTCATGAAAATTACAACTTTTATACTTCGTATCGGTGACTTTGACTTTTTTGTGTCTTTTTAGTTTTCTATGTTTTTCTAGGAAATAGATGACTTTGCACTTGGATATAAATGAATTTGATATAAAATGATGACTTTGACATGAGTATCAGTGACTTTATTTTTAAATTTCAAACTCACTTTGTCACTTGGTCACTATTTGGCAATTACTTTAGGAAAACAATTCACATTCTCTTAAGACATTAACATAAATGCATGCACATTTAAAATCCCCTCAAACGAGTAGCGCTAGAGCCAATTTTGAATATAAACATAGGTCAAAGTTTCATGGTGTCAATTTTCAAAAGATAAACATTGAATTATATTATAGAATGATCTTAATGGTGTACACACACACCTAGATGTTAGAACTATGTGTAATTTGAACCCTCTTCAGAGTATTGTAATGTAGGTAATGTTTAGTCACTCAATGGGGAATGGTTATGAATTTTCAACACAAATTTATAACCCATTTTTTAAGAGTCATATTTTTCCAAAAGTATGATTAGGGTTTTAAAGGAAGGATAAGTAAAACAAAGATCAATACACAAGACTAAAGGTGAGTGCAAACATAGGAGATATATAAAAATGCAAGCATAATAGTCTAAGGTAGTTCATACTTGCACAAACAATTGGGATAGTACTAACATATCCTAGATAGTATTAGTGGCCAAAAGGTTTGAGCTCCTATTTCCTAATCTAACTAGTTATAGAGTAGCCATAGAGCATTTTTAGGGACTATGGTGAATACAATGAACAATATAAATTAAATAAGTAATTAAATTTTATCGTGCCTTTTCAATTATTAATATTTTAAGTACAAATTAATCTTCCTTTTACATTCAAATTTGTATGATTATTGTCCTATTTTACATAATTTGAAAATTAGTTTTACTTCATTTAAATCACATTAACAAAAAATAAGTAAAGCACATACACAGGGATAAGGTTAGGATATTCATACACACTAGATCATTTTTTCACTTTCATAAGTGTTTATTACTAACTTATAATCAAGTAGGGGTTAGTCATACACCTTATAAGTACCCTCATTTTTAATGCCTTGAAGGGTATTTTAGAGTGTATTAGGGTTAAGAGCAAGGAAAAATAATTATATAAGTTTTACATATCAATTCAAGAATCTAAAAGAGGTTTTTGATCATAAGTCATAGATGAAGGTGTTTGTAAAATTTCAAGAGGATTTGACACTACCAAGATAAATAAGTGATATATTTATAAGATCCATAATTAATTTTGGGATACTAATAAATGTTTTTTTATCAATTAAAGTAGATGAATAAAACCTAGAAATTGTCTTCAAAATAGATGTGACTTATGCTTTTTATATTGACCATGGTGTGGAAAAAGGAGAAATAATTCCAAAAAATCAGCAATGAATTTTGAGAAACTAAGAGAGAATTTTGTTTAACTCAAGTAGATGAATAAAAAAAAAATCATAAATAGATCTATTTTCAGTCATCTTCAACCCTTGACTATGCACAATAAGTCAAAATAAAAGTACCACTTCTTTAAAATCTCTTTGTCAATTCTAAGAGTTCTTAATTATGAGTTATTTCACATTTTATATCTATATTTGTTACTATATTATTTTATTTAATTAATATTTTCATTGAGAACATGTTTATATTATTTTAGTGTACTTTTGTTAGCTTAGCATCCCATTGTACACATTCAATTAAAACAAAATGAATTAACACATAAAATACAAGATCTAAGTTGTTGATATTTTTCCCTTGACAACTCATCACTACTGAGTATAATAGTCAATCTATTTTTGCCTCAAAAATTGAGTTTGAAGAAAGTAGTTTACATAAAACAAATAGTTGTGTTGATGATTCATAAAGAGGAAAAATATATGCCAGGTCATATTTATAATGAGTAAAGCCACATTTTTTTAATCCTTATAATGAATAATATCTTGTAGAGAACTTTGATTTCATCTAAAGAGGTAGAAAACCTTACCAAGGATTTCACAATATATTAGACACCTAAATATAAAGTGCTCCTTTGATTTTGGTTCTAATTTAACTTTTAATGGATTTAAAAAGTTTAAAACCCTAGGTTGTTAAAGGATATAAGTACAATAAATTAGGAGAGAAATATGCAATAAATACAACTACTAATTTATAGAAGAATTGACCTAATTAATTATTTTAAAAATAGAAATAAATCACATTAGTATGTACTTAGTTTGAAATTAACTGAGATAGATGATATATAGAGGCTAAAAACTGGCACATAAGCTAATCAGGGTGTCATAAATAGGATCTAAGTGTCAAAATTCCTCCTAAATAGTCGTATAGTTATTTGGATTCTTGTGTAAGGTCTTAAGTGAAATTATAGGATCACCTATGTTTGAGTCTGATAGGCTTGATCCTATGTATAAAAAACATGCTTCACTATTTATGACCTATTTTGGATTGAATTTGTATGCAAATCCTAGATTTCTATGTTGTTAGGGTATCTGAAGAACACAAGTAGCAAAAGTAGGATGGATGTCCTCAACATCCCATTGTGTTGATATTTACATACATACCAATACCTTGAGAGGGGATAAAGCCCAATGTAGTTCTCCCAGTCTAGGTGATGGTACAAGTACAAGTGATGTTAGTATAAATGTTGGCTTGAGTGCTTTGAGTGAGGTTTGAGACTGAAAATCTATGGAACTTGAGCATAAGATGATTGCAAATGATTGTATGTAGAAATAAGGCAGAATAGGGATCAATGACCTTGATTTTTTTACAACTTATTCTAGGCTTATTTGTTTATAATTTGCATATAATTTCCATCTAGTGGATAAAGGGTTAAAAGTCATGTATTTTTACTGATCTAGTGCTTGTGCAAAGAGTGAAATAGACATAGGCTAACCTTAGGTGTCTTAAGAATTGAAAATATATCTGTTGGGGTTAAAATCAGGCAAGGGAAACTAGCATGGTCCCTTGGTCACTAGTGAAGTGAACTAGTGTCCAAAGGGGCATTCTAGTGTCTAGGTGACAAAACCTAGGGCATTAAGGGCCTGGATCCCTAAGGGTAGGTCTCAGACTAATTTTGGGATGTATAAGAATGTGTGATACCTTAATCAAAGTTGGATAAGGGTCGAAAGAGGCCCTAAGATAGGTTTAGGGATACTCTAGGGATGGGTGGTCTCAAGTGACACTCATTGCACTCAAGTGACATTTTATATGACTACATTTTTGCCACCCCTCCCCCTCTTTATTATATAAATGCATCAAAGTGAAATGACTAGGATAAAGGAAAAAGAAGCATACTTAGACTTACCTATGAGGCAAATCTTGTGAATCTAGATATGAGTTTGTGAAGCATGCTCCATTATGTATCTTGCAAATGAAACATGGATGAATTAGTCCTTACTTAAGGAATATCAAATCAAAGACAAAATTGAGTAAAGAGATAAGAGAGAGAAGAAAATGATGAATACACCTCACTGGGAATGTGAACCAATGCAAAACTTGGTGATATCCTTTGTGTGTGTGTAATTAGTGATCAAATTGGTGAATAGCTTGGATTGCGTTGATGGTTTGGTAAATCCCCATGTGTGAATGGCTCAAAACTCAATCTAGTTTTGATTCCATCATTTCCCAACCCTTCTTGATGGATCATAATCTATGAATAACTTGGGTTGGACTGATAGCTTATCCAACCCTCCTATTTTGATGGCTCAAGAACTCAAATAGGCTATGACTCCATCATTGCCTACCCATGTGTATTATATGCATATGTGATAGAAACTATATGATGCAACTTAAACTATATAGGATGGATCTGGGGCTATTTGAAAACTCTAAAATGTAAAATCTAGTATAATTCTTTGTAAAATTGAGCATAAATTAGTCAAATCTGATAACATGTGACTGAAACTATGTAAATCTAGACTATAACGATTGTGTTATTCCATAAAATCCAAATTTTCATATTTTAGGTCTATGATATAATAGTGCAGTCCCTTGGATAGTAGAACACCATGCTAGTGTCCTTTGTGGTGTGATAGTGTCCTATATGTTATTTTTCTACCAAATTGACTCTAATATCTATCTAACTATTTTACACTATGTTTTCCTAATTCTAAGATTTGTAATTCAATGTCTATTGCTAATAAGTATACCCTGAGTGCACTCGAATGTCCTACTCTCTATGATAAAACCCTATGAATTCCCTCTCTTTTGAGGGAAGTTATTGTACCTATTTAATAATTGTCCTTAAAATAAAATCTCTACAACATTTATGTTAGGCTAAGAACATATGATATTTGCATGATAAACTAATATAATGTGTATACATGACATCAAAATGTAAACTAGATTAACCTTAAGTTGGTAATGTATGATGTATGTTAGATCTAGCATTCACATGGTTGTCAAGATAGATATAAAAATGTAAGCATGTATTTGAACAATGTAATATGAGCATAATCTATGTAAACTACTTAGTGGATGGGGCATGATGTTCATCAAGGCACCCAAGAAGGAAGTGAATATGCATGAGAGCACACATGGCATCAAAAACTAGTTGCATAAGCAACAATCAAGAGACAAGTGTCATATACATGATGCATACATGAAATCATACATACAAACATATGAGGCATGTAAAATAGGCCAAGGGGACATAATACAAGGGACATTGGCAAATGTCACTAAGTCAAAGAAATAAAAAGCATACAAGGACATATTCAAATGTTCACATACGCATAGAGAAAATGAGGTTGGATTAGAGCCACATGAAAGGACATGTTTAAATATTTGCATACATAATCAAGAAGGCACACACAAGGACATGGAAAAATATCTAAAGCTTACACATAATTAAAGGAATTGACATAGATCTATAGAACAATGGAATATTCAAATGCCCTCAAGTATATGTAGGAGAAAAAAGACACAATAAAATCTAAACTAAGAAAGATATAAATTAAAGTATGCATAAACATGTTATATAAATTTGTATAAGAGCAAAGACGTACATAATTTGATTTTATTTTAGTTATAGTCGGTAAAAAATATGAGTACTATGTGATGAACAATAGTAGGATATAATCAATGTTAACTCTATGATATAAAGTATATAAATACATAACCTAGAAAATTAAAATCTATTTAGTATGATGCCCCTAATGGGCTAATGTGTCAATGATGAATCTATGTATCTCTGTGTGTGCCCCTAATGGGTAGATAGTAGCAAATATATATATGTGTGATGAACATGAGTCTTGTAATAATATGAAAACACTCAAAGAGAACAAGTGAAGCATTCATTAATGATAAAATAAAACTACACTAACATAGATAGTGTATCTTGTATCTGTCAAATATAAGGAATGTAGACATGGAAATGTATACAATCTAAAATTTATGTTTTTTGAACAATTTTTTTCTAAGCAAATATTTGAATGTTTTTATGTTTTTTAACATATTATATTATTTTTATGGTTTTTGAGTATAATATATGTACAAGCAACATGAAAATGAAACTAGGTATAAGGAGTAAGATAAAGGCAACTATGTACCAGAAACATGATAAATTAAACTATGTAAAAGTAAACTAGGGTTAAATGAAACTGTGTACAAGTAAGCTAAAAATGAGTGAAAATATGTATAAGGAGAGTGTTATGGATAAGAATTTGTGTGCTAGTAAGGAATGTTTCTATAATCCAAAAATGTCATTGATGGGATGTTTCTATGTAACATAGGTGGTATCTTCACTTTCTAAATGGTATACATCATAATAATCTGGGTTATTCCAATCATATTCTTCAATTTGGTTATCAATGTTTGGATTTTTGATTGGGATATTTCCATATGAAATTGTATCCATTATAGGTATATCTTATTTTGAAGACTCTGATGTTAAGATCCCTCTTTTGAGAATGGTTGTTTGCTTAGCATGATTATGAATGTGCAACTTAAGTTATTACTATTTTGTTAGCATTACCTACGTATCTAGATATTTTGACTTAATAAACTATATCTATGAATTATTTACCTTATTATGTTCCATAAATCACAATCTTTGTTGACCAACATTATCAACTACTAGAATAGGAGTAGTGATGCCTTGGGCATGTTTTCCCAACCCTTGACCTTGATAATCAAATTGTTTTAGATATTTTTAGCCAAAACCATACTATTTTGAAAGTGGGATCTCATTTTGGAGAGGTAAATTTGTATCCTTAACTTGTTTTAATTATGCTTTTTGTAATATTTCTTGGTCTGATTTTGCTTTGGTAACCACTTTTGTATTATTTCAAAATTTGACCATTTTTGAATGGGATCCTATATCACTACATATTGCTTAACTAATTTATCTTGTATAGGTTTCTCATTAGCAATTATGTGTTGTATATGATTTTTTAATGTCAAACATGAATATGTGTGATGACCATACATTCTATGGTATGCATAATGATATTTGGATCTCCTCACTAGATGTAGAGGAGGTAGGTTGATCAACTTAGCATTAATCATTTACCTTAAAATATAACTTTAACTTTATTTTATCTTTGAGTACTATTTGAATCACAAGTTGTAGATGCACTTTGTTATGATTTCTTTTTTTGATATGTATCATTGCTTGCCACAAATTGACTAGGTGAAGATGTATATACATGATTGCCATTAGTGTTCCCTAAAGGCTTTTGTCTTTTAATATAATTTTCTAATACAATAATATTTTCATGTAACAGATGATTTTAAATTTGTATTTATGAAATTAGCTTACTCATACTAATAATTTCATCCCTTAGAGTCTCACAAGTGTAAACCCTAGTTATTTTTTAGTGAACATGCAAGCACACATCTTGAATGGGAGATATGGGAAGGGAAGGGTTTGAAGGATAGATAGGCTAAGTATAGACATTTGAAATAGTATTATAGGCTACCTCACCCCTTGGAAGAGTTATAGCATGGACCTGGTTAGAGGGAAATTAGCTATCACCCTCTTAAAGATGAGGAGGAGGAAAATAATCTTTTTTATCCATGAAATTAGGCAATGTAACTTGGAAGAGGGATGCTAGGATAAAATATATCAGGTTTGGAAACCTTAAAACAACCACTAAAAATAAGAAACAAAAAGATAGTAACCCTAATAACATCTAAGACTAGGGTTTTTAGGCACTATTTAAAGTATGTCAAGTTCACCAAATGATTTAATTTTGAAGGATTTTATGGAGTTTAAAACTCTAGGGTGTTAAATGTTATAATATAGTAAATTAGGGGAGAAATATACAATAAATATAGCCACTAATTTGTAAAATATTTGATATAATTTATTATTCTAAAAATAGTAATGAATCACACAAGTATGTACTTAGTTGGAAATTAACTAAGATAGATGATCTAGAGGCTAAAAATAGGCACACAATCTGATCAAAGTGTCATAAATAGGATTCAAGTGTCATAATTCCTCTTAGATAGTAGCATGGTTATTTGGATAGTAGTTCACTATGATAGTGTCCTATATTATGTGCTAGTGTCCTTGTGTAGGGACTGATGTGAACTTCTCAGAGTAGCTATGTCTGAGTTTGATAGGCTTATTCCTACGTAGATGAAACTTGCTTCACTATCTATGACCTATTTTATATTGATTTTATATGAAAACCCTATATCTCCATGTTATTAGGGTATTTAAATATAACAAGTAGTAAAAGTGCAATTCTAGATAGGTATGCTAGACATCCTCAACACCCACTATGTTGAGAGTTTCCTACATACCAATACCTTGAGAGGGGATCAAGCTTGATTTAGTTCTCCTAATCTAAGTGATGATGCAAGTGCAAGTGGTGCTAGTATGAATATTGTATTGAGTACTTTGAGTGAGGCTTGAGATTGGAACTCTATGTAATTTGAGTGTAAGATGACTATAAATGGTTATATGTAGAATTAAGGCATAATATGGATCAATGGCCTTGATTTTTCACAACTTATTCTAAGCTTATTTGTTTTTATTTGCATCTAATTTCCATCTAGTGGGTAAAGGGCTATACATCATGTATTTATACTCATTTGGTGATTACACAGAGTGTAAAATATGTCTAAGATGACCCTAGATATCTTGGTAATTGAAAATATATTTATTGAGTTTGAAATTATTCAAGGGACACTAGCTTGGTCCCTTGGTCACTAGATTAGTGTGCTAGTCTCCAAAGGGGCACACTAGTGTCCAAGTGGTAGAACCAGGGGCACTAGGGGCTTAGATTCTTAGGGGAAGGTTTGGGACTAATTTTGGTATGTATATGTCTTTGTAATACACACATTAAATTTGGATGAGGTTTGAAATAGGCCCCAAGATTGGTCTAAGGATAAGCTAGGGATGGATGGTCTCAAGTGATAGTCATTGTACTCAAGTGACATACTATATGACTATAGATTCATTATTGAAAACTTTACACATATATTGATATCAAAAAATAAATTTATCTATCCCCATGTAAATATAATTATATAATACTTGAAATTGTCCCAAAGGAATATAAAACCAAAAAATAACATGGTGTAATTGGTAGTAACACCACATCCATCTTCTATTTGAAGATAGTGCTCCAAGTAGTGATGCATTTTTTACAACTATTTCAATGGTTTTATCCAAGTTGATTTAATGTAGCATTTTTAGATCGCATTCTTAATGCACCTATGAATGTCACTTTTCAACATCTAGGGAGCATTAATGGAAATTTTTTTAAGATTCAAATAATTTATATCAATACCAATTACTTGTAGGAAATACTACATTGATCATACCAAGTCTTATTGATCCCATATTCATATCATTTTATAAATGATTGAAGATAATTGAATGGAAAACTATTATTACCATCATTTTATATGTCATACATCTTAATTCATAAAGTGGCATCACTAAATGGAAAATAATTAAATATGAAGAGGAGGGATGTCAAACTCAACCAAAACAATTGCATGCAGAACTAATTATTTTTATCACAAGTTCTAGGATAACATGTAGACAATACCTCTATCAATTTGATCCCAACTTGTACTATTAATTACAATTCACAATATCACATAACCATGCAATATTATTGGTGACACTAAAGTTTGGAATATATGCAATTTTTATTTGGCATCCTGAAAGTGATGAAACTAGATCTAGAAACAATTACTCTCATGTGTACTAAGTGAAACACACCCCTTGAAAAATATATTTTATTAAATAGGTTGCATATATAAGGGAGGTCCTTTGAAAATAATACCAACTTAATTTAGGACAAATCCAATTCAACTAAACTTCCTTTGTAAATGAGATTAGTTTCCTATATTTTTTCTTGGTTTTGTTGAAAATCATGACCTTTGTTTTACTCAAGTTCACATGTGAACCATGAGTATCACAAAATGAGATCAAAATATATTTATGTCTCTATAGGCATATATTAGTATATGATATGAGAAGAATGTCACTGATAAATAATAAGATAGTGAGTACTATATCATAAATAATACAAATGTCACTAGTTTTCCCTAAACTTGCAATGATATCCTCTAGTTCATTTATTTAGAAACTAAAAATGGTAGGAGAAAGAAGAAAACCATGTTTAAAACCAATGGTTATATAAATATATTATGTAAAACTAGTAGGATTTTGGACCTATCCAACCATATTTAAATAAATTATCATCATAAGAATAACCAAATGTTCTAGAACTGTGGATCTCAAGGCCACTAGATTAGAAGTTATTTGACAATAATATAAAATGCCTTCCTATGTTTTTTTTTGTGATTTATGTGATATGAATAATATAAAACTATGAATATTCATATTATGTAAATAAGTCAATAATCATATAAATCTAAATTTAAAAGGGTAGATTGATATTGAATTTACTAATGGAAAAAGCAATGGAGGAGAGGTGCACTTAGCTTATTTTTTATTCATGTAACTCATTATGTTTGTCACTGTCCCTGAAGTGGCTTTATATCTTTTGTGTATCCATTCATATTATGAAAGAGGAGTTCAAACCCAACACTGATGGTAAAACTTAGACTCATACAATCATCGGTATTATTCAATATCTATTGGTATTGTCTATGTTAACTATGCATATTTATGATGCCTTGACCATCATGCCTACACATGTATATGTCTCCTATGTGTATACTTTCCTTTATTCATGTTCCTTGAACTTTATTTTATGTATCCTTGGAAACCCTAATCAAAATGTTAACACAAGATAACCCTTAAAAAAGGGGTTAATAATTTGGGTTGAATAACCCCAACCAATCTTCATTGATTTATTGACCATTTCTTATGGTACAACACTTTGAAGAGTGTTTAAACCATATTTATTTATCACACCTACATGTGTGTGCACCATCATGATCAATATAGAATACAATACACTATTTGTCTTTTGACACTTGGCACCATGCAACTTTGACCTACATTTGTATTCAAATTTGGCTCAAGGACTATTCTTTTTAGGGATATTTATATATGTATGGATTTGTGATAATGTATCAAGAGATTTATAATGTATTTCTCAATATTTCAAGTGATTCTCAATGTACTGGCAAAGTAAATATAACCTTGGGATTGATTTGTATTTATAGATGACTATTTGATATTTCCCACTATGATGGACCCATGAAACATGTCTATGCAAACCTAAAAAGAATTTCTAATTTTAAAAATAGTCTTTGAGTATTTTTGGAATTTATCATCAAATGCAGACACCTATGACAAAAATTCAACTATCTAATTGTTCCTAGTACTATCTTTGGAGTGAAAATTAGTAATATGAGACATGGAAACAATCTATTTAGGATTCTTGAAGGTTATTACACATACTAAGGTGATCCTAAATATCTCTGTGTGTGTGTGTATTTATATATATACACATACATATATACATATATATATATATATATATGTATATGTATATATGAATATATGTATATACATATATATGTATATATGTATATGTATGTGTGTGTGTGTGTGTATATTGGCAACATCAACTTTAGCATAATTTGACATGGACTTTGTGTACATATTTTACTCTTGTGCACACTTTCCCCTAGTTGTCTACTCTCTTGTTGTCTTTCCAACCCAATTTACCATATATATATGGTAAATTGGGTTGGAAAGACAACAAGAGAGTAGACAACTAGGGGAAAGTGTGCACAAGAGTAAAATATGTACACAAAGTCCATGTCAAATTATGCTAAAGTTGATGTATATATATATATATACATATTGGGTTGGAAAGACAACAAGAGAGTAGACAACTAGGGGAAAGTGTGCACAAGAGTAAAATATGTACACAAAGTCCAAGTATGTCAAATTATGCTAAAGTTGATGTTGCCAAAGTGTATAATTCCAAATTTAGTTGTCTAAAAATGCCTCACTTTTAGTCTAGTATTTATAATTATGATTAAAAGGATAAAATAATAAATTTGGTACCTATGATTAATTGTGGTTAGTGTTGTCTAGTATGCCCAAAATATCCCATTTTATCCTTATATAACTTGCAAAGAAACATGCACAGATCAATGTCCACTCATAATATAAATATTGAAATAATCTACATCATTGAATCTTTTGAAATGTAAAATTTAAGGAACAAATACTCCTGAGGGTATGCAAACTAAGATGCCACTTTATTGAACTCATTTGGAGAATTCCAAAAGGTGATTATTCCCTAAGGAGATTCATTTATTTAAATCATGTGTTGAGTATTTTTATGCATCAACCAACATTGGATACAAAGAAGTTTTAAAGTTGAGTGTTGTAAAAACCTCAACTAGACTACTTTGAATATTATCATAATTCTTATGTAGAACCCTAAATTAGGTTTGTATGTAAAGATGGAGCCCTAAAATAGGTTCATATGTAAAATTGAAATCCCTAAAGAGGTTCATATGTAAATTTAAATTCTAAATCAATCATTATAGATATATTTTATATCCCATTTAATTATGTAGTACCATCATTGCCCATTGATATTAAATATAGAAAATAGACAAAATGTTTGCATGAACAACATTATGCCCCAAATATTATCCATATGTACCTTAATGTAATATAAAATACCATCATATGTTTTTCATAATGCCATAGAATGTCTATCAATATGTTCAATCTGACCAATTTGAAAAATCTCCTCAATTTGACCCATATAATCTGATAAATCTCCTCGTTCAAACCCATATAATTTGATAAATATACTTAATATATCCCATCTAAATCACTTAATATATCTATATTTGATGGCCTTAAAATCTAATACAAGCCCATTATATGCCCCTTTTTATGAGGGATGAATCTTATGGATCACTTATCTCAAAAGAAAGAGTTATGTGTACCATGTGTTATATAAAAAAATGCAGCCATGTAAAGTATGCATACATATATAATAATATATGCCATCATATAAAGACTTGATCATTCAAACACTATGAAACATTTAATCCAAGACAATGGGCATATAAGTGTCATTTCAAGTAAATATATTAATGAGGCATGTCGTAATAAAAATCATAATATATGCATGATATAAATCATGACATCACACACAATAGAAGTATGTGTGATATAACTCATGACACTAATCTCAACAACAATCACATATATAATCTTGCATAACCACATAATACCATGATCATGAATCACATAATCACTCAAGACATAATTTATCTTGACTTGATTCTAACCCAACACAAACAAGGCATGGACATGACATGGACTAAAACATCCTTTGACATAAATAATGCATGATATGAAAAGACACAATCAATGCACTCATATAAAATACAATATAGCACACATCAATGACCACACAATGTAATAATAATCAATATTAGGCACACATAAAGAAAATAATGTTAGTTTGCATAATAAACTAATGTCATCATCTAATATAGAAAATTACAACATCCATAAGAAATAACACTCTAGAAAGTATAAACAAGAGAAATTAATGTATAGCAGTCTATTACGATTAATGGACCAATATATAAAGATATAACCTAATAAGTGTGAAAATATGGCCCCAATTTAGGCATGCCCCTGATGTATAAAGGTATTTCAAGGATGTAAATTTTGTCACACGTCTATATTATCACATGTAACATGTATGTCCTACATCCCACTATGTATACTATGAAAAACATGTGAATAAAAAGTATAATACACACACACACACACATGTATATGTATATATATATATATATATATATATATATATATATATATATATATATACACACACACACACACACACACACACACACACACATAAATACATACATACATATACATACATACATACATACATACATACATACATACATATATATAACAATTATGTGTACTATCAAAACATGTGTTTTAATCTCATTTGGATTAACATGTGAGATTAATTTAATTAAGATAGAACTTTGAAATGTAATTTATATCAATAGTATGGTATTCAAGCATACATCTAAATGTAAAGGACTGAGATCAATTCTTCTAATTTTACAAGGGAATATGCTTAATATAAAAATTACAAAAGAGATCATAATACTTATATTTTTTTGTTGACTATTTGACTATAACTATATTCTTAAAGTGAAAATTAGAGATCAGTAGGCCTTTGATTCATTTGGTTCTATAACTGATTTGTTGTCTGCACTCGATAGGTTCTGTAAGATTAGGTCAATATTATCAGTGGATATTGACCTTATGGTTGATAATAACCTACATTGAAGTATTAAAATTGGATATTACATACTAACATATAATGAATTAGTTAAATTTATTACATGATCACCCATAACTATCTTTTATTATTCTATGTTTTTATCCAAAATCTTGATGACACACATAAATCTATAAATTAACCTCCTTTTCCTTAAAACCGTAGATGTGCTTGTAAGGGTTAGAAACCTTAAAAAATGGGGGAAGTGTAATGGAGTGAGCTAACCCTAGTCATCCCCATTTGATTATTGACCATCATCTACCTATCCAATGCTCCAAGGATAAAAATCAAACCATACGTAGTTCCCCCACCTAGTGTGATTTTCACAGTTATGTTCCTTCGTTATATGTATGCAACTATTTATGTAGCCTTAATACTTGAAAATGATTAATTTTAATTTTAATTTGAGTGTTTAATACTTGAATTTTTATTTATCCTAGTGATAGGTTTAAACATTAGGAAGAGCATGGAATATTTTCTTAGTTTTTAAGACTGTATAGATGTATAACAGATAAGTTCCAATTCCCTTTTGGATGAGATCTTGATTTGTTTATATATGGATCTAATTTAATAATTCCTCAAACCACTGAAACACTAGGAATATGGGTGGATCCTAAGGATGGGTTTGATTTTATAAATAATCATTTATGGAAGAGGGTCAATTCCAACCAAATCAATCAGTATCAACTAGTGGACTGACTAGGTCTAGTGGAACCAACCTATATATAGGTAGATTGAACTGAGAGTCTAGAGATGTAAATGTAGGATATTTCATAGGTTTAAATTAAATAGTGATATTATTTTATCTGTATAGTATCATAATATAAGGTTTGATTCATAAGATACCATGTATGTGTGAGAGCAGATTAGGACCTTGTTTGAGTGTTAAAGTCATGTGTGGTAAATGTGTGTCAAGCTTGTCATTTATAGGTACTAAAGACTCTCTTTTAGAATCTACAAATGCCACAATTTTATACTAGTAATATAATTACTATAGTAAAAGGATAAATTGTATTTGATTGTGTATAACACACTTTTCCTTTTGGGAAATTTCTCTAGATGTATAACTTTTCTCCATGCAAATTTGGAATGAATATGTAGTCAATGTCAATATGTGAGATCTGAAATCTAAAATATAAAATTGAAATAAAAATGGTTAGTGTACACCTATGTGTTGGTGGAAACCATGATTACCTTACAACTTGTTAGAGATAATGTTTATTTGAAGCATTGGATAATTGTGCTTTCTTGTTGACTCACATGGAGAGTTAGGGTAATTAGGGCCCAAACTTGTGTAACTATGTAGGATCTTAGGTTGGGAAGGCAACATGCCCAACCCTCATGAATGTGGGTAAAATTATACAATGTAATAACATAAATAAATATGAAATAAAAAGATATAACCACATGTCTAGGTTCACTAAAAAAAATAAGTATACATGTAAATGAGATAACCACTAGTAAAGATCCCTTAAAGAAAATGAATCAAACACTAAAAATGGCTTAAATATTTGATTGTAATGTTTCACTCCAACTTTATCAAGTTTGATATAAGTAAAAACAAAATTGCATGATCAAAAGGGAATGAACAATGTTCATGCCCCCATAAATGTATGTAGATTTGATTGTGTAGTTTCACTCATTGTAGAATAGAATGCATGATCAAAAGAGAATAAACCATGTCTATTCCCCCATCATGACCACATATATTATAAGTGTGAAGTAGAATGATAATCATTTTACATTCAGCTATAACTATGTTGTTGTGATAAATGCATGAATCAATATCATGCCCCATGAATATATACCAATTGATATATAATGTTATGCATCTATATGTTGAAATTGAAAACTTGTATCTCAAATTCATATGCACAGAATTTTTTATCTTGATGGAATTAACTATGGTGGATGAATGGGTAGAGGTAAAACCAACATCTTGGGTGCCCTCAATATTGGCATGGTCATTGGGTCTAGGGAATACCAACATATTTATGTCCATGTGTAACCTATATGTCTTGAATAGCACTCAGATATCATGAAATGCATGTGTGTATATAAATAATATGCCATATACCAAACATGTGATAAATAATATATTTAAGTAATGTAAATTAAAAATCATGTCATTCTTAAGGCTTGATTTTATATTTTTTGAATATTTGACTATTTTTACATTTTTTGATTATTTGATTTTTTTTTTGTATTTTTAGAACATTTAAATTTTTAAAGGTTAGGTATAGTGGCCATGGTTTCAAATATAGTAGAATAGGAGGGATCCAAACAATATACAACATGTGTCAAGGTATATTGGGCAATAAATGTGATAGTAATCAATATGTCCTCATTGTAATCACGTCACAAAGATATGTGGGGGTTCGAGGGGATGTGGAGGAATGAATTACATCCTGATTTCATAATATGTAAATCTATAGTGATTCAAGGTGTGCAATGTCAAGAATAATTTGATTTATCTTGAGATGATATTATTTCAGACATTATTTTCTATGAAAACTATCAAATTTTGTGTGTATTATGACTTTTTTATCTTAGATATGGGGATGGGTGTGAAAAGATTTACTTGTTAGTTTTGCTAACTATAAACAATTTTGACATTCAATTATCTTTGATTACCAAAAGTGATCACAAGGAGGAAGGCATTTTATTTTGTTATATATTGTACATACATAGTTTTCCATGATGTATAGAGCAATACAGGATCACTATTTTTGGATTGTTTAGATTATGATAAACATGAAAAGGCAAGATTCAAATTAAATTAAATTCGAGGGCAAGAAGAGTGGTTAATGTGAATTTAAATATCCAATATATAAGGATAAATAAGGATGATCCATCAAATAAACATGAATACATTATGTACAATGATAGTTTTACCACCAACTAAAAGATCTTATGTGGAGGTCTTATATCTAGTGGTAATAATGTCTCATTTCATTGGATCCATATTTCATATATCTCTGATATAATTGTTGACCAAATTTGAATTTTAGTAAAATTGGATCAACCCCTAATTTTATAAACTTTTATAAGGTTTTAATATGTATTATGGGGTCTCATGTTATTTTATATATCTCACTTATCTTTGCTCCAGCCTTGGTTTAAGCCTAGCTTTCTTGTACTAGTCTAGTCAACTAAAGTCAACTTGGGTCAACCTTGGTCAAACATGGTCAAAGGTCCAAATTATCTTTAAAATGTCTTAATTTGGTCATTTAAATATTTTAATTTTTTCTTAAGTCATAAATTGGTCCTTTACTAAGTCTCATGTGCCAAAAAGGCCTTTTGGTCCCATTTTTAGCCCATTTAATGACTTGTATGGAATTTCAAGGAAGCATATTTGTTAAAAAGCTGGTTTTAAATGTTAATGAGATTAGTATCTATTATTAAGTGGTAAAATTTATTTTAATAAGTAGTTTCATGTAGAAATAGGTAGTTTCTCCTTGAAAATAGGCCATTAATAGTACTTGTATGGACTTGTGAAGCTCACCTTCAGCTAAAAATGTGGGATAGTGTCTCTTAAACTACCTAAAGTCATTTTCATTCCTGGTGTGCTGATAAAAGGTCAAAATTTTTAGTTTTTTATTCTATTTTATCTTTCTTTCCTTCACAAGCCAAGAAGGGTCAACTTTGCATGCTTGGTGTGAACCGTACAAGTGGAATTGGGAGAAATCATCTTAGGGATTGAAATTAATTCAAGTCAGCTTCAAATCCATGGAAATATTTTTTATTTTAATTATTCCTCCCTTAAGAACCATCACTAAGAAGCTAGATAGCTTTTTATGCTTCTTTCATCTAAGAGGGGTCCCTTTTTGAGCTAGTTTCTTATTATTTTGTTTTGATTTGATAGCTTGGATGGTGTGATGTGTTCCTAATGGCCTATCCATAGGTTCTCCATTATTCTCTTGTATTTTTAAGTCTCATGAACTTAATAGACCTCTTCTATGATTATTTCTACTTGCAAATTGATCCTCTCACACTTATAGTTATCTTAGCTGCCATGAAGGAGTGTTCCACATTAAGATGAAGGCATGGGACATTTTTTTAGGTGATTTAAGGAATTAATATACATTTTGGGGTGTTGGGATAAGTATTTAATTCATAAAATGTCAAAATAATGCTCAAATGTCTATGCTTTTCCTCACTGTTAGCCTTCACAATTGTATACACACCTACAAGTGGCCTGAGTAGATGGTACATGGGTCTCATGG